>WOVY01009710.1:0-746895 GCA_013436015.1 Rhipicephalus annulatus
GCGATTTCGATACGGCAGCCAATGACCAAGGTGTGGCTTAATAACGGTGTAGTTTGTTTTGTGTGTGTGTATCCCACTTGCTCTGCCAGTATCCCTGAGGTTTCGTTTGAGAGACGGTTAAGATCGAGGGCCGGGATTGATATGGTTGTAGGGGCAGTGCTTTTGTGGACGGATGCAGCGAGCTGATCCGCCCTCACGTTGCCTTGAATCTCACGGTGCCCTGGCACCCAGCACACTACAACATGTTGTTTGAGTGTGTAGAGTGTGCACAAAATGGAGTAAAGTGAGATGAGGACCGGGTTTTTTGTTTTTAAGACTGTGCAGAGCCGTTACCACACTGAGGGAGTCTGTATAAATTACTGCTTTTTGTATTTGTAATTGTTTGATGTGTTTAGCTGCCACAAGTATCGCGTAAGCTTCCGCTGTGAAGATACTTGTGCCTGGATGTAGGGGCCAGCATCCGAAAAGGATGGGCCGACAGCAGCGTAGGACACAGAGGAGTTAGGACTTGGAGGCATCTGTAAAGAAACTCAGGACGTGTATTTGTGTTGAAGTTCCAGGAAGTATGTTCGGATATGGGCAATAGGCGCATGTTTTGTAACTTCTAGAAAGACACATCCAGTCTATAGTCTGCCATTGCCACGGTGGCGGGATATGCTACAGGAGCCATTAAACTGTGTTCAAGTGAGACTCCAGTTTCCTCAGCTAGACTTTTCAGGCGAACTGAGAAGGGCTGCCTCATCGAAGGCCTGTTTTGAAACAGAATGGAGCTCGACAAATCATTAATAGTAGAGTATGAGGGGTGCTTCTTGTCTGCTTTCACCTTAAGGAAATAAACAAAGGACATGTAAGTTCTCTGCAGATGAAGCGACCACTCATTTGACTCAACATAAAGGCTTTCTACGGGGCTGGTGCGAAAAGCACCCGTAGAAAGGCGGATGCCCAAATGGTGCACGGGGTCCAGCATCTTCAAAGCACTTTGAGTCGCAGACTGATAAACAATGGCCCCATAATCTAAGCGGGTGCGAATGAGGCTTCTATACAGGTTCATGAGACATTGCCTGTCACTACCCCACGTAGTACGTGACAACACTTTTAAAACATTCATGGCTTTTAAACATTTTGTTTTTAATACTTGATGTGCGGTACGAAGGTCAACTTGTTGTCCAAGATTAATCCTAAGAATTTATGCTCCGCATTGACAGACAGACGTTGACCGTTCAATTCAATGTCGGGTTCTGAGTGCATGCCTCTCTTTCGGGAGAACAAGACACACGTGCTTTTTTGTGGGTTCAGTCGAATCCGTTTTCCTCTGCCCATTTGGAGACCTTGTTTAAACCTAACTGAACCTGCCGCTCACACATTACCAGATGCAAGATCTAAAGCCAAGCTGGACGTCGTCGACATATGTACAATAAAACATATTGCGAGGATGGACAAGTGCAAGAATTCATCTTGATGAGAAAAAGTGTGCAGCTAAGTACACCACCTTGTGGCACGCCTGTTTCCTGGACAATGTTTGGGAAAGAACCGTGCCCACTCGGACACGGAATGTCCGGTTTGACAGGTAACTTTCGATTATGTGAAACATTCTTCCGCGCACGCCAAGGTGGGACAGGTCTCTTAGAATTCCGAAACGCCATGTTGTATCATAAGCCTTTTCGATATCGAGGAATACAGAGAGAAAATATTGTTTATGGACGAAGGCGTCCTGATCTGTGCCTCGATACGAACAAGGTGGTCTGTGGTGGATCTACTTTCTCGAAACCCGCACTGAAATGGGTCGAGCAAATTGTTTGTTTCAAGGAAATGTACAAGTCTGCAGTTTATCATTTTTTCGAAGATTTTGCACAAGCAGCTTGTAAGTGCAATAGGCCTATAACTCGAAGGTAAAGAAGGGTCCTTGCCCTCTTTCAAAATGGGAATAATAATAGCCTCTTTCCAGGAGTAGGGATAGTGCCAGAAAACCAGATAGCATTGTACAAACAAAGTAAGGTTTTTCGTGTTTCGATGGTAGGTTTTTTAACATTTCATACACGACACGGTCAGAACCTGGGGCAGAAGTACTGCAGGAGTTTAGAGACTTCGCAGCTCAGCTAGACTGAAAGCTTGGATTATATGCCTCGTATCTAGTGCATTGTGTTCGAGTTTCTGCTTTTCTATTCTTGTTCTGTATTTTTGGAAAGTGTCAGTATAGTGGGATGAGCTGGACACCTGTTCGAAGTGTGCACCGAGGAAGTTTGCCTGATCTTCCAAGGTGTCACCCTGAGTGTTTACGAGTGGAAGTGTGTGTACTTGTTTTCCTGCTATCCTACCGACCATGTTCCAGACTTTAGCTTCCTGTGTGTATGAATTGATCCCTGACAAAAACTTCTGCCAGCTTTCTCTTCTGGCCTGCCGACGCGTTCTCCTGCCTTGAGACTTTATTTTCTTGAAGGTGTCAAGATTTTCGGCTGTCGGTGAGTTCCGAAGCAGCCTCCAAGCTCTGTTTTGCTGTTTGCGCGCGTTTCGGCATTCAGAGTTCCACCATGGCACACGCCGTTTTCCAGGGTGTCCATTTGTTTGTGGGATGCATTTTGTTGCAGCATCAATCAAAAATGCTGTGAAGTAGTTGACAGCAACATCAATGTTCAAAGTACTTATGTCATTCCAACCTAGACGAGCGATGGTAAAAAGTGTTCCCAGTCGGCTCTGTTTATGAGCCACTTGGGAACACGTGATGGACACTCAGTTACTGTATTTGTGCTCAAAACTATGGGAAGTGGTCACTTCCGTACAGATTACTGACGACTTTCCACTGGAGTAGAGGCACAAGAGATGGGATACTATGCTTAGGTCTATGGAGGAGTAGGTGTTATTGGCGAGATTATAATAGGTTGATTCTTTTCGATTTAGGAGACACGCGCTCGAGGAGAGAAGGAACTGTTCAATCAGTCGACCTCGCGCGTCATACCGAGAGTCACCCCATAGCCTGCTATGCGCATTAAAGTCTCCAAGGAGAACATAGGCTCCGGAAGTTCATCAATTAAAGAGTGTAAATCACGTTTTTTGCAGCTGATAGCTAGGAGGAATGTAGATAGTGCAGATTGTGATCAGTTTATCAAAAAGAACTGCTCGAACAGCCACTGCCTCAAGGGATGTTTGGAGTTGTAAGTGTGTGCATGCAATTCCTTGATTCACATGATGGCAACACCTCCGGATGATGTCATAGCATCAACACGGTCCTTTCGGAAAATAACGTATTTACGAAGAAAATTTGTGTGTTTTGAATTAAGGTGTGTTTCTTGTACACACAGCACTTTTGGTGAGTGTTCGTGTAAGAGTTCTGGATGTCGTCAAGGTTTCTGAGAAGGCCCCTGACGTTCCATTGTATAATTTGAGTGTTCATGGTGAATGTAAAATAGTGCTGTGTGTACGAAAAGCGAGTGGCTGTTTAGACAGAGAGTTTGAGTTCACTTAACAGGGCCGTCACCAGGCCCTGTTATCGGCTTTTTTGTTTTCTTGGCGCGCTCCAAGGAGCCACGCCGCTCTTTCGGCACCAAGGGTGCCGACGTATCCATTGCCTCCTCGGAGGCACTGGATGCCCGCACGTGCGGGCTGTTAGTTCGAATTTCGGGCCTCGCCTGGTGAGGTGAGGCCTTGAGACCGAGGACTCTGGAGTCTCCGGTCTCTGTTTGGGAGTAGGCGGTGTAGCCTGGGCTACAGCCGCCTTGGGGGCAGGTGCCACAACCACCGCTCGGTATGCGCGGGCCGAGGGAGTGGCGAGGGCTGGGTGCGGCGGTGCCCCCTGACGCGCGCATCACGTATGTAGCTCCATAGAATGGAGCGACTCTTCGCCGTGCTTCTTTTAAATGTAATGTTCTCCTTCACCTTCAACGTAATTATTTCTTTTTCTTTTTTCAGTATGTGAGCGGAGCGTGAATATGCGGCATGGTTTCCTTCGCAGTTTACACAGTGTGGCGTTGTTTGCAGTTCTCAACACGTGGCCCAGGACTCCACATTGTGCACAAGTCTGGGCGACCGCGACAAGTTTTAGAGCCATGGCCATACCTCTGGCATTGGAAGCAACGACGTGGGTTTGGTATGTACGGCTGATAGATGTCTTTGTGTACCCTGTTTGAATAGATTCCGGTAGTTTACTGGATGCAACGTGAGTATTAGGTGCTTTGTCGGTGTTTCCTTATTATCTCTTCTGATGACGATTCTCTGTACATTAGTGACATTTTGGCTCTTCCACCCCTCCAAAAGTTCAGTCTCAGTCAAGTCAAGTAAGTCAATGTCAGATACCACTCCGCGAGTTGTGTTCATTGATCGATGTGGTGTTATGGTTATCGGTATGCCACCGAAATCTGAAAGACGACCTAGCTTTTCAAATTGCTCTTTGTCACGGATTTCGAGGAGAAGGTCTCCACTAGCCATTTTGGTTACCTTGTATCCTGTGCCAAGGGTTTCGGTAAGACATCTAGAAACCAGGAAAAGAGAGACGGTTCTGGCTTGCTTTTCAGTTTTTTCACAGTGGATAACATGATAGTGAGGATATGTTTCTTTGGGCTGGTTAAAAAAGTTTATATCATCGGTGCGTACCCGCTTTAAGCCGGTACGATCAGATAGTAAGGGGAATGCTCTGTGCATGCCTGTCTTATTTTTGTTCGGCAGCGTTGGCGGCCACCCACCACGGAGCCCAACGAGGGGACGCTGCAAGTTTACGGATGATGAAACCTGCAGACGCCAGCCGTACAACGCCACTATAACCCAATGCGCCTAGACCAAGGTAGGCTATTTGCACAGGGTTAACCCTTGCCGCCAGGAAAATTGGAAGTAAACAGAAGATAGTAGAAGACAGGACAGATAGATAGTGAGAGATAAAGACGAAGATGTAGGGAGAGAGAGATAGGAAAAGGCGACTGCCGATTTCCCCTGGGTGGGTCAGCCCAGGGGTGCCGTCTACGTGAAGCCGGGGCCAAAGGGGTGTGTTGCCTCTGCCGGGGGGCCTTAACGGTCCAATCACCTAGCGTCGGCTCAACCCCCAGGATCCCCTTTTCCCCGGACACGGCAAAGCCACGCACGGCTAGGCGTGGGAGGGAGTCAAAACTCCCCGTTAGCTCGGGTCCGTAGTGTCGCTACACACCAAATGCCTACTTGCGCAGGCGCCCCTGCGGGGTGTTCACCCTGATTACCCCACTAGATGTTTCCATCTGTCGACTCACATCTTCATTTTGGATAACACTAGGACGAGCTTACATTGATGAATACGCACGAAAGTTTAGTGATGTATCATGTATCAGATTAAGCAACTCTGTTAAAAATTATTGATAGCTTGCTTCCAGGCTTTTTATA
The DNA here is from genome assembly GCA_013436015.1 of Rhipicephalus annulatus. Classification (NCBI taxonomy): domain Eukaryota; kingdom Metazoa; phylum Arthropoda; class Arachnida; order Ixodida; family Ixodidae; genus Rhipicephalus; species Rhipicephalus annulatus. The sequence continues at coordinate 5,338 of WOVY01009710.1, forward strand.
CTGTAGTCTGAAACTTCCTAATGTCTTCTATGCACATGAACCAGATTGACAACGTAATGCACAACATGCTTAAGAATACTGCGAGGAACAAGATAACGACAAAACGACCAGCCACCCAAAATTTTCGCTGTACATGTTTATAAAACGTTCATGTACCCCAAACGAGGTGCTTATGATACAAGCCGAAAAAAACCTACAAGTAGGGCCTTGGAGTCTTCTGGAAGTAGACGTGTTGCATTTTTTCTGTAGAGGGCTTTACACCCATAAGTGAGGAACAAAACTCCTGTATAATGAAGAATGTTGGCAGCTATCAGTAAGAGAAAAACCTAATGCAGCTAATCTTCCCCGACACATCTGTACATTTAGAGAGGTGACGTAGCTTCTGTGATTGTGGCAGTAAGTCCAACAGGACCAGTGCGAAAATTGGCACTACTTGGCTAGACAAATGTCCAAACATGCCTGCCCGACTCCCTCTAGCCATCCTGGCTGAATCTGACACATGATTTCTTAACTGCTGGCTGGACAAAAACAAAACCCCTGAAGCACTCACAATACACAGCGTGAAGTTCCTCTGGAGTGGTCAACTTCGTCTTCTGGGATGAAAGAGCAGCACAGTGTACTGATAAGGCACTCCTTGCAATGGTTTTCAATGCCACACAGTGACCTTGCTGTTCCTGTCGAAGAGAGCTTCGAGAGCTTGAAGGGTGCTTGCTCTTTTCTGGGGGCTGCTGCCGCTCCTCGTTTTCTGCTCAAGGTCAACCTGCATGAAGTTGTAGACGAGGCTTTAAGAGTTGTATATAATGTTATACAAATTTTCGCTGAACACACATTTCCTCGTGGCACACTGAGAAATTTCTTATAAAACCTAAGGCCTCGTATATGCAAACATTTACAATCGATCCGAAGATGCACTCGACTCTAAAGAAGCAAGTTTGTTATGTAGTGTATATAAAGAAAGGTCATTCAGCACAACCACAACTACAGTTGCACACGAAAACGACATTTTACACGATCCTGTTTATTTACATGGTCAATTTTATTTACACGGTCCATTTTACACGGTGCTGTTTTACACGATCTGGTCTGCATGAACTCTTGAACCGGGCACCATATAGGTTGAAAGACACACACAGACTTTGAGACAAACCTAGTTTCCCGTGGAGCATCCTCTTGCACTATAACAACACATCTCAATCTAGTTAGTTGGTCAGAACGAGGTGAAAACAGCTCGCACTTGAAAAGCACGGGCAGAAGGAATGACGCCTGCACCCTGTGCTTTCTGTACGTTCTCGTTGAGGGTGCAGTTTTCACCTTATCCTTATGCAATTTCGCATTTATAACATTGTTCGCTGCATAATCTTTGTGGCGTTAAAGTGTGTGATACCGTCATGTGTATCCCATGTAATTTGTAAAAATAGAATACAAGATAGCTTGATTCAAAATAACAAAGTGCATCCAGCGCCATGTCCTGTAGCCATTCTTTAAACAAGTGGCAGAATGATTTATTCTTCAAAACATATCTTACTTGTAACCACTACAAGAGCTAACTCGTACACTGGCACATTCTGTTTGCCTCTTCAGATTATAAGGTACCTTTTTTACACCAGAAAATCTTCAAGAAGAATAGAAGTGTTGTAATTGTGAAGAAAGAAAAGTAGAAGGAAAAAAAGATATCGATTGATTTGTGGGGTTTAACGTCCCAAAACCACCATATGATTATGAGAGACGCCGTAGTGGAGGGCTCCGGAAATTTTGACCACCTGGGGTTCTTTAACGTGCACCCAAATCTGAGTACACGGGCCTACAACATTTCCGCTCCATCGGAAATGCAGCCGCCACAGCCGGGATTCGAACCCGCGATCTGCGGGTCAGCAGCCGAGTACCTTAGCCACTAGACCACCGTGGCGGGACAGGAAAAAAAAATATAACCTGCCCAGTACAGGGACCGAGCCTGCGAACTTCGAATAACATGTCCGATGCTCTATCAACTGAGCTACCATGGCAGCTATCCCTCTTCCATTTTGTACGGTATATATGTGCATTTATACATGGAAGAGTCAGTCAGCGCTGCCTGTTACCATTATGGCGAGTGTGGGACACCTTTTTGTGCCTACTGGCAATTACATTACGATTGCAATTTCGTAACAATTACTTCCAATATCCCTATACTTCTTTGGCAGCATTATGCATCTGTCTGTTCTCAGAAAATCTGCTAGTCACAGGAGGAGGCAATAGTTCGCCCTCCCACCTAAATGCATGTACTTGAACACATGCACAACTGATCAAAAAAAAACACAAGTCACACACCACTAAGATTACTGAGATTCACTGTTTCAGATTCATGAGTAAAGGAAAGAACTATAAATTTAAGGGTTTGTTGTCTTTGTTGAACACATTATAATGAGAACTAGTAGAAAATGATGCCAAACAAACTATAGGGGATGTTATCAAAAGTAACTTTAACAAAATTGTGAAAAGAAAAGTGAACAAAAACGTAACTTGGCAACGTTTTATGACAATTGAATTGACATTACTTTTTATAACATCCCTTTATTTTACTGGGTAATGTTGTCGGGTAATTCTCATTATTAGAGTGGTGAGTAGGCTGACAAAGAAAGTATATGGCATTGATACTTCTTTTGAACACCTAAAAGTTTGAGGAACCTAAAAGAGTGGAAGCTACTTTGAGTAGACCAGAATATTTAGTTGGAGCGAAAAAAAAATGTACACACATTTTTACCAGGCTTTTTAACCTATTTTGAGACATAAAAGTGTATGCTGCTAGTAATGTTAAGTACCATTACTTTTGTCACACTATGCACTGTAGCAGGTGTAGTTAGAGTGGTGATAGTGAAGGATTAATCAAGCACGCCACCAACTGCGTTCACATCAATGATCGCGTATTTTAAAAATAAAGCTGCTGTATAGTAAAAAATTTTTAGAGCATTTATGATTTTATCCAAATCAAGTTAAACCGACTGGGTAAGCCAACCATTTGCATAAAATCAAAAGGCATAAAGTCATTCATGTATTATAACTATGTGAACAATTTCAGCAACGCAGGGCAAAGTGACAACAGTTCTATTAAAAACCCCTCTCATTATAACATGCATGAAAAGCACCACACCAGAATATTTTATAGTGCATGTAATATCGAGACTACTAGACTGTCTATTGACCTTTTAGAAGAAGGGTATCTCCTTCACTTTCAAGGGGCAACCACTTAGCCTTTTCCTGAGCTTTTCTGTGAATATTTCCTGAATTTCAGATATCATTAGGATTGATTTAGAGTGAACAGATTTTGCTTACGCATTGAAACCTAGTTCTGTATGTAACTGCAATTATGGGTGCCAAACCACCTCCAAATAATTTTTAACATTTAACTTTTTTTTAACTGCAGCAGCACAACTAGCTATGGGTGCCAAAAAAGTAGCTAGAAACAATACCTTTACCTCTTTGAGCCTTTTGAAAGTGTTCAGCTTCTCAGTGCTCACCTTACAACATTTTTTTTAAATACGTGTTTGTGTGCCCACTGCTCTTGCTCCTTGTACAGTGAGGAGGAGCACATGGCAAGAAGAGAAAAGAAAGCAGCATAGCGAAAAAAAGCGAAATAAGCGAGGACCTCTTTTTTATCGTACAATGTGCGTAACATTACTATTGAGACAACATATAGACAAATTATCACGGCTATGCATCCATTGTAGAGTCGTACACAGCTGCAACACCACGACTAAATTTCAACCTTGTGTTGGTTTAGGATCCCTTTATAGTGGCAAGCTAATGATATCTGCATTTGTTTGGCACATATTAAGATGCAGTGAAATGCGATATGGTAATCTCATTTAGAATGCACGTCATGTGGCTTTATTGTATATGTGGCCACAAGTAACTCTGGCTGCAAAGCAATATGGCAGAGCCTAAACAGACGTCACCGACCACTCAAATCTGAACTTGCCTTTGCTACTTGCCCATTATCATCCCAGCGAAAATGAATGATTGAATCTGCTACATATATGTGCTAGCTTATGCAAAGCACCAAGTATGAAGAATGTTTTGTCATTATTGAGATCAGTTATTTGTTCAAGAACACTTGCTGTCAAGCACAAATACATTGCTGTCGAAGCATCAAGACTCAAATATAAAGCAAAAAGAAGTGTCTCTTTAAAAATTACAGGCCACAAGGTGCAAGATAAATATTTGACACACTTGGGATGTAAGGCACGCACAAGAGGTGCTGCCATATTATACTTTTCCTTGTGTTGAAACCTGCTTGTTTTACTCACCCAACACATCTGTAAAGATGCCATGAAAACACCAAGGAGCTGATGCAGCAAGGTTGAACACATGTCCAGGGATTCCACCATTCCTAAGCAGCCCTACAGCCTCCACAGTCCTGCAACCATTTGTAAGATAAATATAGTTCTACCCAAAGTTCTTGGTCTACACACACACATGCAAGACGCATAACCACTCTATAGGAAGTTTGCATGATAATGTGCTGGGTAGCAAAACGGATGCCATTATCAAGTATCCAGGCCTGCCGCTTCTTTCTTTTCGTTCTTAATTAATCAATCCATGGTTAATAAATGTTCCCCCAATGTGAAGTGTACTTGCAGTCCGGTGAAGAATTGCAATGTATTTCAAACACAGTCCAATTCATGGCAAGTAAGCATGCAATAGCGATTTGTCAGCTGTTCAAGAAAAGAGCATGAAGTTTAGCTAAAACCCATGTTTTTTATAAACACCATTCAATTTGATATAGAAGTTGTGAGCATTATGTGAAGGAACATGGATTCATGTTTAATCAATGATTTCTTATAATGTACTGATATGAATGCAACTAACTGAATATGAATTGATAATTTTTGCTTGAGAATTTAGAGTTATGAACACTATCGCACTTGCCAGCTGCATCTTGTCCAAAACAGTGGCAAGATAGGCTAGTTTCTGTAGGTGAGCAGTAATGAGCAGTGCAAAGTAACAACAAAAAACACCAGTAACAACAGTATGGGGCAAGCACAGACTCCCAACTGTACAATTTATTGCACAAAATTTCGCCTGATTATCAGTCCGACAACTCGTGCAAACGAAGGTCCAGTTGGGAATGAACAAGTTACGAAATCAACAATGCCTGCTTTCACTAACAGGACCCTCATTCACATAAAGTATGCAGCGATAGGCCCCTACCAAGGTACGTCACAGCATGATGTCACTGGCACATGTAAAAGGTGTGGCTGGAAAAACACTCCCGCTGGTGGCTCAGGTACAGTCGTGCGGTGTTTGGGGCAAGTTTTAATTTTTCAAAGTTTACACTTCACGTTACAATGTCGACATTAGCTGTAGTATGTGTCAGCAAACGTCTAGCTGTGTGGTAAACTGTGTGGTAAAATATTTGCCACGCTGTCTGTTTATCTTGAAGAAGTGAACACACGTAATGGCCTGTGCGAGGAACAGCGGCATAGTCTTCAAAAATGTGCACTGTTGATTGCGGCATGTAGTGTGCGTTGAAAGGTATTGAGAATATCGGTTCAACTGAGAATATGGTGTGTGGTGTGTGCAGTGTCCATAACAATGTGTCTTGTTTGCCAAGACGTTAGCACTCAGGGCAGGGAGCGGTCGATGAAAAAACTTGATTCGACATTTTAGTCAAGGTAAATATGCACTTGACGCGACCATCTGCGAGTGGGTACATCTCGGTGTTTGCGCTGTGTGCAGAAAAAAATTGCATGGTCACCGGGCTGGAAGATACCTTGTTTGTGCTGAAACAGCCAAACACCTGATGAGTTAGATGAGAAATATTAACGCATCAAAACTATAAGTGCTTGCATCAGCAAATACACAACAGCGTGATAACCGCACCCCTGCCACACAGCAGCGAAACATATTTTGAACATGCTGGCAGTGTATTATTTTATAAAAAGCAACTCTGGCAGATTACAAAATCTCACATTGTGCATGCAAGTTTTCTTCAAAGTCAGGCGTACAATGTAGGTGCTGGCCGGTACATTATTAGTTACAAGCAAAAGCGTCTTGCAGGTACACATGCAGATTGCACCAACACCTCTCTCTCTCTCTCTCTACACTAGGCACACACATTATATCTTTTAACAAGCACACGCCACTGTTTCGGGGCATAATAACGCTCTACCGTGAACGTATGCTAATCAACCCACTTAGGCGGTTGGCTAGGTGAATCGAGCCAAGTTACAAATTGTATCGCCCGCGAACGTAAACAAAATACTGCTTTGCATCAAATGGCACTGCAGGCTTCGTTTAATCAACAACGTAGCAAGCGCCATGTGCGTCTTCCTCACTACATTGCACATATGAAAAAAATCGATCACCATACACATGCATGTTGCCGCAGTTGTCTCGAATTAGCTCCAGTAAGGCCGCGCCGATGCGCCATGGCTCTGCTGGCGTTAGCGTTGTCAAAGCGAATCGGCAACCGCACTCGCAAAGGCGCGTAAGGTTGCCGTTTCACGACGCCTCGTACGAGTGCAGCAACACACACTTGCACTGAGTGGCATACTTGGTCTACATAAAAAAGTGTCCTCTTTACCTTTAGTTTCTTTCACGCTGTCCTGAGGGAAGCAACCACAGGCGTCAGCCGTCACCTCGGAGTCCTTCGAGCGCCCGCCCAACCCGCCAATTCCTTGGACGACTCGCACTTGATCCGCACTCGAACGACCGCGGGAATAGGGCGCAATCTTAGCACATCTTACGAACGAGGAACGGCCCTTCCTTGCGTAAATTTAACATTTCGTGCTCTCGTGTGTAGCAGCGCGAACACATGAGAGATGCAACGAAACGGTATGCCTACGTTAACAAAGAAGACAAACAACATGTGGCTTTAGCTGTGAATGGATTTGACTTGGATATCTGTGTGAGGAAAATAAAAAAAACATCTGTCGCTGCTATAAACTGAAAAAAAAGTACGTTATCTGACAAAATAACTTTAAAAGTGATAAAAGGTTATTGAAAAAACAAGTTACAACTTATGAATAGTTTCAAAGGTCTGTTTTGTTTTTGTTCTAGCAGACGACAGCCTCCTACTGCTTCTACGATTAACGTAGTGCGGTTTCACGTTCGGTTCGTGTCGCTGACGCAAAGCTCTACAGTAGTGATATCAGAGTTATCAACTCTCAATGAATCATAGGATGGCTACAAAGCAGTAACATTTTGACATAGTGCAGTACGCAATCTTTCAAGGTATGACATTTCTTTGCTCTGAAGCAAATCGAAGCAAGCCGGCCGGCGCAATCAGCTGACATCGCCGCTACGCGAGGCATGGTCGTGCGCAATAGCGTCGCGCCCCGCGCTCGATTTGTCACCAAGCGATAGAGCTACTAAGTGGAATACAGCTAGATGCAGGGATTAATGGCGTATCATTCTAATTCCCTGTGGTGGCCGACTCAATCGCAAGAGAGCCCCGGGAAACAACCTTCAACTGCTCAAGCTTGTGTGTGGGTGTAAAAATACTTCTTTTCATCCGCGGCGGGGCAGCAATCTATAGTTGAAAAACATGCGAAAAGCATGTGACGTATATACAATCACAAAACATATGCACACAACAATAGATACGATCGCATATCATGCATAAATATGCCAACACATAGCGTGTAAAAAACAAATTTATATACATAACTTAAACACACACCACCCTCCACCGCGATTAGCCTAGCAAGCTAACGCCATCAGTTCACATACACGAGCTCAACTGAGTGGCGCAGGTTCGAGTCCCGCGAAGTCAATTTTTTTTTGTTTTTTTCAACGTTTTTATTGTACTGCTATCTTTTCTAATGCCTTAGGTTCTAAAACAAAATAAAAGCAATATTGCGTTCAAGTACGTATGTGGGACTGTGTTTTTTGCGCAACAGTTATTAGTATTTTTATTTTCATTAATAATTTTTTAATTTATTTATAATATAACAAAAGTAAGGACTAAGGGGGACATTGGGTCTGCTTGATTGTGAAGGGACTCGAGAAGTGAGATAACTCAAACCAAAAAATTTATTTGAGATAAAACTGAGCATTTCACAGCCGGACCAGTTTCTTCAAGGGTAGGCCCTAGGTATGCGCGAGACTTGCTATATGACTCATCTCAAGCTGTGGCAGTTGAGGGAAGGCAATATCACCGAGAAGCAGTTCCAAAATATACAATTTGGTGGATGTTTCTTGATTCCTCCAAAATAAGGGCTGCACAATTGTGATCGAGCCAAACCAAGAATTGCGGGCACGAAGTCATGAGACAGAAAATGAATAACGTTGATTGTTTGAAAAATTGCCTTTAATAAAAGGAAGAGTTATGGAGTGCTACGTAGCTTAACTCGCAGTAGGAATTATATATATACATATAGATAGTTTAAAATGGACAATGTTGCACACACAGATATTGGTTAAATTTCTTTGCAGCACAGTTGAAGCATCTATGTAGAACTGAAGCATCAAGAGAAGCTCATGCGTCCTCACTTTATTGCGCTTTACATAGCTTGTATGCGTCCATGCAGCCATGATATGATATATTTTAAAGCATTTGTTTAACCTATAATCTTCCTATTCATTAAAGCTGGCCCATAAGTTGTGTCTTATGTAGCACTACAAATAAAGCGTTATCTGCATGGTGGTCTGAAACAATGCTTTTGAAAATCTCAAAACAACCCAGTTCTATACACGACCATCCGAGCATCAATGATAAGCACCATTATATGTCCGCACATATCAGTTGTGCTCTCATACTTAAATATTTTTCTGACCACTCCCTCTGCCCCTACCTCGTATCTGTCGTGAAGCTGTGGTAAGTTGTGTATAGCTGTATTTATAGTGTAGGAGCACACACTATCAATTAAAATTATTTTTAGGCTACATGTAATTAGTTTTCATAGATTTTCATTTCTTTTGTCGGTGCTCAGGAGAGCTAAGCTCATGGTCGATATTTTAAAATGACATTTCTCTTTGCCAATGTTAATGAGAACAGTTTCATTAATATTGACAAGTTCGTTCACATTGAATTTCGTTCTCATTATTATTGTTTCTACCAAAAAACAAGCCCTTGAAGTTATGCTTTTTTGCTTGATTTGTTTTCGTGTGACGGCATGCAAGTAAATTGACAGTTATTGTCATTCCTTGTGAATGACACATTTTCCGTTTGACAGACTTTAGCACCTGGTCATCTGCAGAAGTTGTATTCATTCTGCAAAAGGGCCAACAGCAGTGACTGACAACGCAGACTAGCCTGCGTTATTCTTTTGTACTATATATGTCACTGTGAATTCATTTAAAACTTTATAGAGCTTGGATTTCCTGCTGAAAATGTGACAACAACTGTAGAGTTTCCACATTTTTGCAGCAATCCACATGCTTTTCATACACTATTGCACATTTTCGTAAGCACCTTACAAAATCTGTATATTTCCGTAAGACCTTACATTCTGCATTTTCCTTATGAAAGCTTCTGTACACTCCATACACTTTCCTTATCCTTCCATATCTTCCATAATGAACTCTCCGTATGCTCCATAAGTTTCCTTATCTTTCCGTATACTCCATAAAAAGCTTTCCGTATACGCCATACAATTTCCTTATCCTGCCGTATACTCCATAAGAAGCTTTCCGTAAATGCCATACAACTTCCGTATATTTCCATAAAACTCCTTATGTTTTCCGTATGTAGCATAAGGAAATGTTACGGAGTCCATATATTTTCCGTAAGATTTCATACGGAACGTTTCAGTAGGGATGTGAATCGTCAGAAACTATTATTGCATTACAATATGAACACCCCCTCAATGCGAGGGTTACCAACATTTAGTTGTGGTTTGTGAGACAATTTGCAATCTATACTCAGAATTGTTTTGTCTTAATTAACTGTGATTAGGTCATACAAGTTTACAAACAATATACACCAAAGCTCATAAGGCTGCACTCGATTGCTAGAGCATTGCACATATGCTCAATATGCTCCTAGACTAATAAATCATAAAGGTGATGAGCACCTGCAGCACCGCTTCATCAAAGTTGTAATGCTGTCGTGAAGAGCAAGATTGTGTTCATTGGATGTGGTACTGTTATGTTTTTCATATAGCAGAGATATATCCCATATTTCTTTGAGCACATCTGCTTTTGTTTAAATGAAGTTGTTTTAGCTATAGTGTCTACCACTACCAGGTGAAATCCTGTGCACTACAGCCATTTAAAAATCTAGGAAATTGCACAGGTAGTTGAAACATACATTTTCTTGACTTATTCACAGCCACGCTGCAATATAGTACGTATTTCAAGTCCTAACCTCTAAAAGTAGCAGGGAGAAAGCAACTTCAGCTTTCGAGCACAAGTATACTGGAAAAGTAAACACAATAGCAACTGTGTAATAAATGTGACTTTTATTGGTCCAGTAATTAGACAAATTCACACCATGTACTCCCAATTGATTTCAGGAGTGCTTGCTTGGAAGAGAGTGCTCAAGTTCTATCAATATGTCTATGCAAAACAGAGATTGAGCTCACAACTGAGCAGATAGTGTACTGTAAGAGCTCCAACAAAAATGTACAAACAACAAAATTGTACAATGCGTGCCTGAAGGTAAATTCTTAGAATCGGGCCTTTCGATCTGTAAGCACAGACCTCAAAACTGTTCCATACATGTTCGCTGCATACTCAGCAGACCGATCATTACCTGCAACGAGAAATCCTAGCTGTAGTAACTGTGTAACTAAACTCTAACAATAAATGTAGCAAGCCTGAAATATTTTTAGGCCCATCACCTAAATACATATTACCTATGATATGGGCTCACGGCTGAGAATCAAAACTAGTGCCTACCCTGTCGACACGACGCGACATTGCACAATTGTGAAATACGCAATGTAGTTGCATAGTGAGAAAGAATCACAACTGCACGCATCCGCAATTGCTTATTTAACAAATATAGCAAAACTACATTGCTGTCAATTTTCGAGCTATCTGTTGGCAATGTGCTAGTTTCCTTTCCGATTCGACATCATTCATTCACTTCACTTGAAGATCAACACTACAGGGCAAGCGCCGCATCTGACGGCGGAATCCGACCCTTGTCTTGAAGCCACGCTAATAAACTCGAACGCTGCAACACAATGAGAGCGACGCTCATCCAGTGATCTCAATGTTCAGGTATATGCATATGCTTGCTAGCTTTCCAAGAGTCTTTACACATCGGTTGAAAGCTTTCGACATGTATGAGTGACTTGTTTTGTTCGGACCCGACCGTATACATTGGTTGTACCGGCTTGGACACTCGCAATAAACGATGAAAACCTTACTTGATTGACGTTGTTTTTTGCCAGTCGAGGCCGACTAGGTCACCTGGCGATAATTACTGACGCAGAGCGTGATTTAGCAACGAAAAAAAATACCAGAGGAAGTGAGCAGCGCGAACCAGCCACGAACCCCCCCCCCCCCCACCTGCAGCAAAAAAAAAACGCGTCCGTTTATTGATGATGATAGTACTACCCGCGCCTTCTGGCCTCGCGGTATTGCAGTTCAGTACGCCGCCGTTACGTATTTGCATGGTATTTTGATACAACAGCCCAAAGGTACAGTTTCCGTTCTCTAAACTAGTAGGTGTTCTGTGGTTGCTCTCATTCCCGCTTGAACACGCTGCCAGTAGCCGCCGGAGCACGCAGACCATGCGTCGCCATATTCTCTTTCATAAAAATTGACACTGTACATTGCGTGGACGAACGACGTGGTGCATTTTGGTCACATTATTGATGTGTCCCCGCTGAACAGCTCCTTATCTTTCGAGCCATGAAATTTGCAGCATCACATTAGAGAGCTTTAGTGCTACAATTCCAGTGTTGTACGGAACGGTGTTCCAAGGAAGAACGTTTTAGGAACAGGCTCTCTTTGAGAGGAATGGAGGAACGCCACCGTTTTGTTCAGAATCCGTGGAACTGTAACGGTAAGGGCCGGTTCACTGTAGCATCAAGCCTGCCGTTATGGCACAGTGCCGTAGATCGTCGGCCGCCGCCGTCTGCGGGACAGCTGCTCAAAGTGCACGGCAAGCTCCTCCTACAAACATGGCAGTCCTTTCGAATGCAGTTGTCGACCATCTCGAATCTACCAAGCGGCCGTCGTGCACTCTGTAGCTTGTAAGCTCTGAACTGATGCTTCCATTTGCTTTAGACTCATACACTATAGCTTCGACAACACAGTACTCGAATCGATTCGGCACCGATTTTGATAACCATACTCAAATATATGATGTTATAGGCCTAAGAAAGCCTTCCCAACTCTTGGGGGTCATACATTACACATTTGTTTGTTGTTTTGCAATGCTGGATAGCTGGCCCCAGTTGTCCAAACGCCTGCTTTGCGGATGTCATTTTGAACTGCTACGCACTTTTTAAATACCGAACAAGCTAAAACACTATATTCAGTGCTGGAACGAAGGCATGGAACAACACGCACGACATAACGTGAGAACCTCGGAGCAAGGAGCTAGAAGCGCTCGAAGTGTCCCGCTGCAGACGCAGACGATGCGGAGAGGTGAAACCAGACGACGCGGCTCCACCGTACTGCTTCGTGGTCGCTGATCGGCTACGTCACTTTCCGGCAAACGACAAGCGGCACAAAAACAGGTCTCGGACCTATTTTTTGAACGGCGAAAAACGGCAGACATGCGCGAAGGAAACAGCCGCGCACGGATGCCTGAGAACGTCAAACTTCAAACGGCGAGGCATGTTTGGCGCGAGCGTGAACAAGCCTAACGCGTTACACCTGCAACGGAACGGCAGGAGAAACTTCTCCCCTATTTTATCAATGCCAACCAGATGCGCCTGATCCAGCCATTCACCACCCTCTCCTCTAGTCCATTTCCTGTTCTCGCTCATCGCCTATCCTTCGCGTGTGCTTTGCTGTCATGGGGAAGGGAGCACCCTCATTCAGTGCTAAGGAAATCATACGAAGTGATTTTCTGTTCAGTTGTGTAGAGATCTCCGGGGTGGTGTCTTGAATTCCTTGTGTTCACTGCGTTGGCGGTCACGCTGGCTTTCTAAAGATACGGTGTTTTGAGATAGCGTGTCGGCGTTCGTGGTGCTATGGGGGCAACCAATGGGGAAGCGTCACTGCAACGCTGCTACATGCGCTGAGCCGTGATGTGGTGGCTTGGTCGCTTAGAGCCACAAACAACAAGAAAGAACAATTATAACAGACGTACCATATTGTAGTTGGAAACACGTCTATCGCATCTCCGGGAGAAAGCGCTCGGAAGCACGGGCATGTGACGCAAGCAGTGCGAGCCCTCACGCAGCGTTGCAGCCCGACCACTTCCTTAACTAAGGTGAACCAACTACTCCTGTCTCTAAGCGTGCGTTTGTACCATGGCATGTGCGTCGGCAAGAGTAATAGCGTTCCTTTTCTAAACGTTCCACGGCATTTAACAGGCACGCGCACGCACGCAGCACATCATCCAGAACATAGTGAATGACTGACCACGTCACTTTAGTGACTATGCTGCATCATGGGGAGCTATTTCTTCTAATAAACGATTTCGCAGTGGGTCAATAACAAATAAGACCTTGTTGGGACCTTGGCCTGACACCAACAGTGCCACTGTGGTCATAAAAGTGGTTTTAGCCTTTTTGGAAGCAACTGGGCTGTTCGCACGACTAAAACATTTTCCTCAGCAGCAACGGATTGTATACACTGACCTCTCTATCTCACCATCGCCAACCATTACTCTTTCTTTTCTCCTTTTTCCTCCCCCGGTGTAGAGCAGCAAGCTAGATCAGGTAATCGTTCAGGCCGACTTCTCTGCTTTTCTGTAAAAAAAAAAAAACCCCTCTCTCTCTCTCTATTCTTGGGGTGTCCAATTCATAGACAAGTCCGATTCAGCCTCCCCTTATTCGCTGCAGCGCACAGCCAGTTTCCAGTCTTTCTTCCGCAACGTCATTATTTGGACGCCACGCAGCTTTCACAACTCTCGACACAAATTAGAAAGGTGGAATGCGTTTCGCCACAACAAATGCTGCCTCCAGAGATCCGCCTGTAGACGCACATCTTTGAGGCCATGCATAGACTCCATTCACGCGTCATAGTCCTTGACGAAGGCTTAACGCGACTGCCCGTCTGACGTACCTGAAAGGTTTGTACGCATTTCCTGCATTAGTCTTCAAACATCTCAACACGTTCATGCGCACCTGCAGACTAGTCAAGTTTGTTTTAAGTACTGTTACTCCACAAAAGCGGCGATGGCGTAGTGGTTTGAGCATCCGCCTCGCATGCAAAAGCTCCGTGGTTTGAATACCAGTGCCTTGTCATTTCCAACCGGATCAAAAAAATCCGCGTGGTGATGAAACTAGATTAAGAGGCTTGGGATGCGGCCTCACCGGTGACCACCGCCGGTAACGCACTCTCTCACTAGACAAGGATTGGCCACCCTGGTGCAGTCCCTGGCCATCACCTCCAACATGCATACGTCGATCGACTAACGGCCCTCAGTCCCCAGCAGCTGCGAAGCGACTGACCACGACGGCGGTCAGATCTGCAACGCAGCAGAGGGTGCTAAGAATCTCTGGATCCGGACAGGCCGCCATTGGAACCTCAACTTCGCAACATTAACGCTTGAAGCTTATCTGGTGAGGCAAGTCTAGCTGTATGGTTCGAAGAGCTAGATGGTGTTAAATGGGATATACTAGGGCTCAGTGAGGTTAGGAGGACAGATGAGGCCTATACGATGCTACAGAATGTGCGCGTCCTTTGCTATTGGGGCAGAAGAGAACTTGGAGCGGGTTTCTAATTCACGAATTCACAAAAACATAGCTTGCAACATAGAGGAATACTATAGCATTAATAAAAGGGTGGTAGGTATCGCAATTTAACTCAATAAGAGATACAAGGTGAAGGTGGTACAAGCTTACGTGCCTACATCCAGCCATGATGACGCTTCAGTTGAAAGCTTCTATGAAGACGGGGAATCGGCAATGAGTAAGGTAAAAACACAGTATAATATACTGATGGGAGACGTTATTGCAGAGGTAGGGAAGAAGCAGGCTGGAGACCAGGCAGTAGGAGAATAAGGCATCGGTACTAGAAATGCCAGAGGAGAGCTACTAGTAGAATTCGCAGAACGCAATAAAAATTACGGATTTTGAATACCTTCTACCGAAAACGAGGAAACCGTAAATGGACATGGAGGAGCCCAACCGGATAATATAATGGCGAAAATAAGAACAAAATAGAGTTCATAATGAGTGCACACCCAGGCATCATGCAGGATGTGGAAGTGGTTGGCAAGGTACGATGCAGTGACCATAGAATGGTACAGTCCCGAATTCACTTAGACTTGATGAAGGAACGACAGAAACTGATACGCAAGAAGCCAATCAGTGAGCTATCGCTGAGAGGGAAAGTACAGGAATTCAGAGTCCGCTTCAGAAGAAGTACTCGGCTCTTAATGAGGAAACCAATATTAGCGTAGGTAAAATGAATGATAATCTGACGGGTAACATTACGGAGTGTACAGTGGAAGCTGGAGGCGCGGTAGTTAGACAGGACACCGGCAAGCTTTCCCAGGAAACGTAGAATATTATTAGGAAGCGCAATGCATGAACGTCTCAAGTACAACAGACAAAAATAGAACTGGCAGAGCTTTCGAAGTCTAATTATAAGCGTATGGAATTCTATGTATGAAGGTATAACATGGAGAGAATTGAAGATGCTCTGCAAAACGGAGGGAGCATCAAAGCAGTGAAAAGGAAACTTGGGATAGGCGAAAATTGGATGTATGCACTGAGGGACAAAGAAGGCAAAATAACTACCAATATATATAGGACAGTTAAAATAGCGTACGAGTTCTACATATATCTGTACAGTAGCCGGGTCAACCACGACCTTAATACTATAAGAACTAGCAGTAACACAATTGACACACCACCAGTTATGATAGAAGAAGCCAGAAAAGCATTGGAGGGCATGCGAAGAGGCAAAGCTGCTGGTGAGGATGAGGTAACATCAGATCTGCAGAAAGATGGAAGACAGACTGTGTTAGAAAAACTAGCCACCCTGTTTACGAGGTGTCTCCTGACAGGAAGAGTGCCAGAGTCTTGGAAGAGTGCTAAGATCATCTTGATACATAAGAAAGGATATGACAAGAACTAGAAGAATTACAGGCCGATCAGCTTGCTATTTACAAAGGTAATGGCTGACAGAGTTAGGAAAACATTAGAATTTAATCAACTAAAGGAACAAGCAAGATTTCGAACAGGCTACTCAACAATCGACCACATTCATACTATCAACCAGGTAATAAAGAAATGCTCAGAATATTGCCCACTACTATACATAGCCTTCATAGATGACGAGAAGGCGTTTGATTCAGTAGAAATATCAGCAGTCATGCAGACACTGCGGAATCAGGGCGTCGATGGAGCATATATAAACATGCTGGAAGAAATCTACAGGGGATCATTGGCTACCATAGAGGTTCATAAAGAAAGCAACAGAATACCAATCAAGAAGGGTGTATGGCAGGGGGACACAATCTCCCCAATGCTATTTACCGCTTTTTAGAAAAGGTCTTCAGAAGCGTAGAATGGGAACAGTAGGGAGTAAGAATTATTGGAGAGTACCTTAGTAACCTGCGCTTTGCCGATGACATTGCATTGCTGAGTAACTAAGGGGACGAATTGCAACTCATGATTACGGAGTTAGACAAGGAGAGCAGAAAGGTGGGTCTTAAAATGAATCTGCAGAAAACGAAAGTAATGTACAACAACCTCGAAAAAGTGCAACGCTTCGAGATGGGTAATAATGAACTTCAAGTTGTAAAAGACTGTGTCTACTTAGGGCAGGTAATAACCGCGGAGCCGAATCACGAGATTGAAGTAACTAGAAGAACAAGAATGGGGTGGAGCAACTTTGGCAAGCACTCTCAAATTATGACAGGTAGATTGCCACTATCCCTCAAGAGGATATAACACTATCCCTCAAGAGGAAACGAAACAGAGAAGTAAACTTAATATAACTACTTGCCTTTTCTGTTTTGTTTTCTTGAGAATTTTTCTTTGCCGTTTTTTGTGCTTTTGTTTTTTGTCTTTGTTTTTCTCTTACTCGGGTTCTGCTCTTTGTGCCACATGGTTTTTATCACATGGTTACTGTCTCCTCTATATATTTTCGTGCTCTGCGCAATAAACTCAGTTGGAAGTTAGCACTCGTGTCTTTCGTGTCCTTCTTGTCTCTTTGTCGTCGCTTTGTTTTCGCGCTATAACTATCGTCCGCAGTAAGTCTTCGAGCACTCGCACTACAAGTATACGCACGCCCGAAGGCAGATAATCCACTGGCTCATGCACGAAACAAAACACATCACAGCACTGGTGAGCGCTTCGCTTGACTCCACGCCCGCCTGTCCCGTCGCCACAGCAGCCATTGTCGAACCGTTACAAGACAGCTCCGTAGTGATGGCGCACCGTCACTGTTGTAAGAACGCGGCGCTGGCAGCCGAATTGATCGATAAACGTTGTCAAAGCGAGACAGGCTCCTCCATGGACGCGATGTTGGTGCAGAAACTTCATCGAGCGACGATTCAAGGTATATATAGCTCGATCGCTTCCTTTACAATCTCGAGGAAACGCTCGAGATTTTCTCAAGTGAAGGAAGCGTTTCAAGTGAAGGGCGGTTTGTGAATGGGAAAACGCCACTCAAGGAGTGTTTCGAGTGCAGGGTCGAGTCGAGGAGCGTTTGTGAATACGGGGATCACACGTGTTTACTCACACCTTACTAAGGAAGTGCACAAGCTAATATAGCAATGAATTTTGACTGACCATAGTGGTAAACATTACAAGTAAGCTTTGGTCAACTTTACGTTTTGCGGCCATGCCACAACATGTGCACACGTAAGTATGTTGTATATGATTCTTAGACAATCAGGAGTTTATCAACGGCTGCACAATGATGAACGGAATAATTACTAGAGTATGTCAGGTTTTCGAAACGATTACCCCACGCCATGCATACGATGGCAATGGCATTCCAAACGCTGCGACTAGTGCCAGTTTTATTTTTTTCTTGAAGCCTCCGAGAAGGCAAACGCTTGCCGCGTGATTGCCATTTCAGAGGTCACGTCTTTTTTATTTTTTACTTATTGCTCACAGAGGGCAAAGAATTCAGGCAAGACTTGTGGTCTCCGTCGTGATAGGTGTTCTGTGGTCGTGTCGACCTCGTTTAGTTGTTTTGTGTTAATGTTTGCTTATATTTTTTACGTGCTTACCACAAGTTTGACCGTTAGCCATGGATCATGTACACCGCCATCCCTTCAATGAAAATGTTTAAGCGGTAATGACCGCCTTAGCAGTGTACACGTACGTTACACCGCGGATCATGCGAGAGAAATAAGATGACTTCACACTCGACAATATTATTTCATGACCGATGGCAGTGTCTGTTGGCGTCGCGGCAGCTCGATTATTTGAGTGGAGGAACTAGCGGTGCAGTGCGCAAATCTACTATAACGTTATAGCATACTGGGCCTACATACTTCTCTGCTTCAGATGCGCCTCGCGATTCGCCTTGCGTGTCAACTTGCAGTCATTGTGCGTGCCACGATTGTGTTGTTAGCGCTATGGCTGTAGTGGTTACTATTGCTGTGGACTTTGAATACTCTTTCACAAAGGTGAGTGAGTGTTACTACTTACCTGCTGTGCACAGCTGTAACTAGAAGTGCATTTTGTGTTGAGTTTCTCAAGACAAAGGAGAATAATGGACGAGAAAGACATACTGCACGCGTGCATAATGCCGTCCTACCTCTCAGTGTTGGCATGGGCAATTCAAAACGCATGCGATGGATAATTTGGTTTAACTGACAGAAGTCATTAGTTTACTTTCCACAAAAGTGTAGTTATGATTAGGTTTAAAACCTTTCTGATTGTCTCTAACCCTGTCTGGCAAATAAACGCTTGGTGAAACTTTGCAGCCTGTTTCCCTTTGTGCTTTCACCTGCTGTGGTAGCATAGCCTCACTGGCTGTCGTGTGACTATGCTGGAGGACGCAGGTTCGAATTCCGGACACGGTGGCCGTATTTGAATAGAGGAAAATGCAAAAAAACATCAATGTAGAGGTAGCGGCACGGATAATTCTATCAATTGTAAATGGTCGTGCTTTCACCCATGGACTGTATAGTGGTATCAGGTTTCCTAGAATGTTGAAAAATTAGGTGCGATGCTTTTGTATGCACCTCGTTGGATTCATTAGTTTTATTGCTGCCGTGCGAAACTAAAAATGCGTATGCTTACCGAGTATGTCGACACTGAAAAAAATTATTTGTCTACAGGCTAAGGTAATCGATTTTAGCAAGACTGTTTAGGGAAGCAGAGCTCCTTGTATTCGTGACAAATGGGTAGTACGAAACAATGCGAGACACACACGGAGGTGTGCGCAGCATCGTGCGAGTGCCTGGCGATAAAAAAGGGGCTTTTACTTACACCAATAAAACAACAACAAAAGAAACGTGACTCCTGCATTGCTTGCGTCAATCTTAGGTTAAAGTAATCGCTCGCGACTGGCCACGGCCGGTTAGGCTCGGCGTGCGCATGCGCGTGGGCAACACCCACGTGATTGAGGATAAACTCATGAGTGTGCACCACTGTGGAAAATTGTTGATTGTACTCATGTTCATTGCGTTAACTCTATATGCGAACTATGTGTCCTTGTGCGCATGCTTAGCATTCCATCAGCATATATGAGCAAACACGTCTGCGTGTGTGCCGTTGTGGAAACTTGTAGATTGTACTCTTGTTCATTGCGTTCCTTCTATATGCGTACTATGTGTACTATATGTCCCTGTGTGCCTGCCTAGCTATATGTATTGCATCAGCATTATATTAGTCGTCGGGTAATCCATGTATTGGCTTGAGTTACCAACTATCCGCTGAGGAGCCGTGCTGGGGTATGAGAACGTACGTCGCCGCAGGAAACTGTTTTCAAAAAAGACAGTCTTTCTTGGGGACCTTCAACGCAAAAATTTTGATCTGTCTATATGTCTGTACTATTGTCTGTTTGTCCAATCTTAACAGCTTTAGGTACTTGAAACGGCAGACCCCATCCGCAGCGCCCAACAAAGTTGCTCAAGCCGCGCCGCGGTTGTCTAGTGCCTAAGGTACTCGGCTGCTGACCCGCAGGTCGCGGGTTCAAATCCCGGCTGCGGCGGCTGCATTTCCGATGGAGTCGGAAATGTAGTCCTGTGTGATCAGATTTGGGTGCACGTTGAAGAACCCCAGCTCGTCGAAATTTCCGGAGCCCTCCACTACGGCGTCTCTCATAATCATATGGTGGTTTTGGGACGTTAAACCCCAGAAATCAATCAATAAATTGGAGCATTTATTTTTTTATTTTTGAAACCATAATCTTCATCTCACAGTGGCAACATTAGATGTGGCATGTGTCAGAGAACATGTATGTGTGTGATAAAGTGCGTGATGAAATATTCGCCACGCTGGCGGGCTGTTTATCTCGGAGAAGTGAACACACGTGGCGGCCTGTGCGAGGAACAGTTGCATCGTCTTCGAAAATATGCAGTGTTGACTGTGACTGTGGCGTGTAGTGTGTGTTGAAAGGCATCGACAATATTGGTTCATCTTTACGGACGGCGAAACTGGGAATGTGTGCATTGTGAATATTGCGATGCGTCCTGTTTGCGAAAACACTGGAATTAGTTGTGGGCCGGTTTCCATAACCGATTGTCAATGAAACTTACGACCTGACATTGTAGTCAAGGTAAAAATACATTCGGCGTGATCATCTGAGAGTTGGTACATCTCAGCGTATGCGCGGCGTGCAGAAAAAAAAAGTGCATAAAATCCGGGTGATATATACGACTACGCATGAGCTATAAGCATGGTGTGGCGTTGCCGAATCTGCATATATATTTCACCATGGCTATAACTTGTAATATCGGATACCTGATACGTGTTAATTGAAACAGCGGAAATTTCAGTTTCTTATATACTTTGTACTTTTAGGGCTCGATCCCTATGAACTGAAATGTGCGTTAGAAGTTTGTGTATAAGGCCGAAAGGAGCGATAGGCACGCAAAGGCGTTATAGGTGTCTAATGCCGCAAGATAACTGTGCCAGATAATATTATATATTATTAAGATGTCGAGTTTTACATCACATGAATTTTCACTGGGTTTTTTGAGAAACGCTGCAGCAGAACTTCACTTTGATTTTCACGAGAATATGTTAAATCAGCTTAACCCAGGGCAACAAGTGTTTTTTTTTTCATTCATCCCCGACGAGACTTTTGGGCAATGACTGAGAATCTTATCAGTGACTTTGCGCACAGCAGCTCAAAACCATGCTGCCGCCAATGCTGTACCTCGTTTAAAACTGCATTGCACAGGCCACGACGGAAGTTAGGCAATTTTACATCCATGCCATGCAAATATTTCTCAAGTACCAGTAATCGTGTACATTCAAAACGTTCGCTTTCGAAAAAGATCAGAATTTTTTTTCATGGCTGCCATCTTCGTGGTGGAGCCCACTGCGTGCTAGTCGCATCTCTCAGTACTCTAAACAAGTTTTTTCATTCAACTACGACGAGCGAATTCCCACACTATGAGCAGGGACCCTTCCGCGACCCCCTTCTTTCAAAAGCTGTGACTTTAGAACATAGCAATGTAGAAATTTTTGTCGAAATAATGCAGACACGCAGCTCTGCTATGCATAAAGATGCCACCAGAGGAACTTTCTTTCCAACCAGCATCTACTCCGAGAGGAGAGGGTGTAGGGGCCAGGGTGCCCATAGTGACGTCACACTATTTACAAACAGGGAGAGGTCTAGGGAGAGGTTGCCAAAGCTGGGCCCCAGCTTCAGCGAAGTAGTGATGAAACTTGTAGGGGGCAAAGCAGCCAGTGTCACAGGTGCAAGTAACCCCTAGCTGCAGCACGCTCCAGCTGAAAAGTCACAGCATGTCATAATCGCTGGGGACTCGAATTTAAATTGATGTGCAGAAGCAATCAAAGAGAGGTTAAGAGGTGACAAGAAGGTTGCAGTAGGGACGTTCCCAGGACGCAAGATGGAAGCAGTCATGAGGCAAGCGAGCGCAAAACTCAAAACTACAGCTGATAGGCAGAACCTCGTGATAATTTTAGGTGGTTTAAACGATGTCTGAAATGAAGATACGGCAGGACTGGCAACCACACTGGCGAAAGGGGTCGATGACATGCGCGCAACTTCTCCTCAGGTACAGGTAGTGATATGCACGATACCGGAAGTACCGGTGTGTGACGGAAACCTGCCAAGAGCGGTTGTCAACGCAAACCAAGCGATATGGCGCACGAGTGGAGAGAAAGGCTTCGGCATGGTGGAAATAAACAGAGAGGTGCATAGGTGGGGTGGTTTTAACGACACCGAATTCACTTCGATGAGCGGCTAGGTCATGACGTGGGTTGGGGACTTGCAGGACGTGCAGTAGCTTTTTTTTCGGGGGGGGGGGGGTGAGAGGGCACGCGGGCCCTTCGAGGAGCAGGATAGCTAGTAACGAGGAAAACAACAAGGGAGACTCTTTGACAGGGGTATGGACAGATACGATTTATAAGTAGCATCAGTATCTAAGGTAGGTAGAGTCCGGGTCAGAAATAGACGTAGCCACGGACGTCGAGCCAATTAAGACATAGGGTATATTAACATGCATGGTGGCAGAAACAGGCTGAAATGGGAAGAGATAGAAGAACAGCAAATAGAGGAGAGGCCGATGGTATACGGTTTTGTATAAACACATCTTAGAGAAACGGAACAACCTATAACAATCCGGACTACGCGTAGGAATAATTTTAATAGAACAGAAGGCAGTAGAAAGGGGGTTCTGTTGGTGCATTCATTCATAAAAGTACCGACTGGCAAAGGGTCAAGCAGGAGTGCAAGGAACATTTATGGCTAAAAGGGAAAGTGGCAGGGCAAATGACACTCCTTGATTTGGTGTACTTGTGGACGGGAGCAAAGGCCAGAGAGGAAAACCAGGCAATGGTAGAGTGTATATCAAAGGACATTGAGTTGTTAAGAGGAGAGTGCGAGGTAATTATATTAGGAGGTATCAATGTGCACATAGAAGATATAGATGGGTATACCGACCCAACAGGCGAAATTATCATGGATATGTGTGAAAGACCTGATTTGATCATTTGCAACAATACTGATAAGTGTGAAGGGCAAATAACGTGTGAGTTAGGAAGGCTGCAGTCGACGATAGATTACGCACTGATGTCACTAAAAATGCATGATAAGCTCAGGGGAATGCACATAGATGAAGGCGGCTCCAGAAGTCGGGGTAGTGATCACAAACGTATCAACCTAAGTTTCGGAAGAGCAGTGAAAGTGGGAAGGAGGCAAGATGAGCAACTACAAGAAAATTTTTATTCAGAAAAGGAAATTGAAATGGCCACTAAACAAATTCAGAAAGTAATTACTGAGGATAATAAAACAGTGTGGACACACACGAATCTAATTAGACTGAGCTAGAGCTTGCTAAGGTACGTGTCACTCAACGCGGAAAAGAAGACAAAAACTCAAAAGTTGGTGGGATTAGGAAATTAAGAGAGCCATAGCAAAATGTCAGGAAGCCTCTAGGGAACACAGACATGCTAAGCAGCGGGGTGAACCAACAGATGATGTTGAAAGAAAATGGTAAATCTTTCTAAGCTGTAAAAGGAATGCATCCCTTCTTATCAGGAAAAGATTCGAAGAAAGGGAGCTCAGTGGCTGGCAGAAGTACATAAAAACATAGAAAGGCAGCTGCAAAATTTTGGAACCATCTAAACTCACTAAGAAATGAGACGAGCCTAGAGCAGAGGTTTATAAGTACAGCTCAAGGTGCTAGGCTTGAAGGGGACGAAGCTATTGAATATATAAGAACAAGGGTGACAGAAAAAGTTCAACAAAGAAGTGCTTTATGCACCACAATACACAAGGATTATTCAATTGGCACAATGGCTCCATTTTGACAACGAGAAAGGGAAAGGGTTGAGCAGAGGGTTCCTAGTAGTACATCAACAGGCCCAGATGGCATTCCAATTATGCTGATAAAGACATTAGTCCCGAAGTCTAAGCAGACTTTGAGAGAGGCAGTGAGCAAAGTAATAATCGATTGTAAAGTCCCCGTTGGATGGAAACTTAGCAGGATGAGCATGATCTATAAAGGAAAGGGGCACAAAGCTGACATAAACAACTATCGTCCTATAACAGTGACATCAGTTTTCTACAGGCTGGCGATGCAGATTCTAAAGGAAAGACTGCAGGCACAGATAGAGGCAGAGGGGGTGCGGGGGGAACTGCAGAAGGGGATTCGAAAACACAGGAGGTTGGAAGACAATCGGTTCTCACTGACGCAGTGCATTGAAATAGCAAAAAAGGAACACAGGCTCCTGTGGCTAGAATTTTTGGATATCAAGGGAGCATACGATAGCGTGATTCAAGAGGACTTCTGGGGAATACTGGGCACACTTGATGTGGAAGATGGAGTCACTAATCTTTTGAAGGATACATATAAAGGTAACAAGGCAGTTATAAAGTGGGAAAAACAGGTATCCAAGCCAGAAGAAGCAAAATGGGGGCTTAGGAAGGGGTGTCCTCTGTCACCCTTGTTATTCATGATGTACCTACAAGAATTAGAGGCCAAATTAGACGGAAGTTGACTGGGCTTCAACCTCTCTTTCGTCAAACAAGCAAAACACATTGAAGAGACACTACCAGCATTGATGTACGCAGATGACATACTTCTAACGGCCAACAAAAAGGAAGATTTGCATAGATCGATGGACATCTGCCGTAATTAGGGAGAAAGTTTAGATTTTAGATTCAGTAAGGAAAAATCACCAGTCATGATTTTAATGATAATGAAAGTAGTGAACTTAAAATACAGGAGGTCACCCAAGAGATAACACATAAATACAATTACCGGGTGTATGGATAAGCAATGGGACCGAGTACCTAAGGGAACACGAAACATACGTGACGACTAAAGGTCACAAGAATGCAGTGGTGATGAAAAACAGGGCTCTGTGGAGTTACAATAGATATGAAGTTGTGAAAGGAATACGAAAAGAGGTCTTGGTTCCTGGTCTAACGTTCGGCATTGCGGTCTTGTGCATGAGATCAGAAGTTCAAGAAGATTGGAAATTAAGCAACGTGGAATAGGTAGGCTTGCCTTAGAAGCTCACGGGAATACACTAAATCAGGGAGTACAAGGTGATTTAGGTTGGACATCATTTGAGGGCAGGGAAGCTAGCAGCAAGATAAAATTTGAGAAGTGATTGAGAGAAATGGGGGAGGAGCATTGGGCTAGCAAGGTATTCAGCTACTTGTACATGAAGAATGTCGATACAAAATGGAGGAAGTGAAGCAAGAAATTGACTGCTAAATACTTATAAAACAGCAGGTGGCCAAACCAAAAAGAACTATCGCCTAAGAAGAAATTGAAGAAAACGGACGCTGACATGTGGAAAATTGGCATGATTAAGAAGTCCACACTAGAGATCTATCGAACTTTTAAGCGAAAAATTGCCAAGGAAAGCATCAATAATAATACTCAGGGTAGTTCTTCACTGTTTGAGGCCAGTACGGGAGTATTGCGAACCAAGAAATATCAGGCCAAATACGAAGGGGTAGACACGGTATGCAGTGCGGGTAAGAAGAAACTGCCGAACACTTGATAGTGTTCTGCGAAGGGCTTCATCCTATAGTTCAGGATGATGGCGCAGAGTTTTTCAAAGCGCTGGGGTTCAGGGACAGTGAGGGCAAAATAGACTTTAAGCGGGTCGAATTAACTAGAAGGAGGTTATCTGATTGGTGGCTAAAGTCAAGGCACGAGGGAAAACTAAACCCTTCACTGCGTGTCCTCAACCTCACTATTTAAAAGGAAAAAAATAAATATAGTTTTTGGTTTTCTAAGTATTACGGCTCGTTAGTCACCGCCAGATCTAAAGGCTACAGCCGTATCAATCCATCCATCCATGATGTTATGACTTGATGTGCTCGTTCCCCTCCGCTGCCACGGCCACTCGATGAAAGAGCACACGGCCGTGCAATTTTTCACCCAGCAGCCGTAGATCACAAGATGTGCCTCGAGCGTGCAGCGGCACGGCCGCTGGATGAAAAAGCGCACGGCCATGCGCTCTTTCATCCAGCGGCGGTAGCGGCATAGGTGAACGAGTGCATCAAGTCACTTCACACATGAGACATGAGTGCCATCTGGCAGTTTTCTTCAAAAATAAAGCACGTGGCTCTGAGATTGGTGTGCGCACCCGTCTCAAAGGTGAGAAGGTGTAGAACGCAAGGCGACGGGTAGGTGCCACCACCGTCTCGTTTGAACAAAGCGTTGGAAACACACTCCTTTTCGTGCAAGCATTGCACGCGCTTTATTTTTGAAGGAAACTGCCAGATGGCGCTCATGTGTCACGTATGACGTGACTTGATGCGCTCGTTCGCCTCTGCCGCTACCGCCGCTGGATGAAAGAGCGCATGGCCGTGCGCTTTTTCATCCAGCGGCCGTGCCGCTGCACGCTCGAGGCACATCTTGTGATCTGCGGCCCCCTTAAACGTCTGGATAACGTCGCTACACTATGTGAATCTGCAAGCAATAAATACAGCAAGCCTAGCAAGAACTCTTTGGGGGGAGGACTCTGCAGTATTCATGTCTTTCAAAGTAAACGTCGCCTCGCTGGCCGAACGAAACTATCTTGCCCCGTCGTTCTTTTTCGTCATGTTTTCGTCAACACAGGTTCGTCTGCTTGTTTTTATAATCATTTCGTTCGATCTCAAGCTCACCGGGACAGTTTTTTCTAACTGTCAGGTCCATGTACTCCTTATCAGTCGAGAATCGATGCATTTGCTAAGCCTACTCACTTCGCTAACTTGGGGTCAGCCATCTTGATTTTCTTAGAGAGGAACATGTTTCTACGTGGCAAAAAGAGCAACGTTTCTCTATTTAAAGACAAACATTGGGGACATCGCCGTTTGTCCCTAAATGGAGCGAACGTCACTTCATTTTTTAAGAGTGTAGTTTGCAAGCAGTAAAGTTGTACAAAATCTACGCAACACTTCGACGTTCATGTTGATCTTCGCCTGTATTATATTTCAGTCAATGTGATTGAAGCCTAATAGGGCACCTAGCTTTCATTCGTCTTCAATTAGCGAAACTTTGATGCCTGCTTTCGGGGCAGCCGGCCTCCTTAATGGTCCATTCACATACGCCCTAGAAAGACATATGCAGGTTCTCTTAACGAAAATTGATGTCTCTGCGTATTTGGCGTGATTTAAAACTGATGTTCCTAGTCTTTTTTGTGATACGAATATTTTGCTCCGCCGGAGATTCCATCAATTAGATGGGAATCGCAGTTGCGTTGTTTATCAGCCATTTTAAGACGGTAACACCAATTTCGACGCTTAGCCCCAGCCCCCTTCTCTTTCGGAAATGCAGTGAAACAAAAGCAGGAAGAAAGGGCGCGATAATCGACGCACCTACCGCACCCTTCTCTTTTGTTTCGTAAATTATGTAGATTCTGATTCTTTGAAATTAGCAGTACTACGAATACGAAAGCATTGCCATGCTTCATGCCGTGAAGTTTTTTTTCCACCACATGTGCCTGTGACGGGAACGTTTCGCATGGTGACAAGTTCGACATCAAGTCCCATTGTAGGACCGTAGTGAAAAGTGGTTGCGTGGCAGTTTTTGTTTACTTTTATTTACTTTGTGAGATAAAACTCGGGATACATGCCAGTCGTTGCGTTCCATTTGCTCCGGCTCGCAGTACTGCTTTGATGGCACTCAGTCGAGGCGTGTTCGACCGGATGAGCCCTGACCACACAGACACAGCGGCACCCGCATGGAACCCCAAGAAGTGCCGTAGCACCTGAGACTATCGAGCGTTTCGAGTTCCTGTTAGCTCAGGAAAAAGAAACCGAACCCCACGTTGGCAACAAAGGAAATGGAATTAGAAACCTCATTGTGACGACCTCCGGTTACCTCACGGCACTGTCGGCCTGCACATGAATGGGTTAATTCCAGGACTCAGTGTGGCGGGGTGACTTTCACATCAGTTCTGCTGAGGGCCCGGCTGTGCACTGTTCGGGCCCCTTGAACTCGGTAGCGTGCATTTCGATACCGTGAGATCACCCTCGGCCTTTCGTCTCGGTCTGGCTTAGCTCCAGTAGCTCTGCAAAGCGCGTGGGCTGGCGACACGTGAGAGCGTGGCTGATGTCACGATGATCGAGTGCCGGGTCGGCGATTCGGTGCGTATTGTCGCATTGACACTGCTCCCGCATTAATCCTTGCAATCGAGCTCGTAAGTGGAGCGACGTGTGGTCAGCGAGTGGCTCCTTCTACAGCGCACATGGGACAGGCGGGAAATCGCCCCGTCATCAAGAAGTGGACGTGTTACAGTCTGCCACTGTTGTGGCCGGAAAGCCCAATACGTGTGGTTCTAACTCAGGATAATTATGCGCCGCTGAGCTTGCCCATGCTTCTATGACTTTTTAAAGTTTTTTTTATTTAAATTTTGGTTTTGGTTTCATTTTGGGAGAGGGTATGAGCTCTGATGTGCACGAAGGTGGCGTCTTTGTGGGTTTTTGATCGACCAAGTGTATTGTCTTATCAGAGGACAAACAGATGACGACTCGCAAAATAGTTGTGTAAGGGCGGAGCACTGAGGTACTAAGAAGTGGCCCTGAAGTTCCGCCCAGTGTTCTGTACCGCGATTACGGTGTTAGGCACCACCGGCTTTGCCGAATCCCGTGGGCCGCTCTCTACTGAAGACGGTTTATTTCCAAAGCGTTTTTTTTTTGGTAACGTAGATGTCTTCTCTCATGTAAATTCTGTACAGTCAGTAAATAAATGTTTTTCTCCGCTCTACTAGAACCTCTCCAATGTTCTTACTTCTCTTTCAAGCTACCAGCAAGCCAGACGCCGATATTTGCATAGCAGTTGTACTTTTCTTCTCCCACTTTGCTATATATACCACCTCCGGTGGTGAGAGTTGGTTTCCCAACCGAAAAAGAACCTTGAGTTTTGCTATCCATATTATCATGAAACAGCACCAAAGATACGTCTGAGCCGTTGACAACGTTCAAAGCTGGCTAATTTTAGGGCGAAGCTCCTCATTGGTTAGGCTTGTCCGTTGGCGTTGGTGTGGGCGCCGTAGCCGTCACTGACAATTACGGTGATGGTGATGACAATGATGATCATTAACATCAACTGGCTTGCATAGTAAATGACGTTTTAATACGCTTTACGATGCATTTCGTATGACTAAAAACAAACAAGCACCTAGGAACGTGTCAGGACGTCATCTTTGCCAAGTTCAGGCGATAGATCCAATACCACGAAGCAGTAATAACAGTGTGGAAGCTACTGACTACATCGTTTCCATCGGAGTGACGTCACGACTTGACAGCTACTTATACCGGCCGACGTCCCTCTGGCACTTCAGTGGGCAATGTGGCAGCACGTTGACAGCAATGCTGAACGAGCACGTCTTCTTTCTTGTGCAGGTTAGTTATCTGCCCAATTCCAAGTGTGTTCGTAGTAATAATGTTTGCTTAGTGCTTCTACCTTGCCCCCATGTGCTAAATGATGTTTGTTCCATTTTGTGCGTTTTTGTTGACTTGATTGTACAATGTGGGGATGTCGAGCAAAATCCGCGGCCTGATTCTGATAGTGATGAAGGGGTAACCGAGTTCAAAGCATCGCTCTCCGGTTTAAGTGATCGCGACCTGATACTCAATGCTCTAACAGGACAGAAAGCAATTATCAAGCGCATGAATGACTTCAGTGCTGCGCAGAAAACATTATCTGACACACTAACCGAATATAAGGGTAGGCTTGATTCGTTGGAATCGGCTCTTGCCAATTTATCCTTGACGCAAGGCAAACTGGAAGCCGTTGAATCCGAAGTTAGCAATCTGCAAAAAATGGTTGTTGCTATGGTGGATAAAATTGATGATCTAGAAAATCGCGGTCGTCGTAACAACATTATTATTCATGGTCTTGAAGAACCCGCTAGCGAAACTCCTGCATCATTACGGGAGAGCGTAACTCAAACTTTTTTTCTCGACCAGCTCGGCCTTACTATATCAGGAATAGAAAGATGTCACAGACTTGGTAGTAAACGGCCTGATAAAACGCGGCCTGTCATCGTGAAATTACTTGACTTCCGTGAAAAACTTACAATTCTAAAAAACTGTGCTAAGCTCAAGGGATGAAACTACTATGTCACAGAAGACTTTTCTCAGAAAGTGAGAAATATTAGATTAAAATTGTGGGACTGCACCGCAGAATATAGAAAAAACAAACA
Organism: Rhipicephalus annulatus; assembly: GCA_013436015.1. Classification (NCBI taxonomy): domain Eukaryota; kingdom Metazoa; phylum Arthropoda; class Arachnida; order Ixodida; family Ixodidae; genus Rhipicephalus; species Rhipicephalus annulatus. The sequence continues at coordinate 35,655 of WOVY01009710.1, forward strand.
GCGAATGAGGCTTATCTTCGACAAAGTGTCCATTAATGATGTTCTTTACATGTGGGACGAAACCAGTGGTTCTATTGTTCGTGTTCCTAAACGCCAACGTACATGACGAACAACCGGCTGCAATTCCTTAAAGCTGCTTAATGTGAACTGTCGAAGCATAGTGAATAAGGGTCTTGATCTTGAACACTTGGTGGCAATTCATGAGCCTGATGTTATCGCGCTTATTGAAACCTGGATGCACAGTGGTGTTTATGATAACGAATTCACTACCCCAAATTTTTATGTTTATCGTCGTGATCGCAACTCTCGTGGTGGGGGAGTTGCCCTTCTCTTCAAGAAAAATTTGAACGTGGCCAGAATGTCTGATGCTGTAGACGTTGAGGCACTCTTCTGTAAGCTGTTTCATGAGGGCCAAAATGTGATTGTTGGTGTTGTATACCGACCACCAGCAAGTGATTTAGAAGTACTAAAGAATCTTAGAAAGTACATTGATTGCAATACAACTGATAACAATAAATTTATTTTGTGTGGTGATTTTAACCTCCCCGGCATTAACTGGAACACTCTTTCGGCTGAAAAAAGCAACGCAAATAATAATGAAGCATTAATTGATATTGCATTTGAATTTGGTTTACCCAGCTAGTTAAAGACTTCACACGTGTTCACGGAACTAGTAAATCTGTGCTTGACCTTGTTTTTGTTAGTTCAAGTATTCGTGTTGATTCTAAATGTGAAATAGTTGAGGGAATTTCTGACCATAAATGTGTTTTAATAGAGTTCTCTTCATTACTGCAGAAACCCATCTTTAACGTATCTCATTTTCCTGACTTCTCAGCTGCTGATCATACGTCGATATTAGACAGACTGGAAATAGCCTACGATGAACTTTGCAGTAGTATGACCACTGAAGAGTATGACGTCAATTCATTATGGCTGAAATTCAAAAATACAATTCACGCCTGCATTCAGCTCTTTGTACCAGTCAAGTATCAAAAAATCAATTCTGCAAATCCTTGGATAACGCGTGATAGCATTCACATTAAAAGAAAACTAAACCGTGCCAGGATACAAATTAAGAAGAACAGTAGTCAAAAACGTATCGCTGAAGTGGCAATGCTCTCCCGTGAACTTAAGAAAAAGATGAAGCAGGAACGTTTCAACTTCTATAACATCCGTTTGGGCACGCTGGTAAAGGAGGCACCAGCTAAGTTTTGGAGGACCATCACACCGAAGACCTCAAGTACTAATACGTTTAACATAGGCAATGATTTCACATCCGATGCTGCTAAGATTTCTGATGCATTCAACACCCACTTTGAGTCCGTTTTTTTCAAAGATAATGGTAGCATACCCTTATTTGACAATTTCCAGACATTACTTCCGATTGAAGATTTGGAAATAACAGAAAGTGGAATATTTAACCTCTTGCTTAATTTAGATGTTAAAAAGTCATATGGACCCGATAATATACCTAATGCATTCCTTAAACGATACGCTGAGTGGTCATCTAAATTTTCGTTAATTATTTACCGTACATCCCTTTCGACGGGTACTTTGTCTGATGACTGGAGAATTTTCAAGATAAAACCACTTTTTAAAAATGGCGATAAGCAGCTTATTTCTAACTATCGACCTATAGCTTTAACATGCACGTGTTGTAAAATTCTCGAGCATCTTATTCATAAGCATATTACGCTTTTCTTGGAAAATTACTCAATAATAACACCAATGCAACATGGGTTCCGTTACGGCTTTTTTACTGTAACTCAACTGGTTGAAATGACACATGACTTCGCCGCAGCTATTAATGAGATAAAACAGATAGACGTAATTTTTTTAGATTTTGCTAAAGCATTTCACAAGATTTCCCATTCTAATTGCTCATTAAACTGAACACATTATTAGAAAACAGGAAACGGTGTAGCTGGATTAAATCGTATCTAACATCCCGGCAGCAATACGTTGTTTTTAAAGACACTCCGTCAAACATGTTACCTGTTGGCTCAGGGGTTCCCCAGGGCTCCGTGCTTGGCCCGTTGTTGTTTTTGGTGTTCATTAATGATATTGTTGATAATTGCAGGGTTAAAATACGATTATATGAAGATGATTGTGCGTTGTATCCACTTATTCACACAGTTGAAGACCAAGTTAAGCTTAACACAGAAATTGAGAAACTCATGAAGTGGTGAAATTCTTGGCAAATGTGTGTAAACTATCAAAAAAGTGTGGCCATGTCGATAACAAATAAGAAATGTCCCCTTGTTTGCAATTATACAGCTGATGGAAATATCCTAAATCGAGTAACAGAGTACAAGTATCTAGGCTTGCATATATGTAGCAACCTCCACTGGGATCGACATATCGACTACATATCTAATAATGCAATGATGAAAGTACATTTTTTGAGACGTTCTCTTCGCTATTCATCATACGACACTAAAATTCTGGCGTACAAATCTCTTATCCAACCCATTTAGGAATATGGAAACATTATCTGGGATCCTTACACCAATGTCAATATCCATAAACTAGATAGAATTTTTCTTTTTCTCTTTCTTCATGCATCTTTCTTTCTGTAATCACTCTTTCGCTCTTTCGCTTTCTTCCTTTCTATCTCTTTCTGTCTTTCTTTCTCTATCTCGCGAGGTCAATTTTCATATTCGTTTTTCACTAACTTTCAACCCCCCTCACACTCACTACCCTTTCCGAACCCATTGCTATACTAAGCTCCGTTACGCAATTTTAGCGTACGCACATGTTACGAATAAACGCATCACCAATATTTTCTTCAACATACCACCTAATTAGGGCCCCGCCGCGGTGGTGTAGTAGCTAAGCTACTCGGTTGCTGACCCGCCAGTCGCGGGATCGAATCCCTCCTGCGGCAGCTGCTTGTTCGATGGAGGCAAAAATCCTGCGGGCGTGTGTGCTCGGATTTGGCTGCACATAAAATAACCCCAGGTGGAGCGAAATTTCCGGAACCATTCACTACGGCGTCTATCATTATCATATGGTTGTTTTGGGACGTTGAACCCCACTCATCAAGTCAAATCAACCACCTAAATATGATGACCACTCAACTAACACTATATATGAGCAAATTGTGGGTCAGCCAGAATGGCATTTAGAATAGTAAGGTGCTTATCCACCCTTACTGCTGTTGTGGTGTATGATTAGAAAAGACCTCCGTATATTCCATCTAAAGATGCATACGGATTCCTGAATGTTGTGTGTTCGTCGTTGCACTGTAATACGAGCACAGGGAAAGTGTCAGTGTTTCGTCTGTATAATAAATATAAAAAAGAGAAAAATGGATAGACAAGCGGATACTACGGTCGCCTTCAGATCGTGGATAGGCGGTTTCCAAACTTGCCTCACCAAGAATTTTTAAGGGACGAAGCTCAAGACGTGAGCCGTGCGTCTTTTGCATGTAGTAGCCACCTATCCTTATAGTCTTTGGAATGTCCACTGAATGGCGGTACTTGTATATGATCAATATATGATGAAAAGATGCGAGATGGAGGCAGAGGAGGTGAACGAGCGCATCAAGTCACGTCACACAGGAAACATGAGTGCCATCTGGCAGTTTTCTTCAAAAATGAAGCATGCGGCTCTGAGATGGGTGTGCGCGCCCGTCTCAGAGGTGAGAAGGTGTAGAACGCAAGGCGACGGGTAGGTGCCACCACCGTCTCGTTTGAACAACGCGTTGGAAACACACTCCTTTTTGTGCAAGCGTTGCACGCGCTTTATTTTTGAAGAAAACTGCCAGATGGCGCTCATATCTCACATATGAGGTGACTTGATGTGCTCGTTCACCTCTGCTGCCACAGCCGCTGGATGAAAGAGCGCACGGCCGTGCGCTTTTTCATCCGCAAACGCAGTGCCTCCAGAATACCATTCACAGCTTTTCTTGCACACAACCTCAAATAAATGTATTGTTCACTCTCTCCACGCGCAAGACTATTGTCTTTCGACGACATTTGCAGATTAACTTGCCGATACGGGGCCAATTTTTTTAGTATCGTTCAGCCCCTCCAGATGGGGCCAGCTACTGCCTACTTCTCGGCTGTGACGCTCTCACTCCTCCAGCTACTTATATAACTATGAACATCTATCTATCAAAACTGCATTACTGACACGCAACATGCAGAAAAAAAATTTAGGAGAGGCCTTGACGTCATATCCTTGAAGCCAGCCCATCGCAAACACCCGCACCACCTCCTAGCGGAGAAGCAGATTAACACTTCGCGATTGCCGGCCAGCAGCCGCAGCAGCGGCCTTGGAAGCGGTGTTCTCAGCAGGCAGCGAGTGAATTCACGGGTGCTGCTTCTTCTGCGTGTTTTTTTAGAAAAGCTGTGTAATGCCCAGCTGTTGTGCATACTCGGTGCGAATTACGTGCACCGCCGGATGTACCTGGTGGCACTATTAACGTATGTTCGCTTCACTGTTGATGGCGTTTGCATGTGGAGCTCTCGGGTGGACGCTCCGTTTGTTTCCATACTCACTGTGTCAACTAAGAATACACGCGAACTTTCGTTTTTAGTGTTGAAGGCGTTGTGTCGCGTTTTTAGATGATGTGTCGTTCATACAGAGGGACAATAAGCTTTTCTTGTTATCGAACTAAGTGTGTATGTATTGTACAGTGTGCGCTCACTGGGTGTTGTGTGCGCACTGTAACTACACACTTTACGTGCAAGATCGCGTATACAATATAGCTGTGCCTTTTTACCTACGTGAAGTTCGTCAAGTACAAGGCTAGCGTTCCGCGGAATAGCTACGAAGCAAGCTCTCGAAATCGTGCATTGCCACACTGAAAATATATCCGAGCGAAGAACTGCTAATTGGCCTGTAGATCAGGAAATCTGGCTAAGAGAGATAAAGAGAGAGAAAGAAAAAGGTCTTGCGGCGAGCAGAACGCGTAAGTCACTGCCGGGTGAGTTCGAATAAGATCATGCAGAGGCTGAATGATTTTCATTACGACACGTACCGGTGCTTTCTGTGTCGTTGCACAAAAACACTCCACGAAGTATTTCAGGACGCCGCGCTCATGCCTGCCATTCAGGAACAGTCTCGGAAAGGTGTGCTCGCAACATTTCACTGCATGCAAACTATACAATACGCGTCAATTGTACGCCGGGGCTATAATTCCGCGCAGAAGCGAACCAGCGCTGAGAGCACGCCGCGGAGGGTCAACTGTTTTGTTTGCTCCACACCAGTTCCTTTGCCTCCACAAATTTGACGTCACTTCCGCCACACCTCTCGAAATGCATTGGGATACGATAGGGCCTCTCCTTAGTTTTTTCCTTCCTCCATGAGTTGGAATGGTTTCGCTACGATCTAGTCTATTGTTTGGAGGCACATCTTGTGACCTGCGGCCCCGTAAATGTGTGGATAACGTCGCTGCACTATGTGAATCTGCAAGCAATGAATACAGGAAGCCTAGCATGCACTCTTTGGGTGTGGACTCTGCAGTATCCGTGTCTTTCAAAGTGAACGTCGTCTCGCTGGCCTAATGAAACCAACTAGGCCCGTCGTTCTTTTTCGTGATGTTTTTCATCAACACAGGTTCGTCTGCTTGTTTTTATAATCATTTCGTTCGATATCAATCTCAGCAGGACCGTTTTTTTATCTGTCAGGTCCATGTACTCCTTATCAGTCGAGAATCGATGCATTTGCTAAGCCTACTCACTCCGCTAAGTTGGGGTCAGCCATCTTGATTTTTGTAAGGAGGAACATGTTTCTACGTGGTAAAAGGAGCAACGTTTCTCTATTTAAAGACAAACATTGGTGACATCGCCGTTTGTCTGTAATGGAGCGAACGTCAATTCATTTTTTTTTCAAGAGTGTATTTTGCAAGAAATAAAATTGTACAAAATCTACGCAGCATTTTGACGTTCATGTCGATCTTCGCCTATGACTATATTGCAGTCAATGTGATTGAAGCCTAATAGGGCACCTAGCTTTCATTCGTCTTCAATTAGCGTAACTTTGATGCCTGCTTTCGGGGCAGCAGGCCTCCTTAATGGTCCATTCACATACACCCTAGAAAGACATATGCAGACTCTCTTAACAAAAACTGATGTCTCTTTGCGTATATGGCGTGATTTAAAACTGTTTGTAGTTCTTTTATGATACGAATATTTTTGCTCCGCCGGAGATTCGTATCAATTAGTTGGGAATTCTAGTTGCGTTGTTTATCAGCCATTTTAATACGGCAACGCCAATTTCGACGCTTAGACTCGGCCCCCTTCTCTTTCAGAAAAGCAGTGGAAACAAAAGCCGGAGGGAGAGGCCGAGATAATCGACGCGCATACCGCACCCTTCTCTTTTGTTTCGTAAATTATGTAGATTCTGATTCCTTGAAATTAGCAGTACTACGAACACGACAGCATTGCCATGCTTCATGCCGTGAAGTTTTTTTTTCACCACATGTGCCTGTGACGGGAACGTTTCGCATGCTGACAAGTTCGACATCAAGGTGCATTGTAGGACCGTAGTGAAAAGTGGTTGCGTGGCAGTTTTTGTTTACTTTTATTTACATTGTGAGGTAAGCTTTGGGATACATGCCAGCCGTTGCGTTCCATTTGCTCCGGCTCGCAGTACTGCTTTGATGGCACTCAGTCGAGGTGTGTTCGACCGGATGAGCCCTGACCACACATACACTGCGGCGCCCGCATGGCACCCCACGAAGTGCCGCAGCACCTGAGACTATCGAGCGTTTCGAGTTCCTGTTAGCTCAGGAAAAAGAAACCGACCCCCACATTGGAAACAAAGGGAATGGGATTAGAAACCTCATTGTGACAACCTCTGGTTACCTCACGGCACTGTCGGCCTTCACATGAATGGGTTAATTCCAGGACTCAGTGTGTTGCGGTGACCCTCGCATCAGTTCTGCTGAGGTCCCGGCTGTGCACTCTTCGGGCCCCTGGAACTCGGCAGCGTGCGTTGTGATACCGTGAGATCACCCTCAACCTTTCGTCTCGGTCCGGCTTAGCTCCAGTAGCTCTCTAAAGCACGTTGGCTGGCGATACGTGAGAGCGTGGCTGATGTCGCGATGATCGAGTGCCGGGTCAGCGATTCCGTGCGTATTGTCCCATTGACACTGCTCCCGCGTTAATCCTTGCAAATGAGCTCGTAAGTGGAGTGACGTGTGGTCAGCGAGTGGTTCCTCTTACAGCGCACAGGGGCAGGCGCATTGTTGCCCCGTCATCAAAAAGTTGACAAGTTACAGGGATGCCGCTGTTGCGGCCAGAAACCCCAGTACGTGTGGCTCTAACTATGGATAATTATGCGCCGCTAAGCTTGCCCATGCGTCTATGACTTTTTAAAGTTTTTTTTATTTAAATTTTAGTTTTGGTTTTATTTGGGGAGAGGGCATGCGCCCTCACGAGCACGAAGGTGGCGTCCTTGTGGCAGGTTTTTGATTGACCAAGTGTAATGTTTTATCATAGGACAAGGAGGTGACGATTCGCCGAATTGTTCTGTAAAAGCGGAGCACTGAGGGACTAAGAAGTGGCCCTGAAGTTCCGCCAAGTGTTCTGAACTGCTATTGCGGTGTTAGGCACCACCGACTTTGCCGAATCCCATGGGCCACTCTACAGAAGACGGTTCATTTCCAAAGTGTTTTTTGCTGGTAACTTTGATTTCTTCTCTCATGTAAATTCTGTACAGTCAGTAAATACAAGTTTTTCTCACCTCTACTAGAACCTCTCCAATGTTCTTACTTCTCTTTCGAGCTACCAGCAAGCCAGACACCGATATTTGCATAGCAGTCGTACTTTTTTTCTCCCACTTTGCTATATATACCACCTCAGGTGGTGCGTCTTGGGCGCCGAATGGTGAGAGTTGGTTTCCCAACCGAAAAAGAACCTTGAGTTTTGCTATCGCACATTATCATTAAACAGCACCATAGATACGTATGTGCCGTGGACAACGTTCTAAGCTTGCTAATTTTAGGGGCGAAGCTCCTAAATGTCGAGGCTTGTCCGTTGGCGTTGGCGTGGGTGCCGTAGCCATCACTGACAATTACGGTGATGCTGATGACAATGATGATCATGAAAATCAACTGGCTTCAGAGTAAGCGACGTCTTAATACGCTTTACGATGCATTTCGTATGACCAAAAACAAGCAACTACCTAGGAAACGTGCCCAGACGTAATCTTTGCCAAGTTCAGGCTTTATATCTGATACCACGAAGCAGTAATAATGGAAGGCAAAAAATGCACAACTTTATACAACATGTCAGTCATTACCAATAAACATTGTGTAGCACTGTACACCGCTTGGCACTCATTTATATGTGTTGGTGGTCAATGTCACGGGTTATTTACAGTAACACCAAACAATCCCACTCCTTCGCCCACTCATCATCATTCACTTCGTGGATATACCGAGTTTTTTTTTCCAGAGTGATGGTCAGAGAATATGAGTTGTGGCTCTGAATACTTGCTATAAAAAGATGAAACTTGTCGTTACAAGTAAAAAATTGCCTAAAACCTCCCCGCCTCGACAGTTGTGTGCTTCTCGCTTTTTCGTTTCGTGTCTCAGGCGAAAACCGTAGTCGAGCATATTGAGCATAATGAAAATGAAAAACCAGCATCTTCTGAAGCACACGACTGTGTGACTGTGTATTCGAACGTGTGGGCGTTCGCTCCACTACGCGCAGCGCTAGCCAAATCTTCCATACGACTGCCTCCAAACACCTAATGGCGAGTTATTTATATGAACGTTTTACTACTGGTTGTACGCAGAGTTCAGACACGCTTCAGTGTTCATTATCAGTCGTGAGATAGCATGATTGGCGAGCTTTAAAAAGTGTGCCTCAAAGACTCCCTCCTCCCCAAATGGGATATCCTGGTATATTCGTTCTTTGAAAAGGGTGATCACGCCGTGACCCTATTTTTTTTTTGGCCCCGAATCCCGCGCTTCGCAGCGCATCCGCCGTAGAGCAGTGAGACGCCAGCAAGACGCCGTAGGCTCAAAAAAAAAAGAAAAGGGTGAGGGGGCAGATCTCACGTACAGTGGGCATCGATCATGCACGAAGCACGAATGAGGAAGTTTGATATGTCACCTTAAAATCGGCACAACGTTACGAGGCGGATGTAAATTACGTCATACATGTTTTCCATGTCATGATTATCATGTTTGCGCCGGACATTTACCTTCGTCGTCTATCCACGTCACGTGATACCAAATTTCGTATATGTGAAGCTAGCGAAACGGTCGCAAGCGCACTATGGGCGTCGCATGTAGTCATGTCTTACATAAAACGCATGTCATGATTATCATGTTTGGACGTGTCATTGACCTTTGTCGACTATTCACGTCCCGTGATACTAAATTTGGTATATGCGGAGCTAGCAAAACGGCTGCGAGCGTGCTATGAGCGTAACCTGTAGTCATGTTTCATATGACATGCATTCATTATTATCATGTGTGGACGTGTCATTTACCTTCGTCGTCCATGGACGTCACGTAACATCAAATTTGTCATATGTGAAGCTAGCGAAATGGCTGCGAGCGCAACATGAGCGTGGCGTTATGCGAGTATTTACATACCATGCATGTCATCATTTTCACGTTAGGGCCTGTCACCTGTGTTCGCCATGCAGTCATGTCATACCAAATCAGTTTTTGCAATATGCCATGTGAACGAAACCACCGCAAGAGCAACAAGACCCTCAAATACTTATTATAATTTTCATGACATACATGTTATGATTTTCATGTTGTGACTAGTCACTTATGCTCGAAATGCACTCATGTTATGGCAAACGAATTTTGGTATCGATACCATTATCGACGACTGTTATAGCGTGAGCTTGGAACGACGACAAAGGGACAAGAAGAAGAAGAAAACAAAAATACTAAACAGCCACACTTCTCAGTTACCATAATGGAAACGGCTAGGAGAGTTAAATGTCCGACAGCTAGAGATAGATAGATAGATAGATAGATAGACGGACGGACGGACGGACGGACAGACAGACAGACAGACAGACAGATAGATAGATAGACAGATAGATAGATAGATAGATAGATAGATAGAAAGATAGATAGATAGATAGATATATATAGATAGATAGTTAGATAGATAGATAGATAGATAGATAGATAGATAGATAGATAGATACGCTCGAAGTCACCGAAAATCGCTGAGAAATGCTTCGCATTTAATACGGCAGTGGCGCCACAGTAGACACCGCAGATGCCCCCACCCTAAAGCGGAAAAAACGCGCATCAAGGCACCGGCTTTAAAGGCCATCGTCCAACTCTTGCTTCGCAAAAATTGGGAGGCCCGCCTTTGCCTTGTTCTTTGACTTACAGGGCGTGTTCGCCCGGACTCGCGCGCTTTCCTCCAAAGGAAGCGGTTTGCACGTGTTTCGCTTTCATCACAACATTTGTGCGGAAGCAGTAGACCGTACGACGGTGACTTTGCTATGGTGGCCGTGTTTGCGAAAGAAGTGAGCCGCTAGCAAGAAAAGCCGAAGTAGGGGCTTGCTGGTTGTGCACAGTAGACACTTGCCGCGTTCTGCTCAAACGCAAAGTAACTCACCTTCAAAGTGTGGTATTTCGAACTTGTCCTCTGTATAGATTCGCGTTTTTTTTGCGCCCTTGTTTCTGTTTTAGCAGCGGGCTGGAACTGTTCAGCTACGTAATAGTTATTAGTTCGCACTCGTTCGGTGTGTGTTCTTTTCATCCTTCGTTTCTGCTTTAAAAGCTCACTGCAATTAGGCTGCTTGCCGCTGTTCGCATGTCATTCCAATTTGTTGCTGTCGAATTATTTTTTAGCCTTTGCAGCGAACATGAGTTTTTTCAACGCAATGTGTACCACGACCTTGAAATAGACATTTAAGGCTGTCGCCTCAAGTTCGCTACGTGGGTCTTGCGCTGGTGTCGCACTTCGGAAACTCCATGGCATGGTCCCTATACGTCACCACAGAGGCTTAGAGCTTCCTCTCTCTTTGCTGCATTTTCAACTAGAAAGTTGTTAATTTTTACTGCGTAGCCGTTCAAAAAGGTTGAAATTATTCCTTGGGGAGCGTTCACTGTTCTTAGCGCGTACGTGCCCCAAACAAAGGACTAGTCCCACTACCTATAACTGGTACACTGAAAAGAAAGACGTCCATGGGCAAAAGCTTATGTGCAGCGGATAGAGCAAGAACAAAAAGAGAGAGAAATGAAAAAAAAATTGAGAGAAAGTAACAGTAATATGTAAAGAGAAAGAAAGGTAGATCATGAGGGAAACATAAAGAATAAATTTGGAAGATCTTACAGCTTGTGGGAATTGGTTTAATGAAGTAAGCTCCGTGAGTAATAGTCTATGTTGTAATTTTTGGTTTTGAGCCAATCGTTATGGGGCCGATCAATCTACTTTTATATGTGTGGTAGTTGTGCGCACATCGCAGGCTTACCTGGAAAACAGTGTCTAAAGGAGAACTTATGCTCTTTCGTTACGTGACCAGTCTCGTTAAGTTACGGATGGCTGTATTACCGATACCAAGTGCACTTTACGGCGCGATGATGCAAATATCGTACGTAACTTTCATTAGCTCATGCCTCCGTGTTCGAGAAACACTTGATCATAGCTTGTTGAGCGACATAAATACAATTTCAATGGTAATTAGACTACTATACAAGCAAAGCTGACCACGTGGAAAAAGGATTGACATAAACCACACATGAAAAGTGTATCATATGAGTACATATGTAATCACATTGCTTTGTGGTAGAATTAGATATCCAGAACTGCAACAACAATCGACGTTTCACTCACAGCACGCCTGCATAGAGTCTTCTTCCAAAGCAGTTTCAAGACCTCGCGTAGCTCTGGGGTAAAATACCTAGCTGCTACGCAGAATATTTGGGTTTGATTCCGGCTGGAATCCTCTTTCTTTTTTTTTGCGTACGTCGGGTGAACGCGGCTGATGTCGGTTGCTCTTAAAGCATTAGCATTTAAACAACCAACGTCACTCGTCGCTGTTTCTGGATAGATACAAACTGTCAATCGCCGCACACCAAAACCTGTGGTATACGGGAATGTGCAACACGTGTGCAGGGAATGGTTACACGACGCATGCGACAAGATTTTTACGTTATTACTGCGATAGCGTAAAGGAGCTCGTGTCGCAGAAATTCCGCCGTTGGTGTGGGCACCGTTGGTTGTGAGCGAAAAATCGTCCATGACCAAAAAATCTAGAAAGAAGCAAATAAAATAAAGAATAAAATCTTCGATCCCTTTGAGGGCCATTCCCGCGGCAAGCAGGTGTCCTACAAAAAAGGCACGATGTTACTTGCAGCTACTCAGGGAAAAATACATAAATGCCCTGAAGCGGAAGGAGTCTCCTTTACGCATTTTGTTTGACAGGTGTCACAATGAAAATGAGCCCATTCGGTTATTAATAGGGGCATTTGGTAGGCCATCAAAGTACATCAAAAACGGTCGGGATAGCGCAGCCATGGCCCCGCCACGGTGGTCTAGTGGCTAAGGTACTCGGCTGCTGACCCGCAGGTCGCGGGTTCGAATCCCGACTGTGGCGGCTGCATTTCCGATGGAGGCGGAAATGTTGTAGGCCCGTGTACTCAGATTTGGGTGCACGTTAAAGAACCCCAGGTGGTCAAAATTTCCGGAGCCCTCCACTACGGCGTCTCTCATAATCACATGGTGGTTTTGGGACGTTAAACCCCACAAATCAATCAATCAATCAATTAGCGCAGCCATGGCCGCTGAAAGCACGCAGGAATTTTCGAACAGTTCTGAAACGGACAACTATGTCTATCTAGCGGAAAACATATCATGCCTTTTGAGACGCGTTGATCAAGCAAACAGCAAACGCTAGATAATGCGCTGCCATCTGTTAGGCATTGTGAGACTCTTTATAGCCGCTTAAATGGCGAGCGCGCGGCGTTTATCTTAGAGGCCCCGCGACTCTTGCTTCAGATCAAAAACTAATATGCACCATTCGCGCGCGCGCGCGTGCGTGTGCGTGTGCGCGTGCGCGCGCGCGCGTGTGTGTGTGTGTGTGTGTGTGTGTGTGTAACAAAACATAATAATAAGTATGCACTTAGTGGTTGAAGGACGTACAAGGGCCGAATACCAAATTTTAGTTAGACAGTGGAAGTTGTTGAGTGTCCGATGAAAAACATTTTGGCACAAAGGTTTTTTTAATCGATTCATAGCAAGCTGAAGAAACTAGTTATAGCGCGAGAACAAAATGATGACACAGAGACAAGAAGGACACGAAGGACACGTCTCTGTGTCTTCATTTTGTTCTCGCGCTATAACTATCGTCATGCCATACCAACTATTCCAAGCTGCCACACTTCTGAAGAAACTAGTTTCTTGAAACGGCGCGAAACGAGGATGAGAGAAGGCGAGCTAGAAACCCTTGCCGCTACTCCACGTAGGCTTGGCAAGCCAAATCTCTTCCCTACCCTCTCCGGCACCGGAACAAGGTCACGTGCTCATGACGTGCCCGAACAAGCCCAACGCCCCCGCACGCGAGGGGCGTTTTTTTGTTGTTATTGTTGTTGACCAGCGTTGTTTTGAGGTCTACTGCCTGTTTCTGCGGGATCGTTAGAAAACGCTAGCTTAGACGCGGTAGAATAGATGAGCACAATGAGTGCGCGATTGCGTAAGAGCGTTCCACGGCTGTCGTCAGCTCGATGCGCTGACCGCGAGGACACGAACGCATGCGAAACGCCGGCATATTAGCTCCGCATATCGTTGCAATTCACGGGAAGAAATACAAAGAGGAATGCGCACACTCCCTTTTGCGTCTCATAATTTATCTCGAGATTTATTGATATCTTCAAGCAACAAATACATAAACTACGCATGCCGTGTTAAATAACTTTCGCCATCTCACGTGCCATTGTTGGCAACGTCAGAGCACAATCATCTACGTGGAGGACCAACGTCACTGCATTGCCGTGTACGTAGGGCTATTCATACGCGCACTTCATCTCCTCCTTCTCTGGGCACACGCCCACAAAAGGAAGAAGGAGCAGCGTTAATCTCGATATTTGACCCATTTTCGCGGCGCGTAGCGTAGCAAATTATGGCAGACATGATCATTAACGCATCACCTATGCATTGCGCTTTTCAGCTCAAAATTGTCAAACCTGGTGAGTGGCTTTCTAAAGGCGAAGCTTCATGGTTCCCCAAGTTTTCATGTCATGACCAGACCATCATATTGTTGTACCCTCGTACCTTTCCGTACATATATTTGTCACGCTAAGGAGGCGATCGCGAGAGCACGAAGACATTTGCGAATAGATAGATAGATAGATAGATAGATAGATAGAAACGCTTGAAGGGCATTTAGTTCGCCAAGAAATGCTTCGCATTTAAAAGAAAATTAGAAAATGAGAGGGTGCGAAGAAAGGGCTTTGTGGTAGACGTTTGATTGGTAGAGCAAGAAGCAAACGAGTAGGGCCTCTTTCGTGTTAATGTATACCATGCCTATACAAATCTGATGACACCCGCTCCGCTGTTTAATCACGCGTTCCCGAGGTTCACGATGTCAGTGAATATGCTTCATATTTTTTAGACAATACTACGCTTTTCTAAAATGCTGGGACAGACAGGCACCAATTGTCTCAAAAGGCAGGTTCTTCGCCAGGGTGGAAATATTATGCGGTGACAGAAGTTGCATTGCTGTGAATGACTAATGAGGCATTCGTGACTAAATTAGAGTCAGTTTATGCAGAAGAGTGCAGTTTCACAACACATGGAATGCCCGTTATTTATAAAAAAACAGAGAAAAAAGCGTGCTGTTTCAGAGAATCATGATGTAATCCTAAGGCCTCTTTTCTGGAGATATTGCGTTGGGCGCTTCGAGAAAATGAGGCCACTCCGTGGCGCCAGACTACAACTTTCCTTTGCAGAATGATAGCGGACTTTGACCGCTATGGTATGGTGCTCAAAGCGTTTTTATGCAAATTTTGTATCGACTGTATAAGGAAAGAGGTTTAAGATGTTTGAGCATATACTCTTCAACAGCGGAACACGATAGCGTGATCGGGCGCTTTTCATATACCTGCATGCGGCCTATCATGCTCGCTGTTGTAGTAGGGGAAGCTGTGCATGCATGGCCCAAAATATCTTGATTCCCTCCTTTATCTCGGAACTTTACCGTAGCCTTTCATGGTGGAAACAATATAAGGCTCACATATCCAAAGATTTTGCCTATTCGCCGCTTGCATGTTGCATGTCAGCGTAACGTTGACTGCCGTGCAAATACCTGCTCTTACAACTAAATGGGTTGCACTCGCGCCACCCCGTCACTGGCTGCAGCTGCGCTATGAGGCTGCGTTATCCACAGCGCTTCGTGGTTTCAAGAGTGGAGTGGTTTAAGCTTTGTGTTGGTTCGGCACGCGCCAACAGAAATGATCCACACCATGAAACGGCACTCGTGCTCTCTTCTTCTTCTTCTTCTTCTTCTGCTCCACTCTCAGCAAACGCGTGCCGATTTGTCTGTTGCGGGATACAACCACCTGGTGAGTGTGGGAAGCAGTACAAAGAGAGAGAGGAACAAGTATATAGAGAAAAATAACGAAAACATCTTTGCTGAAACATTTCTTGGCGAGCAGGAATTCGAAGCCCCGTTCCCATGATACAAAGGCGAGCGTCTTAACCACAGACACACTATCAGAGCGTAACATAGCCTTGTATACGCAAATTCCACCAGAAACACGTCACGAAAAGGCGGTGGTGCTGTTGTCGGGCGTTTGATTTCGCTTGGTAGGCAATAGCCGCGGCGCCTACCACAGTTGCTGCCGTGTTTTTGCTGGTGCATGCGCTGTTTGTGGCCGTGTAAAGAACAAAGAGTGCTGTACCGACGAACTTTCACGGTGATTTGCACGGACAGGCACAAAATTATGGACAGTTCTTTTTTTTCGCTTTTCTGTTGACGAAAACTATCGCCGATCAGCCACAGCTCTGAAACGCGAAAACTTACCTTCGACGGTACTTCACCGGTTATGTTTTGGAGCGGCTTACCCATAAAAAGCGATTAGGTCTTTCAAGCGTTGGAATAAGCCATAGAATTACGGTTTTGTCAATAAATCGTGGAGGCGTATCGAGAACGTTTACATCAAAGCCCATTCACGTTTTAGACAGCATTGCCACATGCGAAGCATTTTTCATGGTTCTCATTGTTGTATGGCAAGCCGTCAGTGTCTCGGAGAAGGCGAAGAAGTTGTGCCGCAGCTGGTCCCTGTGTTCGAGCCAGCACGAGAGAAGAAGACGCCAGCAATAACAACAGCTTGGGTTCTGGGCTACAGCCACAGGAATGCATTTGATGCCATTTGCAGTTATCTTTATGAAACAAAATGAATCCGCCTCTAAATTCCTATTTGTATATTTTTATTATAATATTATGAAGCAAATTGTAAACATCAATTTTAAACGTGTTCGAAATTACTGCAATTCCAATTCAAGATATATATTATTCTGTCTGGTCGAAATGGCAAAAAAATATTGCACTCTTTCTGTATTTACGTGTGCTTTATCCTCCTTCTGTTGGGATTAGGTATCATTTGAAAAACCTTCAATATCATATCTTCAATTCTTGGCCAATTACCCAGAGTGGGCAAGAGCCATAGTGGAGGCATAATCATCATCATCAGCGTCTGTGGACATCCATGCCAGAGCAGGTATAAATAAAACATGTAGGAGACCAAACACCCCACGTCTTTCTACAAGTGTTGTCCTGAATTTAGAGCGGCAACGCACACCTACTCGTCCTTTCGTCAACGCACTGAGCGTCACGGCCAACTCGGTTTGTTCAGCCCCGTTCATTTCGGCTCACCATGGACACCACACCCAACAGCGACGCCACACCAAATCCCATGGCACCTGACCCTGTCGTCGCTAACCTCATACTCCCGAAGTTTTGGCAGGTGAACTCTAAACTCTGGTTTATAAGCGTCGAGCCACTCTTCCGATGACACCGGGTAACGTCGCAAACAGCGAGGTACAATTACATCATCGGCGCTTT
Organism: Rhipicephalus annulatus; assembly: GCA_013436015.1. Lineage (NCBI taxonomy): Eukaryota > Metazoa > Arthropoda > Arachnida > Ixodida > Ixodidae > Rhipicephalus > Rhipicephalus annulatus. The sequence continues at coordinate 52,659 of WOVY01009710.1, forward strand.
ACCACCTCTTGTTATCGCCATCGTAAGAGAAATTCTGCGTTCTCCACCTCCTGACAACCCCTACGACAGCCTTAAAGACAAGATCATACGCAGGAATACTGAGTCGGAGAAGCGTAGGTTGCAGCAGCTACTCACCTCAGAAGAACTCGGCGACCGAACGCCTACGGAGCTTTTTTGTCGCGTGCGACACCTGATCGGGGACTACTCTGCTGCATTAGACGTATCGATCCTACGCAAGCTCTTCTTACAGCAACTGCCACAGCAGGTGCGGATGATTTTGAGTGTATCGTCTACGGAATCCGTTGACTCGCTAGTGCGGATGACCAGCAAGATTATGGATATCGGTGCGCCGTCCATATCTGCGATCGAGAGACACGTGAATATACCATGCACCGGTCCGCGACGACTACTTGGACCGCCTTCTTCAAGCTAACGAGGAGCTCAAGCACAAGGTGGATCAGTTGGCCAGTGAACTGAGTGCGCTGAAGGTAGACCACCACCACAACGCGTCACGACCACGGCGCCAAAGCCGAGAAAGGTCGCCAAGTCTGCCTTTAAGCGTCTGCTAGCTGTACCACCGCGGATACGGAGCTCGAGCTCGTCAGTGTAAACAGCCATGCCAGTTTGCGGGAAACGCGCGGGCCACGCACTGACGGCGGCCAGTGTTTCAGGCCCGACATACCGCCGCCTATTCCACGTCACGGACCGCGTCACCAAAGTCCGCTACCTCAATGACACAGGTGCCGAAGTGTGTGTTGTTCCGCCAACGTTGGTGGACTCCCGACGACGCCAGACCTCGCCACCTGTCACCGCGGTCAATGGTTCGACCATATGGACCTACGGACAGAGGTCTGTTATGTTTGACATCAGCCTGAGACGCACGCTCAGTTGGTGAATCTTCTTAATCGACGACGTGTGTGTGCCCATCATCGGTGCGGATTTTCTTTGGCATTTTAGGCTTGTGGTAGACCTACGACATAACCATCTCAAGGATTCTGAGACCCTCTTCACAGTTCAGGGCGTGACATCACATTTGCCACCCTTTGCGTCTCGTGCAAGCTCATGCCGAAACCTCTTCGCCGTGGTATACGCTTCTGCAAGCGTATTTTCCGACCTCTTTCGGGCTCCATCTCTTGAATACCCGATACGCCACAGTGTCACTCATCACAGTGACAGTAGGAGCGCTGGTGTCTGCACTTGCTCGTCGTCTCGCTCCTGACCGCTACAAGATTGCGCGCCGAGAATTCGAGCACAATGTTGAACTCGGATAGGTCCGCCCCTCTTCTGGTGCCTGGTCGTCTCTGCTACACATGGTTCCCAAGCCCTCAGGTGACTGGAGACCATGCGGTGACTACCACGCCCTCCACAAAGGGACGATATCGGACCGCTATCTGATACCGCACATCCAGGACTTCACAGCATTGCCACATGGTTCCACCGTATTTAGTGAAATCAACTTAGTGAGGGCATACCACCAAATACCAGTCGAGCCTTCCGACATACCAAAGACTGCCATATTAACACCTTTTCGCATGGCTGAATACACGCGTATGTCCTTCGGTTTACGAAACACTGCACGTACCTTTCAACGGTTCGTGGACCATGTACTTCGTGGTTTGACCTTCCGCTTTGCGTACATCGACGACATCTTTGTCTTCAGCACCACTGCAGAAGATCATGAACTTCACCTGCGTCAGGTTTTCACACGACTCCGCAAACACTGACTAGTCGTCAACGGACCAAAGAGTGAGTTCAGCGTTTCCTCACTGGACTTCTTGGCCATCACGTGGATTCGCGTGGGGTCTCTCCACCAGCCGCACGTGTTGAAGCTATATTGCAGTTTCCACGACCAACAAATACGAAGAAACTACGTGAATTCCTAGGCCTTTCGAACTATTAGCGGCAGTTTATTCCTCATTGCGCTCCCATCTTGCAACCACTCCACGCACTTCTATTCGGCCAAACGAAGCCCAAAGCTTTTAGCTTCTGGACGCGCGATGAGGAGACAGCTTTCAGTTCCATCACGGAAGCCCTGGCTAACGCAACGCTCCTTACACATCCACAGAGCGACGCCATCACGTCACTCACAGTGGATGCCTCGGACGTCCCCATAGGAGCAGTCTTGCAGATTCTATGGTGACGGAGTTTGGCGGTCGACGAAGTTTGGCAGCCAGTCGCTTTCTCCTCACGGAAGCTCTCACAGACCGAGCGTCATTATAGCCCATTCGATCGTGAACTGCTCGCGGCCTATTTGGCTGTCAAGCACTTTCGACACTTTCTAGAAGATCGGCCATTCCATATCCACACCGATCACAAAACTCTAAACAAAGAGCGAGTAGAAAGGGTGTCCTTTTGTCCCACAACAATAATCGTCATCTATATTGCGTTCCATACTTGCGCTATCGCCCCGCGCCCGGTACATTCCTGTCATGATCGACATGCCCATTATCAGGGTTACATTGCATTCTCGATAGAAAAGTGGCCAGCGCAGCGTTTTCAAGAAAGGAAGCGCACGCAAGCCTGATGACGATTATTGTTGTGGGACAAAAAGACACCCTTTTTACTCGATATTTTTTTAGAGTGAAGCCGCTTACGTGACAATCGACCGCTATCAACTCTTCCCACACCCCAGGTGAGATCCGCGCAATCCCTACATATTCGAGTTCACGAGTGATATCCGGCACATCAGTGGCAAAGACAACTCCGTTGATGACGCGCTTTCCTGAATAGAAATCAACTTAACTGTAAAGAGCGCCCACAAGTCGAGTTCGCAGGCATAGATACTGCACAGCAGGACGACAGCGAGCTTCAGGTGTTGCGACTCAAAGAGAATTTCCTCGAGTTCTCTACATCTCTACCGGTTGTCTTCGCACTTACGCTCGAGCACCATTTTACCGCAGAGCTTTCAACGCCTTGCATTCCTTGTCGCATCCCGGTATACGCGTGACTCACCGCCTCATCACAGGACAAAATCTATGGCCTTGAATGAACATGGACATCCGCCGCTGGACACGTGCTTGTCTCAAGTGCCAGCTAACCAAAGTCCAGCACAATACGGTCAGCCCACTTGGTACCTTCACACCTCCTGACTCGCGGTTCAGTCACGTGCACCTGGACCTCGTAGGCCCTTTGCCCCCATCTCAAAACAGCCGGTATATGCTAATTTGCGTAGACTGCTTCACGCGGTGGCCTAAGGCACTACCCCTCACCGACATCATGGCAGAGTAATTAACCCGTGTACTCATTACTGTGTGGATAAGTCGCTACATGTGTATAAGCCGCTACCCTGGACGGAGCGACTACCACTCGTACTCCTCGCCCTGCGCAGCACGATACGTACTAACGCGTCCTGCTCCTCAGCTGAGCTCGTATTTGGTACTACCCTAAGGCTTCCTGGACAGTTTTTCGACACGTCACCGGTATCACCATAGGACGTAGCTGATTATGCCAGTCGCCTCAGGAATGCCATGAAAGATGTGTTCCCTATTCCTGCACGTCAACACTCACGCCCAATATTTGTCAGTCGTTGGCTCCACGACTGCACCCGCGTCTTCGTACGATATGACGACATCAGACTACCGCTACAATCTCCTTACGACGAAACCTTTAAGGTCATCAAGCGTTGCCGAAGCATTTCGTTCTCTTGCTTATTGCATCCGAAGACAGTGTCAACATTGACCGCATAAAGTCGGCTTTCCTCGACGCTGACGCCGTCCTCGAAGACTACAAGCCATCCGCGAAAACTAGACGAACGCGCTTTTCAATTGTAGAACCTACACCTTAATTGCTCATAGTGTTCGCTCATTCACGCACGGGCTTCCTCGCTAGAGGGAGGGGGCTATGGCAAGCCATCAGTGTCTCGGGGAAGACGAAGAAGTTGTGCCGCAGCCGCTCCGCGTGTTCGAGCCAGCACGAGAGAACAAGACGCCAGCAAAAACGACAGCGTCTGTGGACGTCCATGCCAGAGCAGAGATAAATAAAATATGTAGAAAACCAAACGTCCCACGTCTTCCTACAGTGTATATAACTGTAAAAGTCTTCAACACATCGAAATGATATCCTGACGAGAACTAAAGGTGTCACTCGGTCATCGAGCCCACGATCGAGCAAGTGTTTCTTTCTGCGTGGGTACAATTCATTAAAGTAGCAGAGAACGAAAGGATAACTTAGACTATGTTTTTTTACGATTTCATGCAGCTGGGATGACACACCTGACATAAGTGCCCTGTTATGGCTCTGGTGCGCTTCACAATATTTTGACGTCTGTGTGAATTCACAGAAAAACATCAGGCAAGAAACTTGCCCGGTCGTACGCAATTCGCGGCGTCGACTTGCGCGTATACAAATTGGGCCGTGGACCTTACAAGTACGTAACCACCTTGTCCAAAGCATGTTATTAAAGCATTATCGCAAGCGTGTTGCGGATTAAGATATTACCGAGGTCAATCTGGTCATTTGCATGAATAACTTCTCCGGCACATTTATTATATGCGAGGATTCACCGTAACGATTCATGACCACGTAATTTTACACTGCGAATTCGCATTGTATTCTAGAGTCTTGCACAACTGGGTCTCTCCTTGCATTAGTAGAAATTAAAGTGCGCACGTGTGACGTGGCTGTAGCAACGACGACGATATTTCGCAAATGAGCTACATTTCCCCAGTTAAGGTACCTTATATCAGGACGTCTTGAGGGGCTAGTTGGTTCATTCTATGCAGGAAAAATTGCGCTAAAATAGAAAAGACACCACAAAGAAGGAACACTTAAACAGATCGAGCTGCATAGTACCTTATATGTTTGATGAGGTTCTCAAAGCTAGAGCTACTGGTCAACACAGCTCATATGTTCATTTCAAAACCCCTCTACAGTGACTGTAACTTCCTCTGTTTCGGCCGCAGCTTGTAAACTTGAGAGAGGCGTCGTGATGGGCTCTCCTCGAAGGCAGCGTGCGTACCTGCTCCGCTCGTCGTCACGTCTTCATAGTGGCTGTTGGCGCACTTTCAGCTGGAACGACTGGGCGGAGCCAACGCGCCGTGACGTCACTTGGCGCCTAGCATGTTTACAAGCATGGAATGGGTCTATAGTATAATCATGGCTTCCGAGATTGCGGGCTCCCAGCGTGGTTCTCTCCGGCAATCCCAATCGCTGTGCTTCCCAGCAAAACCAGCGAGTCTCGCCTCACGTGCCAGATTACCGCTAGAGGGCGCGTTTATTATGGGTTCCTCGAGACGAGAGAAAGTCGAGTCGAGAGCAATGCTTTGAGGTGGTGGAAATAAACAGAGAGGTGCATAGGGGGCGTGGTTTTCAACGAGACAGAATTCACTTAGATGGGCGGCTAGGTCATGAGGTGGGCTAGCGACTTGCAGGACGCGCAGTAGCTTTTTTGGGGGCACGCGGGCCCATCGGGGTACAGGATAGCTAGTAACAAGGAAAACAACCAGGAAGACTCTTTGACAGGTGGTATGGAGAGATATGATTCTAAATTGGCACCGGTATCTAAGATAGGTAGAGTCTGGGGCAGAAATAGACGTAGCCACGAGCGCCGAGCGAATTCACACTTAGGGTATATTAACATGCAGGTTGGCAGGAACAGGCTGACATGTGAAGAGATAGAAGAAAAGCTAAGGGAGGAGAGGCCGATGGTATATGGTTTTGTAAAAACACATGTTAGGAGGTGTTGGAACAACCTGCTAACAATCCGCACTACGCGTGGGAATATTGTAATAGTACAGAAGGCAGCAGAAAGGGGGGTTGTATTGGAGCATTCATTCATAAAAGTACAGACTGGCAAAGTGTCAAGCAGGAATGCAAGGAACATTTATGGCTAAAAGGAAAAGTTGCAGGGGAAATGACACTCCTTAGTTTCGTGTACTTGTGGACGGCAGCAAAGGCCAGAGAAGAAAACCAGGCAATGGTACAGTGTATATCAAAGGACATTTAGGAGTTAGGAGGAGAGTGCGAGATAATTATACTAGGAGATATGAATGCGCACATAGAAGATATAGATAGGTATACTGACCATACAGACAAAATGATCATGGATATGTGTGAAAGACATGATTTGATCATTTGCAACCGTACCGAGAAGTGTGAAGGGCAAATAACATGGGAGGCAGGAAGGCTGAAGTCGACGATAGATTACGCACTGATGTCCCATAGGATGTACGATAAGCTCATGGGAGCGCACATAGATAAAGGTGGCTCCAGAAGTCTGGGTAGTCATCACAAATGTATCAAGCTAAATTTTGGAAGAGCAGTGAAAGTGGAAAAGAGGCAAGATGAGCAACTACAGGAAAATTTTCATTCAGAATCGCAAATAGCAATTTGTACTTAAGAAATTTAGAAAGTAATCACTGAGGATAATAAAACAGTGTGGATGTACACAAATCTAATTAGACTGTTTGAGCTAGAGCTTGCTAAGGCACGTGAGAAGTCACCCCCGAAAAGAAGAAACAAACCCAAAAGTTGGTGACATGAGGAAGTTAGGAGAGCCATAGCAAAACGTCAGGAAGCCTCTCAGGCACACAGTCATGCTAAGTGGTGGGGTGAACCGACAGATGGTGTTGAAAGAAAATGGGAAATGTTTCTGAGCTGTAGAAGGGATGCATCCCTTCTGATTAATGAAAAGACTAGAAGAAAAGGAGCTTAGTGGCTGGCAGAAGTACATAAAAAAGATAGAAAGAGAGCTGCGAAATGTTGGAACCATCTAAGCTCCCTAAGAAATGACACGAGCCTACATCAGAGGTTTATAACTACAGTTCAAAGTGCTAGGCTAGAAGGGGACGAAGCTATCAAATATATAAGAACAAGGGTGACAGAAAAATTTCTACACAGAAGTGCTTTATGCACCACAATAGACAAGGATAAACCAAGTGGCGCAATGGCTCCATTTTCACAACAAGAGTGGGAAAGGGCTGAAAAGAGGGTTCCTAGTAGCACATCAACAGGCCCAGATGGCATTCCAGTTATGCTGATAAAGATTTTTTGGTCAGAAGTCTAAGCAGGCTTTGAGAGAGACAGTGAGCAAAATATTATTCCACGGTGAAGTCTCCAATAGATGAAAACTTAGCAGGATGAGCATGATGTATAAAGGAAAAGGGGACAAAGGTGACATAAACAACTCCCGTCCGATAACAGTGACATCAGTGGTGTACAGGCTGGCGATGCAGATTATAAAGGAAAGACTGCAGGCATGGATATAGGATGAGGGGGGGGGGCTGAAGGAACTGCAGAATGGGTTTCGGAAACACAAGAGGTTGGAAGACAATCTGTTCTCACTGACGCAGTGCATCGAAATAGCAGAAAAGGAACACAGGCTCTTGTGCCAAGCACTTTTGGATATCAAGGGAACGTACGATAGCGTGGTTCAAGAGGAATTATGCAGAATACCGGACACACTAGGCATGGAAGATGTAGTCACTAATCTTTTTAAAAAACATCTATAAAGTAACAAGGTAATTATGAAGTGGGAAAAACAGGTATCCAAGCCTGCAGAGGCAAAACGGGGGCTTAGGCAGGGGTGTCTCTTGTCGCCCTTATTATTCATGATGCACCTACAAGGATTAGAGGCGAAATTAGAAGGAAGTCGACAGGGCTTCAACCTCTCTTTCGTCAAACAAGGAAAACTCATTGAACAGGCACTACCAGCTTTGATGTACACTGATGATATAGTGCTAATGGCCGACAACAAGAAAGATTTGCAGAGATTGGTGGCCATCTGCGGTAATGAGGGAGATAGCTTAGATTTCAGATTCAGTGAGGAAAAATCAGCAGTCATGATTTTAGGGGCGAAGCTCCTCAAAGTGGCACCCGTTCGTCCCTCGTAGTACGTAACATGTCTTACGCTTTGACCTTCAAGGGGGTGCCGGTGGGAGATTTCTCCTGTGCGTTTGAACAATAAAAAATTTGTAGCGTTCGCGTTAACTAAAAGCCAAATTCTTCTGTCTCTCATTCCCCATTAGCAGCCATTGGCATGTACATTGAGCAGTATCTGACAAGAAAAGGTTGCTACGTTACACTTGCTGGCCGTAACCTCCTTTGTTTCAGAAAGGTTTAGTGAGCGTTGGGCCGCAGTGCCATGAATACAGTGAACTAGTATATACCATGAACTCGAGGTGGTTGAAGGTGGGAAGTAGACACGAAGCGCCAGCCGTAAAAATTGTGCGTGTGCCACCTATCGTTTAGTCCTTGGAATGTCTGCTGGATGGCGGTGCTTCTATATGCGGAATGAATAATGAAAAGATGCGAGATTGTTGTGCTTGGAGTGTTGACTAGAAGGACGAATGGACACACAGACAGATACATGGACGGACGCACGGATGGCTGCACGAACGGATGGACGCATGGGCGGACGCAGGGTGGATGCAAGGACGAGCACGTGGACGGACGCATGGATGGACGTGCGGACGTACGTACAGACGCACGCACGGACGGGCGGATGGACGCATGGGTGGACGCATGGATGGACGCACGGACGGCCGGAAGAAAGAACGAATACACGGACGGATGCTTCGCCCCACTCTCTATCATCCACTCGTGGATATACTGCCATTTTTAATGACAATGAAGGTAGTGAGAATAGAACACCGGAGGTCACGCTAGAGATAACAGATATATACAAATATCTGGGCGTATTGGTAAGCAATGGGGCCAAGTACCTAAGGGAACACGAAAGATACTTGACGACTAAAGGTAACAGGAATGCAGCGGTAATGAAAAACAGGGCACTGTGGAATTACAATAGGTATGATGTTGTGAGAGGAATATAAAAAGGGGTCATGGTTGCTGGTCTAACTTTCGGCAATGTGGTCTTGTGCATGAGATCGGAAGTTCAAGTAAGATTAGAAATTAAGCAACGTGGAATAGGTAGGCTTGCCTTAGGAGCTCACGGGAATACACCAAATGAGGGAGTACAACGTGATATGGGATGGACACATTTGAGGTCAGGGAAGCTAGCAGCAAGATGAAATTTGAAGAGCGATTGAGAGAAATGGGGGAGGAGCGTTGGGCGAGGAAGGTATTCAGCTACTTGTACACGAAGAATGTCGATACAAAATGGAGGAAGCGAACCAGAAAATTGACTGGTAAATACTTAGAAAACAGCAGGGGGCCAAACCAAAAATACTTATCGGTTAAGAAGAAGGTGAAGGAAGCTGAGACCAATATGTGGAGAATTGGCATGATTAAGAAGTCCGCACTAGAGATCTATCGTACTTTTAAGCAGGAAATTGCCAAGAAAAGGGTCTATGATAATACTCGGGGTAGTTCTCTACTGTTTGAGGCCAGGACGGCAGTATTGCGAACCAAGACATATCTAGCCAAATACGAAGGGGTAGACATGGTATGCAGTGCGTGTGGAGAGGAGGAAGAAACTGCTGAACACTTGATAATGTTCTGTTAAGGGCTTCGCCCTGTAGTTCAGGATGATGGTGCAGAGTTTTTCAAAGCGACAGGGAGGGCAAAATAGACTTCAAGCGGGTAGAAATAACTGGAAGTAGGTTATCTGATTAGTGGCGAAAGTCAAGGCACGAGTGAAAATTAAACCCTTCACTGCAAAGTACGAATTCTCAAGCTCACTATTTTAACGAAAACAAAAAATCTAGTTTTTGGTTCATTAAGTATTGCGGGTTGGTGGCGCTAGCCACCGCTCGATCTAAAATAGAGCCATATCCATCCATCCATGATGCATCTCAACAATGGCGGGAGAGCCATACGCTGTCCCTCTCTACGGCCGTGATCAACTATTTTTGTGATCGCAAGTAACGATTTTGAGCACGTCATGTGCTCCACTATGGAAGAGCGCTATATGCCGTCCCTAAACGCGGTTCCTTCTGCGCGTGTACCACGGTTTCGGAGATGTTGCCCTATCGATTATTTCAATGACCAGTTATTGCAAAAAGACCTTCATGTCGAACCTGCTTTGAACAAAAAGATTTGCTTTTTATTCGAAAAGAATATTCAGAACTTAAAAAAGCAAGATACCACAAGAAAGCACACTTTGTTTAAACTTCATCTTTTATCCAAACACATTGTTTAAATCTTCGATTTTCTCAGTTCATGCTAAAAACAGACCCTCGAGTATGTTGTCTCTATAGGCCCTCAAAATTGCGCAGTGCCGTCCGCGGTCCTAGCGGAGAGACGACAAATCTCCGGTATCGTGGCTGGGCCGCGCTTGGTTGGTCGCGCACGTTAAATGTGTTTCTTCGGGGTTCGATTTCACATTTTTGACGTCATCCTGGAAAGCAGGCACTTCTGCTGCATTGTAAGCTGCTACAAAAAAAGAATTATTTACGACGATCTGAAAACTGCCCGTCCAATTCTACCGTTGCCATTGTAAGCAGAGTGAGCAGCAAAGGCGTCAAGAGTGGATTATAGAAGTTCACCGCCCTAAGCGATAGTTCTGCAGTCTTGTCACTTTGAACAATTTTTTGTCGTAGATAGTCAAACTAGTAACGGAGAGAAAAGTGATGGCTGGACACATTTTAAGGGGAAGTTCATTTGTGAACTGAAGCTCCAGCAAATATACAGCTGCTGTACGTCTCGAGATTGCACGCTGATTTCGGGGTCAACCGCTTGTATAGTGACAGCGGCGGAGCTTATAAGCTTAATACACCTCAGTTTACAAACCGTTGGGTGAGCACTGCAAGTGTTTTGTTGACCTAATAGCTGTATACTTCCCGTCGCCACTGAATGTAAACAGATTTAAGCTGCATTGTTCCACTGATCCTTCCAAAGAACAAACGGCGACTACTTAGAAGGCTGAGATGTTCCGCTGCTAGCATCGAGGTCGTGAGTTTGATTCCCGCATATGGCAGCTGCATTGAATTGGAACGAATGTAGTAACACAAATTTAGGCTAAAAATGATAAATCCGCTGAATCCTTGTGCGGTTCCACAATAATCCTCATATGACACCTCACGAGCCATCGGAACAACGCGCACAGTGAGGCCAATCTGATTCGCGCTCCACGTCGGTGCAGCGGTGCATGATATGCAACACGCTTCATCTTCGATTGACCGGCGGCAGTCACAGAACCATGTAATGCCAGAGAATAAAATGAGCAAATATTCAATCCCGCCATTCTAAGAACATGGCGTCCTTGTGAAAAGCGAGATTCGATTTCACGGGAGCGCGTTGAAGTGGCGATCGCGGTATCTCAAGAACAGGAGCTGCACTAGATGGCGGGCTGGTCGAAAGGAGCGACGACGGCGGAGAACGAACGGGGGAGTCGCACGTGAGGCGCGCGTGCGCGATCGTCGCTCGTGGCCTCCGTGCTCACGACAGCTCCGACGCCCGCGAAGATAATGAGCCGCCCCGAAAGCGACACTGAATCGCGCGCGTAGGGCAGCTTTCGTCTTCGGAAAATGGGTCACTGCGCAGGGAGGAAGCGTGAGAAGGCTTGGCAGCGAGTGAGATGCTTTTGCGGAAGCCCGGCCGGCGTATCGCTGTCCCAGGCCGCTGTCCCAGTCACCACCGCCGGTCACTGGGTGCGTCGGGCTAGCAGCCCACGCCGGGTAGCCTCTATGCCGCCCCTGGGAAGAAGCTCCCCGGAGCGCCAGAACCTTGTGCTGTGACATGAGCGACGCCTACGCGCGTGAGCCGCCGACGTCAACTCCGGCAGCACGCAGACCTCCGACGAAAGGCAAGGAGGTTGAAAGGGGGTTCACGTGATGGAAGCAAGCAAATGGTTTGAATGAGCTATTCACCCCTGAAATATTTACGAACCAAGGGCGCTGAAATGGTAGTTCAGCGCGAGCAAGCACGAATGCTTTATTAAATACTTCTACGTAGGACTGCCCGTATTTAATTAAGAACGACGCATTAGCCAGTCGGGAGAGCACTCAGCGTCTCAACCCCCGCTTCTGGCCCCGTTACGTCACATAATGGGGGGAGAGCCATACGCTGTCCCTCTCTACAGCCGCGATCAACTATTTTTGCGAACAAGACGATTTTGAGCACGTAATGTGCTCTACTATGGGAGAGCGCTACAGGCCGTCCCTTAATGCCATCCGTATGTGTTTAGAAAAAGTAGTTAACGATTTAGAGTATTAAGTACTCTACTATGCGAAAGCATGAAGCCGTCCCGTTGTCCTAGTCGACGTATTCTCTTTCTACATTGTTAAACTGTTCTGAGTAGGCACCCTATAGACACTTTAACGACGTCTTATTTCGAAAAAACCTCCACGACAAACCAGGTTTGAACAAAACGTTTTGCTTTTTATTTGGAAAGATTATTCGTAACCTAAAAAAACGAGATATTGCAAGAAAGCACACATTGTTTAAATTTATTCTTTTATCCAAACACGTTGTTTACATCTTTGATTTTCTCAGTCATGCTAAAAACAGACCCTCAAGTATGTTGTGTCTATATGCATTCTAGTCCCTCAAGTTTGCGCAGCGCCGTCCGAGGCCCTAGCGGAGAGACGACGTGCTGTGTTTTTTCCCCTGTGGTTGTCTCGCCGACAGCTGGTATTTAGAATATAATAGGATAGACTGCTGAAGAGGTTAGCAGGATGTGTGCTCACATGATGTTACGGGTAGCAGTAATGCAAGTAAAAAAAACTTTTTAAAAAGACCAAATTATCAGGGTGGAGGGCGAGCGATGGATAGTTCCATTACAATGCAGTGTGCGCCTAATTCATTAGTAATCCATCAATTGGTAACCCAAGCAGAGGTTTTTCGAAACGTACGACGTCGTGGAGGGCTTGGGCGGAGACGGGGGGCATGGATGGTCATCTTTGATTTTGGCGTCTCTTTTTTTTGTTCTCGCTAAGACTCCGCTAGTGCTAACGCTGATGTTTCTCACATTCAACGGATATAGTTGCGAAAAAATTCTCTGCAATGTTCCTTCAAACGGCTTTCAACGCGTTGTGGAAGGGTGCCGCATAAACCACGAGCAAATACTATACTCAAGTACAGACACCCCTCTTTGCTTTCGTTGGCGCACCACATACAGCGGAGATCGGCACAGTGGGCGCAGTGAAAAAGCTCGTGGAGCATAGGCACGCAGCAAATAGGAAGCGTTGGAAACTATGTATACGGTTGCATATATATAGGATTTCTCAGGATTTCTCTCAGGATTTCGTGCTGACCGCTTGTGCATTCGCGATCTCCGACGACAGCGCAGCTGTGGCCGACTGGGCTCCCCTATACGCCGTCTCCTGCCACTGACATGAGCTCTCGCTGAGTGGTGCCCCGTCCTCGGACTCCTGCGACCGTTTACATCTTTCCTACCTCCTCTTTACTTCCATCGTTTTCTGTCGTTCACTGCGCCTGCGCCTCGCTCTCTCCTTCCTCTATCTATTTACCTTTTAATCCTATCCTTTTATTCCTTCCTTATCCCCATCCCTCGTGAGCTTCTGTTGAGGTGTCGCACTTTGATGCATACAGTTACGGGGCTCACTTTTCTCTTCTTTTCTCTCTAAGAATCACATAAGAAAAGAAGGCCCTGCCCAAACGATCGAATCACGACAGCCCATCGCTTCCGCGATTAAAGACACTTGTGAACTCGGCAAGTTCAGATAACATTGCTGAGATACAGTGGACGGCTTATCTATAATCCCTCGCATACCACCTGAAGGCCCTGCATCCGTGAGAACAAGACCCTCCCTATAAGAAGAAGTGACTTTCAAGGGTTTGTTTCTCCGCTTGACACAACCTGAATGTAAGCCAACTTAAAACGCCCTTCCATGTGAACGCTGCACTGCATTCGCATGTACTGCAGACATTTATGCTACATGTCTTCAGCGTGCCTATTTTCTTAAAACCAAAGACGCGTGACATCCACTTCCAACGGGCGTTTTTTCGCCCTTGGAGTGGCAAAAATTTCTCAGGAGCTCTAAGAAGCTCGTTTAGTAAATCGATACGGAAGGTAAACACCAACACTATCAGGCCAAGAACGCCTGGCTAGACCACATACCCAACATCATTTTCATGTACGGCGAAAGGGCAGAGTGTCATAAATACTGCGACGCTCCATCCGAGTTCAACCTCAACCAATAAAAATGGACGGAGAAGACCATAACGGACGCTGTCAAGCTAAGACGGAAGTGTTAAACGTCAACTTGGCAACAATCATTGAGTCTATTACGTAGAAGTCACTGGGCCAAACCATGGTGTATGGTGTTTTTCAGCACTCGTACGTCAAGAAGCACAGCTAGGTGCTTCTTGACGAAATCTCCCTTTTTGTATACCTGATACAACACAACCTGAAAAGGCGGCCATCGCCATGGCTGCCTCAAGCTCGAATAAAAATATTATTGTGGATCCGCGCTGGGCGCGTCTTAGTTACACGACTGATTGGCTCACCATACTGGAAAAACAAATACTGCGAAACTGAAGCCGGGATGTAGATACGACACCCCGCTGTATCTTAAGGACTCCGGGTCATTAAGGCCTTCAAGAGAATAAAGCTGCCGATGAGGCAGCCCGGACACTCGCTTACAGGGCGCCCCTTTCGACACCTGAAGACCTGTAACCACAAGGCAGTATTGTGTTAACATCAAAAGACATCACAACGTATTGTAAGGATAGTCATCGCAAGTGCCCAGCTCCAGTAGAGGGACTACGTAAAGCGAATGAACGAGTGCTGCTTCGCTTGTACACAAACACAACGCTGTGCCCGGTAATAATCGATCACTGGCAGGGGCCAGTACTATGGTGAGGTGTCTGACACTTACCACATAGAGTGCGCCTGCAAGAAAAAGTCAGCTTTCATTACCTACTCAAACCCAACCAAAAAGAATTGGGAGGTGGCCCTGCGGAATTTTCAGGCCTTCATGCCCGAAAGGCCTCGGTCAAGAGCTCCGGACTTGCGGCTTCTACCGATTGGGTTCCGGACTAGGTACGTAGGGATCCTGCGCGAGTCGAACTTTCGTGTTCAGTAAATGTTTTTGCCCAACTCGACCCGTTACACCATCAAAGTGCGCCAACCGCCTCCTTGTTTACGTTGCTCCACTCTCTGTCGCATCACGGCACTGCCGTGCGCTGCGTGCTCCTTCATATTATCTTTGACGTCCTTCTTCACTAGCGCTTGCTACTTTTCAACTCCTGATTAATCCAGCTGACTTCAGTGGATAGGTTTATTCGTTCCCGCGTGAAAGCGGCCTTCGGTCTCGACAGTTCGATTCTGCACCATCTGCTTCCGGTTTATTCTGTAAACTTTTGAAAGGGTGTTGACACCTTTTTTTTTCGGAAACGAGTTTACTCTCCCATACAAATTTCCTGTATACGGACAGCTCTGAAAACCAGAGTCTGGATTCCGGAATAGCGTGCGTGCACGCGAATACAACATATACGCTTATCAGAGGGCAAAATAATCGTTTCATTTCGGTTTTTCCTATTGGTAACAATATTTTGCCAGGTGAGTTGTCTTGCGTCAGTGAAAGAGGAGATAATAGGTGCAAAATCTATCGATTACAGTCTGATCCGGCGCGGCGAGAAGCGTGGGTAGACTTCATGCATCGCGGCTGAAGATTGGACGCCAATCAAGCAGAGTTTACTTTTTTTCGCTGACCTTCACTCCGGACGCGTACACGCACAACATGTAGTTGCTGACGGACTTAGGATTGTCGACGAAGAACCAGTGCCTTAAAGGTCATGCCATTCCAACTTTTTGCATTCCCTGCTGATATGTTGCCACACATGAGGCACGCAGCAGATGATCGAAGGAGCGACGTGCGGACGAGGATACGTCATGAAAACTTGCGCTGGTGCACATTACACCTTATTGGCACTTCTCATACCATCATACCATGTCGTAATATCAGGGTAAAGTAGGAACTGAAACTAGCTATTAAAAGCATGTTGTAATTATTATTCCCGTGCGCAATCACGCTAACTGGTACGTTTTCTACGCTCTCGGGAGCGTGGCTTGTCATTTGACGCAAAAAAAAAACGATAAGCGAAAACTTTCGTGTCCATCCACCCTTAGAGCTGAGCTTTCCTTGCCTCGTCTTTCCACTCTCCGAGATCTGCTGTGGTTCAGCCGCGTGCGCTGCACACTGTAAACGAAAATATACCCAGCTAGGAGGATTCGGGGAATAATGTGTTCTCTGCTCCGGTGGCCTAACTATAACCGCATTGTACCGGAGCAAATACATTCGGTTTGCACTGTTTTCCTCCGGTGGGTGCCAGAGGAAGGAAACCGGAGGAAAATGGCGCCGATCCCCTTAATATGCCCCCTTGGTTGTTCCGGAAATGCTCCAACACATCTCCGGTGGATGCTGCGCAATTGCTCCGGGTCATCACTCAGCAGCATTCATTGGCTGTTCGAGGAGTGATGTAGGCAGCCTCGCCGCCGGGAGGCCGTTCCCCACAAACCAACAGCGTTCGGAGCGTTCGCCCGCGTTGGAGAAAAGGAAATCGTTCTTAACGCCTTCTGGATATCACAAGCGACAAGCAGCCACGAAGGTTATCAATGACAGAAAAAAGATGTGCGAACGGTAACCGTGTGATGGTTTCTGGCAGCGAACGACACATTACGATTTCTACAGTGTTGAGGGACCTGGCGGTTGCTGGTGCTGCGAAAAAATGGTGAGTGAGCTCTCCTTGAATTACCTGACGGTATTCTTGTCAGGTAGTGCTAAGATTGGATAATGTTGGGTTGATAAACCAAACATGTTCTCAATAATAGGCTAATTTCTCAAGATGTCAGTGAAAAATCAGCAGAATGCGGATAATGCGTTGTTTGGACTACGTGTTTTTTTTTTTCTTAACAAATTTTCGTTAAAGCAAAACGGAGAGGTGAGTGAGTTGGTACAGATTCATTATGGCGTAAATGTAGCGCAAAAAAAGTGAAGAGCACAAGCACTTGTGGTTGTTCATTTTCTTGTACTCGTCCGTTTTTGCGCTGAGTTTACGCCATAATAACTTAGCTAAATTGAATCAAGTCGCTCTTATTCTGGGAACACTAAATTGATTGATTAATATGTTGGGATTATTATCCCAAAACCACCATATGATTATGAAAGACGCCGTAGGCGGAGGGCTCTGCAAATATCGGCCACCTGAGGTTCTCTAACGTGCTCCCAAGTCTGAGCACACCGGCCTACAACATTTCCGCCTCCATCGCAAATGCAGCCGCCTCAGCCGGGATTAGAATCCGCAACCTGCGGGTCAGCAGCCGAGTACCTTAGCCACTAGACCACCGCGGCGGGGCAGGGGGAACACTAAATAGATATGCAACAATAGAACATACCATAGCTTTAGGTTGATTCTATCAAACGTAAATATTTGTTATTGGTAAAGCTAACTGGTTAAAAGACAATTTTTGGTCTTGTCAGTACACATAAACTGTAACAGTTTTCCGCTTATGAGGAGAATAAACACCGCGTCGAGGTCTACCATTGCGTAAAAATTATTTTGATAGAATATGGAAGCTGAACTAATAAAGCTCCAATAACTAAAATCAGTGTTAATTCTTTACAAATATTGATGTAGTTGAGGTAGCGTAATATGCTTGGTACAGACTTTTAGAACGCATACACGCACTCATACCTTTGAAAAAAATAGTGTGGTTGGATAAGTGGTATCTGAGATATTATTCTAGAAGTATACTGGACTCTTCGTGAGACGTGGTGCTTTCAGAAAAATAAAGACTGGGAAGACACTGACGGTACTGGAGATGAGAAATGCAAAAAAATCAAGAGGAGTTGCTTGGCGAAACAAATCGTGGGGCCCTCGAAGTTTCTATGAAAAGGGGAGGGGGTATCAAAAATAACCTTTATGACAGCCTGGCTCAACATTCTAAGAAGGAGGGGACAGTGTAGTGAAAGAAAGAGAGAAAAGAGAAGGCACCTATTCGAAAAATTAGCCATAATTTCTGTGTTGGTGATGGGAGAGACTACCATCCTTGCTGCTGCATTTTTTTTCTCTTTTCAGTCGTGCTGCAATGGCTGTGACTGCAGTTGTTTTTTTTTGGGGGGGGGGATGGAATACGGGAGCGGTAATTGTTCAGGAACGTAGTTTTGACCTGGACAATGCAACGACGCTGGTCTGTGAGCAGAAGAAGAGAAAAGAAAATTCATTCAACGAGGAGGCACTGGCACGTCGTGGTGCTTCCACGTGCATCATCTTCTTTGGCCTCAAGGCGTTTCACGGACCTTTTAGTGGAGTAAACTGGTCAGCATTTCCTTATATCTGTGAAAATGCAGCTAGCCTAGGTGGCGTAAAGGTCGTGTCTTCTATTCCTTATTTATTTTGTTGCGTTGTAGTGAGTTTTTTCTTATTTTGTGCTAGAAGCTCTTCGTCTTGAAATGCATGCTAATAAAATTACTTTGAAAAATGTTGACAATGACAAGTATGAAAACAGAGCGGGCAGTGCAAATTAAAAAAAACAATGCCAACTTATCTTTCAAATCATTTTCAAAAAGAGATGAAGGTAGGGTTTCTCTAAAGACAGACTGCAACTATGCAAAATGTAAGTGCCCACATTGCTAGAAGTATGATGATGAGCGCGTAATAAAACATGACTGTAAATAACAGAATTATTATTTGATAAAATTAGGAAATGATCGGGAGGGGAATTTTTGATGCCATCTACGATAATACCAAAATAGGATTATTTCAGTAAAAATTTCTTTTGTATGTTTCAGCAAAGGTAGAGCTATCAATTTAGAAATTTCTAGAAAGCTTTGGCCAGTTTTGAACTTTGTTCGCTTCAGGAAGTGTTTTTATCACGTTGCGGCTGTTTCACACCGGATTACATACAATGTGCTCCTTGATATTGAACGATCATCCTGTCTTTGCGCGCTTGTGTGTTTGTGTTTGTGTGTTTGTGTGGTCAGATTAGGAGCTATTTCTTCTGATATACTCACCGACTGTATAGGATTTATTGAGTGTCCGTGAGTTCACTGTTCACAGTTTCCGTGCCTGTCGCCTAATTTGCACTTCTCATGTATAAATATATTTTTGGCTAAATTATGTGGGCAGCAATCAGCTCAACTCTTGCGTCGTCAACGAATCTGATAGTACTCCTCTGGGGATGGTGAAGACTTGTTCCCGGTGACCGCCCCTTCTTCGTTTGTCGTGCATTGTTTTCCATCATTATGCGCTTCATTTTGAAGCACTGTGTTTAAAATTTGAGAGCTCTTGATTTCAAGGGATGTGTCTTATTGTGTTTTGTTTTCGGTGGCTTTTTGCATGTTTGTTTGTTCTCGTCTTCATTTCCGAAATGCTGGGCAATCATCCAGAAATGGCAGCTGATTTTGAAGAAATCAAGAACGCAAGTGTTTTCTTGAAATTCATCTACTATCTCTCTGGAAAATAATGCACAGAAACTCTGCACGGTTTGCATGAGAATCGAGACTTCTTTTATTTACCAATGTGTGAAACGATCAGCATACAATAAACAGTGGAGCAAACACTGTAACAAAGTTGTGATCCACCTCACTGAAATTCTGTCCGGACAAATTAAGTACATTCGTAAAATACTTCGGAGGTACCACACTAAAGCTCCACATAGCCGGAGAGAAAAACCCGCGAAAAATTCTCCAGAGGTGCCACGTAATCAGTCCGGCCAGCCTGAGGAAATTGCTGCTTGTGTCACGGCCGGGGAAGACCAAGCACCCTTGCTTGTGCAAAGCAGGAAACCTCGCCTTTGGCTGCACGGCTTCTGCACAGCGGCATCCAACATATTTTGTGATTCTTCTAGCTCAGCAAGCAAACAATCAAGATTAAATCATCGCTAATACGACTCGCAGCAACTGTCTGACTTCACAATAAACGCAGTTGAACTTGCCAGCGACAAAATATAAAGCTTCAGCGAGCCGCCAAAGTGAGGCCGAGTGAATGATGGCATGGACTGGTTTCATGGGCATCCCCCAAACGACAGTTACGACGGATACCGCATGGCGACGCCACCATCTGTGAAAGTTGCGAATGGGGTAGACAAGTTTGCTCCAAGCCCGTTCTGCGGCGGCCATAGCATGAAGACAGTGCGGAGCGCGTGATAGCAGCATTGATAAAAATGGATACAGTAGCGTTATGCAGGATCAGCCTAGTTTCGCCCGAGTTCCGCGATACTCGGGATATAGCCTAGGTCTGGCGACAGCCCCTTATGAACGAGCCAACAGTAAGAAAAAGTCAAATCCACCCCTCAGTGCGCTGCCTTTTTTTGGTTACGGTAGAATCAGTCATCGCGTCAAGGACGGTCGACAAAGTTGGGTGGTGTTCTATAACCAGAGGCATCTCCTTTCATTTGTCTGTCATTCCACTGAGCGCAGAAGTGCACCCATGTAATGAATGCGTCAAAAACTTATTGTTACAGTAGTTTTTTTAAAGGCACAGGATGTTTAAATTTTTTTGAAGCATTTAATGGCTGCACTAAGTCTCTTTTAGAATAATCAACATGGTGGCCTCTGAGATTTGTTTCGGCTGAGCACCTTACCACATCATGAGCGCAGCTCAACCCGAGGCCACGTGTTAATTATCATGGTCAGCCTGTACATTTTAGCGCTCTGCTCGGCCGGTGCTCGTCGTCTTTGTTGTCATCGCCTGCTAGCACACGAACACCTGCGGACGGCTAATTAGCTATTTGGCAGGGTAGTGTACTTGGCTAGTCAGGCCGGGACATCCTATTACAAAGCTGATTATGCCAAGCCAGGGTAAGGCCGAGGTAATTACGCCACAAAAAATAAAGACCATGCTGACTAAGCTACGTAAAGCTAGAACCGGGCTAACTGAAACATGCTAGTTGATGAGCTAAGTTAGGCTATTTAACGCGACATTAATCATGAGCATGCTAAGTAAAACCTGCTAATTAGTCCTAATTGATATGATAATAAATAATTAGTATCAATGTAATCAGAATCAGATTCAATAGCTCCACACTTATCATGGACTTGCTAATTGTGGCCGAAATAATTGCCTTTTAATTGAAGCCTTATCAATGATGACATCTGATTGTAATAATCTTTAGGCCTCAGTAAAATAGTACTCTCTGTAGTATGCAAGCTATTTACAAAGGTATTTGCTAACAGAGTAAAGAAAATATTACAATTCAATCAACCAAAATAATAAGCAGGATATCGAACAGGCTACTCAACAATCGACCACATTTACACTATCAATCAGGTAATATGGAAATGCTCGGAATATAACAAACCACTATACATAGCCTTCATTGATTAGGAGAAGGCGTTTGATTCAGTGGAAATATGAGCTGTCATGCAGACACTGCGGAATCAGGCATCCATGAAGTATATATAAACTTGCTGGAAGAAATCTACAGGGGATCAACTGCTACAATAGTGCTTCTTAAAGAAAGCAACAGAATACCAATCAAGAAGGGGGTAAGGCAGGGGGACACAATCTCCCCAATGCTAATTACCGCGTACTTACAGGAGGTTTTTAGAAGCGTAGAATGGGAACAGTTAGGGATAAAAGTCAATGGAGAATACCTTAGTAACCTGCGCTTCGCCGATGACATTGCATTGCTGAATAACTCGGGGGACGAATTGCAACTCATGATTACGGAGTTAGACAAAGAGAGCAGAAAAGTGGGTCTTAAAATTAATCTGCAGAAAACGAAAGTAATGTACAACAACCTCGGTAAGGAGCAGCGCTTCGAGATAGGTAATAGTGCACTTGAAGTTGTAAAAGACTATGTCTACTTAGGGCAGGTAATAACCGCAGAGCCGAACCCCGAGATTGAAGTAACTAGAAGAATAAGAATGGGGTGGAGCACATTCAGCAAGCACTCTCAAATTATGACAGGTAGATTGCCACTATCCCTCAAGAGGAAGGTATATAACAGCTGTATCTTGCCGTTACTTAGCTACGGTGCAGAAACCTGGAGACTTACAAAGAGGGTTCAGCTTAAATTGAGGACGACGCAGCGAGCAATGGAAAGAAAATTGGTAGCGTAACCTTAAAAGACAAGAAGAGAGCAGAGTGGATTAGGGGACCAACGGGGGTTAAGGATATCATAGTTGAAATAAAGAAGAGGAAATGGACACGGGCCGGGCATGTAGCGCGTAGACAGGATAACCGCTGGTCATTAAGGGTAACTACCAAGAGAAGGAAAGCGGGTTAGGGGGAGACAGAAGGTTAGGTGGGCAGATGAGATTAAGAAGTTTGCGGGTATAAATTGGCAGCAGCAAGCACAGGACCGGGTTAACTGGCGGAACATGGGAGAGGCCTTTGTCCTGCAGTGGATGTAGTCAGGCTGATGATGATGATGATGATGATGATGATGATGAAAATAGGAATTTCAAAATGGTGACAGAGCCAATGTGGTCTTCACTTCGAAGCCGATCACACACATGAGTAGACGACCAACTTAAAGGGACACTAAAATCAAATGACAATGTACGTCAGAGTCAAAGCTCAATGCATTACAACATCTAAAACGACATCATTATCAACAGCAGTGCCCTACTTACCGAGAAATTAAGGTAAACGCACAAGAATACATGCACCGCAGTATGACGTCAGACAAACCACCTACAATCAATCACTTGTAATTGATGTAACTACACTAAATAATGAACCATTAGTGCATGAAGGAACGCATTAAAATGCTGCTTGTTGGTTTCGGTTTGATTCAAGAAAAAAAAACCGCCACACGTTACCAAGGGGATTGACGCAAGTAGTTCAAAAATTCAATTTTTGCGTGGATGCACTAGACAAGTCGTGCCATAATTGCCCATTGTTACTGCTGTGGCCCCCGCCTAATTCATTCTGTTAAAGCTGGCCAACGTTGTGCACGGCAACAATGATGTGAGTCGGTCCGCTTCTTGAGGCGGGTAATTTGAAGCACGCTAACCAGATGTGGGCCACTAAATGTGATTTTAATTCAAAATAAGTCCTTTCTTCGCACAAAAGTAACACTAAGAGGTTTCTGAAACGCCATTTTAAAAATCCATGCCGACTTATTAGTTGCCTTTGAGTCCTTTTAAGCTGCAAGAAGCTGGGTTATCACAAGCTCCTCTATGGCTCCAGCATTGCACGAGTAGTGTAAGCTCACCAAATTATTTTATATGCAATGAAACTGCCACTTAGCGCTCAGCGCATCAAACGCTCCACAGTCGCACCGGCACCATCACAGTCACGAGTTTAACTAGGGCCTTCTCAGAATCAACAACTTCGTATCCGAGTTCACGCGTTGATCAGTTTGATTGACAGACGCCCGCGGCGAAGGTCGGGTACGCCCACCATAATTTTCCCTTGCCAAGGAGCAGTACTCACGTCCAGCGGCACGATTAATTTACCAGCTATACTGTGCCCCGCCGCGGTTGCTAAGGTATTCGGCTGCCGACCCGCAGGTTGCGGAATCTGATCCCGGCTGCGGCGGCTGCATTTTCGATGGAGGCGAAAATGCTGTAGACCCGTGTGCTACAGAGCCCTCAACTACGGCGTCTCTCATAATCATATGGTGGTTTCGGAACGTCAAACCGCACATATCATCCATAGCTTTATCGTGCAGATTATGCAAAGACGCACGCAGAAGTAAAAGCGATGTCACCACAAGGCTACGATGTCTCGCATTAAACTTGATAGCGCTCACGACGTATCCAATCACCGTCGCGTTGCCGCCTTGATGCGAGTTCCCGTGGTGACCAGGAGGGGCGACGACATACCTTGGTGCCATCTGCCGGGATCCTTCTGTGATGTACAAAATGACGTCACGTGGTACCGGCTGTTCGACAACTCCTGTGATTCAGGCTGTTTTTTACCGTGAATGTTCCGCTTCGCAAGGATCGGTTTTGTCTGCATTAGCTGCGAAACAGTCTAGAATGTTTGCCAACAAACATTTTTAGCGTGGCAACGTACGGTTACCGCCGCGCCGTGCACTTTCGAAGGCGCACGTGCGCATGGCACCATGGACGCGCTCTGGTAAAAGCGGGGTTGTTATGAAAATCATCTACTAACTTGTAAATGTAAACATTATCACATTGCGCGAACATTTCTTTGCTGATGCAAGCGTGATAGCCTACATCTGTCTCATGCTTTTGCGCGGAGAGTGCATGGCCTACACGGTAACGTTCTGATCAGGGTGGACATCCGCGCGGGATTTTCGGCAACACCTCGCCTTTATAGTTTTCAGAGCGTTATCAAGTGGCCGAAAAGAGCGGTGGACGCTTTAGAGCTGGTTGAATTCGCTTGTGCTTCATGATGACATCTAGAGCTTTTTCGGAGAAAAACCTTTCTCTTCACACCAACCGTGGTTTGTGTGACCTGCTATTTTATTCAGAATTATTCCTGTGCAATTTCGTATGAGAATATATTTCAACAAGTGGAACTTCGCCTGCATTCATTTTGTCTCCCTAATCCTCGCTTTCAGTACACGCGCTTCTTTGCGTGAGTTGTGTTGACTGACATGATGCGCAAACGTTGCAATGATACCTGCTTGCATCGTTTGTTCGACTATTATTTCCAATTACCGTATCCAGTTTTCTGTGACTCTGCTGGTCTCTGGCATCAACCAGTTTGTTTACCAGCAGCTCAGCACAACACGGCTGCTAAGAGAAGATACGTTCGAATACGCAACGCAAAATGACAGCATTTAAGACGATAATACTTGCCGCGCTGAGCTGCAGACAGCCGAAAAGGTCTATTGGCATGGCGTGAATAAATCACAAATCCCTATTTGTACATACATTTCCGAAACGTCCCACGTCGTAATTATCCGATATCAACCCCAACGCAGTACAAAAAGTATTTTTGCGAAAGTGTTTGCTGCACGTGCGATAAGCAATGCTGGCGTTTTTTCCCCTTTTCTGGCCAAGTTATTGAAGATGTATCTTCTTGATTTAGCGTATGCACGAAAGCTCGCACCAGGGCGAGCAATAAATACCGCTTTATGCGTTCCTTTGGCCATAGAATGATATGCGGGGTTTAACGCCCCAAAACTACGAGATGATTATGAGAGATGCCGTAGTAGAAGGCTCCGGAAAATTTTGACCACTTGATTGATTGATTGATATGTGGGGTTTAACGTCCCAAAACCACTATATGATTATGAGAGACGCCGTAGTGGAGGGCTCCGGAAATTTAGACCACTTGGGGTTCTTAAGCGTGCACCAAATCTGAGCTTACGGCCTACAGCACTTCCGCTTCCATCGGAAATGCAGCCACCGCAGCCAGGTTATGAACCCGTGACCTGTGGATCAGCAGCCGAGTACCAAAGCCACTAGACCACCGCGGAAGGGCCCTTTAGCCATAGAAGGGCCGATCAGAATCGTTGCTGTGATTCCACGCATCAACGTTATTTCTAACCTGGTACAAATAAAGGCAAGAAATTGCTATGCCGACAGATCTGCGAAGTACACCGTCATATATACCGAATATTTTATCTCGAATCGCACAAGCAAAGTATTGGTGAATGCACATACCCCCCCCCCCCTCACAAAAAAAAGTGGCCGCTGATCGAGCTGCACAGCTGAGGACGAATGCCTAGTTACTTCGCCAATTTCAATTTTATCGGTGAAGTGTATCGGTGCCACGGCGTTTTGGAAGAGATATTTCACATTAGACACTCTTAGTTGGGCGTACAGGGAAGAAGCGTCCTCTGTGAAAATTGCTTTGCGTACGCTGCAAGTGAAGCGTGCAACGAATCTTTTAGTTTAACGCACATTGGTGCGTTTCACTCAACTAGATAAGTCGTATTCGCGATGAAAGGGTTCGTAATGTTTATCAGCGCCACACACGCTAGAAGTATGCTAGGTCCAAGTAATAACGTGTCCTCTGTGATCTGCACGAAAAGAATCTTGACGGCCAGAGTAAGGGCCACGAGTGTACCAGTCAGGCCGCTGTGTAGATTTTTAGCATCGTTGCCAGGTGCGCTGAATGTGCACGTTCACCTTTTTCTTTGAATTTGGCTGCGCAATGCGTCTCATTGGACACGGCCTCACTGAATCAACCCCAGCGTTCTATCCAGCACTGCTGTGGATGATGCTTAACGTACCCTGCAGCAAGGTGGTCGCGTTCCAGATATTTATGGCCTCACGATTACTTCCGGCGCATTTAAGGAGTGAAAGCTCGCACAACGTCTAAGGCATGTTATGCTGCGCCACGAATAAAAGTACGTACTAAGCAGCCCTTTTATTTACGGGTTTACTCACCGAGAGGCTTGGCAGAAAAAGAGGCAATCCCGCACACAACCTGCCGAAGGCTATTTCGGATGACTTTTGTGAGACGCCAGGCAATTTCTTCTGGACCATCAGGATGCCGGAACGCACTGCTTGAATTTACCTTGTCTTGCATGAAAACAGCGCCTTTGAATGTGACATACACTTGCCTTGCAACAGGTCTGCTGTTGCTGACTGCTTCGAACGCCAATGTGGCCACCATTTACTCTAGTTCTGGTTTCTTCGAGGTCTTGCGAAAACGTAACGTAGTAAGTGTTGCGTTACGTACGCGGCGTCTCGTTTCGGGCACACGCGGGCATATCTGGAATCGATACGATACGTACTGCACATGCGCAGTTCTCTCCTGTGGCAGTGCTGCGTACGTGGGCGCGTTACGTACGCCCAACTAAAAGTGTGTATGAAGGCTCACTTGAATGCGTCCAGTACTTCGGCAATGAGCGTATAAAATAGTGTAGGTTTGTAAATGAACTGACTCTGGGTTGAAACCAAGTGCACTGCACCGACGAGGGCAAAGGCGAGTCATGTGATGCCGTTTATTACGTCACAGCGACTGCAGTGCTGGCCTCTTCCGTGGTGGCCCTCGCTCCCGATTCATCTACAATGTTTGGTAGTAGGGAAACGAGCAGCGCGAGAGTTCTGCGTGTGCCCCTTCACTGCCTTCGATAGTGGAAATTTTCATGCGGCCTGAGCAGCAAAAGAACCTGTCCGGAAGATGACATACGGCCGCAAACACGCCAGTGGAAGGCGCTGGTTGAGTTTGCAAACGAATAGCGCGACAATCACACTTACGTCGCTGCACTGTTAAAATCTTTACTGAGTCATGGAGCTGACGTATTCGCAAGCTGTGTTCATTCGATAACCATCGAAAACATCCCACGTGCGTTTCCAATGTCATGCGCGTTACTGTTGCGCTATGCAGGATTGCGCGAGCTTCTCGGGCAGACGAGTTTGCTCCGAGTTCTCCCTGCGGCAGCCATGGCATGAAGACAGTGTGGAGCGGGTGATAGCAGCATTGGTAAAAATGGCTACAAGAACGCGCGTGGCATTGGAAACGAATGGTGGACATTTGCGGCGGTTATCAAAAAAACACCGCGTGCGTAAAGCCTCTAAATACGCGTGCGAACACATCAGTGCTGCCACTCATTACACATGTTTACAGTGCAGCGACGTCATTGTCATTATCGCGCTATCTTTTTGCCAACTCAACACGCACCTCCCACAGGCGTGTTCACGGGCGTATGACCTCTTTCGGCCAGGTTCTTTCGTTCCATCGTTCCACCTGCAGCGTGAAAATTGCCCTTCTTGAAAGCAGCAAGGGTGAACAAGCAGCACTCTCGTGTGGCTTGTTTCACTTCTATCAAATATTGCAAGCAAACATAAGGACAGGTTCTCACCAGGGATGCTCGTATCATGGTGGCAGCGCGTGGCTGTGAGTTCACGTCCGGAGCGTACTGAAGTTGAATCCGAGCCATCGTAGCCACGTGATATTACTTTTATTTCTTCGTGTTTGTGTGCATAGTCAGCGCGATAAAGCTGATAGATATATAATCGCGCCGCTTGACGTGGATACTGCTCATCGGGAAAAGCAAACGTAGTGGGCGTGCTCGATCTTTGTCGCGGGCGTCTGTAAATCAAACTGATTGGCATGTGAACTCGTATACAAACTCGTTGTTTCTGAGAAGTCCCAAATTCAACTGTAGTGACTGTGATGGTGCCGGTGTGACTGTGAAGTGTTTGATGCGGTGAACGGTACCGGGCAACTTCTTACCTATAAAATAAATTTGTGAGCTTACTATACTTGTACAAGGCTTGAGCCATCGAGGAGCTTGTGATAACCTAGCTTCTTGCAGCTTTTTAAGCCCATCGTCTAGTATTCGGCGTGGTTGGCTTCGAATGAAAAACTGCATCAGCTGCGTCTTAATTTTATTGTTCTAATTTGCAGAGTTTTAACGTACATTAAACTGAACTGTCTTGTCTTCACCGATAAGGTTTCAAATAAAAAGCAATTATCTCGGACGCAATTACCAAGGTCATGATCAGTATGAAGCTAATAACACAATTATGATTAGCAGGACACTAAATATCATCATATTAGTAAGTGCTAATTACTGTGACTTTACTTGAAGTGCTCATAATTAACGTCACGTTAATTAGCATACTTCAGTTCGCTCATCAACTAGCAAGCTTTAGTTGGCCCGGTTCCAGCTTTACAAAGCTTCATTAACATGGTATTTTGAAGATTTGGTGTAATTACCTCGGTCTTACCGTGACTTGGCGTTATAGTATACATGGCGTCGTCATAGCATGTCCTAGCCTAACTAGCGACATATAGCTACCGTATATTGCCTACCGCTCCGCTGAGCCAGTTGGTGGTTGCGCCACTGCGCATGCGCCATACGTGAGGACGCTGAGCATGTCAGTGGACCGTCGGAATGAGCGAAGGATCACGTGACGCGAGAAGAAACGACCAAAAATTGGGGGACGCTTAAGCTTCGCTTTTAGGAGTTGAATGCGATAGTGAAATCCGGCTCCTAGTGCACCTTTCAATCGCTAAGTGCATACTTATTCACATGTTTTAGATGCGGAAGCATCTTATACTCGCGCCTTGTAGTGCGCCGTCCGTGCTGTCCACACCACTTCTCGAACATTCGACAGCTGACGCGCGCGCATGCGCCGTCGCGCCGTCGCCCACCATCTGTGCCGCGCGCGCTTCTCCTTCGAGAATATTCGACAGCTGACAGCGCATGCGCCGTCGCGCCGTCGCCATCTGTGCCGCGCGCGCGCTTCTCCTTCAAGAACATTCGACAGCTGACAGCGCATGCGCCGTCGCGCTGTATATATACTCAAGGTCGGCGCTCGCTTGCTCAGTTGCCGCTCGTCCGTTGGTTTGTACGGCGCGTCGACGTTCGAAGTCGTCGTGAAATGAATTCCAACGAATCCACAAACACAATGATCGACGTCCCTTCGACCAGCACCGCCCTTTCGCATACGTGTGTACGTGTTCACTCATTTAACACCCCCTCCTACAACCACGTTAACCGAATTTAGCCATCGACCCAAGTAAGTCGCAATTTAACACCCCATTTCACAACCACGTTAACCAATTTAGCCATCGACCCAAGTAAGTCGCACTTTAACACCCCGTTAACCAATTATATGCTCCGCATCCTCCTCAGTGTTCCCCCGAGGGAAGCTGCGGGCAATTTTTGTTACATAAACACGCACGCACACGAACACGCCCACAGTAGATTGGACCAGCACCCACTAATATCGTCAAATGGGATTCGTTTTCGTAATGACACCTGTCGAACAAAATGCGTTAAAGGGGCCCAGAAACACTTTTTAAAGCATGCATAGAATGGATTCAATAGAAGAGCTTATTGCCTCACGAATTCAACGCAGCAAACATTTTAAGAATTCGTCCAGTGGAGTAGAGTTACAAAGGTTTGTCGCATGCTATAATTACGTTATCTTTTCTCTAGTCCCGGCGAAAGCGCTGCAAGCTAAGCGAGGAGGAGTGGCAGGGCAAAGAAACTACCGCGCCTCGTGACGTTGAGCAGTTTTTTTGTTTCTTCGAATGCGTGGCTTTTTTGATGTGATTGCGCGCGCACGCGTTGACAAGTAGCGGCCTCCCGGGGCTTTCTGGGTAACTTGATTTTTCGATCACAGATGCACAGACAATTTTTCGCTCACAACCAACGGGGCTGACACTGGCGGCGGGTTTTCTGCGACACGACCTCTTTAACGCAATCGCGTTAAAATGGCTATTTTCTGTGTCGCGAGTTCACGCTGTTCGGGAACCGCTGTGGTTGTTCGGCAAACACGCAAGCACCGACGGCACTTCAAGACACAGAAGGATCTTTACCTCTCCTGAAAAGTTGTCGCAGCTAATGCCTTCGAGACACCATACATCGGGTGTGAAGTTCAACAAAAAAATCTAGAGCTGACACTTGGGACTAGAGTGTTTCATTTCTAGAACACTGTACTTGGGACCATCAAGGAGCGTCTCGAGATGCTTCTTAGGTATTTCCATCAAAAATACTTCACGAATATTCGATAGTAAGCCATTTTATGTAAGAATAGTAACAATTTGGTATTTAACAGCAGCCACTCTTCCACCTATTCAGAAAAAAAAAATTTTAGTTTGATTTGCCACAAGGCAGCGTAGTGAACGAGCTGCCTCAGGGCAGGGTGTTTGAAATGAGCATGGGCTGTCTTGAAGGCTTCGATTGTAGTCCCGTTCTAAAGGAAGGTGACAAAAAATAAAAAAAAATACTCATGTGTCAAACAGTAAATGAATCACAGTCTTTCAAAACAGAGTCTTCTATCTTGCTGCAAGGTGAAAAATTACGTTTGCTTTCATTTAAAACAACTTTCATGCACCGGTGGCGAGGCAGTATATAGCGTTGACCGAACGATAATTGACTAAAACTGAAAACATGCGTCACGCTCTGGTAACGTCGACCATTTGAGCGGAACGGAGAACGGAGTGCAAAATCACTCAGCTAAAAGTTCCCTACACTGTAAGCAAAAACTATCCGACTTTGGGGTTTTCGCGGCTCATGACCTCTGAAAACTCTCTCGCGTTTAAAATTACTACCTCGTGTAGGAGTAAAAGATGGTTAATCACATAGTTTTACCACCACCTCTCAGGCAAGTAGTAAAAGTATGTCCAAATCCAGTTTTACCACGTAGGGAGTTTTCTATCACGTGATTTTCAACCTGCGTTTCAGAGTTTATTACCACGTGACTGCAAGGTGCAGCTGCTTCGGCGGCTTTTGCCCCATGCCCCCCATTGTGACGCTCTCAGTGGATCATGAAGGTACGCGATGACCACAGATATTTTTATTTTTTTGGTATCGCCGTGGCTCAGAACTGACCTCGAGTCAACGCACTTTCACTGGAACTGGGGGCAACATAAGCACAACAAGCGAGAACAGCATTCTGTGAACGAAAAAGAAAAAAAGACGGGGGGGGGTATCTCAAAAGAAGGAAAAAAAAGAAAGAAAACCTCCTTTGGAAAGTTGTCCTGCATATTTTCGCAAATTGTTGGTTTTGCTCGGCGGTGGCCTTGGAGACAGACGGTGCAAGAAGCTCGGTATCTGTGTGTCTCGTTCGGCTGATGGATCTCATGTGTTTCCTACATCATCGAGTGATTGTGCGCTTCCGAGCGCCTCCGAACCTGCACGTCGCGGATATCTCGCTTCCGAGCCGAATCGCTAAGATCTGCCAGTGGTAACAAAATCTATCTGGTGTCATCGTCCGTGCTTGCCTACTGGAGAAGCAATAAGCAAAATGCTTCACTCTGTCGTCGGCACCGAGCCGCGGCCGTCAGTGACCAGGGGGAGTGTGGCGCCGGGACAGGTGAAAGAAGCATCGCATATAGTTTGTTCCACAGTAGGCGATGTCTGCATGAGTAAAGTACTGCCAGAATCGCCCACCTCACGCACCAACTGTTCTCAGATAAGTAGCGCGAAGCCGATACGAGGCAGACAAAACCAACAAGCCGCTGCCGGTGAGCACGAAAAAAACCCGGACAGTGGTCTTTCGTTGGAAGTATGCATACACCGACTCGCCCCCGTAAGATAGCGGTCACGTGTTCATTTGTGTCTGAAATGACGACGAAATTTGCACAGTATATGTGTTCTTGGATCGCCAGCTGTGTATCATCGGATAGCCGTGCTCCTCGAAAAGGCCTAGTGCGCCGTCGGTAAGAAACTTGTGTGCAGGCGTGCACCGCTCTTCTACGCCCGTTGTGATGAATACGTGCTGCTACTGTGTTTGTGCACTGTCGCTCAATAAAAATCATTGAGCTACCATGGTTTGTGCGTAATTAGGTATATTTTGTGGACTTGTGCATCAGCAGTGCTAACATGCGTGGGGCCATGAGCCCGGTGTGCCAAGTAATTATTGGATACTCAAAAAGGTAAGATCGGCTAGATTTAAAATAAAAGGTCGGTGTGACATTTAGTGCCCTACAGCCCACCTTAAATTTACGCTTGCGCCTTCAACCGTTGTTGTTAATCAATGCAAAAAAGAGCTCTCCTACCGGTTTTACAGGGCCGGTCGAAAAGTCGTGCCTATATATATACCGGATTGTCAAAGTGTAGTTGAGCAACGCATGCAGTCTGTTCGAGTGGTGTATTATTCTGCAGTTGTGTGTGCGTGTTTGTCTGTATGTGAATCTATGTGTCACCATTTTTGCCGTTCAATAAATTCAATCAATTCTGCTATTTATTAAATTAGTCGACTCTGGGTGAATGCACTCGTCAATTTTTATTTTTTACCACCAGAAATAACTCTCAAAAATCGCCTCAAAAACCTTGTGAAGGTAGTAAAAATTTACTCTCTCTATACCCGCTCATAACCTCAAGGGGGTAAATAATTACTACTCTCCCTACGTTCAAAAACTCAGCACGAGAGTAAATTTTTACCTCAATAGTAGGTGGTAAAAAAAAACCAGGAAAGGTAGTGCGTGAGAGGACAAATGGTTTACCCAGTTTTTGAGGTTATTTCAGGTCATTTTCGTTTAGTGTGTACGAGCCAAGTTCACCGTCCAGCCCAAAAAATCAAAGCATATCCATGGTGTGAATGATGATCAGTGGGGCGAAGCTTCGGAGGATATTATTGGTAAACAGTAAATCATCTGTCTGTCTGTCTGTCTGTCTGTCTGTCTGTCTGTCTGCCTGCCTGCCTGCCTGCCTGCCTGCCTGCCTGCCTGTCTGTCTGTCTGTCTGTCTGTCTGTCTGTCTGTCTGTCTGTCTGTCTGTCTGTCTGTCCGTCCGCACGTCCGTCCATCTGTCGGTCCATGCTGAGTGGTTCATCGAACTAGGCGGTCATGTACCACTAGCCAGAGGGACCAACCCACAACTTTAGGAGCTTCGCCCCTAATAGCTAATTAGCCAGCCTATAATGTGCTCGGTGCTAGCGGGCGACAAAAACAAAGACTACGCGCACCATACGAGCAGCGAGCTACCATGTACAGGCTGGCCATGATGATTAACACGTGGCCTTGTGTTTAGCAGCAATCGTCACGTTGCAACACGCTCGGCCGGTACTGATCTCAGAGGTCACCGTGCTTATTAATTTAAAATAGACGTGATGTAGGCATTAAAAACTTTAGAATGAATTTAAACACCCAGTACCGCTAAAAGTATGACCACAAAACGTTTCTGACACTTTTTTGCATGGGTGTAATTTTGAGCTCAGTGTAATGACAAGCAAATGCAACAAGATGACTCTGGTTTAAAAACACCACCCAACTTAGTGGTTCGTTCTTGACGCGAGGACTGATTTTATTGTAACCAATAAAACTCAGCGTGCTGAGGGGTGAATTTGACTTCTTCATACTGTTGTCTAGTTCACATAGAGGTATCGCCAAAGCTCGCAGAGATCCCGAGTTCCACTTTAAAGGAAGAAACACCAGACCTTTGCGGAAAGCGCAAAATAGTCACTGCGAAAGCTGGAAGAGTCGCGCTTTTTGCCTCTGTCATACTCTTTGAGATTATCAATACAAGAACCCTTGCGAAGTACCCAGTACAACATAAATTACAATTTTTTGAAGTTAAAGCAAGCACCCACTGCATAATTATTCGTCATTCCAGGGGAAAGCGAGGTACCCGCCACACATTTGCAAAGCATTATGTGTACTTTTTATGTGGCGGCTGACGACGACGAAGAATTATGCCTGAGCCTTTTATAATCGGTTGGAGGTTTTAAACGAGCTACAAGAGAAGAAGAAAAAGAAAGCCTTTGGAGCCATCGGTCGTCGACGGTGGTGGTCTTGTCTCACGGACCTTGCTTGCCTGGCTTGGGTGCCTCTTCGAGTTTCTGTTCAGCAGTCTTCGGCGTCTGGGTGCACCCTCCCGGGCTGTGCGGCCTTTGCAGGCGGTGCTGATTTGAGCTCCGTTGACTGATGTCTGTCGCATCTCCCAGCCAGGCAAACTCTGCCTGGTCGGCATCCCTCACTAATGGTGAGTTACCCACAGATCTTTTCTTGCGCAGCGGTCTCAGCAGTAGTCCGGTGGCTCTGGTCCTAACAAAGGGGGCTTGTGTTCACATGAAACACCCCAAAAGCACCTAGGAGAAGCTACGGAAGGTGACCGAACACTTGAAACTCATCACCGATGTGCAACAGTTTGGTCGTGGAGGTATTCTGTGCTGTTCCCCAGATCGGGCCTGCGTATCAGATCTGCTAAAATGCACATTGTTTGGCTCTCTCCCGATGAGCCATTTTGTTCCTCCTCACTTGACCTGTGTGAAAGGTTTAGTTCGTGGGGTGGACTTGAGCCTGTCTCCGCCCGAAATTCTAGAGATGTTTTGTGCAGCAGGCGGGGTGGCAGTCTCTCGCTGTTCACGTAGCGCTGACAGAAATGAGATCCCGACCGTGTCGGTGATAATTACCTGTGCTGGAACTACTTGACTAACAGAGATCAAAGCGTGCCCACTGATATATTGGGTCGAAGCGCGATTCTCTTCCGCTGCAGTGCCTCCTGGTCCACTGCAGTGCCATAAATGCTGGCGTTTTGGGCATAGCATAAAGGATTGCCGATCATTAGAGCGGTGTCAAATCTGTTCAGGACAACACAACTCTAGAAAATGCAAAGCTCAGGAAAGGTCTTGCTGTCTCTGCGGTGGCCCTCACCAATCTGATGAAGGCACATGCCCTGCCAGAACTCAGGAGATTCAAATTATGGAAATAATTGCACAAAAACGTTGTTCAAGACGCGAAGCTCGAATATCCATCACAGAGCGCTCTCGGGGGTGCTCTGTTGCTGCGATCCGTAATAACCATGTCATGGATTCAGCACCCTCAGACGTGATAGCTTCGATCGTTGAGAAAACAATGACAAAACTATTGGAGAACCTTTCTGTGACGCTGGCGGAGTCATTCGCTCAAACAGTAAATGCACAAATAGCTGAAGTCTTCATGAATGTTAATCATCCTCATGCAGCCTCTATGCTTTCATCAGCGGATGAGACGAATACAGGATCTGTAGAAACAGGGCCTTCTAAACCCAGCCCCCTGTTCACAGCACGTGTTGAAGATTTATATTCATCAAGAGCCAGTCCACCGGACTGCGGCAGTAAAATATTCCCCATTGAACATTTGAAGTGGAGCTCTGATTCAAGTTCGCAGGACTCGCAACTGAAATTGGACACAAAAAAAATGAAACGGCGGGTGTCGCCACAAAAACATGGATCTCCAGTGAGTTCTAAAGAGAAAAGTAAAAAATTATCAGAAAGAAATAGCTTCAAAATAGGATTTTTTGAAAGATAGCTTATTGCAGAAGGCAGTGAATGCTGTCGGTATATTCTCAAAATAGGTGGATTAAGAATCTTGCAGTGGAATTGCCGGTCAATTTTTTCCGCAAATACTAATTTATTTTGCCTTTGTAATCAGCTTCCCCAGATGTTATAGTGTTGCAAGAAACTTGGCTCTCTAAAGAAGAAATATTTATTCTTTAAAACTACCGAACATTTAGCTTAGAACGCCCCTCTCGAGAAGGTGTTTTATCAGTGTTTATCTATTCAAAAATGCGCATCGGGTAAAAGTTACAGGTCAAATAATTAATTTAGAAAGTGAAATTTTAACATTAGATATCTCTCTTCCGGGATACCTTCCCTTTTCATTAATAAACGTTTATTTTCCGTCAGGTGTTCGGAATTCTAGTGTTTTTCATACCGTAATTTCATCTTGCAGAAAAGACATTTCCACTAGCAGCCGGACGAGTCACATTGGCACTGAGGGATCATTATGGATAACACAGAGCAGTACCAGGCAGCAGGGTCTGGTGCCTCCCAGACATCCCCTGTGCAGTGCTCTTCTCTTTGCAAGAACGGATTTGTCAAGCTCAAGAGCAGGCCCTGCCACATCGTCGAGATGACCACGTCTAAAACTAGGAAGCATGGTCACGCGAAGGTTCATTTACTTGGCCTGGACATCTTTACTGCAAAAAAACATGAAGATTTGTGCCCTTCAACTCAACACATTGATGTGCCCAATGTCAACTGCTGTGACTTCCAGTTGATTGACATTAGTGATGATGGCTATGTCACACTAATGAATGACAATGGTGATACCCGTGATGACCTCAAGCGTGACGACCTCAAGAATCGAAAAAGACGGACAGGTCATTTTGATTCGTTTAGCCGATTTTACACCAATTCATCAAGCGGAATCACTTGCGATTCTCTTAGCGTTACGAAAATTACCTCAATCAGTAACATATGTTATTATTCTTTCAGATTGCTTGTCTGTGTGTAGTTCACTAACTGCGTCTAATATGTCCGATGCTTTAACAGTATTTTACGCCTTTGCCCCAAGATATTTACGACTCATTAGCTTGGTGAGGATACCAGGGCTTGAAGGTTCAACCCTCAAAAAATATGCAGATGCACTCGCAGTGTCCTCAAATAATTATCGCACAATTCCTATATTGCTGACGCTAGTATTTATTGCCGTGTAAATTAGTCATATAAGATTCATTTGAAAAATCTCGCTTGGCGTCATCTGATTGTTCTGATCGTAAATACCCCTGGAAAAATCGATGGTGCTCCTCTAGAGTGGTGGACTAAAATGCCGAGTCCCCCCCCCCCTGAACGTTTATCTACACAGGTCTGGTCTAGACATGCCTCCACTGCAACGAGAGTGAATACCTTCACCATTTTCTCTTAACTCCTAACATGCAGGTTATATACAAACCAAAGGAATAGACTCTTAGAAGAACCTCTCCGTAGGTTGACTTTAACTTTATCCCTTCCGGTGGCCCTGTCCGTTGGAGCAAGTGAAAAAGGATTAACCCACAGGAACGTTTGCCAGGCCGTGTGCGAATTTCTAAAGGCAACAAAACAAATAGAATGTTAAGCTGTGGCATAAATTCACTTTATTTCAAACCTAATTCGCTTATTCGTTTTTTGTATTACCTCTAGTTATTTTGTTTCAAATCTATCGTTTACCAATTGGTTCTTTGTGTAAACATCCTTAAATAAATAATCCGGCTTGTAAAACAATTCCATCTCACTAAATGAGGCCCCACCCGTTCCATGGCCGATCCCTCGTGGTGGGTTTCTCCCGGACTCTGAGGAACAACCAACCAACTCCATGTTACGTGATTCGTATGACGCGTGGTCGTTCCTTTATTTCCTTGCAACGCTATATTACACGCCTGAATGTGACAGAGAAGTTCACAGAAGTCCTAAGGAAGCGGATCATCGGGACCTTATGTGCTTCCTCTGGAACTAGTACAAGTGCACTTCTAAGGTATCAATTACTTCATAAATCATCATGTAGTGAAGCCTTGGAACTTTGTATTGGGTCATAATAAGGGCAACTCAACTGGCTGGTGATGGTTGACGCGACAAAAAGCTACTGCACGTGATTGCCATGGCTCACCAGTTTTCCGGCGTAGCCACATACAAAGCAAGAGGGCGGTTGTCAGACATGCGCCATTGGTTCGAGGAGACAAGGCCCACCGGTGTACCTGAACGTAATTGACAAAGCGATAGCGTATAGGACTGCTTGGTGGGCTGCAGTCAGCGCCGATGGATGGAAGCGGGTGTGCCTACATAGCCCGCACACCCGCTTTGAAGGACGGAGGCCTATAGCGGTGGCTTAGGCGAAACTGAGCCGGGCAGCAAGAGTGCTGTCCTGCTCAGTAGCGCCGCGCTCATTTACATTGAGCCGCCACTAGACCTCCATTATCGGTCTTTCTTCAAATGAATGAAGACGGGTAGGGCGTTTTCTCAATGCTTGAGGAGAAATTGACGGCGGACATTACACAGTGGGCTAGGCTATCGCACGTACTCTCCATGGAACCGCGCTCATCTCCAGTACTCACACGCTTTTACTCCCGAGTGTAACACACTATTTGCAGGGAGATGTTATTGATTAGGACCTTACATGAAACATATGACGGCAACGGCGAAGGCAAGAACCCGCTAAAAGGGTCCGATAGTAAGTATCGCAATATTATACGGCGGATATGTGCCACATCTTAAGCGTTCTCAGTCACTAGTAAAATCTATTTCAATGCTTTGTGAGAAGCTATTTTTTAGTGGACCTCTATTTCTGGATGTTCACCCGATTACCCCTGCTACCAACTGTAAAATTCAGCAGCAACTCTTCACAAGTAGTTGCGGCTGGCCATTATTTGCTCTTTTTCCTTCTTACGTGAATCGTTGCTCAAAAACGAATATTCCTGACTTATTTTAGCGGGCCTTTGTTATTTCACAAACATCACAAGTTCAAAACTCCGTAATGCAAACTCACCCTGCGTTAGAAAAACGCCACGAATTTGTATTACGTGTACCATACTTAATGACTTATGGTAATTGTTCAGCGTGAGTGCTTTGTAGATGGTGATATTACCGAAACAGACACGTCGTTTGTGCGTCTTTATTGAGATACTTCCCGTCATACGTCATGTGCAACGCTATAAAACGAAGTGAGACTTATTTCAGTAAGTGCGCTCGAGTTAAAAAATCATTACTAGATTTTTGACATTGATATTGCCATTTTAAACTAGATAATATAGGAAGGTAAGTAATAAATAACGAAGTGATAAATGAAGAACTAAACAGACCACGTCATATCCACGGTCGTCAATAGGTTTTCTAGATCACTTAGCACCCCTTTATTTTCGTACCTTGGCCGTAGCCAATCGTGGAGGCCACGTTTAACATTACCAGCGAGAAAAGCACGAACTTGCGTTTTGCTGACCAAACTTCTTGCACTTGATCAATGAAATGAAGCATAACTGCTGTGAGCCACGCCCATGTAGATGGCGGGAAAGGAAAGCAAAAAGTATTAAAAGAAACTTTAAAACAGGGTGCACTCGTGAAGGGCACGATTGAGCAAAGGGCAGTTCTGTGACTGCATTCACAATAGCGCCTGATTGATTACCATTACAAAATTGGTAAAGTGGACTTTCTGTATGCCCACGGTCATTTTCTTTACCGTTTATTACCCGCAACATACCAGGTCTCTTTCATTCTCCATGTGTACTGCTTGGATCCTGAAGACAAGGATCAAGCCATAAGCCAGCATCAGGAAATTGAAGCAAATGGTGACATCAGAAATAAGGCGGCAAGGGATGCTTGTGCATACTGTAGCCTGAAAAAAAAAGATACAGAAGCAGTGACAGCTAAGTGATGGCATGAGCAAGCGTCTACAAATACAGTGTCTCAGCTAACTCGAGCCGCAGCTTAAACAACGCCAGGCCTGTGTGGAAGGCGCAGCACAGTCACCGCGAAAGCTAGAAGAGCGGCCTTTCAGAGCCTTTTAAAAACACTCGTTGCGTAAATACTGGAAAAACACTTGCTGCATACCAACTAGGGCATTATTAATAAACTTTTGGGTTGAAGGCCGGAATTTGCTATGCTATTTTTCGTCATTCTTCAAAGAAGCGTGGTATCCACTAAACACGTGCAAGAAATTTGATTGATTGATTGATTTGTTGAGTTTAATGTCCCCAAACCACGATATGATTAAGCGAGACGCTGTAGTGCAGGGCTCCGAAAATTTCGACCACCTGGGGTTCTTTAAAGTGAACCCCAATCTGAGCACACGGGCCTACAACATTTCCACCTCCATCGGAAATGCAGCTGCCGCAGCCAGAATTCAATCTCACGACATGCGGGTCACCAGCCGAGTACCTTAGCCTCTAGACCTCCGCGGTGGGGCGGCAAAGGATTTCGTACTAATTGTTCACGCAGTGGCTAACGACGATGAGAAATTGTGGCTCAAGTTGGTATGCGCCACAGTTAATATGGCATCAAGAACAAGCTTTTCTAAGGAGTTAGAGCATTGGACAGCCCACTTGTTACGCTAATTGCATTGTGCAATGACTGGCGTTTCTTTCACTGTTTTAAAACGCTTTATAAGTCGTATTAACGCTAGTACTTTCCCGACATCAAGCACGCCTAAGACAAGGTTGCTAACAAGTCACAACCATCGGCGTGGCTCAGTGGTAGAATACTGGGCTGCTCTTGTCACGGGGTCGTGACGTGGCCGAAGACAGGAGTCTTTATGTTGGGATATAACTGTTTATTCGGGCGAACCTGTACCCGGTAAACGGAAAGTTCGATTACAGTAGCAGTCTTGCGCAGATAGCAACAAAGAGAAGTTTATTGACTTCCAACCAAGGATAAAGTACATGACAAAAACATCGAGCTTCACGACTACAAAGGGTGCATGTACAATCAGAAAAGCACCACTACCGAGGGACAATGTATGTGGGGGAATGTACCCCTCTATTTACTGTAATTTCGGGCCGACCGGTCGTGCGCTCGCGCGCTCCGCGCGCTTGCGATCTCCCGCGTCAGCGTGGCTCTGGCCGACTGGACTCGCCCTACGTCATCTCCTGCCGCCGACGACCTTCCACCTCCGACGACAGTGCAGCTCTGACTTACTGGACTTGTTCTACGCCATCCACCGACGCCGAAAGGAGCTCTCGCAGGTGCGCCCCGTCCTCGGACTCCAGTGACCGTGCTCCATCTTTCCTATCTCTTCTATCCCCTCGGTTTGTCCTCGCTCGCTGTGGCTTACGACGATCTGTGCGTCCCCCCCTTCCTTTGCTCGCTCTCTCCTTTCTCTTTCCTCTCTTCGCTCAAGTCTATTATCCCCCATTCCCCTTCCCATGTGAACCACTGCTGAGGTGTCGCACTTAGCTGCAGACAGTTGCGGGGTTCACTTTTCTTTTCTTTTCCAATTTTAAGAACCACTTCCCCCCCCCCCCAGCGCGTGGTGTTCCAGCAGGCTTAATCATGCGCGGCGCTAGGTCTTCTCAACACGCGGTTGGAACATGTAGCGACTTAGGGCTGTGCAACTCTAGGTATTATTTCTTTTTTGTCACCTGAAAAAATGCTGCTTTCGTACACAGTAAGTGCATGCCCAGAAGTATAAAAGAGGCCTTGAGGCTAGGGGGCGCAGGGGGGGGGGTACAAGGGAGTGGGGGCTTTTATCTTCCCCCAAATAAGGCATCAGCAACAATCTGCGCGTAATAAACTGACTGAAGGCGCCAATCAATGAAGAAAGCGATATACAAAAATTAACTCAAGTGTCGACCAGCACACTTTGCCCGAATCGATTACAAATAACAACGACAATGGGGTGATGAAATGAAAAAGGTGATACAGATATATATATATATATATATATATATATATATATATACAAGTCCCCTTCTGCATGTGCTAGACAGCGGGAGGGGCGCCACCAGGTAGTGATTGGGGCGGCTAGCTTGCCATTCCTCAGAAAAAAGAATTTGGTATGCCAGCGACGAAGGAAGTTTTCCTCGCCGCTGGCCTCGAGTTCGCCGGATAGGTGGGCCCATAGCAACCGCCGGATACGCGAGACTACCGGAAACGCGCTCCGCACAGGCTTTCTACGCGCCTCCGCTAGTGATCTCCTTTGCCAAATAGCTAGCATCATGAAGATCAGCACAAGTTGGCAGAAGGCACCTTTGTTGCGCTTGTTGTGGGGAAGTGGGCGGATACCAAAGGAGTGGGCTACCATCCACCACACGGGTTTCACCACCACGCATTGGAACAACGCGTGATCCTGCGATTCAACTGCGTGGCAGTTCGGGCAACGTGCATCCGGGAATATTCCAAATTTATGCAGGCGTTGTCTGGTGGGGAGGACGGCCCAGGCCTTTTTCAGGAGAAAATCCTGTGCATCACGGAGGGTGCCGCAACAGAGCGAGAGTAATTCGCGCCTCGCGCGCTCAGCTCGTTTTTTTTTTCAGTGTCGCTCAGCTGCTTCCGCGTGATGGCTTCAACGATGCGCGCTGGCGGGTCCTCATCCACATCGCCTTCGGGCACTTCTTGCCTCAACATGCGCCAGGTAGCCGACGCCGTTTTATAGAAGGGCGCGGGTGCCTCAGCAAAGGGCCCGATGTGGCGGCCTGCATCTAGCCAGTCGTGTTTCACTTCACTCCAGTAGAGGAGTAGGTTGCGCCCTAGGTAATGGCTCGCGCGCGCGAGCATGCGGGCGGTTATCAGGGCGAGGACTCTGCTCGTGGTCAACTTATGTGGTAGCCCGAGACCCCCTTCTGACACTGGCAGTTGTAGCAAGTTTGGCTTCAATGGTGGCGGTTTCCCATCCCAGAGGTATGCGTTAATGAGTTTGGTCAACTGGCTTGCTGTTCTTGTGGGCATCACCACTACTAGGCTCGCATGCGAGGCTAGGGTGCAAATGCTTGTTTTGACGGCTACTGCTTTCTCGCATAGCGTCAGGCCTTGTAGGCTAGCGCTCTCTGACACTTGTGCAGCCCTTTCCACGACTCGGGACCACATAGAGGCCGTAACTCCCTCGCGGGAAAAGTATATACCGAGGACCTTAAAAGCGGTGACTACCTCGAAGTTGCCGATCACAAGCGCCGGGAAATGGCCGAATAGGAGGGCTTTACACTTTCTCTCATTTATCTGTGCACCTGATGCTAGGGCGTATGACGCGAATACTTGGTGAAAGCGCTCGAGACTGCTTAGATCTCGCACAAAAAGGGAGATATCGTCAGCGTACGCGACGACTTTCAGGTCTGCAGTTCCTGTGAGAGGAAGGCCCCGGATGTGCGCGTCGCTTGCCAGGGATGTAAGTAGCGGCTCTATCGCGAGTACAAAGCGGGTTGGGCCAAGCGGGCACCCCTGCCTGATCCCTCTCGTGTACTGAAAGGTATCCGTCGTGGAGCCATTTACTACTACGTGGCACCTGAGGTCTGAGTATAGGAGCCTTATCACTTGTACAAAGCTTGCCGCTAGGCCAAACTCTCGCAGGGTTTCGAACAGGTAGGCGTGCCTGACCCTATCGATTGATTGATTTGTGGGGTTTAACGTCCCAAAACCACCGTATGATTATGAGAGACGCCGTAGTGGAGGGCTCCGGAAATTTTGACCACCTGGGGTTCTTTAACGTGCACCCAAATCTGAGTACACGGGCCTACAACATTTCCGCCTCCATCGGAATTGCAGCCGCCGCAGCCGGGATTTGAACCCGCGACCTGCGGGTCAGCAGCCGAGTACCTTAGCCTCTAGACCACCGCGGCGGGGCCCTGACCCTATCGAAAGCCTTGGCCTGATCAAGTGAAAAAAAGGCTCCAGTGACTTTTTTCTCCAAAGCGTACTAGAACACGTCCCTTTTCGTGGTCAGATTCGTGAACATTGATCTGCCCGGGACTGCGCAAGCCTGGTGTGGAGCAATAATATCCGGCAGAAAGGTCTTCAGTCGGCTGTTCAAGATTGACGCCACAATCTTGTAGTCTACATTTAACAACGTGGTCGGGCGCCAAGAAGCGGGGTCGTTTGGCGGTGCACCTTCTTTAAGAATGAGGACTACGCGCCCATGCCGAAGGAGGCAGGTTTCGCGTGTCCCTCGAGGACCGTGTTGACTATGGCTAGGAGCGGTTCACATAGGCTATCGAAAAAGGTGGCGTAGAAGCCCGCTGTGAGGCCGTCCACACTGGGAGCCGATTTTGGTGGCATTGACTGGATAGCGGCCCTCCATTCCGGTAACGTCGCTGCGCCGCACATAGTCAGGCATTCATTCTTTTTCAGACACTAAAGGGATTTACACAGCTCCGACAGGGACGCTGGCTCCGAGGCGATCATTGTGGCATCCGGCTCGTGAAAGGCCGTCTCGAAGTGGTGCAAGAAGGTCGCCTCGATCTCGACCGGGTCTGTCGCGAGGGTACCATCTGGGCGATTTACTTCTGCAATATGCACAGAGCCGTTTCCCCTTACTTCGCGCGAGACTACCTCTGGCCGCTCGTTCGAGGTGGCCCAAGTCGCGCGCTTTTCGCCAGTAGCTGCCCGAAGAAGTCGTTCGTACTGCACCTTGAGCGAGGCTAGGTAATCTCGTGTACAGGAGGTGAGGGTGTCAGCACTCTGAATGATACACATTCTGCGCAGTAACTCGTTCATCTGGGACGTCAAGCGCTTTTTCCTTTTACGGCCTTCGTCTTGGAGGAGCACCTTCCAGGCCTCCTTGAGGTCCTCCCAGGTAGTCGATGTTACGCGGGGGGATGCTCTAATCGAGGCCTCTATGAACGTCTCGATCTATGGTGCAGACACCGGATCCTTTAGTAGAGCAGAATCCAGGCGCCACAATGCGTCGGCTGGTTTGGGGCCAGGCTTTGCACGGAGGGTTGTTGGCAGTGGCGCGTGATCAGACAGAACGGCCAGAGGGGGCGGCAACGCTACCACCTCGCACGCTGTTAGGGATGGAAGTAGGAGCTCCGGTAAGTACGCGCGGTCTAGCCGGCTTGCGGTGACCCTCGACACGCGGGTGGGGCCGAAGTCGTCGTCGTGGAGGCGGACCCATGCGTCTGAAAGTCGGAGGCGTTCGAGAACTTTGATCAGTTCTTTTGCACGGTAGGCTGAGCCTCCGCAACTTGGTCCCCGGATATCCCTCGCAGTGTCGACCACGCAGTTAAAGTCTCCAAGGACTACGTGCGGGAGGGGGGCCAGCAGGTACTCGCCAAGCTCCCTGAAAAAGGGGTTCGTCTCCGATCTAGTTACTGGCGCGTACATGTTCACAAACCGAACTTTCTGCCCATCGATGAAGATGTCAAGCATTATTGTGCGGCCGTCAGCGCCTAACACGCAATGGGCTTTTTGACTAAACCTCCCGGTGATGAACACAACCCCAACCCCGCATGACCTGGTCCTCGTCAATGAAAAGAAGGCTTCGACGTGACAGAGGCTGCAGAAGCGAGCGACGTCGAGGGAGGATCGGAAGTTCGTCTCCTGGACGAACAACAAGTCGATGCTGCGGGCTTTCGCAAAGGAAACGACCGCGGTTTGCTTCGTCGTGTCGCGGAAACCGCGAACATTCCAAGTGCCGAAACGGGTTCGGTCAACCATCAG
The DNA here is from genome assembly GCA_013436015.1 of Rhipicephalus annulatus. Classification (NCBI taxonomy): domain Eukaryota; kingdom Metazoa; phylum Arthropoda; class Arachnida; order Ixodida; family Ixodidae; genus Rhipicephalus; species Rhipicephalus annulatus. The sequence goes on from WOVY01009710.1 coordinate 97,616, forward strand.
TCGCACTATGGTGGAGTGTAAACGAGGGGGGTACGTGAGTGTGTGGAAGGGAGGGGTGGGGGCAAGGGGAGGCAGCGCATGGGGGAGTGAAACAGGAAGGGGTAAACGGCGGCGCCGGCGCGCGCGGGCACTGCCGTCTGTAACGAAGCGAAGGTTTTTTCAGATCGGCTCGTTGGCTTCAGGGGGCGGTTCCTCTTTGCCTGCGGTGCTTTGGCCGAGCTTCTGCGTCTTAGCCTTCAGTGGGGCACCGCTGTCGCTCGCCGTCGCTTCTGACCCAATTCGGCGTTGTCGCGCCTCTCTGCTTGTGGCTCTTCCTCTCGTTTCTTTCTTGTTCTCCTCTCCCTGGCGTCGGCGCGAGCACGAACGGGCTCTCTGCTCACGGCCTGGCACCCGCTGGGACGCGAGTGGGTCAAGTTGGCGGTCTGTGTAGAGTGACGCTTTACCAGAGGGGGGCTCAAAGGAGAGAGGCTGGTTTATTTGAGCACGGTCTTGGTCGTCAGGGAGCGCGTAATACCCGCGGCTCACGATGGGCAATTCGTCCTTGGCGGGGTCATTGGTAGCGTCGTCCAAGTCCTGGGCGCACACTCGGGCCAACACGTTAACGGGTGTTTGGGAGGCGGTTGGGGGGGGGGGGGCTCACTTCGCTTGAAAGTTTCGGCAAGCACCGGGAAGTTGTGGCTTTCATCTTGGACTGACGGGGGGACGAATGGCATAGACGGGGACGATTGGGCCTAGACGGTTTCGAGGTCGCTCGATTCCGTTTCCGATGACATGGTGGCGGCATCGTCAGTCTTCTCGGGCTTGTATTCCTCGTTGGCGAATGAATCCACCGCAGTGCTTCCTTTGAGCAAGCTGGCATCCGTTTCGAGGCCTTGGTGGGAGGGAGGCCTTGGGGGGGCGCGGGCCGCGGTCCTGGGTACGAGCACTTGTAAGCGAGAGGGGGGTTCGCCTGGCTTCTGCGACGGGGAGCCACTCGGCTGGACCGAGTTCGACGCGAGGTCCGATACCGAGGGGAACCCAAGAGCGGCTGATGCATAAGAGCGCCTCCTAAAACATTCTTTCGTTCCGTGGTGACCCCGCAACGCTTAAATTCGGCTAAACAGCCCTCAGTTTCATGACCGAAAGTTCCGCATCGTTTGCAGTATGGTGCGGAGCATGCGGTCGCCATGTGGCCCACCTCACTACATCGCGCGCACACCCGCCTCATGCCTCTATATTCGAACATGACCCGGTGCCCCGCAATGGTCGCAAAGTTGGGCACCGGCTTACTCATTTCAATTTTTACGACTCTGACGCCGTTCAACTTATTTTGGCGGATGGCCACAGTAGCAAACGAGATGCCCCGCACCTTACCGTACTGTGCTAGGGCGTTGCCAAGTATCTCTTCAGACAGGTAGGCGGGGTATCGGTAGACGTTGACGTACGCGACCGGCGGCCCGACGGCCTCAACCGGTACGCTTACTCCATTAACCTTGAAACCTTCCGCCACCATTAACTTTGTTGCCTGGCTGGCATTACGTGTACAGACGAGAAACTTGGCCCCGCCCATATGCTGCATTACAAGAACACTATCATCACCAGCTTCTAATTCAATAGCGTCTATAAGATCATCAAGGGATACGTCGCCGTCCGGCGCTGTGAAGAGGAAGCAGTTCTCCCGCACTGGTAGGTTGGTAGTGGCCGCCATTCTGGAAGGGCTGTCGCCAGTAGAAGGGGGCGTGACTTGTAGAAAACTAGTAGCATGCAGTCGAGCTGAACTCTGGTAAATCTGCGGCTAAGCCTGGGGAGACGCCGCTCGGAATCAGGTGGAGTCGGGTGGGCTGCAGGCGGGCTCCGGAAAGGTAGAGTGGACCGGCAACCGTGCTCCTCCTGGCATAGGGGTGGGAGGCTCCGGGCTGGAAAGCCCGAGACCCAGAGGTGGCAGTCGCTCGCACGAGGCGGCGAAGCCGGCAGGACCTGGTCTGACCGTGAAATCCAAAAGCCGAGAAGCGATTGCCCCGGCACCAGATAGCAGTGACCGGAGCGTCGGCCGTCGATCAACTACTGTCAAGCGGCGAAGCGCGTCGGCATTTATACTCTTGCCGTCGAATGTTCTAGCGTTATCGCTGGCGGTGGCGTAGGTTCCAGAATAGTCTGTACAGTTCGCAGGGTAGGCTTGATCTTATCGAAATGATCTACTACCGTCCAGAAGCTTCTCGAAAAATGCAGGCGCGGTTTGCGCTGGGAATTGTGTAGTGATTTCGGACGATAACAAAACTGGGGAAATGAAACGTGGCATTGCCCCCCTCTGAAAAAAAATTGCCCGCAGCTTCCCTCGGGGGAACACTGAGGAGGATGCGGAGCATATAATTGGTTAACGGGGTGTTAAAGTGCGACTTACTTGGGTCGATGGCTAAATTGGTTTACGTGCTTGTGAAATGGGGTGTTAAATTGCGACTTACTTGGGTCGATGGCTAAATTGGTTAACGTGGTTGTAGGAGGGGGTGTTAAATGAGTGAACACGTACACACGTATGCGAAAGGACGGCGCTGGTCGAAGGGACGTCGATCATTGTGTTTGTGGATTCGTTGGCATTCATTTCACGGCGACTTCGGACGTCGACGCGCCGTACAAACCAACGGACGAGCGGCAACTGAGCGAGCGAGCGCTGACCTTGAGTATATATACAGCGCGACGGCGCATGCGCTGTCAGCTGTCGAATGTTCTCGAAGGAGAAGCGCGCGCGCGGCACAGATGGCGACGGCGCGACGGCGCATGCGCTGTCAGCTGTCGAATGTTCTCGAAGGAGAATCGCGCGCGGCACAGATGGTGGGTGACGGCGCGACGGCACATGCGCGCGCGTCAGCTGTCGAATGTTCGAGAAGCGGTGCGGACGGCGCGGACGGCGCGGACGGCGCACTACAAGGCGCGAGTATAAGATGCTTCCGCATCTAAAAGGCATCGTCCCGATGCTTTAACTAAAGATGAAGGTACAACAATAATGCAAGAAAGTACAATGAATAAATTACGACACACTAATAATACAAAACACACTTTTTCAGTTTGTTACCGCGCATGAAACGGCTTGAGGCGTGCGACAAGGACGACTTCAGGTCGCGATCGGCGTCGTTGAGAGTTTATGATGCCGTCGGGGACAACCTCGTAATCAAGTGGGCCGAGACGTCGAACCACCCTGTATGGTCCGAAGTACCGTCGCAGAAGCTTTTCACTTAGTCCACGTCGGCGTATCGGCGTCCACATTGGGTGCGGCGTCCACATTGGTCCATACACGTTCACCGGGCTGGTATTCAACAAAGCGTCGTCGAAGATTGTAATGGTAGCTGTCGGTCGTCTGTTGATTCTTGATACGAAAACGCGCGAGTTGTCGGGCTTCTTCGGCGCGTTCAAGGTATTCACTCACATCGAGGTTTTCTTCGTCGGTGACGTTGGGTAACATGGCATCGAGCGTCGTTGCCGGGCTCCTTCCGTAGACCAATTTGTATGGAGATATCTGCGTCGTCTCCTGCACCGCCGTGTTGTGTGCGAATGTCACGTATAGAAGAATGGCGTCCCACGTCTTGTGTTCGACCTCGACGTACATTGCCAGCATGTCGGCGATCGTCTTGTTAAGCCGCTCGGTGAGGTCGTTGGTCTGTGGGTGGTACGCTGTCGTCCGGCGGTGGTTTGTCTGGCTGTATGCCAAGATCGCTTGAGTTAAGTCGGCAGTAAATGCCGTTCCTCTGTCGGTGATAAGGACCTCCGGGGCGCCATGACGTAGGACAATATTTTCGACGAAGAACTTAGGTACCTCGGATGCACTGCCTTTGGAAAGGGCTTTTGTCTCGGTGTATCAGATGAGGTAGTCGGTAGCTACCACGATCCACTTGTTTCCGAAAGCCGAAGTCGGGAACGGCCCCAGTAGGTCCATACCAATCTGCTGGAAAGGACGGGAAGGTGGTTCAATTGGCTGCAGAAGTCCCGCTGGCCTTGTCGGCGGTGCCTTGCGTCACTGACAGTCCTGGCATGTCCTCACATAGCGAGTAACGTCGTTGGTAGGACGTGGCCAGTAATGCCTTTGTTGTATCCTCGCGAGCGTGCGAGAAACACCGAGGTGCCCTGCCGTCAGATCGTCGTGCAGGGCCTGCAGGAGCTCTGGTCGCAAAGCTGAAGGTACCACAAGGAGGTACTTAGCTCGAAGCGGTGAAAAGTTCTTCCTTTGTAGAAGACCGTTTCGCAGGAAGAACGACGCAAGTGCGCGCTTGAATACCTTCGGAACTTCGGTGGTCCTGCCTTCGAGGTAATCTATTAGGGCCTAAAGTTCCGGGCCGGCCCGCTGTCGTTCAGCGAAGTCGTCAGTAGTTATCGCTCCCAAGAAGTAGTCGTCATCCGGGTCGTCGGGTGGTGGTTGGTCGACAAGCGCACGAGAGAGACAGTCCGCGTCGGAGTGTTTCTTGCCGGACTTCTAAATGACAGTAATGTCATATTCTTAAGTCTCAGGCTCCATCGCGCGAGGCGACCTGAAGGGTCCTTCAAGGTGCCTAGCCAACTTAAGGTGTGGTGGTCGCTCAAAACTTTGAAGGGCCTGCCGTACAGGTAGGGGCGAAATTTCGACGTAGCCCAGATGATGGCGAGGCACTCCTTTTCTGTTGTGGAATAAGTGGCTTCTGCTTTGGATAGCGATCGGCTGGCGTAACTAATAGTCCTTTCAAGTCCGTCAGCCCCCTGCACAAGAACGGCGCCAGGACTTACGCTGCTTGCGTCAGTGTGTATTTCTGTCTCGGCAAATTCGTCGAAATGGGCAACTAATGGAGGCGTCTGGAGGCGATGTTTAAGTTCCTGGAAAGCGCGTTCCTGCGGCGTTTCCCACTAGAACTCCACGTCGGCCTTGGTAAGGTTAGTGAGAGGATCGATGATGCGGGGGAAGTTTTTCACGAACCGCATATAATAGGCGCACAAGCCCAGAAATCGGCGCACCGCCTTCTTGTCAGTAGGTGGCGGGAAGTCGGCGATGGTGGCTGTTTTCCGTGGGTCGGGACGAACTCCAGACTTGCTAATAAAGTGCCTCAGAAACAAGAGCTCCTCGTACGCAAATCTGCACTTTTCTGGCTTCAATGTGAGTCCGGACGTCTTGATGGCTTGAAGTACCCAGCCCACGTCGCGGAGAAGACACCGACGCCAACCAGGAGCAGCGAACAAGCCGCCGACAGCAAGGGCTACCACCGGAGTACGGGCTTCTACAAGACAAGGCGCGGAAGACCAAGGCCAAGGTGCTGCTTCGTTCATGTACCGGACGCCCCCGTCAAGCCGTGTACCCAGCACCTCCACCAGATGTCACGGGGTCGTGACGTGGTCGAAGACAGGATATCATGTTGGGATATAACTGCTTATTTGGGCAAACCTGTACCCGGTAAACGGAAAGTTCGATTACAGCAGCAGTCTTGCACAGATAGCAACAAAGAGAAGTTTATTGACTTCCAACCAAGGATAAAGTACATGATAAAAAACATCGAGCTTCACGACTACAAAGGGTGCATGTACAATCAGGAAAGCACCACTACCGAGGTACAATGTATGTGAGGGAATGTACCCCTCTATTTACTGTACAGCGCGCGGCGCTCCAGCAGGCTTAATCATGCGCGGCGGTAGGTCTTCTCAACATGCGGTTGGAACAAGTAGCGACTTACCGCTGTACAACTCTAGGTATTATTTCTTTTTTGTCGCCTGAAACAATGCTGCTTTCGTACACAGTAAGTGCATGCCCGGAAGTATAAAAGAGGCCTTGAGGCGGGGGGGGGGCGCAGGGGGGTACAAGGGAGTGGGGGGGCTGTACCCGGTACCCGGTAAACGGAAAGTTCGATTACTGTAGCAGTCTTGCACAGATAGCAGTGAACGGAGCGTCGGCCGTCGATCAACTACTGACAAGCGGCGAAGCGCGTCGGCATTTATACTCTTGCCGTCGAATGTTCTAGCGTTATCGCTGGCGGTGGTGTAGGTTCCTGAATTGTCTGCACAGTTCGCAGGGTAGGCTTGATCTTATCTAAATGATCTACTACCGTCCGGAAGCTTCTCGAAAAATGCAGGCGCGGTTTGTGCTGAGAGTTGTGTAGTGTTTTCGGACGATAACAAAACTTGGGAAATGGAACGTGGCACTATCTAGTGTACTCGGGTTTGAGCTCCACTGCGTCTTTCGTGCTATAGCTATGCCAACAAGTCACAAGCACCGGCGTAGCTCAGTGGTAGAATGTTGGGCTGGCACCAAACAGACCCGGCTATTGAGCCCCACTGTGTCTTTGGTGGTAGTTTTTTTTCCTAATTTCAGGCGTTGTGGCGTTGTGGTTACAGACACCGGCGGCGGCGGCGGCGGTGGTGGCGGTTGGGGCGGCGGACAACTGCTCGGGATTCGAGTTGGGATCTTATAACAGCTTTTGCTGTAAAATGTACCTATGTCCACTTTGGCGCTGCGACAAATTGTACTTATTATATCTGTGGTTTAGGGTTTGATGCCGTAGTATAGGGCTCCGGAAATTCGAACCATTTGGTGTCCCTTAATGTGAACTGACATCGCACAGTACAGGAACATCTACCAGTTCACCTCCACCGAAGCGCTATCGACGCGTCCGTGATTCACCCCGAGATCTTTAGGGCAGCATTTGAGCACCGTATTTATTGATCCATCATGGCTGACATGATTTCATGCATATCCCCAACTGTTCATGACGTTTATTTTTTGTGAACCTGCTTGCAAAGCGTCCAAATATCCTACTTCTAATGTTATATCTATTACGTTTCAATGCCTTTCCTGCTTATTACAGATGCCCACGAAAGGTATTTTTATGCACAGCTTGAAATACACATCTGGGCCCACCGTGATATCAGTGCTCCCAAACTCTTCACGTGTGGTGCTCTGTAACTATCCACAATATCCATAGCATCTGGCGTGTGTGCTGCCACTCGAAAAGGGTACAGGGCAGCGACAATGGGCGTCGTGCAATGAAGTGCGAGTACTATAGTATACTTGTTGCTCGCGACAGCACATCCGATAACTGGTGCGTCTGCTTATCGCCATCGAGAACCACTGCGAGGGAAGAATGTGGTTTTACGCAGAACGTTATGCAGTCCTGCAATCATGGCACACAAGTGGGCATTTCACGTTTTTTTTGTGTTTCACAGGCATCTAAAATAATGAAAAAACACAAGCACTTAACAAATTTTTAAACAGTTAGAGACTCTGGAATATATTGTATTGCAACTTATCTACAAATGCGTATTTTATTTTTTATCCAGCTTCGTTTCTCCATAATCAAGGTTAATTATTCTTGCATATTTGAGTTGGAAGAAGACAAAAAAATCGTGTGATCAAAAGCGCATGAGTGGCCACGTGGTGGCATCCCGTTGCGGCCACGGTAACTATGCAGCTCTCGATGCTCAAGCCAGTCAACATCCGCGGACTATAGGTATACGGCACAGTAATATTGGTATATGCCATAACTTCATTTGCAGAGGGAATAGGGCGTGATTTTTGGCCTAATTTGAGAACTGACTGTAGATTTCATACCACGTGCTGTACTCAGGTGTTCTCAGGAGCCTCGACTCTCGATCGACAGCGTTATCTCACCATGCTCCAAAAGCATTGTAGGGTCCTTTTAAACATGGATCTCAGGTATAAATAACGCCATTGTGGGATCACTCTTTTTCATTCTCAGGTAAGCAGTTCAACATAAAAAGTCAACCAAGCACGTATGACACGTGAGACATTATGGCGATATAAATGTGCCTATATGTGCTCCCTGAGTGCAATAAAGCAATACTCTAAAGCACTTTCTCGATAATAAATTATTCATCAGATACCAATTTGTCAAAGGAGACATGACAGCGTGATGTCACGCCATCTAACTGTGCTTGATTTTCGCATTGTTAACATTACTAACGCAATAAAGAAACCAAAATTGTGATATAATTTATTAGCTAACAACGAAAGGACAAAACAACGTGGCGCAAAAAGTAGCTGGAGGAGCTAACGATAAAAGAGTCACAGCTTTGCCACAAAAACTAAGCAATGAACGCGATAGCAATAATTTGAAAGGTCACGCGCAGAATCCCGAAAACACAGCAGCGGTAAGCAGTAGATATATATAGCTTGGCGTTTGAACGGTGCAGAACGTTCTCCGGAGTGGCTCAGTGGTTAAGGTCTTGCTTTCCCGTCGCAGAGGTCCTTCGTTTAATTCCATGCACCGTACTGCTCTTTTTCTGGATTTTTTTCTTTCTTGCGTTTTCACATAGATAGATAAGAATACATATACGGTGCATGACAACGATGCCGACGTCGACGTCGACGCCTAGCACGCACTTGTGTGTATGTGGGCGAGTGCTCGCGCGCGTGTGTTATTTTCTGCGTGCGAATGTTTGTCTGTGTGCACTCTTTCGTAAGTGAGTGTGTGTGAATGTGTGTGTATGTGAGTGCGCTCGTCTGTCTGTGTGGGTGTGTGTTCATTTGCGCGTGCTTTTGTGCTTGTTTTTGTGTCACTGCGTTTTTCCATGCGTGAAAAAAACCCGCCTCCTACTTGTACCTCAAACGCTAAGCATCGTCTGCGTCAGTATGCAAATTAACGCTGGTTACGCTCAGCCATCACTTTCTACGGAGTTGCGAGACGCGTGCATAACCGAACTGATTCGCGTAGGAGCAAATTTGCAGGAAGATCCACTCCCATAGCTTTCCCTTCGTTGCCGAAAAATGTTGTCTGCGAGTAAAGCAGGTAAGTTTGCGCATTGAAGGCTTCAGTACCTCGAGGTGTATCTGCCAGCATCCACGATGCAGTTCAGCTATTCTTCAGGTCGTTTCCTTCTTCTGAAAGCGATGAACAAAAAATTTTTAATGAATCAGTTGGGTTAGTTCACTCTCCTGTGTACTCTCTATTGATGTGCTGCACAGTAGGGCACCAAAATTTTCTTGAAAACTGGCTCACGGGTGTCTTCACTTCGGTCACTATCATCGCGACAGTCGCTGGGGCATGAAGAAAAAGGGAGAATATAGCACCAGCTACCATCGATTCTATTTGCTTTATTTGAGGTGGTCGGCGAGCGAGAGAAGATAAGGTGCAATGCTAACCAGTGGTCTGCGGTTTCTACAAAGCGACATCTTTAAGCTCCGATAACCATCCCGCATAGACAGCAAAGGAAAGGAGGGGTCGTAGGCGCGCGCGGCCATGCGACGAACGGAGCGGTCACGCCCCCTTTTGCAATTACGCCTCCTCCGTCCGAAGGAGACGGCTGGAGCAACACCACCGCGCACGCCCGATCCGGCGGCCGTGGAAACATCACCATGGAACATACACCCCTTTCTCTTCAAGCTACGTTTTCACTGGCAAGGTTCCCGTATGAAGCTTGAAAAAGAAAGTTCTAACACTGGGTGGTGTCCACATGTTCCTCACTCGTTTCAGTACATCTTGTACAAAGGATGTTTGATACTTTGAACGGTAAAGGGGCACAGGAAAATCATTTTGTAATAGGTCTCTCATAAGGCGCTTTTTTCACTTTAGTTAGGTAATATATCGAAAACCTTGACCTTAAGAAACAATATGAGAACCCAACTTCGCGCAAGAACGGTGACAAAGTGTGTCGTTCTCTCTTGTCTGAAGATACAAAGTCAGTCATGTGGTGTAATAGCGTTGTTTCAAATAAAGAACACAGAAAGCGTCTCTCTGGTCTCTTATTGGTAGAAAACGTGATATTACTTGGTTAAGAAACAGACGGCACAAAGACATCCTTCCGGCACAAAGACACACCGAAACGAATTCGTTCTAGATGTACGCTTCCGTGTAGACCTCTAGATTAACGTGGCGGAAACCCTGTGGAATTTATGAATGTTTTTACGCGTAAAACTAAGTACTTCTGAAAGGTGCATAATTTTAGCATCCAGAAACACGTTACATACAGCTGACCAAGAGCAAATTGATAAGTCACGACCGCCACATCCTTTGGCCGTCGCGCGCAGTTCCTCAGGCTTTTCAAGCCAGAATGCTTCACTGTCTTGATACCTGTCCAATGGTACCCGTAGGTAACGACTAGGTATCGTGAGCCACTGAATATTTCCCAAGGAACAGGGCGTGAGGTCCCAATTACCATGCCTTAAAATAATGCTTTTTTTCTTTGTTCATTAGGCTTCCACCCGTGTCACAAAACATTTCAGTGATTTCTAATAACGAAGTGACACTCTCTATTAATTGCAAAAATGCAATATTATCGGTATGTGCCAAAACACATACTTCACATGACTGCAGCCTGAAACCCGACATTAATCCCTGCGTGGTGAATCACTTCACTTTCTGACAAAGTGGTTCCAAAAACATACCAAAAAGCAAAGGACTTCGGCTTTTTTGGAGACGGACGTGTGATGGCTCGCTCCGTGCGAGGTGCTTCGGCGGCCGCTGCTGGCCGCGGTGTTAGGTTAAATTTCCTTGTGCACCATCGGCATACCGGTTTTTCGTAGCTTACATTGTCTTCGTGTGACAGTATGGAACAGTGTGTCTTTCTGCATGGTGATTTGGAAAGAAGACCATACCAGTTGGAAAACATTCGGGCCCCGTTAGAAGTGGGACTAATCAAGGCAATCACTGGCATCGAAGCCTTCCAGATGAATCACATCCGGCAGGTGAAGATGCGAAGCAAGACTGACACAGATGCATTACTCAAAACGGGTGGACTCCAAGTCAAGGGTGCCTTCTGTGGTATTATCGATCCTATTCAACAAAAAGTCACCGGGAGTGTCCACTGGGTTGACTTCGCCATCTCGAATGAGAGCATTCGACAAGCGACATTGGTGAAGTCGGGGGGGGGGTTTCGAATGACAACTCGACCGTCGCGGGCTGTGAACACGCGACATCGACGACGAGAGTGGTGCGACTGAAACTGAAGGAAGGCAGTAGTACTAGAAGACTTGCCGCATCTTTTTAAGTTTAGAGGGGGCACTGTCCTTATTTTAGCCCGGATTGGGCACCGCGTTGTCTAAGGCGTGGCAAGCAAGGACATATTGCCACCTGCTTCTAGTAGTGGGTCGTATGCCAAGGTGAAGGCACACACCACGAAGAAGAAAGAAGTGCGCGTGAACCCCCGCTCTAGAAGACAAGCCCAACCGGCGCGCTTGGTTAGAGCCCTGTTGCTCGGACATCAATAGACCTTGTCGACATCCCCTGGAGCGACGTGACAATTGGTGGAGGTGCTGGGTAGCCCCTCACGGATGTTTCAAACCCCTCCTGGAAGCAGCACCACAAGCCCAGTGCGAGTCCACACTCCCGTTCATCGGACAAGCCGCAGGATCAGGGGATTGCCACCCGAAGCTGACCCCACAGTTCACACCAGTATGATGAGCACGTCCGTTCAAACCACTTTAACAGGAACGGGAAACCCCCCGGTGACTCGGTACACCCTCGAAAGTCCACAGGTTCCTGACACCGTTTCATGGCACCGAGTTCGAAGACGTCGAGGACTGGTTGGTCGACTTCGAACGCGTGGCTGCTTTGAACGACTGGAACGACGCGGCGAAACTACGGCGTGTGTACTTCTATTTGGAAGATGGAGCACGTACCTGGTACACGAATCACGAGGAACAGATGACATCGTGGCCCGAATTCCGCCGCCGCCTGTTGGACACTTACAGAAGTGCTGATCGCCACGAACGAGCGGAGCGAGCGATCCAGGCCCGCATCCAGATGCCCAACGAAACTGTCATGACATATGTGGAAGATATGACGCGCCTGTTCCGACGGGCTGATCCAGGTATGACAGAGGAAAAGAAGTTGCGTCACCTGATGCGAGGAGTTAAGGAGCAGCTTTTCGCTGGCCTTGTACGGAGCCCTCCGAGCACGGTCGCCGAGTTTTTGTCTGAAGCCGTCACGATGGAAAAGATGCTTCAGCATCGATCCACCCTGTATGACCGGCAAGTGAGCACGTCCACTGCTCAAGTTCCCACGACTTTTGGGAACAACACCGAGTGTCTGCGCGACCTCATCCGCTCTATAGTACGCGAGGAGCTGCAAAAGGCTGCCACACCACCACTACCTACGGTGAGTTCTATTGCAAGTATCGTCAAGGACGAGCTGCATCATGCCCTGCGTGACCCTGTGAGTCTGGATAACGCCGCACCGGCCCCGGCTGACTACCACCGTGTGACTTATGCGGAAGCCTTGAAGCGCCCAGCTTCCTCTTCCCCGCTGTTTGTTCAGGCACCTCCTACAGTTTCACTTCAGTCGGCGCAGCCTCTACGGTACTACGAGAACACACGCGCGCCCCCACCCCTCGTTTACGCCAACCCTGTGCATCTTGCGGAACAACCAGCGCACTACCTTGACGACAGACGTGCTTCGCCTCGGAAATCTGATGTTTGGCGCACTCCTGATCGCCGGCCTTTGTGCTTCCACTGCGGTGAAGCGGACCATTTGTACCGCCAGTGTCCATACCGGCGCCTCGGGCTGCGCGGCTTTTCAGTATATTCAGCGCCTCCTCGGTATGGCCAGCGACCCCGGGACATTGAGGACTACCTGGCTCAACAGCGCATGCCACCGCCTTCTGGACGGCAGCCGCGCTCACCGTCGCCGAGGCGCTTTTCATCTTCGCCACAGCGCCATGCTGGCGCACGGTCCCCCAGTCCCCGCCGGGAAAACTAACGCAAGCGACCCTTGGAGGCGAGGTCGCTGGCAGTCGACGTGCTGAAGACCTCCGATCGACGCTAACAGTAAAGGGTGTGGATTCGACTGAGCGATATGTGCGGCTTTCTCTGGATATACCGGTGCTGATAGACGGCTATGCAGTAGGTGCTTTAGTTGATACCGGGGCTGACTATTCTATACTAAGCGGGAAAATGACCAGACTACTAAAGAAGGTAATCACGCCCTGGCATGGCTCTGTGATTCGAACGGCTGGTGGCCACACCGTCTCTCCGCTTGGAACCTGCACGAGCAGAGTTCGGGTCTGCGGTTATATTTTGTAGCAAGTTTCATTGTGCTCCGTGAATGTTCACGCGACGTTATTCTTGGTGTTGACTTCCTGCAGGAGTATGGAGCTGTCATTGACCTTCAAGAGAATCGCATCACCTTCTCAGCCGACCGAGCAATCGACAAGCAGGACGACCAACAACGTGCTGACATTCTTCGTGTTTCTGCTGAAAGTATAACGCTTCCTCCAAGAGCCAGTGTTATTGTCGACGTCACATGCTGTGGATTGCGAAATGGTGAAGCGATTGCAGAAAGTAATTTTGAACACTTGCTGTCTCAAGGTGTTTGTGTGGCTAGGAGTATCATACAGCTACGTGATGGCCGATCTCAACTGCTCGTTACAAATTTCAGCAACGAACACCGACACCTTTTTCGTGGCACTTCGTTAGCGTTTGCAGATGAATTAAGTACCGTTCCCATCTGCTTCTCGTCGGACGCAGTGGAGGCCGCCGATACGTCTCTAAACAATATCGACGTTAATTCTAACCTCACACCAGAGAACCAGACAGCACTGCGAAAACTCTTGCTTGAATTCAAGTCATGCTTCGCTGCTTCCTCTAAGGTGCGCCAGACTTCGATCACTAGGCACAGAATCATCACTTACGACGACGCTCGCCCAGTACACCAACAGCCTTACCGTGTGTCAGCGAAGGAACGAGAAGCCATTCGTACGCAAGTTCGAGAAATGCTTGACGACGGCATCATCGAGCCTTTCAACAGTGCGTGGTCCTCTCCGGTCGTCCTAGTGAAGAAGAAAGACGGAACGCTACGTTTTTTCGTCGATTACCGGAAGCTGAACAGCGTGACTAAAAAGGACGTGTACCCGCTGCCACGCATCGACGACTCGTTAGACAGATTACGCCGCGCCCACTATTTTTCCTCTTTGGATTTAAAAAGCGGGTACTGGCAGATCGAGGTTGACGAGCGAGATCGCGAGAAAACGGCCTTTGTTACCCCTGATGGCCTCTATGAATTTCGAGTCCTTCCTTTTGGTTTGTGCTCAGCGCCCGCAACCTTCCAGCGAATGATGGATACTGTGCTTACTGGTCTGAAGTGGCAAACTTGTCTCGTATACCTTGATGATGTTGTCGTTTTTTCTGAAACCTTCCAGCAACATCTTCATCGCCTCAGGAGTGTGCTACAGGCTATTCAATCAGCAGATCTTACACTCAAACCGCAGAAGTGTCACTTTGGTTATGAAGAGCTCAAATTCCTTGGCCATGTAGTCAACGCGAAAGGAGTTCGACTCCGACCCCGACAAACTTGCCGCTGTAGCCGCGTTTCCGCATCCTACAGACAAAAAGGCTGTTCGACGCTTTCTGGGCTTGTGCGCCTACTATCGACGATTTATTAGAGGGTTTTCGAAGATAGCGGAACCCTTGACTCGCCTTACACGCGACGACACACCGTTTGTATGGGCTACCGAACAACAGGCTGCTTTTGCCGAGCTACGACAGCGGATGCAGTCAGCCCCTGTTCTTGCGCATTTTGACGATGATGCTGACACAGAGGTGCACACTGACGCCAGTAACATCGGCCTCGGCGCAGTGCTCGTCCAGCATCAACACGGCAAAGAACGAGTCATTGCCTATGCCAGCCGCTCACTGTCCCGTACCGAGGTGAATTACACGACCACAGAAAAAGAGTGTCTCGCAGTAGTGTGGGCGATCACGAAGTTTCGCCCGTACCTCTATGGTCGTCCATTTAAAGTGGTGACGGACCACCATGCCCTCTGCTGGTTGGTAAACATTCGTGATCCCTCTGGACGACTGGCCCGATGGAGCTTGCGTCTACAGGAATTTGACGTTACCATCGTATATAAGTCTGGACGGAAGCATGAAGACGCTGATACGCTGTCGCGTGCACCCATACCTTTAGTCAATCAAGAAGAAGACGACGATGATGGTTTCCTGGGCGCCCTTAGCTCATCTGACTTGAGCAGACGCCAGCGAGAGGATGAAGAGATTCGACCGCTCATCGACTATCTGGAGGGTCATAGCGCCGTTATACCTCGCCATCTATTTCGTGTCATGACGTCTTTCTGCCTCCGAGGTAATGTCCTGTATAAAAAAAAAACGCCCGTTCTACGAGCCGCGCTTACCTCCTCGTCGTTCCGAAGGACATGCGGGACGAAGTCCTCTCCGCAGTGCCATGATGAACCCACATCTGGTCATCTAGGTTACTCGCGAACGCTCGCCAGAGTAAGTGAGGCGTACTACTGGCCCGGACTTTCAGCAAGCGTGAAGCAGTACGTTAAAAGCTGTCGTGAATGCCAGCGTCGAAAGTCGCCACCAAGCAAGCCGGCTGGATTACTTCAGCCAATTGATCCACCCCACAAGCCATTTGACCAAGTCGGCATGGACATTCTCGGCCCATTTCCTTTATCGTCCGACGGCAACAAATGGGTCATTGTTGCAACTGACTATTTGACCCGCTATGCTGAGACACAGGCGATACCACGAGCCACGGCTTCTGAGGTAGCACAGTTCTTCATGTGCCACATTGTTCTGCGCCACGGTGCTCCATCTACAGTGATAACCGACAGAGGAACAGCGTTCACTGCACAACTTATTGATGAAGTTTTTCGGCTAAGTAACACTAGGCATCGAACGACGACTGCTTACCATCCGCAGAGCAACGGCTTAACCGAGCGACTAAATAAGACAGTCACAAACATGATCTCCATGTACATCGACGTCCAACACAAAACATGGGATCGCATTTTGCCTTATGTGACGTTCGCTTATAACACCGCCGTTCAAGAAACAACCCGATTTACACCGTTTCGCCTTCTCTACGGCCGCGAAGTTCAGACGATGCTGGATGCGATGCTTCCTTATGAAGGCGCTGATCGATTAACAACTGACGCAGAAGAATTTGCAGAGCGTGCCGAGGAAACTCGCCAGCTCGCCCGGCTACACATTGGTCAGCAGCAACAGGTCGATGCACGACGTTACAATAAGCGTCACAATGACGTATCTTACAGTCCGGGAGACCAAGTTTGGGTTTGGACCCCTGTTCGGCGCCGTGGCCTCTCCGAAAAGTTGCTCAGCAGATACTTCGGTTCGTATAAAGTAATACGCCGCGTGAGCGACGTAAACTACGAAGTGGTTCTGGACGCTACGTCGTCACGATGGGCACAACGAAAACAACCGACCTCTGACATAGTTCACGTGGTGCGCATGAAGCCCTATTTTGCGCGTTCCTAAAAGACCACTTTTCCTGTGTTTTTTTTATTTGTGCTCTGACGATTGCCTCATCATTGGTGAACTTATCGCGTCTAACATTTGATTATTGGTGCCCTTTTTCATTGTTTAACCTACTTTGTTTTGGTTTTTTTTTCAATAACTTTACAGCATCGGGACGATGCTCTTTCTTTTTTTTGTTGAGGAGGAATATTGCCACCTGCTTCTAGTAGTGGGTCGTATGCCAAGGTGAAGGCACACACCACGAAGAAGAAAGAAGTGCGCGTGAACCCCCGCTCTAGAAGACAAGCCCAACCGGCGCGCTTGGTTAGAGCCCTATTGCTCGGACATCAATAGACCTTGTCGACAGCCCCTGGAGCGACGTGACAATATATGATGAGACTGCCAGACTCCCCAGTATGGTTTTGCCGAGCGTTTAGACATGAAAGTCAAGATTGCAACATGAGTTACGCCAGAAATACGAATACCGCGCGGCCAACAGACGACGCCCAAGAGAATCGAATGGTCACCGAGGAGGCTGAGAAGTTGGCCCCTAGCAGCAACGCCAGGGGACGTGACGCAACGGTTCAGGCAACTGGAGGAGAGACAGCCGACACGCCAACGCAAGACGGCAAAAACTGAACGAAGGGATCAGAGGAGTTCGCCGAAACAGCCGGCAAGCTGGATATTCAAACAACGATCGAAGAAGACATGGGTACCAGTGGTGAGATCGGTACACCAGAAGCCAGCGCAAAGTCTCCGGAAGCGACTGCGGAACGTGGCAGGCGTACCCGAGTGGAAAGCACAGAACGCAACCGGAAACGTCCGGAGCGTCTATTGCATCGCGTCACGGGCGCTAAGAGTAAAATATATGCCCTCGAAACCCGGTCGGCGTCATCGTCACCGGTTCGGGGACAGGATCGACACGCGTAAGACCCCGGTTTTCCCAATGCACGGTATACGAGGCACGGTAAGCACAGTATTGTATTTTCATCTTAGTCATCAACATGGCTAGCACGACTGCGCCTTTACGCAGTGGTACGGTGAATGTACGTGGTCTAGGAGCGCGTCCCAAACAGTACCAGTTGAAACGCTTGTGCAAGAAAAACACCTTTTCTTGCTTGCGGTCCAGGAGACTAGTTAGTACTGAGGACGTGACTGATAGCTTGGTATCAGAATTTTCATTGCGGTACAATGCGTGTGTGAGCCATGCGGTGGGAGCATCAGCCGGATGTATTATTTTTGTCAAGAACTCTGTTGGTATTGTAGTAAAGGAGGTGACGAATTGCTTACATGGGTGTTTCGTTTTGTGTGACTTCTGTTACGGGAACCCTAAATTTAAAGTTATCTGTGTATACGCACCTACAAATTCGAGAAACAGATGTTTGTTTTTCCGTGAAATGTAAGCGTACGTTGAATTTCAGAGATGTGTGGTTCTGTTGGGTGACTTCAATGTGTTTTGGAGCAAGAAGATTGTACGTATACTGCTAAATTAGGTGATGAAACGTTGATTTGCTTATAGAGATAATTTTAATGGTATTTTTTCCTTGACGTGGTTCTGTTTGCGAAGGGTGGTAGTCGCCAACACTTCACACAATTTCAAGGCTCTAGTCACGCACGACTACTAGATCGAGCATATGTTTGTTCTGAGATAGCACTTTTATGTCAGAGCTATGCCGGTTATGCTGTTTCCTTCAGTGATCATTGCTCAGTCTCGTTTGAGCTAGGTCGAAAGTGCAAAAAAAAATGTTGTACGGGAAACATAGAAACTGAATACTAAGATAATTACGCATGAATTGTTTGTTGATAAGACAAAAAAGAAAATCGAGAATTTCTTCAAAAGCGCAGTAAGGAGTGTGACGGCAATATGGGAATCATTTAGGCAAAGGAAAAAATGATGACAATGGAGTGTGGTTGCCACATGCAGTATCAAGCTCGAAAACAGGAACGCGAGCTCCAGGCGGAGGTAAGTGATTTGGTGAAAAATGAAGCAGAAAACCCGGGAATATTTACACATCAACTGCAGGTTGTCAAAAACAAAGATGAATGTTTTGAAGAGGATAAATATAGAGGCGCAATTATACGCGCAAGAGCCGAGATATACCTCGTTGGTGAAGCCCCGACAAAGCGAACCTTGTGAGATGAAAAAGCATATGCTCGAGCTCAAGACATACCAGAGATAGAATTGAATGGTAAAATATTTAGAGAACATAAAGATATCATGAACGCTTTTGAAAGTTACTGTCGAGAATTGTTTATCGTGAGCTAAAAGAGCTGGGTTTTGTAGATGTATAGAAATGTCGACACTTATTGCTGAGGACACAAATTTATCGGAAATGTCTATAAGTATATGGGAAACTGAAAAAGCTATCGAGTATCTTGGCATGGGCAAATGGCCTTGTCCAGATGGCATTGATGTCGCCTTTTACAAGACGTTCAAAGAGAATATGACTGCAGCATCATATGATGCTTTTTCAGAGTCTTTAGATCGAGGAACTCTACCTCCATATTTTATTCATGCGCACATTGTGCTGATTAATAAAGAAAAAGAGCAACATGTTTTACTCAAAGTGACAAGACCAATCACGCTGACAAACGTGGATTATAAGGTGTTTATAAACGTTTTGGCTATAACGTTGCAAGGAGTTTTATACAAGTTGGTCGGGCCACATCAGACTTGCGACATCGGGCGTAGGAAAATATTCAACAAAATTTATGTCGCAAGGAGCCCTTTGGAGTATTGTGATGGTGCACTTTCGGAAGTAGCCATGTTAAAAGTTGATCTAGCCAACGCTTCCGACATGGTTCCACACAATATACTCTTCACGCTAACTGAGTACGTTGGTCTTGGTGCGATCATATGTAAAGGTACTAGATTTGCATACAAATGTTCAACCACATCAGTTCAACCACAAAGGCTCTGAAAGGCCGCTCTTCTAGCTTTCGCTGTGACTGTGTTGCGCCTTCCGCACACGCCTGGCGTTTTTTCCTATCTTCGTCTTACTTCTGTATGTGGTCTCTCTTTCCCGGTCCCTATCTCTATCTCTATCCCTTTTAATCCTCCTTATCTCTTTTAATCCCTCCTTACCCCCATCCCTCGTGATCCACTGTTGAGGCACCGCACTATGATGCATACAGTTTCGGGGCTCACTTTTGTCTTCTTTTAAGGATCACTTACACAAGCTGCGCCACACGAAGTCGCCTCACGCTGTTTGGCTCTGTCTCGATTATAACATGCTACAGAGAACAACACTCACTGTGTCAAGCCCGATAAAGAACACATATTAGTGTTGTTTTATTCCAGTGAACACGTGAACGACGTCGAATGTGCATTTCCCCAAGCATGTCTACGGCACGGCGCCGTCGGCGTTGTCTCCAGAGGAGTGGTAGAAGAGCACCGTGTCGCGGGGCGTGGCGGAACTTCTCCGATTACATTTTTTCAATGGGGCGCGCGTTTCATGAAACGGCCTGCAAACACCGCCGCGCGTGCCCGATCTAGGCGGCCGTGATGTTTCTGAACAGTTTAGCGTTTCTAATCTGTAGTACTACTATTACTTCTTGGCTATCTGTTAAACATATGCTTAGACCCCATTCTTTCATTTTGATCTGAGTTAGAGCACTGCTAGCCTTGTTATGGCCTGTAGTGAGCGCATTACAGTGAGCGTAATGAGATCACCTCCCGTGACATGAATGGATGAACGACAAGCCACTTCCCTGAAGCGTTCCGCACAGAAAAAAATTTCAAGTAAGAATTGAACTCCATTACCGATACTCCAGGCACACACGCAATCGAGGCCGTCGCATCTTCCTGTAAGGGGCCTTTGGTGATAGTATTTTCGTTGGCAGTACATTACGCAGTCCACTTCTTTGCATTCTGAAATACAGAGAACATTGACCTAAGACATCAAGAACAACTCACTCGCCTGCTCCACTTTGGATAGAAGTCGCGTATGCAGTGTCAATTGTTATAAAAGTGAACACGGGAACGCGTGGTTTGCGCGCTCTGGAGGCTGCTGGCAGCGCATTCAAGTGGGAACGAGAGAAACCACAGTCTCTTTTCGCGTCATCTCGTGGCGATCAAAACAATTTCTTGCCAATATAAAACGAGCAGCAAGATCGCGACCTCCCTCCCCCCTCTTCAGCCGATTGGGCGAGAGCCAGTGATCGCCTTTAAGGGGGAGGGGTTGCAATCTTGCCGTTTAATATCAGTAATGAACGGTTGTTTTGCTCGCCGCGAGATGACGCGAAAAGAGACTGTGGTTGCTCCAGTCCCCGGAAACTGTCAAGTTCAAGTGATTACTTGTAGGGGGCGAAAAAATCAACCGCGGCGCGTTTCTGCTGCAAACACCCAGAGTGAATCTACTAACCTCTCTGAGCACTTGCGCTATTGCACTTTCTTATAGGGTCGCCCTCGTCGGGGCCAAGTTTCAATTTTAAATGATCAAATACTACATCTTTGCGTACCGTTACCCATAAAACATAAAAAACAACTTGCTCTTCTAGCGAATAGTTTTTCTTAAACATGTGCTGCGTCATCAACTTTTTGTAATAGTTTTTGCTGCAGCTGACTCGATGTCAGTAGCAGCCTATCGACATCACTATCTTCATTTCAAAGTTTTCGGCGGCCAACGGTTGCGACGGCAGGTAACGGCTCGCGGTACGTTCGGATGTTTCTCGGACTGTTTTGTTTCGCCGTGAGTGTTTCGAGCCTCTGCCGACCAACACGCTGTTTCTCATTCTGTTTATTTTGACTCGTTCAAATGCTTTCGCGAAGGGAATTCAAGTGACTTCCGGGGAACCAAGCGACCGTTGAAGCTTCGAACACCCGTTGCAAGCTCGGGCCGGTGAGTAGAAACCAATTCGATTTTTTAAGGACGGTGGCTTGCGGGGCTAGTGGGTTTATTTCAACATATGTAGTTTTTTTGTCAATGCATAAGCGTCACATGGTGGCAGCAAACTGAAATATTAAATTTTAAATTTGACGTCTCAATCTGCAAACGGAAAAACGGTGCGTTACTTGCGGCTTGGCTTCGCGTGGGAACGAGTCGCTGACTCAATAGTTAATTCTGAAATTCTATCAGCAGGTATCACCAACTAGGCCATTGCGATGAAAGAAGGCAAATAAATAAATCACTTTTACCTCGCATGTGTCTTCGTAGCTAGCCCATACATTAGTGCTAAAAACCTACCAGTTGATAGTTTACCGCAGTAGCGTTTGAGAAACATCACATAATTATTGGTCTGGTTCTGCATTTGTGTGACAAAAAAAGCGTCACATAAATAACAAATACTTCTTTCTCTGCCACAGCCTCCTGGCCCACCTGACATGGAAGCAGCTCTGTACAATGGGCAAGGAACCTGCTACATGACATACGTTATGAAGAAGCAGCCCTGAGTGATACACGTGTTATGAAGTACCACTACATATATGTATAAAATACTGCTGTATTAGTTAACTGATTTTATTTGTTTAGTTTGTAAAATTTTATGCATTGATTATGCATTGATTTCATGCATTGATATCTGGTGATGTTACTTGCTTTTCGAGACTGCCATGCAATGACAGGATGACTACCCCCGAATGTCCACTCCGCAAGCACGTCGAAACATCTGAACATCCACTCCAACAGGTCATCTGGAACCTCACACATGCAATGCTGTATTTGTGAATGTTTTGCCACGCATATCGTTCAGGGATGCTTTAGATTGGCCACAAGCAAGGAATCTACACTTCAATAACTTAAAAACTGTAACACTATTAGTTAGATTGTGTGGCACTGCTGAAATGAACAACGCAGGTTTGATCCCAGCCACAGTAGCCATATTTCGAGGGGTCTGAAATGCTAAGACGCTTGTGTGCTTAAGGGTTTGTTCAATTCGCCTGCACAACATGATCCGTTTCAGAAATAGCTGCACCTCGCCATTCAGTTCAGTGGTGCAGCAATAGTATCTTCTAAACCATGCCATTCATTTCAAAAAGCGCCGGAGAGGTACAGCACTAAACCTAGTGTATGACTTTCCAGTACCTGCTACTCTGACGGCGCTCGTCGAGTGCAGCTGCACGCACAACCTAACAAACAACATTGCATTAGACCTAGGTGCCATACCCGCCTGTACAGATGCGGCGTGTTTTGCCAAGATTGCACCTCTTTAAAATAAGCGAACAAGAATAAAGATTCCACCTTTTCATTCACTTGTGATGCCGCACTGCTGAACTCGGGCTGCACAAGTTCTGAACTCCTTGTGCACAGCTGTGAACCAGTTCCCATCGGTGCAGGTGAACTAAACTGACCCTTAAAGTATGGAAGCTTGAAAATATGAAAAATCTGTCAACATGAGATGTCAGAGCAAATGTTTCGAAGGCAGCCTTTTTTCCTGCGAGGCTACATTGTCATTTGTTTTAACCCCTGGAAGCCAGAATCAATCTAAATTTGCCCACTACTGTACGACCCACGATCACTTCATAGTTGGCATGTGAATCGTCAGAAACTACTAATTGCATTACAATGTGAACACCCCCTCAATGCGAGGACTACCAACATTTAGTTGTGCCTTGTGAGACAATTTACAATCTATACTCAGAAATATTTTGTCTTAATTAACTGTGTTGAGCTCATACAAGTTTACAAAAAAATATACACCAAAGCTCATAAGGCTGCACTCAATCGCTTTAGCTTTGCACATATGCTCAATAGGCTCCCAGAATAAAAAACCATAAAGGTGATGAGCACCTGCAGCACCGCTACATCGAAGCTGTAATGCTGTCGTGAAGAGCAAGATTGTGTTCATTGGGTGTGGTACTGTTATTCTTTTCATATAGCAGAGAAAGATTCCAGATTTCTTGGAGCACATCTGCTTTTGTTTAAATTAAGTTGTTATAGCTATAGTGTCTACCACTACCAAGTGAAATACTGTGCACTACAGCCATTTAAAAATCTGGCAAATTGCACAGGTAGTTGAAACATACATGATCTTGACTTATCCACAGCCACACTTCAATATAGTACGTATTTCAAGTCCTAACCTCTAAAAGTAGCAGGGAGAAAACAACTTCAGCTTTCAAGCACAAGTATACTGAAAAATTAAACACAATAGCAAGTGTGTAATAAATGTGAATTTTATTGGTCAAGTATTTAGGCAGATTCACACATGTACCCCCATTGATTTCAGGAGTGCTTGCTTGGAAGAGAGTGCTCAAGTTCTATCGATATGTCTATGCAAAACAGGGATTGAGCTCACAGCTGAGCAGATAGTGTACTGTAAGAGCACCAACAAAAATGTACAACTGTAAAATTGTACAATGCGTGCCTAAAGATTATTTTCTTAGAATCAGGCCTTTTCGATCTGTAAGCACAGACCTCAGAACTGTTCCATACATGTTCGCTGCATACTCAGCAGACCGATCATTACCTGCGATGAGAAATTCTAGCTCTAGTAACTGTGTAACTCAACTCTAACAATAAATGTAGCAAGCTTGAAATATTTTAGGCCCATCACCTAAATACATATTACCTATGATATGGGCTCACGGCTGAGAATGAAAACTTGTGCCTACCCTGCCGACACGACGCAATGTTGCACAATTTTACTCAATGTAGCATTGCATAGTAAGACAAAATCAGAACTGCACGCATCCGCAATCGCTTATTTAAAAAATTTAGCGAAACTACATTTCTATCAATTTTTGAGCTATCTGTTGGCAATGTGCAAGTTTCCTTTCCGATTCCACATCATGCATTCACTTCACTTGAAGATCAACACTACAGGGCAAGCGCCGCATCTGACGGCCGAATCTGACCCTTGTCTTGAAGCCACGCTAATAAACTCGAACGCCGAAACACAATGAGAGCGACGCTCATTCAGCGATCTCGATGTTCAGTTATATGCATATGCTTGCTAGCTTTCCAAGAGTCTTTACACATTGGTTTAAAGCTTTCGATATGTATGAGCGACTTGTTTTGTTCGGACCCGACCGTATACATTGGTTGTACCGGCTTGTATACTCGCAATAAACGATGCAAACCTTACTTGATTGACGTTGTTTTTTGCCAGTCGAGGCCAACTAGGTCACTTGGCTATAATTACTTACGCAAAGCGCGATTTAGCAACGAAAAAAAATGCTAGAGGAAGCGAGCAGCGCGAACCAGCCACGAACCTCCCCCCCTCCACCTTCGTTAAAAAAAAACGCGTCCGTTTATTGATAATGATAGTACTACCCACGCCTTCTTGCCTCGCGGTATTGCAGTTCAGTACGCCGCCGCTACGTATTTGCATGTTATTTTGATACAACAGCCCAAAGGTACAGTTTCCGTTCTCTAAACTGGCAGGTGTTCTGTGGTCGCTCTCACTCCCGCTTGAACACGCTGCCAGCAGCCGCCGGAGCACGCAGATCATGCGTCGCCGTATTCCCGCCGTTAGCGTAGCTCCCGCCGACTGGTTCGCCCTCCGCGGTCTCCTGACGCCGTGCAGCTCTCGCATTGTGGCGCCCCGCCCTTGGACTGCTTCGGCCGGATCCCCACTTTCCTATCTCCTTCTTTTTTCTCTCGCTTGGCTCTCTTCTTCTCCGTCTATTTTCCTTCTATTCTTTTTAACCCTCCTTCCCCCCCTCCCCTATAAGGCATTGCGCCGTGCCGCCTGAAGGCGGACAGAAATTAGGTGCCTTTTTCCTCTTCATTCTAACCACTACCACCACCCATAACCACCACTACCTTGCATAAAATTTGACACTGTACATTGCGTGGGCGAACGACGCGGTGCATTTCGGTCACATTATTGATATGTCCCCGCTAAAGAGCTCCTTATCTTCCGAGCCATGAAATTTGCAGCATCACATTAGAGAGATTTAGTGCCACAATTGCAGTGTTGTACGGAACAGTGTTCCAAGAAGAACGTTTCAGGAACAGGCTCTCTTTGTGAGGAATTGAGGAACGCCACCGTTTCGTTCAGATTCCGTGGAACAGTAACGGTAAGGGCCGGTTCACGGTAGCAGCAAGCCTGCCGTTATGACACAGTGCCGTAGATCGTCGGCCGCCGCCGTCTGCGGGAGAGCTGTTCAAAGTGCACGGCAAGCTCCTCCTACAAACATGGCAGTCCTTCCGAATGCAGTTGTCGACCGTCTCGAATCTACCAAGCGGCCGTCGTGTGCTCTGTAGCTTGTGAGTTCTGTACTGATGCTTCCATTTGCTTTAGACTCATGTCCTTTAGCTTCGACAATACAGTACTCAAATCAAGTCGGCACCGATTTTGATAACCATACTCAAATATATGATGTTCTAGGCCTAAACAAGCCTTTCCGAATCTCGGAGGTCATACATTACACGTTTGTTTGTTGTTTTGTAATGCTAGATAGCTGGTGCCAGTTGTCCAAACACCTGCTCTGCAAATGTCATATTGAACTGCTCTGCGTCTTTTAATTACTGGAAAGGCTAAAACACTATATTCAGTGCTGGAGCGTAGGCTGGGAACAAAACGTACGACATAGCGTGAGAATTTCGAAGCAAGGAGCTAGCAGTGCTCGAAGTGTCCCTCGGCAGACGCAGCCCTTGTGGCTAAGCGCGCGTTTGTACCATGCCATATGCATCGGCAGGAGTAATGGCGTTCCTTTTCTAAACGTTACACGGGATTTAACAGGCGCGCGCATGCACGCAGCACATCATGCAGAACCGAGTGGAAGACTGACCAGGTCACTTTTGTGACAATGCTGCATCCTTGAGAGCTATTTCTTCTCATAAACGATTTCGCAGTAGGTCAGTAACAAATAAGACCGTCTTGGGACCTTAGCCTGGCACCAACAGTGAAACTATGGTCATAAGAGTGGTTATAGCCTTTTTGAAAGCAACTGGACTGTATGCGCGACTAAAACGTTTTTCTCAGCAGCAACGGATTGTATATACTCACCTCTCTATCTCACCATCGTCAACCATTACTCTTTCTTTTCTCCTTTTTCCTCCCCCGGTGTAGAGTAGCAGGCTAGAGCAGGTTATCGTTCAGGCCGACCTCTTTGCTTTTCATTAAATAAACCTCTCTCTCACCCTCTCTCTCTCTATTCTTGTGTGGTCCAATTCATAGACATGTCTGATTCAGCCTCCCCTGATTCACTGCAGCGCACAGCCAGTTTCCAGTTTTTCTTCCGCAACGTCATTATTTTGACGCCACGCAGCATTCAAAACTCTCGACAGAAATTAGAAAGGTGGAATGCGTTTCGCCACAACAAATGCTGCCTCCAGAGATCCGCCTGTAGACGCACATCTTTGAGGCCATGCATAGACTCCATTCCCGCGTCATAGTCCTTGAAGAAGGTTTGACGCGCCAGCCCGTCTGATGTACCTGAAAGGTCTGTACGCATTTCCTGCATTAGTCTTCAAACATCTCAACACGTTCATGCGCACCTGCAGACTAGTCAAGTTTGTTTTAGGTAGTGTTACTCCACAAAAACGGCGATGGCATAGTGGTTTGAGCATCCGACTTGCATGCAAAAGCTCCGTGGTTCGAATACCGGTGCCGCGCCATTCCCAACCGGACAAAAAAAACCGCG
The DNA here is from genome assembly GCA_013436015.1 of Rhipicephalus annulatus. Lineage (NCBI taxonomy): Eukaryota > Metazoa > Arthropoda > Arachnida > Ixodida > Ixodidae > Rhipicephalus > Rhipicephalus annulatus. Next base: position 124,300 of record WOVY01009710.1, read on the forward strand.
TGGTGATGGAACTGCATTAAGAGCCCTGGGATGCGGCCTCATCGGTGACCACCGCCGGTAACGCACTCCCTCACTAGACAAGGATCGGCCACCCTGGTGCAGTCCCTGGCCACCACCTCCAACATGCATACGTCGAGCAACTCACGGCCCTCAGTCCCCAGCAGCTGCGAAGCGACTGACCTCGACGGCGGTCAGATCTGCAACACAGCAGAGGGTGCTTAGAATCTCTGCATTCGGACAGGCCGTCACTAGAACCTGAACTTGGCAACGTTAACGCTAGAAGCTTATCTGGTGAGGCAAGTCTAGCTGTACTAATCGAGGAGCTAGATGCTGTTAAATGGGATATAATAGGGCTCAGTGAGGTTACGAGGACAGATGAGGCCTATATGGTGCTAAAGAATGTGCACGTCCTCTGCTATTGGGGCAGAAGAGAACTTGGAGCGGGGTTCCTAATTCACGAAAACATAGCTGGCAACATAGAGGAATACTACAGTGTTAATGAAAGGGTGGTAGGTATCGCATTTAAACTCAATAAGAGATACAAGATGAAGGTGGTACAAGCTTACGCGCCTACATCCAGCCATGATGACGCTTCAGTCGAAAGCTTCTATGAAAACGGGGAATCGGCAATGAGTAAGGTAAAAACACAGTATATTATACTGATGGGAAACGTTATTGAAAAGGTAGGGAAGAAGCAGGTTGGAGACCAGGCAGTAGGAGAATATGGCATCGGTACTAGAAATGCCAGAGGAGAGCTAATAGTAGAATTCGCAGAACGAAATAAAAATTAGGATTTCGAATACCTTCTACCGAAAACGAGGAAACTGTAAATGGACATGGAGGAGCCCAACCGGATAATATAATGGTGAAAATAAGAATGATATTGAGTTCATATTGAGTGCACACCGAGGCATCATGCAGGATGTGGAAGTGGTTGGCAAGGTACGATGCAGTGACCATAGAATGGTACGGTCCAAAACTCCCCTAGACTTGACGAAGGAACGACAGAAACTGATACGCAAGAGGCCAATCAGTGAGCTATCGCTGAGAGGCAAAGTACGGGTATTCAGAGTTTGGCTTCAGAAGAAGTACTCGGCTCTTATTGAGGAAACCAATCTTAGCGTAGATAAATGAATGATAATCGGACGAGTATCATTATGGAGTGTACAGTGGAAGGTGGAGGCGCGATAGCTAGACAGGACACTGGCAAGCTTTCCCAGGAAACGTAGAGAATCATTTGGAAGCGCAAAGCATGAAAGTCTCAAGTTCAACAGACAAAAAATAACTGGCAGAGCTTTCGAAGTTGATTAATAAGCGTATGAAATTCTATTTACGAAGGTATAACATGGAGAGAATTGAACATGCTCTGTAAAACGGAGGGAGCATCAAAGCAGGAAAGAGGAAACTTGGGATAGGCAAAATCGGATGTATGCACTAAGGGACAAAGAAGGCAAAATAACTACCAATATGGTTAGGATAGTTATAATAGCGGAGGAGTTCTACAGATATCTGTACAGTAGCCAGGTCAACCACCACGTTAATACTATAAGAACTAGCAGTAACACAAATGACACCCCACCAGTTATGATAAAAGTCAGAAAAGCTTTGGAGAGCATGGAAAGAGGCAAAGCTGCTAGTGAGGATGAGGTAACATCAGATCTGCTGAAAGATGGAGGACAGACTGTGTTAGAAAAACTAGCCACCCTGTTTACGAGGTGTCTCCTGACAGGAAGAGTACCAGAGTCTTGGAAGAATGCTAACATCATCTTGACACATAAGAAAGGAAATGACAAGGACTAGAAGAATTACAGGCCGATCAACTTGCTATCCATAGTATACAAGCTATTTACAAAGGTAATTGCTGACAGAGTTAGGAATACATTATAATTTAATCAACAAAGAAACAAGCAAGAGTTCGAACAGGCTACTCAACAATCGAGCACATTCATGCTATCAATCAGGTAATAAAGAAATGCAAAAAATATAGCCAACTACTATACATATCCTTCTTAGATTACAAGAAGGCGTTTGATTCAGTAGAAATATCAGTAGTCAAGCAGACACTGCGGAATCAGGGCGTCGATGAAACATATATAAACACGCTGGAAGAATTTTACAGGGGATACTGCTACCATAGTGGTTCATAAAGAAAGCAACAGAATACTAATCAAGAATGGTGTAAGGCAAGGGGATACAATCTCCCCAATGCTATTCACCGCGTGCTTACAGGAAGTCTTCAAATGCGTAGAATAGGAACAGTTAGGGATATCAATTAATGGAGAGTACCTTAGAAACCTGCAGTTCAGCGATGATATGGCATTGCTGAGAAACTTAGAAGACGAACTGCAACTCGTGATTACGTAGATAGACAAGGAGAGCAGAAAGGTGGGTCTTAAAATTAATCTGCAGAGAAATAAAGTAATGCACAACAACGTCGGAAGAGAGCAGCGCTTCGAGATAGGTAATAGTTCCCTTCAAGTTGTAAAACACTACGTCCACTTAGGGCAGGTAATAACCGCGGAGCCGATCCACGAGTTTAAGTATTTAGAAGGATAAGAATGAGGTGGAGCACATTTGGCAAGCAGTCTTAAATTATGACAGGTAAATTGGCACTATTCTTCAAGAGGATATAACACTATCCCTCAAGAGGAAGGTATATAACAGCCGTATCTTGCCGGTGCTTAGCTACGGAGCTGAAACATTGAGACTTACAAAGAGGGTCCAGCTTAAATTGAGGACGACGCAGCGAGCAATAGGAAGAAAAATGGTAGGTGTAACCTTAAGAGACAAGAAGAGAGCAGAGTGGTTTAGGGAAAAAATGGGGGTTAGGTATGTTACAGTTGATATCAGGAAGAGGAAATGGACATGGGCCGGGCATAAAGCGCATAGACAGGATAACCGCTGGCCATGAAGGGTAACTAACTTAATTCCCAGTGAAGGCAAGCGGGTTAGGGGGAGACAGAAGGTTAGGTGGGCAGATGAGATTACGAAGTTTGCAGGTATATATTGGCAGCAGCAAGTACAGCACCGAGTTAACTGGCGGAACATCGGAGAGGCCTTCGTCCTGCAGTGGACGTAGCCAGGCTGATGATGATGATGACTACAAATCGTCCACTTAGTTTCGCTTTACACTGGGAACGTGCTGGCTGGTTCGGTGCGCCGATGTGGTGCAGCGTGCCATGAATCAAGAGTCACCGTTTTTTTTCGTAACTCAGCGCGCTCCGGCGGATTTGACATGCCCAAGAATAGGACAACACGAGAAAAGCTTCCCTGGTTGTAACTTCATGGGGCCAGCCAGAGAGGCAGGCAAGTGCTTGACGCGAGACCCACCGCGTGTGAAAGGGGCAGTTCATTTTGTACAGCAGAGCCCCTACGCTCCAGGGTTGTCGTCTATCGCAGAAAGGAAATTATCATCATGATGAGGCTTTTCTATTTTAAACTCAAAACACGCGCATTCATTTGTCCGGTGTGGTATGCAATGACTATAGTCGGCGAGAGATACTGTAAAGAGAGAGCAAAAGGAAGAGATATAGGTGAGGGGAAAGAAATTGATTGCAAAAAATCACAGCTTATCCACGGAGTGAATGGTGATAATTGGGGCGAAGCTTCGAAGGGTGTTAGTGGTAAACCGTGATTTATTCACTGGCCGGGTCCGTCCGTCAATCCGTCTGTCTGTCTGTCCGTCTGTCCATCTCTCCATTTATCTGTCAATCCGTCTGTCCGTCTGTCTCTCTCTCTGTCTCAAGGAGGTTTAAAAATTTTTTAAACCTCCTTGGTCTGTCCGTCCACGTGTCTGTCTGTCCATACATCTGTATGTACATCATCTGTGGTCTGCTTGTCCGTCTGTCTGTCCGCATGCTCATCTGTCTCTATGTCTTTCCTTCCGTCCATCTAGTAGGTGATTCGTCCAAGTGCCTTCATCTCGCATCTTTTCACCATATATTGATCATATACAAGTACCGCAATTCAGTGGACATTCCGAAGACTAAAAGGAGAGGTGGCTACTACATGCAAGAGACGCACGGCTCACGTCTTGAGCTTCGCCCCTTAAACATTCTTGGTGAGGCGAGTTTGGAAACCACCTATCCACGATCTGAAGGTGACCGTAGCATCCGCTTGTCTATCCATTTTTTCTCTTTTTTATAACATTTTTTATACGGACAAAAAACTGACACGTTCCTTGTGCTCGTATCACAGCGCAACGACGAACACACAGCATTTAGGAATCCCTATGCATCTTCAAATGGAATATACGGAGGTCTTTTCTAATCATACACCACAACAGCAGTAAGCGTGCATAAGCACCTTACTATTCTAAATGCCATTCTGGCTGACCCTCAATTTGCTCATATATAGTGTTAGTTGAGAGGTCATCATTTGTAGGTGGTTGATTTGACTCGATAAGTGGGGTTTAAAGTACAAAAACAACCATATATTTATGCTAGACGCCGTAGTGGATGGTTCCGGAAATTTTAACCACCTGGGGTTAATTTACGTGCACCCAAATTTGAGCAGACAGGCCCGCAGGATTTTTGCCTCCATCGAACACGCAGCCGCCAGAGAAGAGATTCAATCCCACGACTTGCAGGTTAGCAACCGAGTACCTTAGCTACTATACCACCGCGACGGGGCCCTAATTAGGTGGTATGTTGAAGAAAATATTAGTGATGTGTTTATCTGTAACATGCGCGTACGCTTAAATTGCGTAACGGAGCTTAGTATAGCAATGGGTTCAGAAAGGGTAGTGAGTGTGAAGGGGGTTGAAAGTGAGTTAAAAACGAATATGAAACTTGAGCGCAAGAGATTGAGGAAAAAACATAAATAGATAGAAAGAAAGAAAGCGAAAGAATGAAATAGCAATTACAGAGAGATAGATGTATGAAGAAAGAGAAAAAGAAAAGTGGGGGAGATTGAAAGAGAAGGAAAAAGAAGAAGACAGAAAAGAAAGAGAAGCACTCAGAAATATGTTGTCCGACTGCGAAGAGGAGTTGCGCAAAATCGCAAATCTATTTTCTGGACATCAGTTTCTACTAGCACTGAAATATTCTATTCATCAGTTTCTAATAGCACTGAAAAACGCCTGAGTATTGTCCCTTTTCTTGTGGTTTTCCGTGAAAGACATTTAATGATATAGATGAATATCTGAAGTGCAGGATCTTGAGTGTATCTTTGAAGACCGGCTTGGGAAAGTGCCAAATGCATTGGACTTTAAAATGACGAACACCGAAACTGTAGTCTCCGGATAATTCGATTGGGAGCGTTTATTTAGATTTATTTTACCTGCATATAACAAGCTGTCGGCAATATAATATTCTTAAAATATATGTTGCTTAATGGGAGCTTTAAGTTGCGTAGTTTTTTGTGCTCCAGGATTAACTAGAGTGAAAAAAACTGAAGTGGAATAACTAGGATTAACTGGAGTGTGAATTGTCGTTATGATTTTTGTAGACGCACGGTTATAATAACTCATTTCCTCTTTGTTTCTTTTGCGATGGTCTCATCCTTGTACTCTGTGTATTTTGCTTATGTAAATGTACTCTCCTCCTTACCATTCATAACATGTATGTCATGAATATTATATTATGAATTTCATGGTCTTGCTGTTCGTGCGGCGGTTTCGTTCACATGGCATATGGCAAAAACTGATATGGTATGACATGACTGCACGACGAACATAGGTGACAGGTCCTAACGTGCAAATGATGACATGCATGGCATGTAAACTTTGTATAACGCCACGCTTATGTTGCGCTCGCAGCCATTTCACTAGCTTCACATATAACAAATTTGGTGTTACGTGACGTCAATAAACGACGAAGGTAAATGACAAGTCCACACATGATTATCATGACATGCGTTTCATGTAAGACATGACTACATGCTACGCTCATAGTGCGCTTGCGGCCGTTTAGCTAGCTTCACAAATACCAAATATTGTATCACGTGACGTGAATCGACGACGAAGGTAAATGCCCAGCGCAAACATGATACGCATTACAAGGAAATCATGTACGACATAATTTACGTCCACCTCGTAACGTTGTGCTGATTTTAGGTTGACATATGAAACTTCCTCATTCGTGCTTCGCATATGATCGATGCCAGCTGTACGTGGAATCTGCCCCCACCTTTTTTTTAGCCTACGGCGTCTTGCAGGCGTCTCACTGCTTTATGGCGGCTGCGCTGCGAAGCGCGGGATGCGGGGCGAAAAAATTGGGGTCACGGCGTGATCACCCTTTTCAAAGAACGGATATACCAGGATATCCCATTTGGGGAATGGGGGGGGGGGGGCTCATCGAGGCACACTCTTCAAAGCGTGCCCTTCTTGCTATCTCACGGCTGATAATGAACACTGAAGCGTGTCTGAACTCTGCGTACCACCAGTAGTAAACGGTTCATATAAATAACTCACCGTTAGGTGTTTGGAGGCAGTTTACCGTATGGAAGGTTTTGCAAGCGCTGCTCGTAGTGGAGCGAACGCCCACACGTTCGAAGAAGCAGTCACACAGTCATGTGCTTCAGAAGATTATGTTTTTTCATTTTATTTATGCTCAGTATGCTCTATTATGGTTTTCGCGTGAGACGAAACGAAAAAGCAAGAAGCACACAACTGTCGAGGCGGGGAGGTTTTAGGCAATTTTTTACTTGTAACGACAAGTTTTATCTTTTTATAGCAAGTATTCAGAGCCACAACTCATATTCTCTGACCATCACTCTGGAAAAAAAACTCGGTATATCCACGAAGTGAATGATGATGAGTGGGCGAAGGAGTGGGATTGTTTGGTGTTACTGTAAATAACCCGTGACATTGACCACCAACACATATAAATGAGTGCCAAGCGGTGTACAGTGCTACACAATGTTTATTGGTAATGACTGACATGTTGTATAAAGTTGTGCATTTTTTGCCTTCCATTATTACTGCTTCGTGGTATCAGATATAAAGCCTGAACTTGGCAAAGATTACGTCTGGGCACGTTTCCTAGGTGGTTGCTTGTTTTTGGTCATACGAAATGCATCGTAAAGCGTATTAAGACGTCGCTTACTCTGAAGCCAGTTGATTTTCATGATCATCATTGTCATCAGCATCACCGTAATTGTCAGTGATGGCTACGGCACCCACGCCAACGCCAACGGACAAGCCTCGACATTTAGGAGCTTCGCCCCTAAAATTAGCAAGCTTAGAACGTTGTCCACGGCACATACGTATCTATGGTGCTGTTTAATGATAATGTGCGATAGCAAAACTCAAGGTTCTTTTTCGGTTGGGAAACCAACTCTCACCATTCGGCGCCCAAGACGCACCACCTGAGGTGGTATATATAGCAAAGTGGGAGAAAAAAAGTACGACTGCTATGCAAATATCGGTGTCTGGCTTGCTGGTAGCTCGAAAGAGAAGTAAGAACATTGGAGAGGTTCTAGTAGAGGTGAGAAAAACTTGTATTTACTGACTGTACAGAATTTACATGAGAGAAGAAATCAAAGTTACCAGCAAAAAACACTTTGGAAATGAACCGTCTTCTGTAGAGTGGCCCATGGGATTCGGCAAAGTCGGTGGTGCCTAACACCGCAATAGCAGTTCAGAACACTTGGCGGAACTTCAGGGCCACTTCTTAGTCCCTCAGTGCTCCGCTTTTACAGAACAATTCGGCGAATAGTCACCTCCTTGTCCTATGATAAAACATTACACTTGGTCAATTAAAAACCTGCCACAAGGACGCCACCTTCGTGCTCGTGAGGGCGCATGCCCTCTCCCCAAATAAAACCAAAACTAAAATTTAAATAAAAGAAAACTTTAAAAAGTCATAGACGCATGGGCAAGCTTAGCGGCGCATAATTATCCATAGTTAGAGCCACACGTACTGGGGTTTCTGGCCGCAACAGCGGCATCCCTGTAACTTGTCAACTTTTTGATGACGGGGCAACAATGCGCCTGCCCCTGTGCGCTGTAAGAGGAACCACTCGCTGACCACACGTCACTCCACTTACGAGCTCATTTGCAAGGATTAACGCGGGAGCAGTGTCAATGGGACAATACGCACGGAATCGCTGACCCGGCACTCGATCATCGCGACATCAGCCACGCTCTCACGTATCGCCAGCCAACGTGCTTTAGAGAGCTACTGGAGCTAAGCCGGACCGAGACGAAAGGTTGAGGGTGATCTCACGGTATCACAACGCACGCTGCCGAGTTCCAGGGGCCCGAAGAGTGCACAGCCGGGACCTCAGCAGAACTGATGCGAGGGTCACCGCAACACACTGAGTCCTGGAATTAACCCATTCATGTGAAGGCCGACAGTGCCGTGAGGTAACCAGAGGTTGTCACAATGAGGTTTCTAATCCCATTCCCTTTGTTTCCAATGTGGGGGTCGGTTTCTTTTTCCTGAGCTAACAGGAACTCGAAACGCTCGATAGTCTCAGGTGCTGCGGCACTTCATGGGGTGCCATGCGGGCGCCGCAGTGTATGTGTGGTCAGGGCTCATCCGGTCGAACACACCTCGACTGAGTGCCATCAAAGCAGTACTGCGAGCCGGAGCAAATGGAACGCAACGGCTGGCATGTATCCCAAAGCTTACCTCACAATGTAAATAAAAGTAAACAAAAACTGCCACGCAACCACTTTTCACTACGGTCCTACAATGCACCTTGATGTCGAACTTGTCAGCATGCGAAACGTTCCCGTCACAGGCACATGTGGTGGAAAAAAAAAAACTTCACGGCATGAAGCATGGCAATGCTGTCGTGTTCGTAGTACTGCTAATTTCAAGGAATCAGAATCTACATAATTTACGAAACAAAAGAGAAGGGTGCGGTATGCGCGTCGATTATCTCGGCCTCTCCCTCCGGCTTTTGTTTCCACTGCTTTTCTGAAAGAGAAGGGGGCCGAGTCTAAGCGTCGAAATTGGCGTTGCCGTATTAAAATGGCTGATAAACAACGCAACTAGAATTCCCAACTAATTGATACGAATCTCCGGCGGAGCAAAAATATTCGTATCATAAAAGAACTACAAACAGTTTTAAATCACGCCATATACGCAAAGAGACATCAGTTTTTGTTAAGAGAGTGTGCATATGTCTTTCTAGGGTGTATGTGAATGGACCATTAAGGAGGCCTGCTGCCCCGAAAGCAGGCATCAAAGTTTCGCTAATTGAAGACGAATGAAAGCTAGGTGCCCTATTAGGCTTCAATCACATTGACTGCAATATAGTCATAGGCGAAGATCGACATGAACGTCAAAATGCTGCGTAGATTTTGTACAATTTTATTTCTTGCAAAATACACTCTTGAAAAAAAAATGAAGTGACGTTCGCTCCATTACAGACAAACGGCGATGTCACCAATGTTTGTCTTTAAATAGAGAAACGTTGCTCCTTTTACCACGTAGAAACATGTTCCTCCTTACAAAAATCAAGATGGCTGACCCCAACTTAGCGGAGTGAGTAGGCTTAGCAAATGCATCGATTCTCGACTGATAAGGAGTACATGGACCTGACAGATAAAAAAAACGGTCCTGCTGAGATTGATATCGAACGAAATGATTATGAAAACAAGCAGACGAACCTGTGTTGATGAAAAACATCACGAAAAAGAACGACGGGCCTAGTTGGTTTCATTAGGCCAGCGAGACGACGTTCACTTTGAAAGACACGGATACTGCAGAGTCCACACCCAAAGAGTGCATGCTAGGCTTCCTGTATTCATTGCTTGCAGATTCACATAGTGCAGCGACGTTATCCACACATTTACGGGGCCGCAGGTCACAAGATGTGCCTCCAAACAATAGACTAGATCGTAGCGAAACCATTCCAACTCATGGAGGAAGGAAAAACTAAGGAGAGGCCCTATCGTATCCCAATGCATTTCGAGAGGTGTGGCGGAAGTGACGTCAAATTTGTGGAGGCAAAGGAACTGGTGTGGAGCAAACAAAACAGTTGACCCTCCGCGGCGTGCTCTCAGCGCTGGTTCGCTTCTGCGCGGAATTATAGCCCCGGCGTACAATTGACGCGTATTGTATAGTTTGCATGCAGTGAAATGTTGCGAGCACACCTTTCCGAGACTGTTCGTGAATGGCAGGCATGAGCGCGGCGTCCTGAAATACTTCGTGGAGTGTTTTTGTGCAACGACACAGAAAGCACCGGTACGTGTCGTAATGAAAATCATTCAGCCTCTGCATGATCTTATTCGAACTCACCCGGCAGTGACTTACGCGTTCTGCTCGCCGCAAGACCTTTTTCTTTCTCTCTCTCTATCTTTCTTAGCCAGATTTCCTGATCTACAGGCCAATTAGCAGTACTTCGCTCGGATATATTTTCAGTGTGGCAATGCACGATTTCGAGAGCTTGCTTCGTAGCTATTCCGCGGAACGCTAGCCTTGTACTTGACGAACTTCACGTAGGTAAAAAGGCACAGCTATATTGTATACGCGATCTTGCACGTAAAGTGTGTAGTTACAGTGCGCACACAACACCCAGTGAGCGCACACTGTACAATACATACACACTTAGTTCGATAACAAGAAAAGCTTATTGTCCCTCTGTATGAACGACACAACATCTAAAAACGCGACACAACGCCTTCAACACTAAAAACGAAAGTTCGCGTGTATTCTTAGTTGACACAGTGAGTATGGAAACAAACGGAGCGTCCACCCGAGAGCTCCACATGCAAACGCCATCAACAGTGAAGCGAACATACGTTAATAGTGCCACCAGGTACATCCGGCGGTGCACGTAATTCGCACCGAGTATGCACAACAGCTGGGCATTACACAGCTTTTCTAAAAAAACACGCAGAAGAAGCAGCACCCGTGAATTCACTCGCTGCCTGCTGAGAACACCGCTTCCAAGGCCGCTGCTGCGGCTGCTGGCCGGCAATCGCGAAGTGTTAATCTGCTTCTCCGCTAGGAGGTGGTGCGGGTGTTTGCGATGGGCTGGCTTCAAGGATATGACGTCAAGGCCTCTCCTAAATTTTTTTTCTGCATGTTGCGTGTCAGTAATGCAGTTTTGATAGATAGATGTTCATAGTTGTATAAGTAGCTGGAGGAGTGAGAGCGTCACAGCCGAGAAGTAGGCAGTAGCTGGCCTCATCTGGAGGGGCTGAACGATACTAAAAAAATTGGCCCCGTATCGGCAAGTTAATCTGCAAATGTCGTCGAAAGACAATAGTCTTGCGCGTGGAGAGAGTGAACAATACATTTATTTGATGTTGTGTGCAATAAAAGCTGTGAATGGTATTCTGGAGGCACTGCGTTTGCGGATGAAAAAGCGCACGGCCGTGCGCTCTTTCATCCAGCGGCTGTGGCAGCAGAGGTGAACGAGCACATCAAGTCACCTCATATGTGAGATATGAGCGCCATCTGGCAGTTTTCTTCAAAAATAAAGCGCGTGCAACGCTTGCACAAAAAGGAGTGTGTTTTTAACGCGTTGTTCAAACGAGACGGTGGTGGCACCTACCCGTCGCCTTGCGTTCTACACCTTCTCACCTCTGAGACGGGCGCGCACACCCATCTCAGAGCCGCATGCTTCATTTTTGAAGAAAACTGCCAGATGGCACTCATGTTTCCTGTGTGACGTGATTGATGCGCTCGTTCACCTCCTCTGCCACGGCCGCTGGATGAAAAAGCGCACGGCCCTGCGCTCTTTCATCCAGTGGCAGTGGCAGCGGAGGGGAACGAGCGCATCAAGTCACGTCATGGATGGATGGATGGATTGATATGGCTGTACCCTTTAGATCGGGTGGTGGGTATAGAGCCGCAATACTTAGTGAACCAAAAACTATATTTATTTTTTTTTAAATGTGAGGTTGAGGACACGCAGTGAAGGGTTCCATTTTCACTCATGCCTTGACTTTAGCCACCAATCAGATAACCTCCTTCAAGGTAATTCGACCCGCTTAAAGTCTATTTTGCCCTCCCAGTCCCTGAACCGCAGTGCTTTGTAAAACTCTGCGCCATCATCCTGAACTATAGGATAAAGCCCGTTACAGAACCTTATCAAGTGTTCGGCAGTTTCTTCTTCCTCTCCACACGCACTGCATACTGTGTCTACCCCTTCGTATTTGGCCCTATATTTCTTGGTTCGCAATACTCCCGTCCTGGCCTCAAACAGTAAAGAACTACCCTGAGTATTATCATTGATCCTTTCCTTGGCAATTTTCTGCTTAAAAGTTCGATAGATCTCTAGTGTAGACTTCTTAATCATGCCAATTCTCCACAAGTCAGTGTCCGTTTTCTTCACTTTTTTCTTAACCGATAGTTCTTTTTGGTTTGGCCCTCTGCTGTTTTATAAGCATTTACCAGTCAATTTTTTGGTTTGCTTCCTCCATTTTGTATCGACATAGTTTATGTACAAGTAGCTGAATACCTTGCTAGCAAAACACTCCTCCCCCATTTCTCTCAGTCGCTTCTCAAATTTTATCTTGCTGCTAGCTTCCCTGCCCTCGAATGATGTCCATTCCTTATCACCTTGTACTCCCTGATTTGGTGTATTCCCGTGAGCTCTCCTAAGGCAAGCCTACCAATTCCACGTTGCTTAATTTCTAATCTTGCTTGAACTTCTGATCTCATGCACAAGACCGCAATGCCGAACGTTAGACCAGGAACCAAGACTTCTTTCAATATTCCTCTCACAACCTCATATCTATTGTAATTCCACAGTGCCCTCTTTTTCATCACTGCTGCATTCCTGTTACCTTTAGTCGTCACGTATAATTCGTGTTCCGTTAGGTACTCGGTCCCAATGCTTATCCATACACCCAGGTGATTGTATTTATCTGTTATCTCTGAGGTGACCTCCTGTATTTTAAGCTCACTACCTTCATTATCATTAAAAATACTGACAGATGATTTTTTCTAACTGAATATGAAATCAAATTGATCTCCCTCATTACCGCAGAAGTCCATTGATCTCCGCAAATTTTCCTTGTTGTCGGCCGTTGGAAGTATGTCATCTGCGTACATCAATGCTGGTAGTGTCTGTTCAATGAGTTTTCCTTGTGTGTCGAAAGAGAGGTTGAAGCTTAGTCCACTTCCCTCTAATTTGGCCTCTAATCCTTGTAGGTACATCATGAATAACGAGGGTGACAGAGGACACCCCTGCATAAGCCCCCGTTTTCCTTCTGCTGGCTTGGATACCTGTTTTTCCCACTAATAAGTGCCTTGTTACCTTTATATATATCCTTTAAAAATTTAGTGACTCGATCATCCACATCTAGTGGGCCCAGTATTCCCCACAAGTCCTCTCGAACCACGCTATTGTATGCTCCCTTGATATCCATAAATGCTAGCCACAGGGGCCTGTGGTCCTTTTCTGCTATTTCAATGCACTGCGTCAGTGAGAACAGATTGTCTTCCAACCTCCTGTGTTTCCGAAAGCCATTCAGCAGTTCCCGCAGCACCCCCCCATCCTATATCCATGCGTTTAGTCTTTTCTTTATAATCTGCATCGCCAGCCTGTAGAAAACTGATGTCAACGTTAAGGAACGGTAGTTCTTTATGTCAGTTTTGTCCCCCTCTCCTTTATATATCATGCTCACCCTGCTAAGTTTCCCTCCAATAGGGACATTACCATCGATTATTATTTCGCTCACTGCCTCTCTCAAAGCCTGCTTAGACTTCGGAACTAATGTCCTTATCAGCATAATTGGAATGTCATATGGGCCTGTTGATGTACTACTAGGAACCCTCTGCTCAGCCCTTCTCTTTCTTGTTGTGAAAGTGGAGCCATTGTGTCCCTCGATTAATCCTTGTGTATGGTGGTGCATAAATTACTTCTTTGTTGAAATATTTCTGTCCCCCTTGCTCTTATATATTCAATAGCTTCGTCCCCTTCTAGCCTAGCCCCTAGAGCTGTAGCTATAAAGCTCTGCTCTAGGCTCGTCTCTTTGATAGGGAGTTTATATGGTTTCAAAATTTCGCAGCTGCCTTTCTATGTTTTTTATGTACTTCTGCCAGCCACTGAGCCCCCTGTCTTCTAATCTTTTCATTGATCAGAAGGGATGCATTCCTTCTACAGCTTAGAAAGATTTCCCATTTTCTTTCAACATCATCTGTCGGTTCACCCCGCTGCTTAGCATATGTGTGTTCCCTAGAGGCTTCCTGACATTTTGCTATGGCTCTCCTAACTTCCTCATCTCAACAACTTTTGGGTTTGTGTCTTCTTTTCCGGGTTGACTTGGCACGTGCCTTAGCAAGCTCTAGCTCAAACAGTCTATATAAATTCGTGTATGTCCACACTGTTTTATTATTCTCAGTGATTACTTTCTCAATTTGTTTAGTGGCTATTTCAATATGCCTTTCTGAATGAAACTTTTCCTCTAGTTGTTCATCTTGTCTTCTTCCCACTTTCACTGCTCTTCCAAAACTTAGCTTGATACGTTTGTGATCACTATCCAGACATTTGGAGCCACCTTCATCTATATGCATTCCCCTGAGCTTATCATGCATACTATGTGACATCAGTGCAAAATCTATCGTCGACTGCAGCCTTCCTAACTCAAAAAATATTTGCCCTTCACACTTATCGGTACTGTTACAAATCATAAAATCATGTCTTTCACACATATGCATAATAATTTCGCCTGTTGAGTCGGTATACCTATCTATATCTTCTATGTGCACATTCATATCTCCTAGTATAATTATCTCACACTCTCCTCTTAACTCCTCAATGTCCTTTGATATACACTCTACCATTGCCTGGTTTTCCTCTCTGGCCTTTGCTTCCGTCCACAAGTACATGAAAATAAGGAGTGTCATTTGACCTGCCACTTTCCCTTTTAGCCATAAATGTTCCTTGCACGCCTGCTTGACCCTTTGCCAGTGTGTACTTTTATGAATGAATGCCCCAATACCACCCCCCTTTCTGCGGCCTTCTGTTCTATTACAATATTCCCACGCATAATCCGAATTGTTCGGAGGTTGTTCCATGTCCCTGAGATGTGTTTCTACAAAATTGTATACCATCGGCCTCTCTTCCGTTAGCTGTTCTTCTATCTCTTCCCACTTCAGCCTGTTCCTACCACCCCGCATGTTAATACACCCTGTGTCTTTATTGGCTCGACGCTCGTGCCTACGTCTATTTCTCACCCGGAGTCTACCTACCTTAGATACTGGTGCTGCTTTGGAATCGTATCTGTCCATACCTCCTGTCAAAGAGTCTCCCTGGTTGTTTTCCTCTTTACTAGCTATTCTGCTCCTGGAAGGGCCCACGCGCCCCCCCCCCAAAAAAAAAGCTACTGCACGTCCTGCACGTCGCCAACCCACCTCATGACCTAGCCCCTCATCGAAGTGAATTCGGTGTCGTTGAAAACCACCCCACCTTTGCACCTCTCTGTTAATTTCCACCACGCCGAAGCCTTTCTCTCCACTCATCCGCCATATCTCTCGGTTTGCGTTGACAACCGCTCTTTGCAGGTTTCCGTCACACACCGGTACTTCCGGTATTGTGCATATCACTACCTGTATCTGAGGAGAAGTGGCGCGCATGTCATCGACCTCTTTCGCCAGAGTGGTCGCTAGTCCTGCCGTATCTTCATTTATGACATCGTTTAAACCGCCTGAAATTATCACGAGGTTTCGTCTATCAGCTATAGTTTTGAGATTTGTGCTCGCTTGCCTCATGACAGCTTCCAGCTTGCGTCCTGGGAACGTCCGTAATGTGAACCTCTTGTCACCTCTTAACCTCTCTTTGATTGCTTATGCGCATCGATTTAAATTCGAGTCTGCAGCGATTATCACATGCTGTGACTTTTCAGGTGGAGCGTCCTCCACCTGAGGGCTACTTGAACCTGTGATGCCAGCTGCTTTGTGCCCTCCCAGTTCCCCCACTACTCTACTGAAGCTGGGGCCCAGCTTCAGCGACATCTCCCTAGACTTCTCCCTGTTTGTAAACAGTGTGACGCCACTACGGGCACCCTGCCCCCTACACCCTCTCTCGGAGCAGGTGCTGGTTGGAAAGAAAGTTCCTCTGGTGGCATCTTTATGCATAGCAGAGCTGCGTGTCTGCAATATTTTGACAAAAATTTCTACATTGCTATGTTCTCAAGGCACAGCTTTTGAAAGAAGGGGGTCGCGGAAGGGTCCCTGCTCATAGTGTGGGAATTCGCTCGTCGTAGTTGGATGAAGAAACTTTGTTTAGAGTACTGAGAGATGCGACTAGCACGCAGTGGGCTCCACCACGAAGATGGCAGCCATGAAAAAAATTTTGATCTTTTTCGAAAGCGAACGTTTTGAATGTACACGATTGCTGGTACTTTCAGAAATATTTGCATGGCATGAATGTAAAATAGCTCAACTTCCATCGTAGCTTGTGCAATGCAGTTTTAAACGAGGTACAGCATTGGCGGCCGCATGGTTTTGAGCTGCTGTGCGCAAAGTCACGGATAAGATTCTCATTCATTGCCCAAAAGTCTCGTCGGAGATGAATGAAAAAAAAACACTTGTGGCCGGGGGTTAGGCTGATGTTAACATAGTCTCGTGAAAATCAAAGTGAAGTGATGCCGCCGCGCATCCCAGAAACCCAGTGAAAATTCATGTGATGTAAAACCCGATATCTTAATAATATATAATATTATCTGGCACAGTTAAATTGCTGCATTTGACACCTATAACGCGTTTGCGTGCCTATCGCTCCTTTAGGCCTTATACACAAACTTCTAACAAACATTTTCACGTCATAAGGCTCGAGCCCTAAAAGTACCAAGTAGGTAAGAAACCGAAATCTCCACTGTTTCCATTAACACGTATCAGAAGTCCGATATTACAAGTTATAGCCATGGTGAAACATATATGCAGATTCGGCAACGCTACAACATGCTTATAGCTCAGGCGTAGCCATATATATCACCAGGATAGCATGCACTTTTATTTTTCTTCCCGCAGCGCATACACTGAGATGTACCCACTCACAGATGATCACGCCGATTGTATTTTCACCTTGACTACAATGTCAGATCGTAAAGTTCCATTGACAATCGGTTACTGAAACCGGTCCACAACTAATGCCAGTGTTTTCGCAAACAGGACGCATCGCATTATTCACAATGCTCACATTCCCAGTTTCACCGTCCGTAAAGCTGAGCCAATATTGTCGATGCCTTTCAACGCACACAAAACGCCACAGTTACAGTCAACACTGCACATTTTCGAAGAAGATGCCACTGTTCCTCGCATAGGCCGCTACGTGTGTTCACTTCTCCGAGATAAACAGCCCGCCAGCGTGGCGAATAATTCATCACGCACTTTATCACACACCTAGATGATCTCTGACACATGCCACAGCTAATGTTGCCACTGTGAGATGAAGGTTAAGGTTTCAAAAAGAAAAAAGTAAATACCCCAAACACCGACCAACTCCGCCCAACTCAGCCACTGGCGGGAGTGTTTTGCCAACCACCGCCTTGCACCTGCACCGGTGAGGTCACGCTGTGACGTACCCTGGTCGTGGTCTATTGAACCGGCGGAACCCTTTTTTTTCCAAACGTGCTAGCTCTTTCTTCTACGCCATTCTGGTTGTCGGTGCCCTACTGTTCTCTTCGTCATCCGCTCCTTTGTTCACGCTGGCTAGTGCTTCCTCGGCGAACTTCAGCCTTTCTCTCATTGCTCTCGTTTTTTCTTGCTCTGTCGCCAATGCAGGCTCCAGCTCAGTGATTCTCAACAGCAGTTCACTCTGGGTATCCATCGTTTTCTACATTTTTTCCTCGACTTCACATTGCCTACGCTTCGCGTCAGCCTCCTCTCCATTTGCTTTTGCTATGAGTCCATTTTCAAACTTACTCCGCATCCTGAACACTTTACAGCCTTTTAACCATGTCTTTATGACACCAATTGTCCGTATGACTTGTCTCACTCGATAATTACAGAATACGATCTCTGCCCTACGAAAAAAAGAGAGTCTAAGCTCCACTACAAAAATGTGCGTGTTCTGTGTACGTGCACCTACTCCAGAGGGTGGCAAGAGAAGAAAAAACACAAAGAAACACACACACACACACGCACAAACTAGTAAAGACCCCCTGAAAAGCCCTACAGTGTAATAAATGCTACAAAAATTTCAACTGCTGCCTGATAATTACAAAGGCAAGCTCAAAACATGCAAAACCACTTCTCTGCGCAGTTGATCGGGAGCGCTAAAAAAACACGTCCATCCACCGTTCCAGTCACCACCCAGTCCATCACATGTGAGACATGAGCGCCATCTGGCAGTTTTCTTCAAAAATAAAACGCGTGGCTCTGAGGTGGGTTTGCGCGCCCATCTCAGAGGTGAGAAAGTGTACAACACAAAGCGACGGGTAGTTGCCACCACCGTGTCGTTTGAGCAAAGCGTTGGAAACACACTCCTTTTCATGCAAACGTTGCAAGGCCAGCGCCGCTTGATAAGCGCTGCGGTCCTGAAATCTACCTATGTATGCATTTTTTAGTAAAAGACGCACACGCAGAATATATTTGTGTTGTTATAGTGCACCAGACATGCGCGAAATTGCTTTTTAATCGATAATTGATAAGTATGAGCGCTGAACCTTGAGCAACCTTGGTGGGCACTGCGTATGGGGTCTGCCGTTTCAAGTACATAAAGCTGTTAAGATAGACAAACAGACAAATGTACAGACAGACGGACCAAATTTTTTGCGTTGAAGCTCCCCAAGAAAGAATGTCTTTTTAAAAAAAGTTGCCTGCTGCGACGCACGTTCTTATACCCCAGCACGGCTCCTCAGCGGATAGTTGGTGACTCAAGCCAATACATGGATTACCCGACGCCTAATATAATGCTGATCCAATACATATAGCTACCCATGCACACAGGGGCATAGACTACACATAGTACGCATATAGAATGAACGCAATAAACAAGAGTACTATCTACAAGTTTCCACAGCGGCACACACTCAGGCCCGTATTCACAAACGCTCCTTCACTCAAGGGGTCTCCTCGACTTGACGAAGTCAACGCGGAGCGTGCTCCTCCACTCAAGGAGCCGCTGCATTTCATGGACGCTCCTCCACACTTCCTTCGCCAAGGTAGGCCTCCGGAAGGCTCCCTCCACTTGAGTGAACTTCATGGGCCGAGAAAAGCGCCTGATAACGAGAGTATTCGCAATTGTGGTTATGAAATGACTATCTCGGTATAAAAGATGAATGGTTTTTTTACTCCTTCCCTTTTTTATAAATTGACACAACAGCAAAGTATGTACATTTAGAGTGGTAGCATGGTTTCCCAAAGCCTTGAGCCAGTAGAGTTAGCGAAACCTCCGCATCAAGTCTGGCAACAGTTGCGCCCAGGCAGCTGAACGAACAGCTGATGGCGTTTCGTCTGCTGCAGAACGTTTCTACGTGCTTAGTTTATTTCGTCTCGTGTGCATCTATTATTTGCTGTTTATATTTATGGTAGTGTCTGAGTGACTGTTCGAGACCCTGCTTTCGCCGGGGTGTCTAACGAACTACGTGAGTGATAGCAGGAAGCAGAACATATGGTTTGTTGCCTCGTTTACTTTCACCTTGCTGAGAGCCTTCTGATCACTAGTGTAGCCACCGAACAAGCAACGTGGTGGGGTGAGTAATTTCTACTTTATATCACATTACATTGGTGTG
Source organism: Rhipicephalus annulatus (assembly GCA_013436015.1). NCBI lineage: Eukaryota > Metazoa > Arthropoda > Arachnida > Ixodida > Ixodidae > Rhipicephalus > Rhipicephalus annulatus. The sequence continues at coordinate 143,885 of WOVY01009710.1, forward strand.
CTTTTAGAATTCACCTCCTACAAATATTACTTGTACGTGAATTCGTTTTTGCTGCGGGAGTACGTGAAGAGTTCCTGATTTCATAGGTTTGTGCTATGTTCATTTTTCTCATTTACTGCGAATTTCAAGGTGGCACTTTCGTAGTTGTTCCTCTGCATGTAATAGAAATTTTGGAAGACAATGCTAACAACTTCTAATCAAGGTTATACCAGGGTAGCGTAGATTCATTGATATGTGGGATTTAACGTCCCATAACCACCATTTCATTATGAGAGACGCAGGGTAGCATTAAAAAGTAGACATAGTACACTCATGGCTGAGCGTTTGAATAGGACTGTTATACAAGTTAAAAAAAGCGATCGTGTGCCTTTCTTCAACACTTGGCGAAAACATCATTTTAAAGTTGCTATTTTCTCCAATTAGCAGCATATATAGTTGGTTAACAATGCGTGTTTGTGTTTTTGCTTTTGAATTTAATCATTTCAATCTTCCAAGGATGCCTGAGTAAGCAGTTATTTTTTCCATCTTCTTTTCACCCTGCATTTGTGGATGCTCTAATATGACAGATTTGAATAGACGGAACTTTTAAATCTCTGTAGCTTCCGTCTCCAAGTTCACACAGCGGTACCGTCTTAAAATTTTTGTCCTGTCTTCTTTACCTTCAAGCTCAGAAGCACATTCGTTAATGCAGGATTGAACTTTGCACTAATGTTTTGGCTTTTATTTGTAGAATATTGCTACGTAGCTGACATATCAGCGGTCAGAAGACGACAACGAGGAAGTGGTCTGTCGGTTGTGCGTGCTGTCTTTCATCTTAGTCGACGCCATAAGCAGCAGTTTGAATATAGATTTTAAATAGACATGCCTCGTGTCATTTTTACGTAACGTCTTCGTGGTGGAGGTGCTGGGTACTTCCCCGTCTTCATCACGAAGCTCCGCAACGGCCGCATCATCATAGGTCCAACCATGTCACAGGTTGGAAACCATCGTCTTCGCCACCTACCCCTACTGTGACTTCTACATACGTCGTTTTACCTCCTGCTCGTGATCCCGGTGTATTTTCCGGTCAGGATGGCGTTCACGTCGACAAATGGATCAACCGGTACGAACGGGTCAGCGCAAGTTATAGGTGGGACCCGACTCTTATGCTTGCGAATGTGCTTTTTTACCTCGATGGCCCACCGCGAGTGTGGTTGGAGACGCACGAAGCGGAGATTACGAGGTGGGACTCCTTTAAAAAGAAGATCCGTGACCTTTTTGGCGACACCGTTGGGCGGCAGATCGCAGCGCGGAATCAACTGGCGGCTCGTGTACAGACGTCGACGAAGTCGTGCGTCGCGTACATTCACGACGTCATCGCCCTATGCCGCCAGATTGACGAGCACATGATTGAGTCTGAGAAAGTGGCCCATGTACTGAAAGGCATAGCAGACGACGCATTTAATCTTTTAGTTTACAACAACGTTCCCACCGTCGACGCCATTGTTAAAGAGTGCCGGCGGTTCGAAGAAGCGAAGAGCCGCCGTGTTACTCAGCGATTCACCCGGTTGCCCAGCACGGCCGCAACCTCATCGTGTGAGGCCGCCCGCCAGTCCTCCGCGTATGACAACGTCACACGCATTGTTCATCGGGAAATCGAAGCCGCCTGTCCGGCTCCTCTTTCGCCACCCGTTTCGCAACGCTCACCTCTGACCAACAACAGCCGTCAGTGGCGTTAATACAAGCTGTGGTGAGGCAGGAGTTTGCGAACCTCGGCCTTCTATCAGCAAGTCCATTGACTCGCCCTGAAGTCCCGTCCTACTCCCGAGGACATGCTCACCGTTCACCTCCAACAATGCCCTTCCGTAGGCCTTCGGAATGGCGAACATTCGACGACCGGCCTATTTGTTTTTCTTGCCACTGGCCTGGGCACGTTTCTCGCCATCGCCGCCGCCGTTGGTCAAACCAACCACGTCAGACTTTCTCTTTCCAGCGCTCATGCATCCGACGACCCCTCGACGTTCAGTCGCCGCACCCTTCAATTTCTATTCGTCGTCATTTTACGAGCCTTCCACTGACAACCCTTTTCCCGGTCACCGCCACCCTGACGCCCCTTCGTCCGGTCGCCGCAGCTCTCGCTCCCCGTCGCCGCTACGTCGCCAATCCCGCTCTCCGCCACTTCGGCGCTTTTCCTCGCCGAGCTTCTCTGGACGACCGCAACAGGAAAACGAGATATTGCAGCTTATAGAGGTGAAGCTGCAATACCAATGACGGCCGAAAATCCTGTACAGACGCTTCCCACGCACCATAGCCCGCTTGAAGTACAAGTCGGCCATGTTCCTGTGACCGCCCTTATTGACACAGGTGCGCACCTGTCTATCATGAGCGCTTCTCTACGCTGCCGCTTACAAAAGATTATGACGTTATCTACGACGCAGGCAATACGTGTTGCCGATGGCGGTACTGTACCAGTAATCTGAATGTGCACTGCTCGTGTCAGCATTGCCGTCGTCATGCCGTGGTCCTTTTTGCCGTGCCAGCCTGCTGCCCTCATGACCTGATACTTGGCCTTGATTTCCTTTCGGCACACTGGGCCTCAATTGATTGTTCGTCTGGTACCCTCAGCCTTGATCTACCAATCTTTGCCGACTACTCTGCGAAGCCCACTAGCCGCTTGAGCCCAACCACATTCGTTCGCCTGCCACCTCGAGCCGTCACGTACGTGTCTGTCATCGGCCCCTCCCGTTCCTGACGGTGATTATATCGTTACGACAATTATTGACGTTCGGCTGACGCGCAGTGTTACTGTGCCCTATACCATCGCGACCATAGCGGATAACTGTGTGTTACTTCCGCTCCTTAACTTTGGTTTCACCCATCAAGTGTTGCCCTGCCAGATGTCTCTAGCCCAGCTAACTGCCATAACAAAGGACGATGTCAGTGTTGTCGCAGTATCTGCTCTTGATCAAAGCGCAGTCTCACGGTCACCCAGCTCAGACGATGCTAATTTTCGAAACATGATTGAATCGGAGCTGTCGCCTCACCAGGCCGACGATCTCTGCCAAGTTTTGGCCTCATACAGTGACATTTTTGACACCGACAATCGTCCCTTGGGCCAGACTAAAACTGTCTCTCACCGAATCAACACTGGTGACTCTGCATCCATTCACCATCGGCCGTACCGCGTGTCAGCGTCCAAGCGAGAAGTGATTCAGAAAGAAGTGGCCAAAATGCTTACGAAAAACGTAATCGAGCCATCAACGAGCCCTTGGGCATCTCCCGTGGTATTACTATAAAAGACAGATGGCTCATGGCGTTTCTGCGTTAATTATCGCCACCTCAACAAAATTACCAAAAAAGACGTGTACCCTCTACCACGCGTTGACGATGCCCTTGATTGCCTTCATGGCGCCACCTTCTTTTCATCTCTCAACCTCCGATCTGGCTACTGGCAAATTGCTGTAGATGACATGGACCGAGAAAAGACCACCTTCGTTAGCCCTGACGGTCTTTATCAATTTAAGGTCTAGCCATTCGGGCTCTGCAACGCTCCAGCGACCTTCGAGAGAATGATGGACACGCTCCAACAAGGATTTAAATGATCCACATGTTTGTGTTACCTGGACGACGTGATCAATTTCTCACCTACCTTTACAACCCACCTTGAACGCCTTTCGACCATTCTGTCCATATTTCGACGGGCCGGCCTGCAGCTCAATTCCTCCAAGTGCCACTTCGGTCTTCGTCAGATCACTTCTTTGGGTCACCTTGTTGACGCTGCCGGCGTATGGCCAGATCCGGCGAAAGTACGCGCTGTAACAAACTTCCAAGTCCCACGCTCTGTCCATGATGTTCGCAGTTTTGTGGGCCTCTGCTCCTACTTTCGCCGGTTCGTAAAAAACTTTGCGGCACGCGCACGGCCACTCACCGACCTTCTAAAACAAGACGTCCCATTTTCTTGGGGCCCTAATCAAGCTGACACCTTCTTTCAGCTAATCACCGCTCTAACGACACCTCCTATTCTTGCAAATTTCGTCCCCGATGCTCCTGCAGAAGTGCGAACAGACGCGAGTGGTCACGGAAATGGTGCAGTTTTGGCGCAAATTCAGTGGGGCAACGACCGTGTAATCGCGTACGCAAGCCGTCTGCTTTCTATGTCTGAACGCAATTATTCTATAACAGAACGGGAATGTCTCGTTCTTGTTTGGGCGGTTTCGAAATTCCGTCCTTACTTGTATGGCCGCCCTTTCCGTGTCATCACAGATCATCATGCGCTGTGTTGGCTTTCTTCTCTGAAGGACCTCACTGGACGACTTGGTTGTTGGGCATTACGCCTACAGGAGTATTCCTACTCGGTTGCTTATAAGTCTGGACGTCTTCATCTGGACGCCGATTGCTTATCCCGCTACCCTGTTGATCAGCCCGACGAACCAGACATCGAGCCTAGCCTCAGCATCATGTCAATGTTTCTTCAGATTGGTGATGAACAACGTCGTGATGCTTCTCTGCGACAACTTATTGACCATCTCGAATCTGCTCCGAACGACACGTCACTTCGCATATACGTCCTCCTGAATGGCACGCTGTACCGTCGTAGCCTCAAGTCAGACTGCCCTGAGCTCCTTCTTGTCGTGCCGAAAAATTTGCGTTCAACCGTGCTGCACGAGCTTCACAATGAACCAATTTCTGGTCATCTGGGTGTATCTCGGACGTACGACCGCGTGCGTCGCCGCTTCTTTTGGCGCGGTCTCGCCCGGTCTGTTCGCCATTACGTGTCCTCCTGCGATAAATGCCAACGTCGGAAGCGACCTACTGCGCCTTGGCGGGACTTCTTCAACCGATCTCCATCCCAACCGAACCTTTCTTTCGTGTTAGTATAGATATTCTCGGTCCTTTTCCCGAGTCTAAATCGGGCAACAAGTGGGTTGCTGTTGCTATAGACTACGCGACTAGGTATGCCATCACTCGAGCACTCCCCATCAGCACTGCTACTGACGTTGCGGATTTTTTGCTCCACGACGTCATCCTACATCATGGTGCTCCTCGCCAATCACTCGCGGATCGCGGCCGCGCATTTTTGTCCCGTGTGATCGGCGATCTTCTGCGCTCTTCCTCGACGCACCACAAGCTGACCACTTCCTATCATCCCCAAACAAATGGCCTTACCGAACGGCTAAATCGGACCCTAACGGACATGCTCGCGATGTATGTGTCCTCCGTCCAACATGACTGGGAGCTGGCGCTACCTCACATGACCTTCGCGTACAATTCTTCGCGCCACGACACTACTGGTTATTCACCCTTTTATTTGCTTTATGGCCGTGATCCGAAGTTACCACTCGACACCCTACTTCCAACCACTACAACGCCGTCAACCGAATATGCACGCGACGCTATTGCTCGTGCTGACCACGCACGTCAGATCGCCCGCTCTAGACTTTCCGCTTCGCAAGCCACCCAGAAAGCCATCTACGACAGCCGGCATGCTGACGTTCACTTCTCACCTGGTTCTCCCTTTCTCCTGTGGTGCCCAGTTCGTCGAGTTGGCTTATCAGAGAAGTTGTTGTCTCGCTACATGGGTCCTTACCGTATAATCCGCCAGGTAACCGACGTCACCTATGAGATCATTCCTGCATCTGAGACCACAAGCCTGCCTGCAACCGCACCCAGTGATGTTGTGCACGTCAGCAGGCTAAAACATTACCACCTGCCTACTGAAGACCATAGTTAATGCGCACCGAGACGGCGTTTTACCACCGGGGGGGGTAATGCTACGTAGCTGACATATCAGCGGTCAGAAGACAACAACGAGGAAGTGGTCTGTCGGTTGTGCGTGCTGTCTCCCATCTTAGTCGAAGCCATACGCATCAGTTTGAATATAGATTTTAAATACGCACGCCTCGTGTCATTTTTACGTAACAATATAATTGCCGCGAATAGCTCTTGAAAGTGGTCGTGTTATTTATGCTTCATTCTAAAGCCTCATCAGTACATAATTTATAGATGTTTTATTCTTTTGGAAATGATAAAATTGATGACGCTTCTGACTTTTGGTGTTGTTCTGTCTTAAAAACGACCGTGGTGGTTAACTGAACTTTGGAGAAAGTGTCGTCAAAAAGCAGAGTACTTTACTTTGCTGATTTAACAAAGACCAGTGCAACAAAGTGGTAAAATGCTCAAGAGTATTGGAGACATCGCGGATATGACTGGTGAAACCCCTGTAAATAAAATATCCGCTATGGTTGCAACATTAGAATGCCCACACGCTGGAACCACGCCATGTCAGTTTCATGGAGAGGAGTGGTGCTGGTGTATATAGAACAAGCTTGATTTTTGTAGAGATGCTCTCCTGTAGAATCGGAAAACAGGTATTTGTGATTCTGTTTCATCCTGAAAAGATGAATGTGATGATAATTATGTATTCCAAAATTGAACAAAGTAGAAATTGCGAATGGCAAAGTCAACCTTTACTACATTTGGCTGGTGAAGAGCCACGTGACAAACACAAGCGTGCAACTGCAAAGTGTGCAATGATGAAGCATATGCAGCTGACACACTATCAAAATAAATTTAGAGATTGTAAGACATCATAAATACGATCAAGGTAGTAGACACCATGGCGTGTGTTTTGCAGTGCAGCTGCAAGCGTTCACTGCAGATTTTGTCCTTTTGTAAACAGTCGTGCAAACTCTGCAATGCATTGCCAATACGGCACGTTTCAGGAAACTTTTCCTCGGTGTTTTTCCGTCGGCAGCCTTGCCCCTGCACATGAGAGGCAAGACATAATATTAAAAAACGTAATAGCTTGAACAACAAAGCTGCATTTTTTATTTCTCGGGATGCCCTCATTCATTATATTTCTTGCGTTAAAGAACCGACATGATTGAGTTATTGAGCTTTGCCTATTTTGACACATATTTGGCTCAGGCACTTGGGCAGCTCTCTAGGCATATGGTTATGTAATTCGATAACCTAATTGCACAAAATCAATGGCGTAGCCAGCAATATCACTTAGGGGGGGGGGGTTCAACCATAAAAAACAACCTTATAATGTATCTGCTGTATTTCTAGTTGCCATTTTCATTTTTATATTACACTCCATGCATTCTTGAACGCGTGCACGTTTCGCAGAGCACGAGCCTCTGCTTGATTCCCTAAAGCTGGGTGTGGTTGTTCATTGGTATTGTGAGCTGCATAGACACTTAATACCGAAGCTATGTTTCACGCGTAGTAGCGAGAACTGCACACCTATTGGGCCCAATTGCATTGTGTTTTGTTCCTAAATTGTCTCTTATAGTGATCTGACCTGAGCAGTGGGAGAAATTAACAAAAAAACAAGAAAAAGGAGAACTTACCCTCTCGTAGATACAGACGATCATCTAACGAAAGTGTGCTTCGCCGTATGTTTCGGCTAGGGTAGCAAAGATTCACCGGAGAGGTAGCCGCTGAGGAGTGCGGTGAATGCAGGGCATCGAAAGTTTGCTATTATGTTTCCTCTCAGCTTGTTTGTCAAGCTTTCGCGCCACGCTGGAAATGGTGTGGTGTGCAAGCTTCTTCAAAACACTTGAAAGCACTGGCGTCCGCAGTAACTTAGAAGTGTGGCAGCTTGGGCTAGTTGGTATGGCATGACGATAGTTATAGCGCGAAAAGAAAACGACGACACAGAGACAAGAATCACACGAAAGACACGAGCGCTAACTTCCAACTGAGTTTATTGCGCAGAGCACGAAAATATATAGAGGAGACAGTAACCATGTGATAAAATCCATATGGCACAAAGAGCACAACATGAGTAAGAGAAAAACAAAGACAAAAAAACAAAAGCACAAAAACGGCAAAGGAAATTTTACAAGAAAACGAAACAGAAAAGTAAAGATAATATAACTACTTGCACGCACTAAAACCTTCGAGAAACCTGAGTTCCTTCTCGGACAGAGCCAAGGAGGGCTTGCTAATACAAGCCACCTGTTCGCGTGCCATCTGCGCGGCCTCGACAATGACTCGGGTGCGCTCATCTCTGTGCTTGTACAGCGTCGCTGCGTCCTTGAAAAGGGGCGCACAATTACACTCACTGCAGTGTTGAGCAAGAAAACCATCTTTCCCGTTTTTAACATATCTAGCGTGTTCTCTCAGCCGATCGTTCAGACACCTTCTGGTTCGAAATAACAAGCACCGCATGAAAAGGGGGTTCTATAGACAACTTCTCGGGAGCAGGCCGTGTACCTGTTTCTATGTTGAACACTGCATTTAGTTGATGACTGCGTTTTCAGAGGGTTCGTTTCAGGGGGCAGCAATTAAAAAAAATGAACATAGCACAGTCCCCTGCAATCAGGAACTGTTCACGTACTCCCGCAGCGAAAACGAATTCACGTACAAGTAATCTTTGTCGGAGGTGAATTCTAAAAGCACACCGATGTAATGTGATATAAAGTAGGAATTACTCACTCCACCACGTTACACGTTCGGTGGCTACACTAGTGGCCAGAAGGCTCTAAGCAAAGCGAAAGTAAACAAAGCAACAATTCATATGTTCTGCTTCCAGCCATCACTCACTTAGTTCGTTAGTCACCCCGGCGAAAGCAGGGTCTCAAACACCCACTGAGACACTACCGTAAATATAAACAGCAATAATTAGACGCACACGAGACGAAATAAACTAAGCACGTAGAAATGTTCAGCAGCAGACAGAACGCCATCAGCTGCTGCCTGGGCGCAACTGTTGCCAGACTTGAAGTGGGGGTCTTGCTAAATCTACCGGCTCATGGCTTACGGAAACCTTGCTATCACTCTAAATGCATGTATTTTGCTGTATTGTCTTTTTATAAAACGAGATGAGTAAGAAAAGCGTTCATTTATTATACAAAGATAGGCATTTATTAACCACAATTGCGAACACTCTCGTTATCAGGCGCTTTTCTCAGCTCATCCAGTTCACTCAAGTGGAGGGAGCATTTCCGAGGCCTCCCTTGGCGAAGGAAACGTGGAGGTGCGTTCATGAAATGCAGCGGCTCCTTGAGTTGAGGAGCACGCTCCGCCATGACTTCGTCAAGTCGAGGGGAGCCCTTGAGTGAAGGAGCGTTTGTGAATACGGGCCCTGAGTGTGCGCCGCTGTGGAAAATTGTTGATTGTACTCTTGTTCATTGCGTTAACTCTATATGCGAACTATGTGTCCTTGAGCGCTTGCGTAGCATTGCATCACCATCCATGAGCAAACACGTCTGCACGTGTGCCGCTGTGGAAACTTGTAGATTGTACTCTTGTTCATTGCATTCATTTTATATGCGTACTATTTGTACTATATGTCCCTGTGTGCATGCGAGCTATATGTATTGGGTCAGCATTATATTAGGCGTCGGGTAATCCTGGGGGAGCAGTGGTGGGGTATGAGAACGTACGTCGCCGCAGGCAACTTTTTTTTTAAAAAAGACAGTCTTTCTTGGGGACCTTCATCGCAAATACTTTGATCCGTCTGTCTGTCTTTACCTTTGTCTCTTTGTCCAATCTTAACAGCTTTAGGTACTTGAAACTATGTTGGCTAGAATGGGGAGGTGACGCCAAGGGCCGGTCAAAAGCGATGCGCCGTTTCATGCCTGGCGCACGGTGGCGCTGCTTGTCGTAGTTGGATGCCCGCTCGGCCGCTCGCTCTACGTCTGGGCGCGCGGCGGAAGCGCAAATTAGAAGTTCGCCGCACGCACAAGTCTAATTTTACTAAGCACGCAAGTGGCCTTAAGTGGCATATACTTCGGAACTCGTACTGAGCACGTCGAAGCGTTCTATTCCGATACGCATGACCGATGCAATCCCGAACGGTACTGATCTCTCGCTTCCGACTTCCATGCTCTACTCCAAACTTCCCATTTTGCACTCGACGTTAGCTTCGATAAAATACAAGGAAGAGACCATACTCGCTGTTTGCATGAGTACACAAAGCATAAAAAAACGATTTATTTTTTTCAATCCGAACGACTGACAAGAAATCAATAACTGCACGTAAACAGAAAACGTCTGTATCTGCGACTGCCGCACATCACTTTAACTAATAAAAGAAAGAAAAAAAGTCAGTCATGTTCATACATTTTCAACTATGGTGATCACTTTTGAACATATTTACACAACTCATACAAAGGCTGCATTGAAAGTAGAGTGAGGAAAAGCGACTAATCCACTCAATTCACAGCACTCTTCTTAATTTTAGCAACTTCATCTTCTTACGCTTGTCACCTTGGCTGGCATTCTGAGTTTTCACAAGAAAATGCAGCCTGGTGAGGACGTAGAATTTGATGACCTTGTTTGTGACTTCGGTGTTGTGGTCGGGGCAGCCCACGACGGTCAACTTAGCCAACTGCAAAAATGAGATCAAGTCCAGGATACTGTCACTTTTGATCTCTTTGATGGTGAAGCAACGAGTGAATGCGTTCTCAAGCGAAGTCACCAGGTCATTCAGCTTGGCTGATGGATGCAGCAGGCCACCCCTGTTCACTGCATTGGTGAAGCATGCTGCGGCTGGCAGTGACCCATCGTTCTGTCGCAGGAGCTGTGCACAGCAGTTGGTGCACTTTGTGGTTGCGATGCTTTTCCTTACCACATAGCCGCCAATGTAATAGATGAGCCTTGAGTCACTGGCTTCTACTACCATGTCAGTGTGGTCAAGCCCACACCCACTGAGGACTTCACGTGCTTCACAGAGGTTGCCTATGTCTAGCAGTTCATCGATCCTCCTATGAGACGTGGTGCCCATTGCACCCTCGGTGTCTATCAGGTTCCTTAGCACTCCTGAAGACACATTGGCATGTGACGGTGACTTGGCAAGATTTTGGAAGGTCAGAGTAATAATGGAAAGGAGAAACTGGCTGGGCGACGGGTGATCATTAGACCTAGACATTTGCCTAACAATCCCAAAGACCCTTTCCATCGGATCTTGGCACAACAGTCTTGTCATGAGGTACTTTTAATTCAATTTCGTTGTCACGTACTCCAGAAGGAGTAGGGTGCTTGAGAGCGTGACGCGAAGTCCTTCTTCGGTGGTTTGGCTAAGGAAGCCAGCTGACCCCTTTTTTCAGACTTTTTTTCACACTTTTTTTCCCACAGGTCCAAGTAAGCCAAGAAGCTTTCAATGCAGGCTTTGTGGGCATTACCGGGCCTGAGTGCACCTGAACTACACCTAGAAGTCATGGCCTCAATAAGATTTCGCATCCTTTCTACAAAGTTGACAGTGGGAGATTGGTCTCCATGTTTCTCTTCAATATCTTCTCTGTAGAGAAAAAGGCCACGGAGGACTTCATCACTGAACAGCAAAAATGCGTAGTTGACCCTCATAGCCTCAAAACCAGTAGGCTGAACCAAGGACTTACTGACGTGTGGCATTGCCTTGAGCGTGGTGCTACGACTTTCATCAGAGTTTCGGGCACAGTCTATACCGTCAACATCAGCGTGCCCTTCTGGAAGCTCAAAGCCTTTGCGAACAAAGCTGTTCCTCACGCATTTGACGAGATGCGGGAAGTCTGATACAAAGTAAAGGAAACGCTCGGGGTCACTGGGGTGCTTTCTTCTGCACACAGTTTTTTTCTTCGTTCCAACCACACCAAATGAATGACACATGGCCCGATTCCATGAAGCTCCGTCACACGTTACGAAATCCACGTGGAGCCCAGCATTCTCGCACAGTATGACACACTCAAGGAATATTTTGGCTAGAGTCTCTGCTTTAACATTGCTATGCGAGGCAAATACTCCAATAATCTGATGCCACTTCCCACTGAAGGGCTGGAACATCACCACCAGTCCATGATCACATGTAAGTGAGCGCTCGGCTTCAGGTGTGAATTTCCCGAAGTCAACGAAGACTTCAATGCTGTCATCCGAAGCAGGACTCAAGTTTTCCAATAGCTTCATTTCATCGATGAGAAGGCCGCCGTGGCACTGAAACGGGTCCATCGACTTTGTTTTTTCTTTTACAGCAGCAAAAACTTTGCTGCTGAGGCCAAAGCCACTTCTGAACTTCTTCAAGTAGCGCCGAAGACACGTACGTGATGAAAGAACCATGATCTTATGCTTTCTTATGTGATCATAGAGCCGTGGACTCTTCATGCACATGACTGCACACTCAAGCACCCATTCAGAGTCATATTTCATTCCTTTGGTGCTTTTGCGCTTCGCCGCTGCTAGGCATGCTCTTACCTGCTGCTGCTGTTTTGAGGGCAGGAATTTGATGGCATCCACAAACACCGAGGAATCTTCGCTTGCATTTTTCCTTTTTAGTTTCTCGATGTTCAACTTCACTCTCAGAATTTTTGATTTCGCCCTCTTTAGTTGCATGCTCCGAATCTTCAGCTTGTATGAAAAGGACCGGGTGCAAGCATGTGCCTTCCTTCGTTTGTAGGAAGCCTGGTTGAGCAGTAGCTTCCTTAGGTATCTACACTGTGGGCAGGCTTTGCCTAGTTATGTGCCACTCCGGGGCAAGACATACTCAAAGTCTTCCCACCAAAGGTTTTTTCTTGGCATTTGGGATTAGCAGCGAACTCGCCCTTTTCGCCGAATCCTTTGCACGGTGTCAGAGAATCCGTTTCCGCAAGCAGCTCTTGCGCCATTGCAGTGCTACTGACCTGTACGTTCTTCACTACCGTGGCTTGAACGGAAACTTTCGCTTGAACGCTGCACTCGTTTGCAGTGAAGATACTGACTTTTTCTAAGGCGAGGTTACCGTTATTCAGGGCACAAACTGTGAATGCTATAGCTTTGTCCGCCCCAGCGATCCTGTGCTTCACCCAATAGGCACTTGGTGGTTCACAACTCGCGATATCAAGCGCGGTTGGAGAGTTGGAAAAGCTTCCGTCTTCATGGGAGTCGGCAGCGTTGTCGTGCACAGAGGCGCTTCCTTCACACCACGGAATCTTTGCAGGTAGGCCCCCCGTAGACGTCCTTGACGTTCTTTTCTGGGGCGGTTTCTTCGATAAATACCCAGGGACGTTCAGATAAACGGTGGGGATTGCATTATCCGTAAGCTAAGGTCTGTCACGAGGAATTCGCACTGTCTCACCGTTGATAGTGTGGGTGAAAAACCGCACGAGGTAATGTTCGTCGAAATGCAGCTCACCAAGAACTGAGGTTGCTTCCAGTGGTTTGTCCGCACGTGGCACTGCTCGCTGCCAGGCTTTGAAGCGTTCAGGGTATTTGGGCACAGTAAAGAACGACACTTGCCGTCCGGACTTCCCCGCAGAGACGTAGCCGAAGAATAGCCGGGCGCGAAGCAGTGCGTCTGCGACACTTTCTGTTTCACGCCAGAGCTCATTGCGCTTTAGATCACCGCACTCAGTACTGACTGAAAATAAGTTTGTGCGACATACTTGTCAAACAAAAAGCGACGAACTCAGCCTGTAAGGCACAAAGAAACACGTGCGCGAAACGGTAAACAAACGACGGAAGAAACAGCGCCAACCCCCTCGCTTCGCTTTCGACAGGCATCGAAGAGCTGGCCGGAGCGCCACCCCGGCTACCGCGGCCGTGTCATGAAACGACGAATCGCTTTCCCTGCGGCGGCGCATGGGCGCTGACGCCACCTCCCCTTCTAGCCACCATACTTGAAACGGCAGACCTCATCCGCAGCGCCCACCAAGGTTGCTCAAGGTTCAGCGTTCATACTTCTCAATAGTTGATTGAAAAGCAATTTTGCATACGTCGGGGGCACTATAACAACACACATATATTCTTCATGAGCGTCTTTTACTTAAAATTGCATACATAAGTAATTTTAAGGACCGTAGCGCTTATCACGCTGCGCTGACCATGCAAGGCTTGCATGAAAAGGAGTGTGTTTCCAAAGCTTTGCTTAAACGAAACAGTGGTTGCAACTACCCGTTGCCTTGCGTTCTACATCTTCTCACCTCTGAGACGGGCGCGCATACCCATCTCAAAGCCACGCGTTTCATTTTTGAAGAAAACTGCCAGATGGCGCTCATGTCTCTCGTGTGATGGACTGGGTGGTGACTGGCGTGATAGCTGGACATGTTTTTTTTGAGCGCTCCTGATCGACTGCGCAGATAAGTGATTTTGCATGTTTTGAGGTTGCCTTTATAATTATAAGGCAGCAGTTGAAATCTTTGTAGCACTAATTACACTGTACGGCTTTTCCGGGGGTCCTTACTAGTTCGTGCGTGTGTTTGTGTGTTTGTTTGTGTTTTTTCTTCTGTTGCTACCCTGTGGGGGAGGTGCACGTACATTGAACACGCAAATTTTTGTAGTCGAGCTTAAACTTTCTCTTTTTCGTAGGGCAGGGATCGTGTTCTGTAATTATCGAGTGAGACAAGTCATGAGGACCATTGGTGTCATAAAGACATGGTTAAAAGGCTGTAAAGTGTTCAGGATGCAGAGTAACTTTGAAAATGGACTCATAGCAAAAGCAAATGGAGAGGAGGCTGAGGCGAAGCGTAGGAAATGTGAGGTCGAGAAAAAAATGGAGGAAACGATGGTTACCCAGAGTGAACTGCTGTGGAGAATCACCGAGCTGGAGCCTGCATTGGCGAAAGAGCAAGAAAAAAAGATTGCCCGCAGCTTCCCTCGGGGGAACACTGAGGAGGATGCGGAAGCATGTAATTGGTTAACGGGTGTTAAATTGCGACTTACTTGGGTCGATGGCTAAATTGGTTAACGTGGTTGTGAAATGGGGTGTTAAATGAGTGAACACGTACGGCACGTATGCGAAAGGGCGGTGTTTTATTTATTGCGACGAACTTTGAGGACGATGGCTTTGTGGTCGGTAAAGTAAAGAGTGAGTGGATCGGGTTGCATCGGTCGTAGGTCGAAATTTGCAAAGACGTGGTCGATGCAGGTTCCGCGAATGGTGGTCGGCTGGTGGTGTTTGCAGTCGTCGTGCGTTGCGCGTTTCAGCGAGTGTCGCGACGCCATGTATTCGACTATCCAATCGTCCTTGATGACGTCGACGTTGAAGTCGCCAACTAGCATGAACGGTCGATGTTGCGGTTGTTGTTTTCTGTAATCTTGCACGGCCTCGTCGACGTACTTTTCAACGGCGGCACGAGAGAGGTTTGGCGCGAGGTACATCGTCATGACGTCGACGCCACAGACGGTAGCAACGCAGTGCTCGCCGTTGGCGCGTTGTTGAACGCCGGGCTGTAGTCGGAGGTCAATGAAGGAGTCGTCGTCGTTGTCGACGTCACGCTTGACGTAAATTCCCACACCGCCCGCAGGTCGTTGGAACCCGTGCGTGCGCGCGACCGAAGCGTATCCCGCAACGTCGACGTCATTGGCGTTCCACGTCTCGGTGAAGCAAAGCACGTCCACTCTGCGTAGTACACAGATGGTGGGCGACGGCGCGACGGCGCATGCGCGCGCGCCAGCTGTCGAATGTTCGAGAAGCGGTGCGGACGGCGCGGACGGCGCACTACAAGGCGCGAGTATAAGATGCTTCCGCATCTAAAACGAGGGCAAGGAGAGAAAGGCTGAAGTTCACCGAGGAAGCACTAGCCAAGGTGAACGCAGGAGCGGCTGCTGGAGACAACAGTAGGGCACCGTTGACCAGAACGGCGGAGAAGAAAGAGCCAGCAAGTTTGGAAAAACCACGTTCCGCCGGTTCAATAGACCTCGACCGGACAACGTCATAGCGTGACCTCACCGGTGCACGTGCAAGGCGGTGGTTGGCAAAACACTCCCGCTGGTGGCTGATTGGGGTGGAGTTGCTCGGTGTTTGGGGCATTTATTTTTTTTCTTTTTGAAACCTTCATCTTCACCTCACAGTGGCAACATTAGCTGTGGCATGTGTCAGAGCACATCTAACCCCCGTATTCACAAACGCTCCTCGACTCGACCCTACACTTCAAACGCTCCTTGAGTGACGTTTTTCCATTCATAAACCGCTCTTCACCTGAAATGATTCCTTCACTTGGAAAAATCTCGAGCGTTTCCTCGACATTGTCAAGGAAGTGATAGAGCTACCTTAAGTTGTCCCTCTAGAGAAGTTTTCTGCGCCAACATCGCATCCGTAGCGGAGCCCGTCTCGCTTTGACGGCGTTTAACGATCAATTTGGCAGCCACCGCCGCGTTCTTTCAACAGTGGCGGTGCACGTTCACTACGGAGCTGTCTTGTAACGGTTCGACAACGGCTGCTGTGGCGCTGGGACAGGCGGGCGTGGTGTCCAGTGGAGTGCTCACCAGTGCCGTGATGTGTTGTGTTTCGTGCCCGAGCCAGTGGATTACCTGCCTTCGGGCGTGCGTATACTCGTCTTGCGAGTGCTCCAAGACTTACTTCGCACGCCAGTGCTTTCAAGTGTTTCCATGAAGCTTGCACACCACACCATTCCCAGCGTGGCTCGAAAGCTTGACAAACAAGCTGAGGGGAAACGTAATAGCAAACTTTCGATGCTCTGCATTCACCGCACTCCTGAGCGGCTTCCTCTCCGGTGACTCTTTGCTACCCTAGCCGAAATATACGGCGAGGCACACTTTCGTTAGATGATCGTCTGTATGTACGAGAGGGTAAGTTCTCCTTTTTTTGTTTTTTCTTCATTTCACCCCCTGCTCAGGTCAGATCCCTATAAGAGACAGTTTGAGAAGAACAAAACGCAATGCAATTAGGCCGAATAAGTGTGCTGTTGTTGCTACTACGCGAGCATAAGAGCTTCGATATACAGTGTCTATGCAGCTCACAATACCAATGAACAACCACACCCAGCTTTAGGGAATCAAGCAGAGGCTCGTTCTCTGTGAAACGTGCACGCATGCAAGAATTCATGGAGTGTCGTATAAAAACGAAAACATAGCAAATAGAACTACAGCAGATACATTATAAGATTGTTTTTTATGATTGAGTGGCCTCCCCCCTCCCGGAGAGATATTGCTGGCTACGCCATTGACTTTGTGCAATTAGGTTACCGAATTACATAACCATATTTCCTAGAGAGCTTCCCAAGTGCCTGAGTCAAACATGTGTCAAAATAGGCAAAGCTCAATAACTCAACCATGTCTGTTCTTTAACACAAGAAATATAATGATTGAGTGCGTCCCGAGAAATAGAAAAATGCGGCTTTGGGTATTCAATCTATTACGTTTTTCTAATATTATGTCTTGCCTCTCTTCTGCAGGTGCCAGGCTGCTGACGGAAGAACACTGAGGAAAAGTTTCCTAAAACGTGCCGTATTGGCAATGCATTGCAGAGTTCGCACGTTTGTATACGAAAGAACAAAATCTGCAGTGAATGCTTGCAGCTGCACTGCATAACACACGCTTTGGTGTCTAATACCTTGATCCTATTTATGATGTCTTACAATCTCGAAATTTATTTTGACAGTGTGTCAGCTGCATATGCTTGATCATTGCACACTTTGCATTTGCACGCTTGTGTTTGTCACGTGGCTCTTCACCAGCCAAATGTAGTAAAGGTTGACTTTGCCATTCGCAATTTCTACTTTGTTCAATTTTGGAATACATAATTATCATCACATTCATCTTTTCAGGATGAAACAGAATCACAAATACCTCTTTTCCGATTCTACAGGAGAGCATCTCTACAAAAATCAAGCTTGTTTCATATACACCAGCACCACTCCCCTTCCATGAAACTGAGATGGCGTGGTTCCAGCGCGTGAGCATTCTAATGTTGCAACCATTGCGGATATTTTATTTACAGGGGTTTGACCAGATATATCTGCGATGTCTCCAATACTCTTGAGCATTTTTTTACCACTTTGTTGCACTGATCTTCGTTAAATCAGAAATGTAAGGTACTCTGCTTCTTGATGACACTTTCTCCAAAGTTCAGTGAATCACCACGGTCGTTTTTAAGACAGAACAACACCAAAGTCAGAAGCGTCTTCAATTTTATCATTTCCAAAAGAATAAAACATCTCCTTTAAATTATGTACCGATGAGGCTTTAGAATGAAGAACAAAAAACACGATCATTTTCAAGAGGTATTCCCGGCAATAATATTCTACAAATAAAAGCCAAAGCATAAGTGCAAAGGTCATTCCTGCATTGAAGAATGTGCTTCTGAACTTGCAAATAAAGAAGACAGGAAAAAAATTTTAAGACGGGGCTGCTGTGTGAACTTGGAGAAGGAAGCTACAGAAACTTAAAAGTTACGTCTAATCGAATGTGTGATATTAGAGCATCTACAAATTCAGGGGGAAAAGAAGATAGAAAAAAATAACTGCTTACTAGGGCATCCTTGGAAGATTGAAATGTCAAAATTGAAACACAAGAAACACGAACACGCATTGATAACCATCTATATATGCTGCTAATTGAAGAAAACAACAACTTCAAAATGATGTTTTCGCCATTAGTTCAAAAAAGGCACATGATCGCTTTCCTTAATTCGCATAGCAGTCTTATTCAAACACTCAGCAACGAGTGTACCATGCCTACCTTTTAACGCTACCCTGCGTATCTCATAATCAAATGGTGGTTATGGGACGTTAAATCCCACATATCATTGAAATTAACGCTACTCTGGAATAACCATGAATAGAAGTTGTGAGCATTGTCTTGCAAAATTTCTATTACATGCAGAGGAACAACTACGAAAGTGCCACCTTGAAATTCGCAGTAAATGAGAAAAATGAACATAGCACAATCCAATGAAATAAGGATCTGTTCACGTACTCCCGCAGCGAAAACGAATTCCCGTACAAGTAATCTTTGTCGGAGGTGAATTCTAAAAGCACACCAATGTAATGTGACATAAAGTAGAAGTTACTCACCCCACCGCGTTGCACGTTCGGTGGCTACACTAGTGATCAGAAGGCTCTCAAAAAAGTGAAAGTAAACAAAGCAACAAACCATATGTTCTGATTCCTGTCATCACTCACGTAGTTCGTTAGTCACCACGGCGAAAGCAGGGTCTCAAACACCTACTCAGACATTACCGTAAATATAAACAGCAATCAATAGACGCACATAACACGAAATAAACTAGGCACGTAGAAACGTTCAGCAGCAGACAAAACGCCACCAGCTGCTGGTTCAGCTGCCTGGGCGCAACTGTTGCCAGACTTGAAGCGGAGGTTTCGCTAACTTTACCGGCTCAAGGCTTTGGGAAACCATGCTACCACTCTAAATGCATAATTTTTGCTGTTGTATCAATTTTGAAAAAAGAATGAGTAAAAAAAGCGTTCATCTTTTATACAGAGATAGCCATTTCATAACCACAATTGCGAATACTCTCGTTATCAGGCGCTTTTCTCGGCCCATGCAGTTCACTCAAGTGGAGGGAGCCTTTCTGAGGCCTCCCTTGGCGGAGGAAGTATGGTGGAGCGTTCATGAAATGCAGCGGCTCCTTGAGTGGAGGAGCACGCTCCGCCTTTACTTCGTCAAGTCGAGGGGAGCCCTTGAGTGAAGGAGCGTTTGTGGATACGGGCCTCTAACACTGAAGAAGAAACGTTGCTTCTTCGGTCCTTGCCGCAAGAGGGCGCGATGAGTTAAGCTTCAGTGTACTGGTCTAGTAAAGCGCCCGAAAGGGAGAAAGTCGCCGCACCGAACGACAAACCGAACTCGTTTCTCCATTCTCGCTCCCCCCCCCCTTTTTTTTTAAAGAGTGATATGGCTGCGTCAGCCGCTACCTTCGGAGCTCGCAGTGACGATGATCGCGTCACAACGACCGCAGTTTCGTGGGCGGTGGTTGCGCCAAACGGTTGTTTCAATTTCTATCGACATGTTCGGGCCACCCACTAGCCTTCAAGAATTGTTCATTTGTTATCTATGATTGCATCTGCCGGAACTTTGTGCGCAGCATTTGCTGAAAGCCGCGTCACTTGACTGTGTAAGTGTTAAAAGTGCGTGCAGTTTCCAAATTATGTCAGCTACGTCGTTGCTAAGAAACATCGTGACAAGATCGACCGCGGTTCGGTCCGGCTTTTGTGGCAAACGACAGCCACATTTCTGACAGTGTTTACGCTAGCCGCACACGTACTGCCGTAGCTTTCAGTATGCTCCTCTCGGCCATCGCTCGACAGCTAGCTTGGTACCAAAGTTCGTATCTCCCACCGCGACGCGGAACATCCAAATTTCAGCCTGTTGGGCTCACTTGAATACAGCTGGGGAATTTCCCAAATTCGTATCAGCGAGATTCTACAAAGCCTCCTGAATCGGTTAGTACAATATGACAGTTTTTCAAAACACCTGGATCAGATTGGGTTGAATTTTAGTCAATGCGGCTAGTGCATGGACAGAAATTTTGATTTCTAAGAGATCTTCCTGCCAACCGCGAACCCGGAAGAAATGGTCGAAATCCTGGAGCCTCTCGGAAAGTCCGGGAGAGGTATGTGTATACGATTTCAGAAACACTTGGAAGAACTGTGATGGCTTCGAGCCTGCCATTGAATTGCGAATACGATACGGGTTATGACACGCTGATGTGGTCGTTTGATTGCGCTCAGATTGTGTTTACTAAAACCTCCGTAGCGCTTGAAAATAACTAGTCGAACATACCGCTAAACACAGCAGTCGTACTACGTCGTACGCGGCAGCCGGTAATACGAAAAGCGACGCATTTTAGTCCTAACCATGACCTGCACACAAAAGGTACAAGATGAAGGTGGTACCGACCTACGCGCCTGCATCGATCCATGAAGATAACTTGGTTAAACGTTTCTATGAAGACCTAGAGTCAGCCATTAATAAAGTAAAGTCAGAGTATACTATTCTGATGGGCGACTTTAATGCCAAAATGGGCAAGAAGCAGGCCGGAGACCATGAAGTGCAAGAATATGGCATCTGCTCTACAAATGCCAGAAGAGAGTTATTAGTAGAGTTCGCAAAACGTAATAATTTACAGATCTTGCATGCTTTTTTCAGAAAACGGGCTAACCCGGTTGTAAGTGAACGTCATAATGGAAAAACTAAAAATGTAATAGACTTCAAGATCAGATGCAGTCATCTCATAATGGTTAGACATCGTATTCACCTAGATTTAAAAAATCCAACAAAAAACTGATACGCAAAGAGCCAAATAATAAACTAGTGGTGAGAGGTATAGTACAGGATTTCCCAGTTTTGCTTCAGAATGGTCGAAGAACTAAACTAGGTAACCGATGTAAGCGGTCACACAATGAACGACAATCTTACAAGTGCTTTCAAATATTGTGCAATGAAAGTAGGAGGTACTGTCATTATACAAAACACTAACACACTATCTCAAGAGACGAAAAATCTTATTAAGTGACGAGAAACCATGAAAGCCTCAAATGCAACCGACAAAAAGAGCTAGTGAAGCTTTCGAAGGTAATCAATAGGCGTAAAGTAGCCGACATCAGAAGGTATAACATAGAGAGCGTTGAGCAGGCTAAATGTGGCAGAAGCCTAAAAGCTGCAAAGGCAGACTTGTAGATAGGCAAAAATCAGATGTATGCATTGAGGAACAAAGAAGGTAATGTTATAACCAATATGAATATGATAGTTGAGGTGGTGGAGGAGTTCTACAGTACAGAAGCCTAAATAACCAGGATGATAATGTTAGACACAGTAATAGTCCAGAGAAATTTGACATCCTACCCGTGACGACAGGGAAAGTAAGGAAAGCCCCGGTAGGAATGCAAACAGGTGAAGCTGCTGGTGAGGATAAGGTAACAACGGAACTCCTGAAACATGGCGGAGAAATTGTGTCGGAAAAACTGGCCACCTTATATACGAAGTGTTTCTTGACGGGAAAGGTATCAGAATCTTAGAATAACGCCAACGTCATCTCAATCCATAAGAAAGGAGACGTCAAGGACTTGAAAATTTACAGGGTGATTAGACCACTGTCCGTTCTTTACAAACAATTTAAAAATAAATTAGTTAATAGAATAAATGCAACATAAGAGTTCAATTAACCAATAGACTAAACAGGGTTTCATACGGGCTACTCCAAAATAGACCATATTCATACTATTGTTACGCATGCCTTGGAAGAAAACAAAGATGGGTGAACATGCTGACTGCCCCAAGCTGGAGGAAGGAAGAAGACTACGAGACTGCGATCATCAGCCTGTTGGCCGCTCCGGCGCTTCTCTTCGCGACCAAAATAAACGGCCCCCTTCAGCCGTATACGTCCTGGTCCTCCTTGTGCGTAACAGATTGGTGGAAGCGTGCTGGGTAAGACAAGCCCAATGACGGGAGCTTCACTACCTGTACTACGCCGCAGCCGCTGCCTTGCGGGACTCCCGCCTGCGCCAATCGTAATGGCCCAAGATTAGCCATCTAACGCTTCAAGGCCAACTCCAATGCGTTCCGTGCCCTACTACCGAGTCCCGCCAACCTTTAGAGGAAAATTGGGAGAGGATGTCGACGCGTGGCTCATCCAGTACAAGCGAGTCAGCAAGTATAACGGCTGGGATGCCGCCGCTCAGCTCAGCAATGCGGTCTTTTGCCTTACGGATACTGCGCTCGTGTGGTACGAAAACCACGAGGACACACTGACGACGTGGGACGTTTTTGTTGCAGAGCTGAAAGCGTCTTTCGGCGACTCGAGCGTCAAAAGGAAGCGGGCAGAGCAGACATTGTCTCAACGCGCGCAGCTTCCAGGTGAGACATGTACCACGTATATAGAGGATGTGCTGAAGCTCTGCAAGGTGGTCAGTGATCAGATGTCAGAAGACGACAAAGTAGGGCATTTGCTGAAAGGCATGGCCGAAGATTTATATAATTTTCTAATCGGAAAAGAGCACCTGAGCTCGGTGTCCGACGTGATTCGGCATTGCTGAACTTTCGAACAGCTGAAAATGCGCAGGATTGCTCCAAAGTTCGGCCGGCTCACAAATGATACAACGGTTGCAAGCATCGACACGAGCACCTGCCCAGACCTTTCCTCGACGATTCTAGAGATTGTTCGTGAAGAACTTTTTCGCTATAGAGAACAGACGCATTCAGCAGTTGATCACCATTCTGTAAACGACCAACATTCGGTATATGTGCCACGTGAGGCTGTGACTGCGCCGCCGCCTTCTACGACCCCTTGGCAATCGATGGTTAGTGCAGCAGCTGTTGAGTACAGCGCACCCCCACAGCCAAGGAGAGCACGACGGTTGCCAGCTCCTCGCCATGACCGACGCCCCCAGCGTCCGCCTTCTTCGCGACACCCTGTCTATCCCTATGATATACGGAACGATCCGACCCACTCCGCCAGAGAAGACGATGTTCGATTCATCGACGAACAAAGAGAGTTTCGACCTCTCAGAGTTTGCTACTCCCGTGGTGTACCAGGACATATTTCGCGATTTTGCAACCGTCGACGTGTAGCCCCACGGTATGGCTACCCACCCCACTTTGCACGGCCTTCCGAACGACTTCGCGATGACCCGCGAGCAACGTACTATGGCCCACCACAACACTTCACACGATCGTCTGATTGACCGTACGATGACCCTAATGCAACACACCTGCTGCCTCGCGACGACTACTGGACACGCAGCTTCCGGAACCACTCCCCTACATCTGAAAGGAGCTTGACGCCTCCACCGCCTCGTGTTCCCCGTTCTCCTTCACCACGGCGCCGCAACACGTCTCCTTTGCCACAGGAAAACTAGCAAGCGCGGCCGATGGAGGTGAGGTCGCCGGAGACGTGCTAATATCGGAAATACCTCCTGTGTTGATGCTCAAGAACAAAGTACGTGTTTTTGTTGACGGTGAGCCTGTGATGGCTTTGGTGGATACGGGGGCAACCATTTCAGTCATGAGTGCGTGTTTTAAAAATACCTTGGGGCGGAAGGTATTATTTAAATGGAATCAAGCTGCGAAGTTTTGCGGAGTGAGTGGTGAGGCACTGCATCCTGTTGGTGTGTGTCAAGCTAACGTATTTCTCGGAGGCCGTGTTATCCCAACGGAGTTCGTGATTATTCCGCAGGCGACACATGATGTTATTTTGGGTATAGACTTTTTGAGGGAGTGTGGTGCGACTGTCGACTGCCGCACAGGGACGATAGTCTTGCGTGATCACGTTCCGCCAGCACTCTTGGAAAACCCTGTGGATGGTGAGACGGCATTGTGTGTCTGTGGCGACACTATCATACCACCGTTATCAACCGTTCGTGTACCTGTTCGTTGCAGCGACAGCTATACCGCCAACTTTGATGCCAACGTAGAACCAGTGTACACCGACTGCATGAAAAAGAATGTGTTGATCCCATATTGTGTGGTGTCGATCAGACGTGGACGCGCTGCTTTATGGACTGTCAATTGCTCTACAGAACCCGTGATGTTATCAGATGGTCTAAAGTTAGCCGTCGTGAGTGGAAAACACGAGGCCTTACTGGTGACCGAGTTTAGAGATGCGCCGGAAGAGCATCGTAGTCACAGTTTCGAAACGGCTCTTCTGTCAATGGTGAATAAGTCGCTGAGCACAAGTGAACGCCGAACATTGGTCAATGTACTTACGAAGCACGTCTCTGCATTCGACTTTGCGCAGAAAGACAAAGCGCCCCTAATCCCTGCTTCTCGGACATGTCACACTATCAACACGGGTTCGGCCAATTTGATTAGACAAAAGCCATACCGTGTTTCGCCATCCGAGCGGCGGATTATTAATGAGCAGGTAAACGAAATGATTGAAAACGGTATCATTCAAGAGTCGGTAAGTCCATGGGCAGCTCCAGTAATTCTCGTTAAAAAGAAAGACGGATCCTGGAGATTTTGCGTCGATTATCGCCGATTGAATGCTGTAACAAAAAAAGACGTGTACCCACTTCCACGTATTGATGATGCCATAGACTGTCTGCATTCGGCCTCTTACTTTTCCTCTGTAGACTTAAGATCGGGCTACTGGCAAATGCCCATGCATCCTGAAGATAAAGAAAAGACAGCCTTTGTAACACCTGACGGCCTTTTTGAATTCAACGTGACGCCATTTGGACTGTGCAACGCGCCGGCGACGTTCGAGCGATTTATGGGCACTGTTCTTCGTGGCTTGAAGTGGAGCATTTGCATGTGCTATCTCGACGACGTCGTCATCTTTGGCCGAACCTTCAGCGAACACAATTCACGTCTGGATACTGTACTGACTTGCATAAGAAACGCTGGCCTTGTTCTTAACTCAAAGAAATGCCACTTCGGAGACCGACAAACCCTTGTTCTCGGGCACCTAGTCGATCAGGAGGGCATCCGTCCAGATCCCCAGAAGACAGCAGCCGTTGAAGCATTCAATGTGCCGCGCTCTGTGAAGGAGCTCCGCAGTTTTTTGGGGCTTTGCTCCTATTTTCGCCGCTTTATACCAAAATTTGCCGATGTCGCTTATCCGCTGACATGTTTGCTACGGAAGAATACTCCCTTCGAGTGGACTCCGAAGTGCGACTCCTCTTCTCGTCAACTGAAGGTCCTCCTGACGTCGCGGCCTGTTCTTCAACACTTCAACTCATCAGCTCCAACCGAACTGCACACAGATGCCAGCGGCATAGGAATTGGTGCCGTCCTAGTTCAACGCGATGGTAACCGCGAGCAGGTGATTGCATACGCAAGTCGCTCCTTGAGTAGGCCCGAACAGAATTACACTGTCACAGAACAAGAATGCCTCGCGGTAGTATTTGCGATTCAGCGGTTTCGGTCTTACTTATACGGACGCCCTTTTACAGTCGTCACCAAACACCACTCATTGTGTTGGCTCGTCAACCTTCGGGATCCTTGCGGTCGTCTAGCGCGCTGGGCACTTCGGCTCCAAGAGTATAACTTCATAGTCTCGTACAAAAGTAGTCGACGACACGCCGACGCAGATTGCCTTTCGCGCATGCCACTGAGCACTACAGAGTGTGACGCCGATGACCTCGATCACCTCGTAGCTTCTGTGTCACCGAAGTTTCCCGACCTCAGTACTTTCAAAGATGAACAGCGAAAGGACACCAGGCTATCGTCGCTTTGCACAGCTCATACGGCATGCCATTTCTCTGTACGCAACGGACTCCTATATAAGAAGAACTTTGCCAGCACTGGCGCACGTTTCCTCCTGGTAGTGCCAGAAACCCTTCGGACAGCGATTTCAGGTGTGGTGCACGATGATCCTACGTCCGGACATTTAGGTTCTGCGCGGACGCTTTACCGTGCTAAGGAATGCTTTTATTGGCCAGGACTGCGACAGTCAGTGGAGGCGTATGTGGCCAGCTGCACACAGTGTCAACGCCACAAACGCCCGTCTACTGCTCCGGCTGGTCTTCTACAGCCCTTGCCACCTCCAAGCACACCTTTTAAACAGGTGAGCATTGACCTCATGGGCCCTTTTCCAAAGTCGGCTAAGGGCAATCGCTGGATAATTGTATGTTTCGATTACCTCACGCGCTACTGCGAGACGGCGGCCATACCAACCGCAACTGCCAGCGACGTCTCTGTGTTCCTGCTGCAGCATGTTATCCTCCGACATGGCCCACTTCAGGTGATCATCAGTGATCGTGGGCGACAATTTACGGCAGACATAGTAGAAGAGCTGCTTCTATTGAGTGAGTCCCGCCTGCGTCACTCGTCGCCATACCATCCGCAAACAAATGGGCTTCCGAAGCGCACCAACCGAACAATTGTAAACATGCCCTCTATGTACGTGGCATCCGACCACAAGAACTGGGATGACGTGCTACCATTTATAACGTACGCGTTCAACACCGCTAAGCATGAGACAACAGGCTATAGCCCCTTTTTCTTGATGTACGTACGACCGCCACGGCACACACTCGACACAGTTTTGCCATTCTCGGCGCACGAGAACCTCTCAGTCACCGAAATCCTCTGCCTTGCAGAAGAAGCGCGTCGTATTGCTCGTCTACGCAATTTGGCATCACAGGAAAAATCGAAGGTACGCTATGACGTCCGCCACCGGCCTGTAACTTACCACCCAGGCGACTTAGTGTGGCTGTGGACTCCGGTACGAAGACGCGGATTATGCCAAAAGTTCTTGGCCACATACGACGGACCGTTTGTCGTCCTCGACAAAATCACGGAAATCACATACACAATAGCTCGCCTCACGAGAAGTGGTAGAAGAGCCGCTAAAACCCAAGCAGTCCATGTCGCTCGACTGAAGTTGTACACACCAAGGTGAATCGGTTACCTCGCCCGGCGGGCTTCGTCTGCGAGGGGAGGAATGTTACGCATGCCTTGGAGGAAAACGAAGATGGGTGAACATGCTGACTGCCCCAAGCTGGAGGAAGGAAGAAGACGACGAGACTGCGAATGAGGTAATATAGAAATATGCGAATACAACCAATACCATTACATGGCCTTCACAGATTACGAGAAGGCGTTTGACTCAGTCAAGACATTAGCAGTAATGCAGGCACTACGGAATCGATGCATTGAAGAACCCTGCATAAGCATACGGGAATAAATCTACAGTGCATATACAGCCAACGCAGTTCTTCGTAAAAATAGTGACAGAATACAAATAAAAAGGGTGTAAGGCAGAGAGACACAATCTCCCCAACTCTATTCACCACATGTTTACGGAAGGTTTTCAGGACCCTGGTTTGCGAAGAGTTAGAGATAAGTGTTAATGAAAAGTATCTTAGTAACCAGTGATTCGCTGATGACATGGCCTCTATTATAACTCAGGAGACAAATTGCAGCTCAAGATCACTGAACTAGACACGGAAATCAGAGAAGTGGGTCTAAAAATTAACATGCACTAAACTAAAATAATGTGAAACAGTCTTGGTACAAAACAGCACTTTACGATAAGTGGAGAGACGCTGGAAGTTATAAAAGAATATGTCTACTAGGACAGGTAGTAACCGCGGAGCCGAACCATGTGAGTAAAATAACTAGAGGAAGAAAAATTCTGCGAGCATTCTCAAATCATGAACAATGTGCCACTATTCCTCAAGAGGAAGATATATAACAGGTGCACTGTGCCAGTACTCACCTACTGAGCAGAAACAAGGAGGCTTACAAAAAGAATTCAGCTTAAATTGAGGACGATGCAGCGAGCGATGGAAAGGAAAATTATAGGTGTAACCTTGAGAGACAAAAATAGAGCACAGTGGGTCAGGGAACAAATCGGGGTTGAGGATATCATAGTTGAAATCAAGAAGGAGAAATGGACATGGGCTGGGCACGTTGCACGTAGGCAGGATAACCTGGTCATTAAGGGTACATGACTGGGTTCCCAGAGAAGCCAAACGCATGAAGGGGACATGGTAAGTTAAATGAGCCGATGAGATTAAAAAGTTCACAGGTATAACACGGCAACGGAAAGCACAAGACCGGGTTGATTGGCGAATCATTAGAGAGCCATTTGCCCTGCAGTGGGCGTAGTCAGACTGATTGCGATTATGATGATGATGATGATGATGATGATAAGGAGGAGGAGAATATGTATGAAGGAAATGCATTCTACCATTTGTTAAGCAAGGCTTCGGGTGTATTGCCAGAGGTCTTGCTTTTCAGCGCGCCAAACTGCCATTGATTTCGGTGGATCTCAGAAATATTAAATGTTTCAGCAAAGCAATTAAAGAGTAGGGAACCCACCGGGGCTGCCTGAGGGCTTCGCAGATGAAGACGGGATATAGATAATGCATAATATTGGTTCCCAAATGTTGCCATCGCTTTCTATTTATTATTCGTAGATTATAAATTAAAGGTGCCTTGATTACAAATTGCAATAGTGCAGAACTGAAACATAACACCAGTTCGGTATACCCAATTACGCTAGTATGCAGTCACAACTCCCGAGCCTGCTGCTTGCAGGGGAGTACCCAGAAGCTATTATCTAGAGAAGGAAATTGATCCGGGCGTCCTCTGTGATAAGAGCAGCTCCGACGGTTCAGCCATAATATGAATTGTAGGAAGTATACGAGTTTCTATTAACGTTACTCTAAAATGTAAATAATTTCTCAGTATCTATCTATCTATCTATCTATCTATACATCAATCTATCTATCTATCTATCTATCTATCTATCTATCTATCTATCTATCTATCTATCTATCTATCTATCTATCCTCTTACGTCTTAACGCTCTCAGGATCACCTTCCTCACTTGGTAAAAAGCGAAATTGGCATGGGGGAAGATGGGTCTATGACGAACACGACATGCAGGTTTTATGACATGATTGACGCGACTTACCTGCCACGCGCAAGCCCCGCCGCGGTGGTCTAGTGGCTAAAGTACTCGGCTGCTGACCCGAAGGTCGCGGGATCGTATCCCGGCGGCGGCGGCTGCATTTCCGATGGAGGCGGAAATGTTGTAGGCCCGTGTGCTCAGATTTGGGTGCAAGTTAAAGAACCCCAGGTGGTCGAAATTGCCGGAGCCTTCCATACGGCGTCTCTCATAATCATATGGTGGTTTTGGGACGTTAAACCTCGCATATCAATCAATCCCGGTCACGTACGCCATGAAACCCTTTCCACCAGTCACATTTGGCACATATCGGCATCCCTAAGCCACGTTTGCGCTGCGAGTGATTCACAGTCCTTATCAATCCAGGCTTTCAAAATGCTAACGCGATGGCGTGAACGGGTCCGGGCATGTCGAGGAAAATATGATGCCGGCGTCGAAAGCGCTGTCACTGGATTACGACTCTAGGTGAAAGGAAATAATAAAAAAAACGGCTAGAGGTGGATTCCAACTGAGACACTTAGCGTGAGTCAAGCTTTTTACCACAAAACGACGGCTGTGCTTCAAATTGTTTCGGAAAGCGACCCTATATACTAACGTCCTCTTGAGTCAACGTTAACTATGGTAGCAGGGTTTTAATAGGAACTTGATAAACGTTACAGTCATAGACCTACTACTCCACCAGCCATCGAAGCGTTGCTCGAATGAGCCGGTGACATGACATGCGCATCTTAACACCGTGCACTGATAGCGTGCGCTTCGTTGCGAATAAGCGAACGTCTCTGCTCCATTGTAAATACCGACGCTAAGTGCAAACCTAAGCTTCACGCTTTGCTGACCAGTGTACTAGCACTGCCTGGCAAGCCCGTGATGTGTGCTTCACTCCTCATTTAAAACAAAAGCATTAACCCAGCTCAAGCCACTTAGCTCAAAGCGAAAAAATATCGCATATATACAGTCGAACGTCACTATCGTGAAATAGCGTCAGTACCATAAGTTAGTTTGTCATATACAGCATTCATTGTAGCAGTATAGATATACATCGGCTCTTACAAATACGTATTCTGGCTTGTCCAGAAGTATTAGAAACAAAAACGCGTTATTCTGGGCTTTGAACCGACTATATATATGGTAATGTTGCCCTGTCACCTCGTGTAATTTCAAGCTTTCGTTCAAATGGTCAAATTCACTTTATTCAGATAATTGTGTGCTTTGACGGCACGAGCTTCGAGTGACACCATTTGTCGTCTTGCAGACCACCCTGTCTAGCGTGATACAAATAACAACATATATAAAAGAGATGACACGTATTAACCGAACATTTCTGTGTGAGGGAGTAGAGATTAAGTACGTTGTAAGTTGAAACTGTAGTCTCATAATCAGTGCAATATGTGAAGTAAACAGCAGTTACATCTGAAGTACACATTGGATGCGGCCTGTTGCGACCCCTGACGGATCGGATCTAAACCATGCGCTTCCTCTTAAAGGGCCTGTAAGCCACCTCTGATATTTTCTCAAACATTTCAAGTAAACACGCGCATCGTGTGCAGAATGCCATCGCGATCAACGATTATACACGTGGCAGCGCTACGAGCCACTGGCGCACCACCAATTCAAACAAAAAAAAACAAGCTCTCCTTCTTTTCGGGTCTTTCGGGCCTCCGCGTGACGGGCGCTTCCATATCTCCGACGCGCCGAGCCAAATATGCTGTGAGCAAGAGCCTACGACTTCCGGTCAGTCTGCAAGCAGCTGACCGCGCTGCTTGTTGTTGTTCTTCGTTGTTGTGCGCCGTGTGCATGTGCCTCATCTCGTGGGGAAGTTGTCTGGCCCGGTGTGTCCCTGTGAGGGTCCATCGCGTTGGTGATCCTTTGAAGGCGTGCGCGCAAGGCAAGGTCCATACCGGCTCGATTACGGCAGCCAAAGTTTGCCAACAAGTACGCAGCAACAACGCAACTACACTGTAACGCAACTGACGGATTCGATGGCTGCAGTCGCGGTAACCGGAAGTAGACGGTGTTTCAAGCAGCGCGTCAGTGATGAAGTATGCCACACGAGATTAAGAGGGGCATGGGAGAGGCGCTCGGCGAGAGGGCGAAGCGGCTTGGAAGAGAATACCAGCGGAGGGAAGCACAGAGAGAGCGAAATGAACGATTGTGGTGGTTTCGATAATCAAACGCGTGTAAATCCGTTATTACTGCACATTTTCGAAAAAAAATTCACGGCTCCGTGTTCATCGTACACTCGTGCACTCTTTCACCACCACAACTAAATTCCGACGTCTGGGTGGTTTACGGACCCTTTAGGTGTCTCGATAGCGCCTGAAACACATTCCTAAGACGTATCTGCGAGAGATAGAAACGATGCAAGTGCCACTCCAGGACCTCTGAGGGTCCCGTTAGGGTCGCTTTCGAATTGTTTTTCGTTCTCTCTCTCTCCAAGGATGGCAAGCAAAAGCTGTCACCAGAGCAGCTTCGCAATTTTAAGCATGCTCATGTTCATCCAGTTGATATCTTCTAACAGATGACGTGAGATTCAGAGATGCACAAGATAATTAAAGGGCTGAGTCTCTGGACTGAAGTTAAACAGGACAACGGCACCGTACTTGGTCTTTTCCTTTTCGGAGCACCAGATTCGTTTTTCTGCTTCATACTCCTAAATGCAAGCGATCGTCGACGTAGGCGGCTATGTGTCGATGCGGTGGCATCTGAAAGGAGCAGAATTAATGTTCTATTCACACGCAAAGCAATAAACATATAAAAGTCCGACAAACTTTTACTCAAGCCAAAATTTACTACAACTCGTTTATTGCTGGTGAAATACGGCCCCTAGGTCTTGCATCCTAAAGGAGCACTGATATTAAATTTACTCATGTCAAGATTTTTGCGTCAACGAGTAGCTATCGACCCTCTAGTAGCAATTCGCGACCTAAAATGCATCTGAGTGACGAATGAGTATCTGTAATACTGATGAATATATTTGCTACCGAACGTGGTTGAAAATGGGTGGAAAGCCCGCCAAATCGTAGTGCTGGTAGTGCTACTTTGCGGCCACGTCGAGGCTGCTGCACAGCTGATGCCGCTTTCACAAAACGTTGAGACGTCACACTGGCGTTTCGTCTGTTAAGAGCGCAAGTACAGTCAGTCTAGCTGTGTCTCGGAAGGCGTAGACATGCCTCTGTCGCCAACATCGTTGTGGTCAACATCGGCAAGTGATGATGACAGCGACCTCGTTTTGGGTAGCGCCGCCATTCGTGACGATCTTTGCTTGACAAGCTCCGCGTTAAATGCAATGTATTTATCAGTCCCGGCCGTGCTGTCGGAGCTCAGGAACACCAACAACGCACCGCACGTCACGGTCAATTGGCGAGTGAATCCCTGCTTTCAGCTGCAGCAAGGCACATGGTAGGAATAGCCCCAGACTCGAGAAGAGGGCTCGTACTCCCAGTGAAACCCAACTTGTTCACCAACACAGAACTTACCCTCGTCACAAAGTTAAGGGGAAAATGAGGCTGTTATTCACGGGCGTCCAGAGCTTCTGTCCAATGGCGCGTACGAAGTCAACCCACTGGCTGCGTTGAGGTTCGTGGCTTGGAAAGGCATGAAACGCCACGCACTTTCCGCTTTTTCCTTGCCTGGACGTGTAGGTTCTCACTACGCAGTGGTTTCCCGACATTCTGGCACGTATTGTCGCCCTGAATTGTCGAACTCACAGGCAGTGGAGCACGACGCAAATCAGTCGATGCGGCACGATGCATCGCATGCACGCTTCAACACAGCAAGCAGAGCCACAGGTGAAAGAATGGTTGCGAGTTGGCTCCAAACACACTCAGAGATCGTCGACGTCATCGTTACTAGTGTATCGTCACACAGGATGGTATTTGTGGAATGTATCACACCAAACATGTGGCACTATTCTCGATGTCGCAGGGCAGTCTATCTTTCGTTTTTTCTCCTTAGCTTTTCTGCGCTGTTTGACGTCGAAATAAAATAACTTAGACGTGACGGACGCCATTCGAACTTCACTATGCATACCAAGTGATGGAATGATGGGCAAATATTGATCTTAAAATTTGATGTCAGTGCTCCTTAAAAAAACTAAACACTCGCCCTTGACGGAAGGCTTTGAATGAGTTTTTCATCGAGCCTAGCAAGTCACGTACGTTTAATAGCTTGCCTATAATACCCATAATGTATGCAAGTAAACGTATTTGGCAGACGTTATACCGAAACCTGGGAAATGGTTTAGTCTAAAACCAAAATACTTTTTTTATGGGTAAAGAGATACCTTACTAACGGAGATCTGTCTGCCATAGTGGATCAGTGGTCATGGTGCTTGACTGCCCCACCGTGGTGGTCTAGTGGCTAAGGTACTCGGATGCTGGCCCGCAGGTCGCGGGATCGAATCCCGGCTGCGGCGTCGGCATCTTCGATGGAGGCAGAAATGTTGTAGGCCCGTGTGCTCAGATTTGGGTGCACATTAAAGAACCCCAAAAGGTCGAAATTTCCAGAGGCCCCCTCTACGGCGTCTCTCATAATCATATGGTGGTTTTGGGACGTTAAGCCCCACATATAAATCAGCCAATCATTGGTACTCAACTGCTGACTCAAATAACAAGTGTTTGATGACGGCCACGAAGGTCTCAGTTCGGCGGAGACAAAAGGGCAGAGGCCTTTGTACTGTTCAATGTAAGCGGACGTTCAAGAACACGAGATGATCGAAATTTCTGGAACCCTCCACTGCAGCATCCTTTATAACCATATCCGGGTTTTCGGGTATAACGCCCTACATACTATTATTACTAACGAAAACAGGCCTACCGACGTCGTCGCACATTGCGAACGTGGAAAAAAATTGAGCGCGCTTTAAGCCATCCTATTTAAAATCAGTCACGTGCTGCTTATTACCCCTTTCTGCAGTCCCCCTCCCAACAGAAAATATATAAAAGACAATCTCGTGCACTTCAATCCATTCTTTTAATAGTACCCATACCCAAATCCAGGTTTTAGCAGCAGAATGTGTGGATATTCATAACTTATCGAATGCACCATGTTGCGTGACTACGGCTCAGAATAATAGCGCAAAATGAATACTAGTGCATTTTCTTTGTTCGCTCCAAAATTAGTCACATGATCTTGAATAGTGTGACCACTAATACTGCCGTAATAATCTGTATACACAATATCAGCCGACGGGAATAACCAAATCATGAGTTCCACTATTTGCACCGCAAGCTTGATCCGCAACAACGGCTGAGAGCTTGCAACTCAATTGACTCTGTTCGCCATCATGCTACAATGTCACGTTACAACGGCGAGAAAAACGCAGTTTCGATGCTCCCTTATTTTTTTCGTATTTCTGTTGGGTATCTTTTTATTCACCTGATCTTAATTTCTTCATTCTTGCACTTTCGTTTATTGTATAGCTAGCATTGCACACTTCTCTCACACCCGCCATAGCCCTATAAATATAGGCTGCAGTATAGGCAAAAAGAATTATATGCGATTTTTTGCACTCTAATGTTTCAGCGGTGAAAGTAGAGCCATTTCCGTTTGCTTTGAACGTAGAGAAAGATCAAGAGAATGCATAGGTGTAGGATCAGTTACATAGTGCATGCGTCTGTGTGCTTATTCTACAAACTTGCAAAAAACACACAATAAGTGGTGGCCGCTACAGCGGATGCAGCTGTTAATCCAGTGATGTTAGAGGCGCTGGTCTCCACGAAAGAGCGTAATACTTAAGCACGTCAACATTGAAAACCTTTCAGTTATCATAATTGAAAAAATGCAGATCCCACGTACAGTGGGAATCGCTGATATGCGAAGCAGCAGTGAAGAAGGTTGATATGTCACTTTATTATAAGCGCAACGTTGTGAGGCGGACGTAAATTATGCCATACATGACTTTCATATCATGTTTGGACGTGTCATTTACGTTTGTCATCTATTCACGCCACGTGACACTAAATTTGGTACGTGTGAAGCTTGCGAAACGGCCGTGAACGTGCTATGAGCGTGGCATGTAGTCATGTTTTGCATGACATGCATATCATAATTATTATGTTTGGACGTGTCATTTACCTTCGTCGTCTATTCACGTGACGTAATACCAATTTTTTATATGAGGAACTAGCAAAATGGCCACAGGCTATGAGTGTAGCATGTAGTCATGTTTTACATGACATGTATGTCATGATTATCATGTTTGCATCACATGTACCTTTATCATCCATCAACGTCCCGTAACACCATATTGGGTAGTTGTGAAGCTAGCGAAACGACCACAAGTGCACTATGAGCGTAGCATGTATTTGTGCTGTTACATGACACCCATGTCATAATTTCTACGTTATGGTCTGTCACTTGTGTTTGTCATGCAGTCATGTCATACCATACCAGTTCTTTTAATATGTCATATGAACAAAACCACCGCAGGAGCAAGAAGATCATGAAATGTAAGTCATCACATTCATGACATACACTTGTTGATTTTCATGTTACGACTAGTCAATTATGCTCGTCATAGAGGGATGTTATGCTATACCAATTTTGGTATTATAGCCATTATCTAAACGGCCAGGAGAGCTAAAAGTCGTAAGTAGATAGATAGATAGATAGATAGATAGATAGATAGATAGATAGATAGATAGATAGATAGATAGATAGATAGATAGATAGATAGATAGATAGATAGATAGATACGTTCAAAGTGTGCAACGTTTGTGCGGGTAATAATATCTGATGTGCAGCCCCAGAACCCCGATTTGATTATAAAAAGGCAGTTTAAGATTTTATGCGATAACTACGCGCAAAACTGCTTTCTTTGCGTTCTATCCACGCGTCTTTCTTGCTGAGAACAAGCACAAACATTGCACTCCAAGACGACATCTTCTGTTGCGAAAACAGTTCAATTGACGCTGCCTGAATATATTGAATCAGAACATGAACAACGCCAAAGCATTTTAGATTTATTTGTTGTGCAACTTTTACAAACGCGATTAACCTGTGTTTGCTCTGATATTTATACACGTCATTTCTCGCTCCGAATTGAAACTTGTAAGGTGTGTAAGTGGTCGCACGCAATATGTCATTGTCGAGATAACAACGAACGTCGTGGGCGCGCGCGATAACGTAGCCACGAGCGAAACGTGACGAAAACAGGGTGCGAAGTGAGTTCCTTCGACCGATTCCACCTAGATAACTTCAGGCCTGCTTACTGTGTTTTCGGCGGGCTCTGACGTCACTCCACCTTGACTGGTGTATTTCGCCGCAAAGACGCGCCTACACTTGTCCCCGTATTCAGAAACACTCCTCGACTCGACTTTCACCATTCGCTTGACATAGCTGTGCACTGCACCGCTGCTCGGGTAAAAATGAGCCTGCGCTGCTTAGAATAGCAGCAAATTATACTGATATGCAGTAAGTTTTTCTGCCTAAAGATGGCGCTTTTATTGGCTTTCTCAGGTGAAGGTGGAGCGTTGAGTGAAGGGGCGTTCTGGAATATGGGCCTAAAGTTTCGTCAGTCGACAGACATAGATCGCCAAGCCCGACGAACGTTTTCGTGGCGTGCTGGTGTGCTTCTTGGTGACTCAAGAGTACAGGATTTTTCTTCGTCCGTGAAATGATATGTGGATATGTGATGCATTTTGTGCAGTGAATATTCGCAACCTGTACAGCTTCAAATCCGAAGGGTTGGGCGATGCTGCATGGCGAATAGTCACGGCAAAGAGACCGAAGTTGCCAGTGTCCTCGTTTCCTAAAGACAACCGATGAGAAAAATGGGAACGTGCTGTTCATCAAGCTCACGTGGACATTCGTTGTGTGTGTGTGCGTGCGTGTGTGTGTGTGTGTGTGTGTGTGTGTGTGTGCGTGTGACCCGGAGGTACACTTGCCCGTACTACATATCTTCAAGTCTTTTCAATAGCCTCATATTAACCATGTTCTGTTTTTACTTTAAAATAAAGGTGTTATGTGTGCTTGTGGCTTGTTAGTGTAAGCCCTGGAATAAACAATGAGCGTGGCAGCACGTTTTCAGAACAGGTGTTTTACACAACATCGGTAAACATATGGCTATTAACGATTACCGCCGCGGCCTTCTATTACCTCAGTTCACATGGTTGAGAAAAACGGAAGGAATGCTGTTGCATTACTTAGTGCACCGGTTTTGTGCGTAGTATTTTCCTGCCGGTGTTCCTACCACTATATTGCGCTATTATTGTGGCCACCAACGTAGCCTAATACGTTTCCTTGAAATTTAGATGCGTGTAGACACTTACGGTAAAGAGCTTTCTTATTTGATTTTCAGGTGTGCGATCACTACTAGAATATTTAGGAACCACTACCAAAAATATAACAATGCAAGAAACAGCATTGTAGTAGAAGCATCCACGGGGGCTACACGGTTAAATATAGACGCAGTAATAAAATGTTTGCCTGGCCCGAAGTTATATGACCGACTACTCATCACTGCGAGAGGGGCCAGAGCAACAGAGGAAACGCTGCTTCTTGTGTCGGTCACAGGATATTTTTGTGCAAAAAAAAAGATGTTGTTTTCTGTTGCTATGGTCATCTCATCACCCTGATCTTGGGCTGAATATCATACTTATGGCGTCAGCACGCAAACTCCTACATAACTAATCAAACTGTACCATACGTTCGATCGCACAAGTTTTTGGGCGTCATAATTGACAGGAATCTCTCATGGAGTGATCACGTTTCGTACATGAAGAAATGGTTAATGGACATCTGTAGTATACTGAAGTTCTTTGCAGGGAAGACTTGGGGAATGTCTCCCAGTGCAATGCTACAGCTGTACAGAGTACTTTTTCTCGGTTTTCTGTGGTACAGTTTACCGGCATAGACCAATGCAAGCAAAACAAGCCTTCGAACGCTACAGAGTGTTCAGTCCCAGGCACTCCGGATTTGCCTCGGCTTGCCTCGTAGTGCGTCGACAATGGCTACTATAGTTATCGCCGGTGACCACCTCATCACGACACATATTGACGTTGATGCACTCAGGACACATATAAGTCATATTGCTCGGACACCCTGCCACCACCTAGCCTCTTTACCAGCAGATAGACCACGTTCGTCATTTTGCCAAACGGTCACCACATACCGCGATTCTTTGCCAACATGCTGCACACCCGCCGCCAGGCCTTCGACTCCTCCCTGGTGTCTGACTCAGGCTAACATCAGGCTAACTATACCTGGCATCCAGAAAAAAGCAGATATGTTGTCACCTGCTCTTAGACAGCTTGCTCTGCTCTTGTTATACGAGACGTATCAAGGCTGTATACACGTATACACCGACAGCTCTGTTTTACAAAAGAGTTCAACGGCATCATATGTTATACCGATAAAAGACACGACAAGAAAATTCAAGACCTCCCACCTTACGACATCAACGGGAGCAGAGCTCACAGCTCTTCGTGCCACATTGGAATGCATCAACTACCAACAGTCACAAAAAGGGACAATTTTCAGTGACTCAAAGGTGGCACTGCAATCCCTTCTATCACCTCTACACCACGGCCCGTACGAACAGCTGGTATTTGAGATTGCAGAAAACACTCGCCAACTCATTGAGGAAGGACATGAAATAGCCTTTCCATGGCTCCCAAGTCATTGTGGAATAATTGGCAATGAACGGGCCGATCGAGCTGCCCGTTCTGCCCATACTGATTGCGATGAAATATCAATTCCGCTTTCCAGAACTGACGCTGCACGGAAACTCCGCATGCTTGCTCGCAAGAGCACCTCGTCACAATGAAACGAGTCACATTTCATCCATGCACGGTTAGGTACTTTGGACCCAACTCTTAGTCTTCGAATTACTCCGGAATTACGCCAACGAGACGCTACTATGCTGTGCAGATTATGATTGGGCGTCGCATTTACCGATGCGTACGCGTTTCGCATAGGAATGGCCGACACTGCTGCATGCGACCATTGTGGCAGTGATGAAACAACTGGGCACATTCTGTGTGAATGCCCACAATACTGCTCGCAGTGACAGTCACTCTGCAATGCACTAGACTAACTGGACAACCAGCCTCTTTCGGAAGAAAGAATCCTGCGCTTCTGACAGGACTTCATGTCACAGAAGAAGGCTGTAAAGGCGCTCCTGCGCTTCTTGCGTTCAACCTGCCTGTCCAAACGACTCTGATCGAAACTCCCTGAATGTGTGCGCATAAGTGTGTGTTTTCTTCTGTTTTTTTATTTTTTATCTCTCTATTTCTATCCTGTTTCCGACCCTTTTCCCTATACCTCGTGCAGGGTAGCAAACCAGTTCGTCTAGGTTAACCTCCCTGTCTCTTCCTTTTATTTATTTATCTCTCTCCTACATAACTACGTGTCTATAAAGACAGATGTTCGAAAGAGTGAAAATAAAACTGCAGAATCTTTGCAAACTAGTAGCAATAGTTTCTCTGCATGCTCTAGATTATGTGTGTCTGATTAAAGAGTTAATAAAGAATGAATAAAAATTGTACCCCATTTATTTCGTTACTTTGTTGGTCCGTCACATTTTGCACTTATAGATTGACTACACGTTAGATTGTGTATAATCTTAGAATTTTTCGTGGGAGAAATGGCTCACAGGTGAATCTTCAAGAGCTTTCACGCACAGTAAATCTCCTGAACCAGCATCTTTTCTTACCTAAATGGCAGAAAAAAGCTGTTAAGTATGTAAAACTCGCCTCGAACGCTCTATTGTTTTACGACAGACGATGGTGGCAATGGATTCACAGCCTCTCGTACGTGCGCTTGCTCGGGCAAAACGAGTCAAGTCATGGCGGTACTGAGCAGGCCTGATAATGTTCTCCTAGGTGGCATTTATTCCACCCACTGGTCAGGCAGGCTGGAAATAGAAATTTTCTAGTGAAACCTACGCGAGCTACATCTCTTGTTAACACAGGAACCATATGATGTTCAGCGCTTGGTGGCTCTGACCTCAGTTCAAATAACCCGATGCCACGCATCAGAGTGTTCGAGCTGAATTTGCTGAAGGCTAAGCGTACAGCCGTACGCTTAGCTAAAAGCGTTTCAGATGGTGTGCACGTAACGTACGTGAACTTTACGGGTGTACGTACATGAAGTTTTTACGTACGTTAAAATACAACTGCCTCTTGACATACACGCATGGTCATATATGTATTGTACGCGGTATGTAATAAATCCTCGGTTGGCAGACGGCGCTTTTCTTTCAATCCTCAGGTGAATATCAGCGCTTGTTTGTGGCACCATAGGGCAATCACACAATATACGAATAGCTCAGAAATAATTTACTCATTCGTCTGTTTGGATTGTCTTCGCAAGGGTGCCTTTAGCTGTGGTGCTTTTTAAAAGCAAAAAGTGGTTAAAGTTAGAACTGTCGGGAAAATATTTGCCGAATATTGTTTCTGTTATGAAAAACATGGCAGATGCTGCGAATTGACGCAATTGATTTCATGAGAAACAGTCAGCGAGTAGCTGTTTATGCTACCTTTTTCGACTTTGAGGCAGGTGTTACGAGGTGGATCGACGTATTTCTGTAAACAGAGAAGTTGCCTGTACATCGTGTGTTTACTAGGCACGTCAAATACACTGGTATTTAAAAATAAATTATGGCACGATGTAACCTCAGCACTCAAGTAAGAGCCTAAACGTAAGTTTAATTAAAACAAAGTGCTTGCAACGGCGCTGTGATATATCACACATAGCATTTGTTTGCGTGTTTCTCTGCAGTCAAGCAACGTTTGAATGTAGCTTGACGAGACATAATCGCAATGATTATTGCACCTATTTGAGACGTCGTCAGACATTGCATACTTCTCATATTGACTGGTTATTAGACTGTTACAACGCGAAGCCAACACCAGACGGAAAACTGACGTTACCCTGACATGAAACCTGTATTGAAAGAATACATATGTAGCTTTTATTGATTTCTTACTAAACTAAATATCCAGCACTGTAAACACAATTGAAGTTGCAACGAAAAGATGCCTGCATCGTTTCTTTTTCCAAAGCAAGTGTAAGACCTGGCACGTGTCTGCAGTAAAATACTTAACTGAGTCGCAGAATGTGTGGGTGTGTTGCTGTTCGGTCCTGATTTTTACTATTTGCATTCGTCGAGTCCAACGTCTATTTCGATGCCTGTTCTCGCCGTTCTGGGTAGATATAAACTATAAATAACATTTGGTGCACACCATATTTGCATACAGCAGGCCGTGGTGTAGGTGCATGCCACACGTGACTGGAGGAAATAGTTTCATGGCGTAAACGATAGGATTATCTTGTTATTTATGCCATAAAGAGACATTCATATTCTTCCTACCCTCGTGCTCCGACTATGTAAATTTTTGTTGATACCAAGTTAAGGAGGCGACCACGAGAGCATTCAGAGGTAAGCGGCTAGAGAGAAAGAATTTACCACTGAAAGTTCCTTTGGTTCGCTAAGAAATGCTTCACCTTTTGTAACACCCTCATCAAAGAAGTATACGTTCAATTGGTCATGCTGGGGTTGCTTTATCTGTTGTTTCATGCGAGCCACAACCAGTGACATAATTGACAGCCTAAAATATCATTCTACGTAGACACAGCTAGTGTACTGGCTACGAATAAAAAAAGTTTCAAAAGCCCTTTAACTGCCGATCAATCTCAGACTTATGGAAACGCTGTACTTTACATATCACCTGTAAAGATCACAACCTCGTCTTTCTTTCCTGCTCTCTTAATGAAACTAAGATATATGTCATAACGATATTCTGTCTGACTGTCAGAGAAGGTGATCGATTGGCGATATCAAAGCTCTGACACAGCAGGAATGGGTAAAGCATATTTAAGGGATGAAATTGTGATTGGGGTTATAAATATGAACCACTTTTACGCCAGCGCTACCTTCGAAAACGATAGCCCTGCATTTGTTTTTATTTTTTGTAACCGCTGGAAGCAGAAATGTAAAGAAAGAAAGAGGGGAACACTTTTGCTCACGATCTTCCCAGATGCATCTGCACAAGTACTTCTCGCATTCTGCTCGTAGTTTAGGCTTGGCGGCGTGGTGCGTGTAGCAGGACCTCGAACACACGTCCGCAGTACAATCTGCGCACACAAGCGTCATCTGCCTGTCGGAAGCTGCCCATGATATAGCTCATATATATATATATATATATATATATATATATATATATATATATATATATATATATATATATATATATATATATATATATA
This sequence comes from Rhipicephalus annulatus, assembly GCA_013436015.1. Lineage (NCBI taxonomy): Eukaryota > Metazoa > Arthropoda > Arachnida > Ixodida > Ixodidae > Rhipicephalus > Rhipicephalus annulatus. Next base: position 186,090 of record WOVY01009710.1, read on the forward strand.
TATATTACTCCTTTGCCGCAAAACAAAGAAATGTTGGCAGCTCTAGCTTCCACTAAAATGGACCCACACGCGCACGCTCCTTGGCGGAAGCACGGTTATGTGGTAGAAAAGGTGCTTTGTTGGAGCGACACCTTTGCAACCACCGGGACAGCCCTGCCTTGGTGTTCTATATGTTTCTTGTCATGTCAATTGTTGATGATTGTATTTCGGACTTCTTTTGTTATTTATGCTGACTTTTGATGCTATTTGAGTGTCCTCTATTGTAGCAGGGATCCCGCGCAGCGTGCAATATATGGGACGGTATTCAAACAGTGAGAATTGGTGTCATTTCTTTGAATAACACGGCCACCATATTTATCCAACTTTGATACGTGACTCACTTGAAAAAAAGTATTTGGTTTGCAAGCTGCTCCAACACACTGGCCAAACGCCTCGATTGCAGCATCGGAACAATGGCTTATAAAATACTTTCACGTAAGAGAGAGAGGGGGGAGCATGAACGCGAAGATAGAAGCGAAGTTGGCCGTAAAAGCAACGTTACTAGAATAATTTCGTTTATTCTGGTAACTTTGCGTGAAAGCTCAGTCTTCAGCCTGCTAGCTTGCGTAGAGAAAAGGAAGGCACAAGATGAGAGAGTGCGAACAGCGATGACGGTGTGCAGAATGTAAGAAGGGCTAGGCTATCCACCTGCACCACAAGGAAGACAGTGCACAGTAAACTGTGTGCGTACAGTCAGCCTAAAAAGCTCAGAATACCATATGAAACAAGATAGAAGATTGTGTTCTCACCGCTGCTGCAGAAAGCCTTCCATTTAGATTTGTAGCCTATTCTAAAGTACACTCACCACATGCACTGTACAGATCGGCTAAATACTGTCACAAATTTCTAAGAAATTCAGTTTTTCTTTTTAAATCTACTGTTTTGCAAACTTTCGACGCCGACTGTATACCAGCGTGGACAGCTTAGCTCTTACTTAAAATATAGGCAACCTGTTGTCGGAGTAGGAAAGCCGTTCACGTGAGAGTGTTTTGTACAATTCGTTGGCCAGCCTACAAGGACTCTTAATCACCACTTTTGTTGTACTTTTTTCTATCTTCATTATAAATCATTCACCATACATTTAAGCTTTATTCTCACATATCGCAACGAATTCCCCTCTTAAACCAAGTTCACCACACGTCTTCCTTGTTCACTGCCTTCAAAGCGCACGTCGTTTACCATGCGCATGCAAAAACCTTTAAAGACACTCCCTCGAAATAGCCGCTTTCACAGGCTCATGATTTATTCCCAGAATTTTACGTCCAAAAGCCATGCTATGATTATGGAGGACACAGTAGTGGCGGACTGTAAATTGTGACCGTCCGGTGTTCTTTGCAGTGCACTTAAATCCAAGTACACAAGCCTCTATAGCATTTAGTTTCTATCGAAAATACGACCACCGCGGCTGGGATTCAATCCCGCGAATCTCGGGTCAGCACTGAAGCGCCATAACCATTTGACCACCAAGGCGCGTTGATGTAGCATAGGCGCTTACACAGTATTTTGTGAAAGAGTTCATAACGCTCTTGTACCAAAGTATGTGTGAGTATTACGAATATACACGCCAGGACCACGATGTGATTATGCGGAATGCTGTAGTGAAGGGCTCCAGATTATTTTCGCTGTCGGAGGTTCCTTGACGGGCAACACAAAGGTCTCCAATGTGAGTGCAAAACATGAAACGAAACTCTTTTTAACCCCCTTAAAGAAACAAGAAATAAAAATAAGTAATGGAAAGTGAGTAGAAAAGGTAAACGTCCAGACAGAAGCAGCAGCACTGTAGATCTCACAGTATCTCTATATGTGTATCTAAAAGCATCAGCTTTATAGCAAAAGAGTCTTCCATTTCTACCCTAAAATAAAAGTCGTTTTTTATAATTTGGTGGTTTATGCACAATTTGATCAAGTTCTTCTATGACCTGACTGCATTTTTTTGCACGAGAACACCACAGGGATAAAGAAAGATGTACACAACCTGTGTGTGACCGTCCTGTGTGTGTATTTCATTGTGTATGTCTTAATGTGGCTGGTAAAATGTAGTCGGTTGAAAAACAACTTGCTGAAATAACAGTCCTAATTCTTCTATAAGACGTTATATTTATTCCTGGAAGCCAAGGTCTTCAATATTCTAGTGTACAAAGCATACCGGATGACTTAGTTCCGAACACAACCATCGCGTACATTAGGCCCATAATGTATGTTTTCCTTCTTTTCCGAAGGTTTTTAAATATGTAATCATTTCAATGACGACTCAATGAGAAAAAGGAGTCTGTCTGACGTGTAAGGCTAATCATGCAGTATAATAAAATAAGCGTATAAAGTAAACTAAAATTTGCTGGCGGCGATAGGTTTGAAACCTAAGTGTTACACGGCGTTATGAGCAGAAGCCAGGTGTATACATGCAGTATATAAAAATTGTGCGCCTATGATAAAGAGCTGCTCTTTGAAAATTCTATGCTGAATTTCTTTGTCATAGAAATCGGTATAACACGAAAGCGAACAGTGTCTTCACAGGACTATAGTTGATTGTTGTTTATAGTACATTGATGTGTGAGCGCTTGCACAATCCTATCGGCAACTGGCAGCTATTAGGAACCGTTTTACATGCATGCACCTACGTTGGCGCCTATATAGTGACACATCTCCATCCTGACGACCAACGAGAAAAATCATATTTTAACCCTTGGATTAATCTTGACAAAGATCATGAGGTAACGCTTGGGTATAATAATAATCTTTGTCGATGCGTCAAAGTGATGTATTCGATGGGTATTCGATGAGTCAAAGGGAATGATAGAGTAGCGAAGTAGTTAACATTCGCTTTGACACATCAAATACTAAATACTTGGAAAATATGGCATCAACACGCACATAATACTGGTACTTATTATAAACCGATTCAAAGCATCGTAATTCGAGGAGACAAAAGCCAAGGTGTGTGCTCCCAATAATAGGTTATCCTGCGCCTGTATTTGTGCACATGCCGCACAGCGCTGCACGAACGCGAGAGGCAAAGTTTATAGCTCGAGTCGTGAACGCGGAAACAGCTTTCTACTACCTGCTGGCCTGTTTCTAGCTACATCGAAAGCTGTAAATTCGAAGCGCTCACTGTCAGCGCTCTTTAGTGTTATCATTCAGTACTTCACCGATTCCAGACGATGACACCACCGCCCCTCAACTAAGCTTACTGGGAAAGGAAAAAGGTGTGAGATATACCGACACGTTTGCGAAGCCTTATGCATGGGCGACAGTAGCACAGTGGGTAGAGCATGGAACTTCTCGTATCGGATCAATAAATCGTGGGTTCGGCCGCAACATCATCGAAGTCACAGAAAGTTTGAAATGCGAATGCGTTTCTTAGTTAGGCAATGTCAGGCGTCCATCGGGATGCGTCCACCACCCTTTCCCATATCAACAGCTGTGGGCAAGCGCGTCCCTAACGACCAGAGCCCCCCCCCCCCCCCTTTCCATGTCATGCTTCAGCGTCGTCAGCTGTCTGCAACATCTGCGGGCGCTCGCGTTTATCCTCGCCCCTAGAAACCGGTGACCCCTCCCTCCTTGACTTGAACTTGACTTGCCACCAGCTCAATGCAGTGCGTTTGGAACGAGTTTGTAGCATTTGGCTGCCAGCGTTTGTGTAGCGTTTGTGTTGATAAGACGCTGACATTATGACCGTCAGGTACAATGACAGGTGCAGCGCTTCGCCGCCCTTTCTCTCGCCGGTTCCATCCGGAAATGTGTGCTCGAGACGCCGCTGCGAAACGTCAACGCTGAGCTGAGAACGCAGTTTTTTTTACTTCATGCTATGTTTTAACCATGCACACCAGGTACTAGAGCTTGAAACGGCTGCACGGTGTAAGAAAAAAAATTATTCTTCTAACGCTGTGTTCTCACGTGCAAAACATCCTTACGGACTCTACGCAATACATTCGCATTTCCTCACAATTGCCTTCGATGAGGTGGGTCATTTTTTTTCTTCCACCTTTTCTTTGACTTTTAATTAGCATTTTACTGATGTCCTATTCATGAAAAAAATGATGTCAATGAGGTCTTGGTAGACCCCAGCATAAAACCGTGTCATATTTTAGAAACAATAGAAAGGAAAATAGACTGTTCGACGTTCAGCGTACACCAGCGTGTGTGTATATGTTCAGCGTAGATCGGCGATCATACAATTCTGTGCGTGAGGTGCACGCAATACAAGAAAAATAGGCGATGACAAAATGTCACACTTACATGTGCGACGATTGCAGCTGCAGTACGTTGTACCATTGTCGAACTTAGCGCATGCGCCAGTTACATTGAATAGGGGCCCTCCAATCAATTTCACGCAGTAATCGTCGCAGGATTTGTCCGCGCATGGAACCGGCGCTCTGCGTAAAGGGCACAAGAAACATATAGGGAACACGCACTGTTCAACGAAGTAGAGAGCAAAGGCCACCTGCATAAAGTGATCCAAGCTATTTAGCATGGCTACAATGTGTATAGAAGGAAGGGTGATAACAGATATCGCTGAAATCCGACATCTTCAGACGTACTGCTATTCACCAGGAAGTGCATAGAAAAGGAGAAAAAAATCTCTCAGGCAATTATTATAATAGCACCATCAACTTGTTGATGGAACCAAACAATATTTTAAAATTTAGAACCCCTGACCTTATTGAAAGAATGAGGGCAAACGTAGCGTGGCATGAGCTTGCCTTACCTACCTACCTACCTACCTACCTACCTACCTACCTACCTACCTACCTACCTACCTACCTACCTACCTACCTACCTGCCTGCCTGCCTGCCTGCCTGCCTCCCTTCCTTCCTTCCTTCCTTCCTTCCTTCCTTCCTTCCTTCCTTCCTTCCCTCCTTCCTTCCTTCCTTCGCTTTCTTTCTTAGCTTTTTTTTTCTTGCATTGGGATAGCTATATTATGGACACTTTCGATGGTGTTCCGAGGTCACTGTTGGCGTCATGTTCTTTATAAAGTCCTAAGAGATAACCCGTCCTACCCTCGGGTGAAGGTACGCAAGCGAGAGTAACGAACGCGGCTGAAGTATAAGAAAAAACGAGCCGGCTACTTATTCATCTGCATATACACATACGATGTCTAATATGTCATGTAAAAATCTATCATGTTATATAGCCAGAATTGAATGATCAAGAAATATGTTTCAAGTGTTCATTGAAATGCTAGAGTTGAGAAACTTTTGGACAAAGCATCGCATCAAAATTAGATTTCAAACTGGGCAAGCTTTTACGAAAACAACAAACTATGCAATTAAAAGGTGAAGACAGCGGAAACTAAAGCTAGCGGTCGTTGAATCATATGATTCTTTTTATAATTATATTGTTTTATTTATTGAGGCCCTCAAGGCCAAAAGGCATTAGAGAGAGTAGTGGTCAAAAAAATGAATACAGAAAACGAAATTTCGAATGCAAGTGCAATGTTTCTGGGTTATGCATTATATATAATGATGTAACTATTTACGAACAAAAGTAACAAGGTATAGTACAGAACAACGAACACGTTTTTCTGGCCTCGATATACCTTATAGGCTAAGTTATTTCAGAAGGAAGCGTTGTCTTGGATGCCATCTGTCAAGCTGGGAAGGTGGTTCCAGTATACTGATGTGCGGGTAGCGAAGAACTGAACAAATGTTTGTTTGAAATAACGGCGCAGGTAGGTACACCTACTCTGTGGGAATAATCTAGCCTGGTTGAAATGAAAAATAGAGGAGATATGATTTCGTCGCGTATGTTAGGACATGGGTAAAAAGTTTATGGAAGAGACATAAGCATGAAACTTGGCGTCGATATGCTAGAAATTGTAAAATAAGAGTGTTTTTCATGGTGGTGACGATTTCTGTACAACTGTAGTTCATGAAAATGAAACGGGCAGCGTTGTTTTGTAGGAGCTCAAGTGCCCTAATAAGGTTAGCCGAATAGGGGTCCCAGATGGCTGATGCGTATTCCATAGTTTACCACGAACAAGCGTTTTGCATAATGTTAGTTTGAAACATGCTCTTAGCAGTCCTAATTATGATACTGATATGGAGCGAACAAATTGAATAAGAGTTTATATGTATGCCAAGGTAGAGGTATGACTTTACTTGTTCGACTAAAGTGCTATTTAGGTAATATGTAGCGGGAAAACAAGATGATGTACAAAAAACGCGTAAAACTTTACGCTTGGGTAAATTAAGCTGCATTAGTCACGAGTTACACCATTTCCAGACGGAAGTGAAGTCATTTTGTAGAATACACAAGTCGTTGTTGCAAATATTTTTTTAGAAATTTCACAGTAATCTGCGAATATGTGTATATTAGAAACTACGTAAGTTATTCATCTAAATTGGAAGCCCGCCGTGGTGGTCTAGTGGCAGAGGTACTCGCCTGCTGACCCAAAGGTTGTGGGATCGAACCCCGGCTGTGGCGACTGCATTTTAGATGGAGGCGGTAATGCTGTAGGCTTGTGTGCTGAGATTTGGATGCACGTTAAAGAACTCCGTGGGTGGTCAAAATTTCTGGAGCCCTCCACTACGGCATCTCTCATAATCATAAGGTGGTTTTGAGACGTTAAATCCCACACATTAATCAATATAAATTAGAAACAAAAGAGGACCTGATACAGACCCCTGAGGCACCTCAGAATGAAGGGGGCTTTGCTAGGAAGTAGTATTGTTAGCAGTTACAAACTGAGAGCGTTTGCAAAGCGAGCATTCAAGCCAAGAAAAAAGGCTAGAAGCATGGTTTAGTTTGCCCAACTCAAATAGTAGTAGTTTGTCGCATACTTTTACAAAAACTTTCGCAATATCAAGGAAAAATGAAGTCAATAGTAGAGCTGCGATCAAGAATGACATAAATCTTACGGGTTAATGAAGCTGTGTTTCCCACGATGAGCCTTCACGGAAGCCATGCTGTGTGTTGGTAAAAAGTGAATTAGTCTTTAGGAAGTTTGCAATGCCCGAGAATATTATGTGCTCTAAGGCCTTACATGGAATGCTAGTCAATGATATGGGCCACTAACTGAGAAGTGAATTTTTGTTCCCCAATTTGTTTATCGGAACAACCTTCCCAATTATCCAGTCAGCCGGCAAAATACCAGAGTCGAGAGTCTGCTTAAAAATCTTAAACAGTATAGAGCAGTAAGTTATAGCACCTTTCAGTATTTGTGTGGTAAATAAGTAAACAGCTTGGCTTGAACATGATTTTAGCTTGCCAATTATTTTTGATGCCATAAGGTTCGACAAATATAGAACTCATTGTTAATGTTAAGCAATTGTAAGGATTTGTTCGAGGAAAAGTGGTGTTGGTGGATAGAACAAATTACTGTATAAATTCGAGTTTATTACTGTTGGTCATTTTGCATCTGGGATAGCCAAACCACTATTGTCTATTAAGGTAATGTCATCTGTAGGATTAGTGTTCACGACATGCCAAAACGTCTTGGAATCAGTGGTAAGACTGTTAAGACTACTTTGAAATAGGTTGTATCTAGAACCTTTATTTACACATACTTAAGTGTGATTGACAATACAATGGGCTTCCCAAATTTCGTTAGTACCGGGCACTAGCGCGGTAAAAACATTTCTTCCGTCGGACAACCATTTAAGGTACGACCAAACGAATTGTAGCAGTGGTACCCTGGTGCTCTTGAGTGTGGTGGAACTTTTGTTGTGGTATATGCTAGTCTGTAAATCTTTATTTTATTCATTTCCAGATTCCAGATAACTACTGCAGTGGGATTATCGAAACCGTCCCAGAACAAAGTATAGAATTTCGGTAAGGTTCAGGTTTATGGCATTGAAGTTAGCTTTCTTGTCGTCATGGATGTATTTAGAGATTACTTGAACTGATGCAGTATGGGTGATAATTTTAAATGAAAGCGATAAATAGGCACTGATCCCAGCTAAGTACGCGATGTCTGGGGCGAGGTCTGGTGGAAGGGTAAGCACTAAATGAAGAATGTTTGCAGTTGTTTCCGTAATTCTTGCTGGTTGAGATACTAGTTGTGAGAAGGTGAGAGTCGCAAAGGTATAAGAAATTGGTGCTTAGACTAGACAACGAGCTTCGGATAGGAGGGTTAGAACTTGGAAGGCCAAGATATGTTTGGAATGTTCAAGTCACCAAGTAGGAAGATCGATGCCTTCGGGTGTACACAGCATTTATCGCGTCATGTTGATTATCAATGAAACTAGCTGAAAGATTCCGAGGGTGGCAGCATACCCAGAAAATGAGCTTTAGGTGCGCTAGTTCTACACATGTCCAGACAAGCGCGAGATCTGTTAACAGCATAAAAATGAAGACTTTCGCAAGAAGTTAGGAGAACACCCTCATGCTGACGAGATGTGCGGTCACAGGAGTAAGAGTATACCGGGTTGAGTTATTAAAAAATTCAGTGTTACGTACATTAGAATGAAGCCAGGCTTTGGTAAGTGCATCGATATGCGCATTACGTGTATCAGATACGGAATAAAACGCATCCTGCTTACCTTCTTACATTAACGAGAAAAACAGATATGTGTGGTATATTCGACGACTGTCTCCTAACGCTGTGCTATGAAGAGTACACGGTATTCAGTGCACGAGAGGAGGCTGACAGCCGTGTAACCTCTGGTGCTAGAGAAGGCTAGAGCGAACTAGCTCAGGCCGACCTCTCTGCCTTCTAATAAATTCTCACTCTGCAGAGGAGCCGGTTATATTATAGCTTCTAGTTTATTGATCATACATTGTAGCACATGTTGTTAATGGTAATTTGTTGCATCGTGGCTGAAACTTGGCTCCATCGTCGTGCTGAGCTGGCTTTTGGTGAATTCTGGTAAGTGTTTTCTTGCGGAACGGGTGGCTAGTGAAAAGTTCTCGCATACTAAAATAGTATCAGGGTTAAGCTTAGTCGGAACGAGATGCTAGAATCCACGCACGATTTTTGAGCGAGCAGAAATTAGTGATCACTGGCCACGAACGTTGCGAAGAAAACGTGCCTCTGCGGTGTGCGCACAGGATTTGAGGTTTGACAGAGTCGTTGACGAAGGCACTTGAAAAAGTAGCAATCACTGTTTGTTCAGCTTGTTCTCATGTTTCGTGGGCATCCACACGAGCCTCTAATTTTTGCTGTTGTGAGGTTAGGTGCTGAACGGTGCACTGGTTCGAGGCAATGTCAAGTTGAATGCCATCAAGATATTTGCAACAACTCTCAACTTGCTCCAAGTGCTGAAGAGTATCAAACAATTTAGCTTTAAGGTATTTCTGGCTTGCTTTAATTTCATTGGCATCAGCGCATAGTTTGGCTTGCTTGTCTTGAGGGCAGTTGTTTTTTTTTCGCTTATGGCGTTCAGCAATTTAACAGCCTCACTCATTTGCTTGGGTTCACGTTCAGGTTTGGAGGGGTTGGTTGATTGCGTGTTGGGACCGGGGTTAGTTTCAACATCGCCGAAACAGAATAGTAATTGAAAGGAATAAAAAAATACCAGGAAGTGTTGTGCATCACATATGGGCAAATTATTTGATTGATTTGTGGGGTTTAACGTCCCAAAACCACCATGTGATTATGAGAGACGCCGTAGTGGAGGGCTCCGGAAATTTCGACTACCTGGGGTTCTTTAACATGCACCCAAATCTGAGCACACGGGCCTACACTATTTTTGCTTGTATCAAAAATGCAGCCGCAGAAGCCGGGATTCAATAGCGCGACCTGCTGGTCAGTAGCCGAGTGCCTTAGCCACTAGACATTACGCTAGGGGCATTGTATCAGATGATTGTTGAAGTCAAGAGTTGCTCCTAGAGACACAGAAATTATGATTTAAAAAATTTTCATGCTGCACACATTTAAAATTTCACGCACACACACACATACACACACACACACACGCATATATATATATATATATATATATATATATATATATATAGTGGGAGCAATAATTTAATGGGCCAGTTAGTCTTCGTGAAGGTATGGGATATGGCACAACGGCAGCGTTGTCACCAAAGATAAACATATTTATTTCCCAACAGTTTCGGGAGGGGTGCTCTCTTCATCAAGGTGGAGGACCCCTCCCGATAAATATATTTATCCTTGTTGAAAACGCTCCCGTTGTGCCATATCCCATACCTATATATATATATATATATATATATATATATATATATATATATATATATATATATATATATATATATATATTTATATATATATTGTGGCCAATTGTTACTTGCATTGTCCTCATCCCTGCATGATATTAATCACTATCGTCCGCTTGTCTCTTTGTCCTCATTGCCACTCTGGGTCATCATCATCGTCATCTTCTGTGTACTGGCTCTGCCCGTTCGTTTCGCGAGGTCTTTCCTCAATTAAACGCCGTCGCAACCAAGACTACCAATACTTCATACGTGGTGGAGGTGGATTTTTGGTCCTCTTACCTCCCGCAACCCGCTCTACCCGCCGGAGCTTTGTTCAGGCCGCCATTGCGCCCACTGTCAGGCATCATGTCCCTGACCGAGCCTACCGGAGCTGATGTCATCAACCACGCACCGACGCAAGATGCCCCTCCTATTTACATACACGGACATCAGCGGGAACCCCCGCTCTTCGCTGGTCTTCGTGGAGAAGACGTAGAAGACTGGCTCGACGACTACGACCGCGTAAGTGTCGCTAATCGGTGGGACGAGGCCACCAAACCGTGTTACGTCCCTTTTTATCTGATCGGAGTCGCAAAGACATGGTATTTTAACCACGTCATTGACCTACCCGACTGGACTACCTTCGAGCAGCCGCTGCGATACGTTTTTGGGACCCCGGACATTTGGTCCGCCGTCGCGAAGAAGACACTTGATACACGCCAACAACATCCCGGTGAATCGTACACTTCATACATCGAGGATGTCGTCGCACTGTGCCGGCGTCTCAATCAATCCATGCCGGAATCGGACAAAGTGCGCCATATATTGAAACGCATATGGCCTGCTGCCTTTAATGCACTTGCTGTGCGAAACCCAGCTACCATCGCTGATGTCGTGACGACATGCCAGCGCCTTGATACGCTGGACTCTGTTTGCATCCAACCGGACATTGACGACCACCACTCTACGTCTCATGGCTAGCTGCGTGACCTCATCCGGGACATTATACGTGAAGAATTGTGGTCTATGGGCTTCACACCTCCAACACCACGTCCTACACAGTCTTCGGGAGTGCCCTTGCGTGGCACCGTCAGGGAAGAACTTACATCGCTGACCGGCGTTGTGCTAAAGCCCCTAGATGTTGGAAAGTAGCGACGCTCCTTTATCCACGCCGGCACTCTCTCGGCGCACCGGCAACCTCCTCTTTTTTCACCCCCTCTTTCGCGGAGCCCGCGCATCCCAAGCGCTGAATGGCTGCGGCGGGCGATACCGCCCAGTCAGATGACCCTGACGTCACGAAAAGCGCGCGCAAGCAAACTTCGCGCGCTTTTCGTTAATCACGCACGCCATGAACCCTCCAGGCGCCACGCCAGCCCTGCCGCTCTGAACGTGTGTTTTTTTTTTGCGTAGAATCGTGAGCTTCGTTTTTCGTGGATATGCCTGGCTGTTGCGCGTATCAGTGCAGCAGCAGGTCAGAGAAAGGAGTAAGATTATTCTATATCCCCCGAGGAGATAGGAATAGGAATGCCGTGCGCAGAAAGCAGTGGATCCACAACATCGGGAGAAAGGATTTCGCCCCTTCTAAACACGTCGTTCTTTGCGAGGTTAGTGTTACCGATTTCGTTAAATCTCTAGATAGAGTGGTACGAAGATTTTAATGCTCTTTGCATCGCTGGACTCTCCGTTCAGTTTAATAGCGAGCACATATAAATATGGATATAGCTGGGTCTGAATGAGTCGCTGAGCTTTTTTTGTAATTCTCTGTGCCCTGAGATAGTTTTCTTGTGTTTTAGCGCGTGCGTTAGTTTTCCTAATGTGTGTAATTTGTAAATTAACGTGTGTAATTCCTACGCATGTGTGTGTGTGTGTGTGTGTGTGTGCGTGCGGGTGTGCGTTTATGTGTGTGCATGTGTGCGCCTGCGTGTATGCGTGTGTGTATGTATGCGACTGCATATGCGCGCTTATGTGTGTGTGTATATGTGCACCTGTGTGTTCGCGCGTTTCTGTACGTCTGTATTCGCGCGTGTGTATGTGCTTGTGCGGACGTGTGTGCGTGCGTTTGTCTATGTATTCGCGCCGGTGCGTGTGTGTGTGTGTGTGTGTGTGTGTAAGCGTGCGCCTGCGTGTGCTGTGTTCTGCGTGTGCTGTGCTGCGTGTTGCGCATGTCTGCATTCGGGCGTGTGTATGTACGTATGCGCACGTATGTGTGTGCGTGTACGTGTGGGCGCACGTATGTGTGTGCATGTGTGCGCCTGCGTGTTCGCGCTTTTCTGTATGTCTGTATTCGCGCGTGTGTATGTGCGTGTGCAGACGTGTGTGCGTGCGTTTGTCTGTGTATTCGCGCCGGTCTATGTGTGTGCGTGTGTATGCGTGCTCCTGCGTGAGCTGTGTTCTGCGTGTGTTGTGCTGCATGTGCTCCGTGTTGCGCGTCTGCGTTCGCGCGTGTGCATGTACGTATGCGCACGTATGTGTGTGCGTGTACGTGTGCGCCTCCATGTGCGTGCGTTTGTGCTTGTGAGTATGTATGTTCGTGCGAGTGTGTATCTGTGTGCGAGCGCTCGTGCGTTCGTGTGTGCTTGCGTGCTTGTGTGTTCGTGAACCTTGGGCTGGATACTTGTGAAGTCAGGAACTCGTTTACTGTTGTTGCGTGCTGTCTGTATCTTTACAAAGTTTCAATACGGTTATAGTATTTTGTTGTTGTTTACGTACACTTCATGTTTCGAAGGCTTGGACCCTAATATATAAGTAGGTAAATGACGTTTCGTTTTTGTTACATGTGTAATAAAAATGTGCATGCTTGCACCGTTTTTTACTCCAAGAGTGAAAACGAATTCGAATGGGAGAGATGTGTTTGAGATGTGTTTGTTACTATGCGTATACTCATATATCACGGTCATGTTTCAGCTCCATTTCACCAATGATCAGTTTGAGCCGAAAGTATTGGAAGCCCATGGACTGAAAAAATTGAAGCCCAACGCAATTCCTACTTTGTTCTCGCATCGGCCGCCGCCAAAAGAACAAAAACCCCCGTCAAAGAGTTTGGAAATTCGCAAGAAATGCTCAAAAAACGTAAGGCACTCTTCAGTGACGTTCCCTTATTAAATATAGCATTCTAATGCGTATCTTAACTACATAATGGAACACAAGTGACGGAGAAATACTGTTGTTCGAAATCAGACCATCACACTGAATGGTGATTAAAGAATACACACACGGCGCTGAAATGTGAAAAATTGTAGTTTTTTGCCATATACCTAAGCACGATGATTCGATCTCAATCCAACCTTTAAAACTATGTCAAAGTGTAGCAGAAAAGTCATTGTAGTTTTGAATTCCTGTTACAGAAAGCCACGTAAACTATGGAGGGCCGCTCGACGCCGAAGCGCCGAAAGTATTTCATAAAAAGCACGAGTTCTGTTGCGAGTGTCCATCTTGTGATTTGACCTTTCTTTGAATTACGTGATTCAGCGGGTTTGTAATACATGTGGGCGTATTCTGGTTGTATCACAATAGGTGAGGAATCTGTACTGGAGCATACAACAAGCAAACAAGGAGCGTTTGCTGAAAATCAGTGTAGCTCCCCAGCATCGGCAGACTCTGCTGGCTCCGCTTCTTCTGCAGAGGTAGCAGAGCCCGAAGTTAACGAAGTTTGCGAAAACGAAGTTAACCAGCTGGTGGAATCTCCTTTTGAAATCGTCCACGACAACTCCTGTAAGAGTCGCCTGAATGATTTGTGTGGAATGCCACCGTAATTTTGTTTCTCAAAAATATTTCCACCTGTCCTTTTCATGTGCAGCCCATGACAGATTTAGCCCTGAGGTCAGCAGCAACGCAACTCAAGATATTGCAGCAGTTGATAATGGTAAACCAAACGTTGCTTTTTTGATTTTTGGGTCTAAGCATTGACATTTCACCATCCAAACAGGCTTCCCTGGAACTACATGTCAACCGGCGATGAACGCAACCAGTACTGCACGACCTGTGCTTTACACTTGTAAGAGACGAGCTGTTGAACACTTAGACTTATCCTAATTTTTAACATGTGATATTGAGGGCTTACGTCTGAATTGCTTTCAGCGTGCCAAGAAGCAATCCAGGGACGAATTGCGGAGCTCGAACGTCTACAGGAAGCTACCGCGAGGAAACTGGCGCTCGCTAGGAAGAGGTATCTTAAAAGCGAAGAAGAAAAGGAAGAAATCAAGAAAAGGCTCAAAGGACTTTTTAATGATGACAAAATGAGGTCGATGGAACGACTGTCCGCGCAGGGAGCGCGATGGGAAGCAGGCACACTCGTCAAATCGCTGCAGCTGCGCCTGGCGTGCGATTCCCGAGGATACGGACTCCTGAGGGAGTTCGAATATCCACTCCCGTCGGACCGTACGCTTCAGCGCCACATTCAGCACGTCAAGTTTCGACCTGGATTACTGAGAGATATACTGGAGCCTCTAAGGGCGAAGGTATGGCTTGGGTAAAACGCTTGCATCACCAAATTTTCTGTGTCAGCAAATAGTAGCAAACACAAATACTGGATACTTGAACCTGTGGTTACGTCCGGAACTTCTCGGAGGAAAATGATTTTGGCCCATTGCTATAACTTGACACATGTCTTTCTAATCTACTAAAACTTCTGTAAAATGACTTGTTTTTTCATCGTCTGGTAATTTCATTGTGCAGGTCAACCTTATGCAACCTGAAGAACGCCATGCTTCGTTGATGATCGATGAGATGCAGATTACACCAGGGCTCGTATATGACCATTCCTGCTGTAATGTGATGGGAGCTCCTACGTTACCACTGGCCGACGGATCGCTCCCAGACGACTGTCTTGCTACCCACGGCTTAGTTTTTATGCTCGGGGGATTCTCATCTAGGTGGAAGCAGACAATTGGTTATCATTTAACTGGAAATTCGTTTGACGCGAACAGCCTAAGAAGCGAATTGATTAACATAATAACGGCTTGTGAGTCGCTCGGATTAAAAATTCATGTGCTAGTATCCGATATGGGTGGCGGAAATCTGGCATTATGGCGACTGTTCGGTATTTGTGCAGGAAAGTATAGCCGGCCATCGACTAGCTGTGTTCACCCTTGTGATCAGTCAAGGCGACTGTGGTTTATGCCAGATGTGCCTCACCTTTTGAAGAGCCTTAGAAATCACCTGACAAGAGGCCAGGCTATTTACCTTCCCGATGACATCGTGAAAATGCATCAACTGCCTACAAACTGTGTTGATCTTCGTTATGTGAAAGAACTTATTGAACACGATGAAAAAAGTGAGATCAAGCTTGCTCCTCACCTTAACTCGTCTTGTGTTGAGCCAAACCATTATGACAAAATGAAAGTGAAATTCGCATACAGTCTATTTTATAACGATACATCTGCTCGCTTGCACATGTTAGTTGAAAATGGTAAGATTAGCAAGGACGCACTGACTACGGCTTGGTTCATTTCGACCGTTTTTCGGTGGTTTAGGCTAATGACATCAAGGACTAGTAAACTGGCGTTTAGCCATTCAGTGCAAGCAGCTTATGGTGAAGCTGTTAAGTTCCTTACTGAAATTGTTGACTTATTCTCAAAGATTTCTATAGGGGCTCCGACAAATGCACCTTGGAAGCCAATACAGACCGGCATCACTGTCGCCACATTGACTGCATTAGATATTCAATCTACGATGCTTGACAAGTATAACTTCAGCTATTTCTTATTGAGCAGACTCAGCCAGGACCCACTTGAGAACTTGTTTTCAACCCTGCGCTCGAAAAACCCCATTCCGATATTGTATGAATTCAAGTGCAGTCTGAGGAGTGCTACGTTAGCACAGTTCTTAAAGCCGAGCAAGAACGCCAGTTATTCGGATGATGGAGCGTTTATGCTGTTATCCCTTGAAGACCAGCCGAACAATGAGGGTCAGGAGCAAGTGCAACTTCCAGATGACCTATTCGATCTAACAAGTGAAGCAGATCAGTCGATAGAATACTTGGCAGGGTATGTTGTATCCAAACTGCTGAAACGGCTGCACTGTGAAAACTGCCGCGCCGCACTCGTCAGCGATAAGGCACCAGCAAAATTAATCTCACTGAAGAACTTCTCAGAGTCGGGCCTTGCGCTGGTTAACCCTTCGCCTGCTGTCGTGGAGATTCTCAAGGTGACGGAAAACTTATTCAGAAGCAACAGAGAGGCACTCATAAAAAACACTGTGACCGCTGTAGAACTTCAGGCTGCAGTCCCTAGAAGCATTTCCACCGTGACTTGTTTCCCTGCATGCCATGAAAACATTAAAGATATTGTAGGCGTCTATGCCAAACTGCGAATTCACATTCTTGTCAGAAACGAGGCATCAAAAATAGTCCCCGCTACAAACGGCAAGTGTGCAAGCAAAATCGTTGGCATGCACGTCGCTGCGGCAAACATACGCTGACAATTGTGCCCGCCTGCAGCAGATGCGATTTATTTCGTCGTTGTTTGTGTAGCGCTACAATAACGACGTTTGTAGCATGCGCAGTACCTCTGAACAATATATATGTAGGTAGACCTTTACTGTATGAGAGCTGTCTTGCTGTTCATGTAACCCATGTAGAGATATCTTGGGCGTAAATAGCATGCGCCTTGGCTTCGAATTTCTTACAACGAGCGGTTCTTCATTGTAGCGCAAAAATAAACGTGTTGCTACTGAAATTTCTTTTCTTCTTCAGCTAACTGCACAGTGAGCCTACATGCATTTTCTTGGTTCACTGGACACAGTGAATTTACGGCAAGTAAAACTACCTTCCTATTGCAATCATAGTTACATATTCCTCAAATTTTAGTTAATATGATAAACTGTGTTCAGAAAATTAACGACAAACAACTTCTCAGTCGAGGAGAAATACTTCGTAGCTAGAGTAGTACATTTTTATAACCACATACCAGTCCGGCCCGGAACCTTCCGCGCCGCCTTGATTATTTTGTAGTTCAATGCCATCAGTTATGAAACACCGGTAGCATTTTTCATTGAATTATTCTTTTGAATAAAATCAAACGATTATACTCCTTCGACCTTCGTGCATATAGAAGAACATATGTTGTTTAGGCTAAAGTAAAACATCTCACAGGGTTCCTTATGCGTTCATTTAGGACGAAACATTGATTGATTGATTGATTGATTGACTCGAAGGCGAAAACAATCTTCTTTTTCCTCTCAGCCATTGTATTTAGGTGTATTGATGCTGCCCCGCCACCCTTCCAAAGCTTTCTGCGCCTATCGTGATTTTGCACTACCTCCAAGTTTGGAGGCACCCCGCCTGGTTTTGCATTGCCTCCGTGATCGGTACACCTTTGACCAAGCTACGACGCGATGTGATGACGCCATCATGTGACGCTACGTGACGTCATGATGACGTCACAAGGACGTCACGTAGCGTCACATGATGACGTCATCACATTGCGTCGTAGCTTTGTCAAACATGTATCGATCACGGAGGCAATGCAAAACCAGGTAGGGTGCCTCAGGACGTCACAAATTTTGGCGATCTGTGACGTGTTTGGTGACGTCACCAGATGATGACCTTTTTCATCACTATATATAGTCACCGACGCCACGGGACGCGAGACGTCTTCGACGCGGGTCGCCGACGGTCAATTTCCGCGTTTGATGAGACAGCTAAGGCTTTCGTCTTAATAAGTCAATTAACAACCGCTCAATGATATCTTGGCAGCAGCCGTAAAGTAAATAGCCATACGCACGGAAGCAAAGTTACGTATCTGGTATATGTATGTATTATGCGTGTATGCTCATATAAAGCAAGAGCCACGTACGCGCTTTTCGTAATGGCTCTCTTCTGATAAACTTTACATCCTGAATTCTGTGAGTTAATTATAGCGTAACATAGTCTTAGAAGCTTCCATCTGAGCGGTGGGTTTTGCTTTTTTTAACAGACTGAGGTAAGTCCCAAAGTTAATGGAATGCAATATCTCGTCGTTTCATCGTGACGGAAGCCAGGCACGCACGGTGACTTCTATGCTTGCTTTTCGCCAACACAACATGAATTTTACAAAGCGACACTGCAGCACTTATCAAGTTCTCGTCTATACAATGTGCTGCCTACATTACATGCACTTAATACACATCCGCGTTACAGACAGCCGAAGCGGCGACGGAGAGGTAAACTGCTAAACCGCCAGCTGGTATGCTCATTTTTTCGAAGCTCTTCCGCTCGTATTTATCGAATCGTCTTCAAAAATATGTCTGCCATAATGTTCTATGGGAAGCCTAATTTCGTCACGACTCTTTCTTAAAGGACATATTCTCGTATAATGCTTCAAGGAGCCGATTAAACAAGCGCGCGCATTGAATCTAATGCGGCTGCAGCGAGCCAGTGGAGGGTTCAGCGTGCCGTGCGCACCGCGCCGGCCGGGAGAGGGGAGAATTCCGAGGAGAATTGAGGAGGAAAACGCGCGCGCGGAGGAGAGTGTCGCTACTTTCTAGATCTAGGGGCTTTACGTTGTGCCCGTACAGCCACCTGTTTAACGCCCCATACCCACGTACCCAGAAGTTGCTGCCGTGCCTCCCAGCGACGCCCACGCGACATTGCTGCGTTCATCCTACGCATCAGTTGCTGCCGCTCCCTCGGTAAACTACCATTCCGTGCTCCCTGATCCTCCGGCCCACCTAAACGCGCTATCTCCAGGTGCCCCGAATGACTTCTATTCCCCACAGTGGCGCTCGTCTCGCCCTGTATGCCACTACTGTGGCTATCAGAGCCACATATCTCGTTTTTGCCGAAAGCGCCAGCAAGATGAGCGTCGGAACGACGTGCGCGAACGGGATTCGTACACTGGGGCGTCTTATCAAGGTCGGCGTTATTCGTCTTCCCCGCACGGGTCTTCATCTCCTCCGGCATCGACTGCACCACGAAACAGCTGAAACACGAGACGCCGCTCGCCTTCGCCCTTCCGCCGTTCCACTTTTCCACTTCGGACCGCCTCATTCTCATCTGATATTCATTCGGAAAACTAAGTGATGCAGTTTGCGGAAGAAATACCGCATTCGGAATTAGAACTGAAATTCCTCCATCAGGCCCGTGTAACACGCTTTCTGTGGAAGTGAAAGGAGTGCGAGTCGATGCTTTGGTGGACACAGGTGCCTCGTTGTCTGTGATACGTGCTGATTTGTGTGAACATTTAAGGAAAGTAATGACGCCTTACGATGGCCCCATGTTAGTTGCTGCCTAGGGGAACGTCATTCGCCCTTCCGCGTTTTGTACTGTGCGTGTTCTCATCGACGGCATCCACCATCATGTCCAGTTTGCTGTCCTGTCCCGCTGATCTCACCAACTAATTTTAGGGTGAGATTTTCTATCATCTGCTTCCGCGGCGATTTTTTGTGGACAACGCGTCGTTCACCTCGCTGACACCGACTACATGCTTGACGACGACAATCACAAGCCACTTCGTCTGGTCGCTGCGAAAGACATCTAACTGCCTCCATTACAAGAGCAAATTGTCAGCATTACGTCCAATGACATCTATCACGGTGATGTATTGGTCTCGTCGTCACCACTTTGCGTTCGTAAAGGTATAGTTCATCCGTCCGGTGTCGTTCATTTTTGCAATGGCTCTGCACTTGTCACCGCTGTCAACTCTACACCGGAGAAGATCTTACTGCCACAGGGCACTACTGTGGCCCGTGTTGCCGACTTCGAGCCTGTATTTGTCACGCCACTTCAGGCCATGGCATCCAAAGAACCTTCCCTCGGTGAGCATGTTTCTTCCTCCGTCTTTACCACCACTACCAGCAGTGAATTGACATAATCACAGAGGCAGCAGCTGCTCGCACTGTTACAGAAACATGAAAATTCTTTCGATTTTTGCTCGCCTAAGCTGGGCCGCACTAATACTACAGCACATCGAATTCAAACTGTTGGGACATCTATCGTACACCGCGGACCCTACCGCGTGTCTCTAGCTGAAAGAAAAATTATAGAAGAAAACATTGCGGACATGCTTAAACGGGATATCATCCGTCCCTCATCTAGCCCTTGGTCGTCTCCTATTGTTTTGGTCCGCGAAAAGGATGGCTCTGTGCGTTTTTGCGTGGATAATCGGGCTCTCAATAAGATCCCACGCAAGGACGTGTACCCTATGCCACGCATTGACGACGCCCTTGATTCCCTACAAGGTGCGGAACTTTTTCAAGCATCGACTTGCGTTTTGGGTACTGGCAGATCCCAATGCATGAAGACGATAAGAAGAAAACGGCGTTTGCAACCCCCGATGGGCTATATGAATTCAACGTGAGACCTTTCGGGATCTGCAACGCACCCGCGACTTTTGAGCGCATGATAGATACCGTGCGGCAGGGCCTGAAACGGAAAAGTTGCCTTTGCTACCTGGACGACATTATTAGCTTTTCGTCAACGTTTCCTGAGCATCTAGAACGACTAGATCAAGTTCTGATGTGCCTTGCCGGCGCCGGGCTTCAAATAAACATTAAGAAATGCTCTTTCGCTAGCAAATCTGACAAGGTCTTAAGACATGTCGTTAGCAAAGATGGCATCCGGCCCGACCCTGACAAGATTTCTGCAGTCCTTCACTTTCCGCGTACCGAAAAACCAAAGGAGCTTCGCAGTTTCCTTGGCCTCGCCTCCCATTTTCGCCGGTTTATCCAGAACTTCGCTTCTATTGCTGCTCCAGTACACCAACTGCTCGCTTCTAACGTCCCCTTTCTGTGGTCTCAAGAATGTCAAACGGCATTCGAGCTGTTGAAGCGGGCACTCACGTCTGAACCTCTGCTCTGCCACTTTGACGAAGCCGCACCGACTATCCTTCATACCGACGCTAGCGGCCTTGGTATAGGAGCCGTTCTTCTACAACGCGACAAGTCTTCCCTAGAGAAAGTTGTTGCATATACCAGTCGCGTACTCACCCTTGCTGAAAATAACTACACTATAACTGAGCTAGAGTGTTTGGCTATGGTTTGGTCAGTCCAGAAGTTCCGTCACCAGCTCCACGGCTGTCACTTCACAATCGTTACGGACCACCATGCCTTATGCTGGCTTTCTACACTGAAGAACTTGTCCGGATGCTTGAGTTGGTGGACACTACGCTTGCAGGAGTACGTCTTTGACATAACTTACAAGTCAGACAGAAAACTTTAAGACACCGATGCTTTATCTCGTTGCCCGCTGCCAACTACCCATAGGAGCGTTGGTGAGAACTGAACCGCCACATCTACCAAAGTTCATACGCTCGCATCAATAACGCAACCCTTTTCGGACGACGAGCCAGACTTTATCTCCCGCCAGCGATCCGATTCATACTGCAGACTCATGATGGACCACCTTTCGGGAGTTTCTCATCCACCAAACGCGTGACGCCGTCGTCAACTCCTGCACTTTAAGCTGGACAAAGGGGTTCTCTACCGCCACGTCTACTGCCCTGACGGTCAGCGCTGGGTTCCTGTACTGCCACGCTCTCTTCGACTTCAGGTGTTCGAAGCCTTTCACGACGACTTGACTGCTGGTCATCTTGGTTTTGAAAAAAACACTTGACCGCATTCATTGTCGTTATTACTGGCCTGGCCTTTCTTCTCGTGTAGCGCGGTACGTCGGTTCCTGCTACCCATGCCAGCGTCGTAAACTCCTCACGTCTGCACCTGCTGGACCTCTACAGCCACTTCCGTGCCCTTCAATGCCTTTCGAGGTTGTAGGTGTTGACCTTTACGGGCCTCTCCCCGTCACATCTGCTGGCAAACGATGGATAGTGACTGCCGTTGACCACCTGACACGCTACGCTGAGACTTCCTCTGTTATTACAGGCTCAGCTGTGGAAGTTGTAGACTTTATTCTTCATGCCATAATCCTGCGGCATGGGGCTCCTCGTGTACTGCTTAGTGATCGCGGCAAAGCGTTCCTGTGACAAATGGTAAATGAAGTACTGCGCGCTTCTGGAACTACTCACAAGACAGCTTCAAGCTACCACCCTCAGACAAATGGTCTCACAGAACAATTTCACCGAACCCTTGCAGACATGATAGCCGTCCAACCCAACCACAAAAACTGCGATACTCTTTTACCATTCCTGACATTCGCTTACAACACCGCCGTTCAGCAAACAACTTGCTACTCACCGTTTTATTACGTGTACGGACGCACCCCGACTACCTTTCACGGCGTCTCCTTCTTTAGCCGCCATGGGAAATCATATCAGTCTTCTAGCGAAGAATACATTTCTCCCCTGGCCCAGTCTCGACATCAGGCTCGCATCAATACTGAAGCGAGACAGCACGAGCGGAATATCACCTATGACGAATCCCACCGCGTTGTGTCTTTCCAACCTGGTGACGAGGTGCTGCTTTTGACACCTATTCGCAGTCCTGGTCTCTGTGACAAATTTCAACCACGCTTCTTCGGGCCGTACATTGTTTTAGAACAGACTTCACTGGTTAATTATTGTGTGACACCACTCGTCGCCCCAACAGACCGCGGCTACCGCAGCATAGAGATTGTCCACGTTTGTCGAATGAAACCTTTCCCGCGATGTTCCCCGTCACTTTGACTTACGGCGGCTAGAGTGTCCGCTTCCAAGTGGGGGGAATTAGTGTGGGCATTTGTTACTTACATCGTCCTCATCCCTGCATGATCACAATCACTATCATCCGCTTGTCTCTTTGTCCTCATTGCCACTCTGGGTCATCATCATCGTCATCGCCCGTGTACTGGCTCTGCCCGTTCGTTTTGCGAGGTCTTTCCTCAATTAAACGCTGTCGCAACCAAGACACCAAGACTTCCTAATATCTATCTATCTATGTATCTATCTATCTATCTATCTATCTATCTATCTATCTATCTATCTATCTATCTATCTATATATATATATATATATATATATATGGCTAAGTGATGGCTGACTGCGCCATCACAAGAAATCACACTCAAGGTACAATAGATTGTCAAGAGCGAACTAAACATTTAGCTCACATTACCCATGCGTGTCTGCTCCCTTGTCGTTCCCTGAATACGATAATGCTGTCACAGCGGCGAAGATCACCGATTGGTAAATCATCGTTCCTAGGGAGTCTATCAGTTAAGAGAAGTCAGTCAGGCTGGCGCGCGAGCGACAAAAAGAGAAAGAGATCACATTGGAGAGAGTGCGGGATGTGAGCGTCTTTTCTGTGGCACTTCGCTTTTAGTCTTTTTTTAACGACCGTTTAGCGAAGAAAAACTTGAGGTCTTCAGGGCTCATCCTACAAAAGGATCAAAGAGCAAGCCGCAATGGAATGGTTGTGAAGCCGCCTTTTATTAGCACTCCGCGATATACAGTACTTAATGTTGCCTCTGAGAAGATGAATTGCGAAAGACAACGATACTCTGCGAGACTGACCAGCTGGTGCTAGACTGGGCGTGGTTTATTTGCTTCCTCGCAGTCTTCGTAAAGATACTGCGCAAAAGCATAAAAGCAGCTGTTCAGGAGGTTCTATCCTAATGCAGCTGCATTTAACGACTTCAATACTCTAAGGGCTATCAAATATCAGTGAAAATGTTTCAAAAAAGTCTCATCCTCTTTTTTTTCGAAAGCAAGTGCATTCTTCACAGAAAGCAAGCCAGACAATTAGTCTTAGCTGAAAAAGTAACATTTATGAGAAGAAGAAAAAAAAAGGAGACTGAAACAAAAAATTGGGCTTCACTGCACATAGTTAAGAACGTGAAGCACCCTTCAGCTATGCTTATTAACAAGAGCGAAAACAACGCTACTCAATTGAAAAATCATTCGCACAGGTCAAACCAACCTCTCTGATTCAACATGTTTTTATTTGTTTTTTTCTTTGTTTGTTTCCCAGCGCAATTTAAACAACACTTTGACTCCTCTTTTTTTCAAAAGATGGCTGACCACGAAATAAGCCAGCGCCTGTGATTTCAGTCTTCTATCAGTTCATTTTTTACATCGGTCGTTTACCGTAACCACACGAAAAAAAAGGAGAAACCCGAACCGTATTGGGAGCTGCGTGAAACGTAAAGCAACGCTGGATAGCGGAGTTCGGCGTTCATCATTCCTGCGAGTACACTCACTTCAATAGCTAAGCACAAATTCCGTCAGAAAATGATTTTACAAGACATTCAATGCTACTCTAAGACATTTTTTTCTATCTTTGTCTTAGTTACATGCCCTAGCTCAGATAAAATTTCGGTGTTCTTGAGTTCCTCAAAGAAACCAAAACATAAAGAAAATCCTACAAGGGTGGTTATTCAATAATTTTTATTTATTATTTTAATTATTACGTTATGCTAATGTCTTGGGACCGACGAAGTACTAATTAAATGTCCAATAGTATATTATGATCACTTTTTTATGTATAAAAAACTGGTAACTTCTAAAAAAGAAATACGTGAACAAGTTGGGACAACAATAGAGCACGCCCAACGTTGTAATTAGTGGGTAGACATGGCTTGCTCAAGAGCTCTGGTCGTACTAGATAAAAAAAACAATCCAAGTGAAAGAATTACACTGCCGGATTTAAAGTGCATGGTGGGAAGAAATAACTAAAATGTCAAACCATCAGCGTAAAAGCCAAGTTCTAGTTAAGAAATCGGAACGTTATAACGTTATACGAAGTAAAGCTAGTTGCTAAATGCTTTGCGCCATTCCTATCTCATGTTTATCTACGATGTTCAAAATCATGAAATTATTTTCTTCGGGTGTCAATCGTCAGAACTACGAGAACCACACGGGTGCTTTGCGTTCGGCTTCACCAGTACAATTGATTGAATTGCAATACTACGCATAAATTACCAATGGCCTCATTTTAGAAATGGGTTATTCGCAAGAACCATTCTTATTGATCCGGTTTAACTTGAGTATGATTCTTTATTCTAGACATGCATTGGTTGAGAATAAGAGAAAAACAAGATCAATCGCGGCTTGGCAATGCTCCCTTCCCTCACGTATATATAAATCGGGGCTGCAGTATGCACAGAACCAAGACAGCAGACATCATTGATGTTGAAAGAAAAACTACAAAGAACAGAGAAAAGGAGCAACGAAAATACGGTACACGATAAAATTAACGATGCTACAAATACAACCTGTCTCCTATTTGTCTTATCGTCAGTCTGGTCGAATAAAACTTAAGGATTTATAATTTACATATTTATAAATAATATGTATGGACTCATGACGTTGGTCGCCACAAAGAAAAATAGCTATGGAGTAAACGAGCAAATACCGCATTTTCATCATTTTTGAGCATTTTCGAATAGATTCCTTGAAACACCACGGCGCAAGCGTCGATCACAGCGTGCAAAGTTGTGGTGCCGAATCCGAATATTCCTGATTTATATTCGCTGAAATTAAAGCCCAGCTTTAATGGATTAGAATGAAAACACTTTATTTCAGTCCCGCAGGACGCGCTTAGAGCGTAGCGGGCGTCTTAGGGACCGACAGGGAGTACCTGGCGGCCGCTTCGTGGGCCTGCTGGACGGCCCATTGCTGGTCGGCGAGAAGTGAGCTCCTGAGGGACCTCTCCCACTTGCTTGAGGTAGAGTCGGGAGGAGTTGTTCTACACTCCCAGAGCATGTGTGCGAGTGTCGCTGTGTTTCCACATGATGGGCATGTGTCCCTGGGGTACGCATCGGGACAATAATCGTGGAGCGTAGCAAGGTTTGACACGTGTGTGTCTGCAATAGGCGTAGGGTTAATGCCTGCGGTCGGTTAAGTTTCAGATTTGGGGGCGGAAAATGCGGCGTTCAAGATAAAAGTGCTTTGTAATTTCATTGTACGTAATTGGTGCATCCCGATTGGTATCTAACCCAGCAAGATGAGGTTGTCCTGAGGCAGTGCGGTCGGTAAGTGCGCGCGCTGCATCGTGGGCGATCTCGCTGAGATTGGATAGGGCACCCGGCACCTGGCCGAGATGGGCGGGGAACCAGATGACAGTGTGGAGCTTGAGGGCACTCGGGTCCGCATTGTGCAGGATACGTAACGCCTGGTCGGAGATGACTCCGTGCTTGAAGGCTTTGATGGCCGGCCTGGAGCCGCTGTAGATGAACTCCCGTTTGCTGTCGAGCATAGCTATAGCTATAGCTACTTGCTCCGCTACTTCGGGGTTTTGGGTGAGGATTGTGGCTGAGTTAAGAGTCTCCTGCGCGGAGATACCGCGACCGCGGCGAAGGCTTGGTTGTTGCGATAGGCAGCGGCGTCCACGAACGAGACGTTTTCCGCTTCCATGTCTATGCGCTTGAGAATGGCGGTCGCCCGCGCAAGGCGCCTGCCCCTGTTGTATTCGGGGTGTACATTTTGTGGTATGGGAGCGATCGTGATAAGGTCGCGGATTTCATGGGGAATTAGAGTCAACTCTGGGGGGTCCCTGGCCCTCGAGGAGAAGAAGCCGAGCTCGCGCAGAATATGGCGGCCCGCCTTGGTGGTACTGAGTCGGGTCAATTGCACGCGTTCCTGAGCATCGGCGATCTCTTCTAGCGTGTTATGTACGCCATGCTCGAGGAGTTTCTACGTTGGAGTGGTGGTAGGGAGGCCAAGGGCTCGTTTGACCACCTTGCGAATAAGCGCATTGAGTTGATCGCGCTCAGCACGTAGCCATTTGTGTATAGCGGTAACGTAGGCAAAATGGCACAAAACAAACGCGTGTGCGATACGCAGCAGGTTGTCTTCTTTGAGGCCATGGTGCCTGTTGGCTACTCTACGTACGAGTCGTATGGCATTCTCAGTCTTATTCCTGAGCTTGTGTACTGTTTGGGTGTTAGTTCCGCGGGACTCGATGATCATGCCTAGGACCTTGATGGTGTCTACCCTGGGTAAAGTACGGCCATCTCTGGTGTGGAGGGTGATATTGCGTTCCGCGGGAGGTTTCCACCCTTTGGGCTTGGCACCCCGGCATTTGGGCAAATATATCAACAGCTCCTACTTCGCAGGTGAGCACCTGAGACCGGTGTGGTCGTGGTAAGACTCGGCAGTGTCGATAGCCTCTTGCAGGGTGGACTCAATGAAGTCATTCGACCCTGTGGAGCACCATGTGGTTACATCATCCGCATAGATAGTGTGATTTAGCCCGTCAATTTTCGAAAGCCGTTCATAAAGCCTGATCATCACGAGGGTGAAGAGCGTGGGCGAGAGGACGGATCCCTGAGGAGTGCCCCGCTGTCCGAGCTCCACTTCCTCCGACACTAGGTCTCCTACGCGGAGGACGGCTCTGCGTCGAGTGAGAAAAGAGCGGATAAAGTAGTTAAATCGATGACCTAGGCCGAGGGCTGTGATCGCTTTCAAGATTGACGAGTGCATTATTGTATCGAAGGCCTTTTCTAACTTGAGACCGAATATTGCACGAGTGTCCCGAGTGTTTCCGCTATCTAGAATTTGATGCTTTAGGAGTTACATGGCGTCTTGAGTGGATAACCCTGGTCGGAAGCCAATCATGTGGTGCGGGATGCAGTCGTTATTTTCGAGGTGTCAACAAACCCTGTTTAAGACGACGTGCTCAGCCACTTTGCCCACGCATGCCGTGAGAGATATGGGGCGTAGGTTATCTAGGCTCGGCGCCTTTCCCGGTTTAAGTATGAAAACCGTGTGAGCTAGTTTCCAAGCATCGGGTATCTCACCCTTTTTCCATATCTCGTTGATAGTGTCGGTGAGGTAAGTGACGGAGGAATCGTCCAGGTGGCGTAGGAGCTTGTTTGTTGGTGATGCCATCGGGGTCAGGGGCTGAGCGGCCATTGAGCTCATGGAGAGCTCGGCGCACATCTTCAATAGAGAAGTCGGCGTCTAAGTTAAAGTTGTCGCTGCCAGAGTAATCAGGGTAAGGGGTCACAGGGCCCGTGGGAAGCAAGAGATATTTTTCCACGAGGTTCTTGACAACATCTTCCGGTCACACTGTCCGTTTAGCCTGTTAGCTTGATGAAGTACCTTCACGATCGAATGACGCTGATTTGTGTGGGTGTTGGTTTCATTGAGGAGGTGTTTGAGTAAGTTCCACGTTTTGCCATTTCGAACCTGAACATCAATCGAATTACAAATTTTGTCCCACTGCTGTTTTGAAAGGATGCATCAGTAATCCATCATGGTCTTGTTCAGCTGAGATATGCGTTTGCGTAACCTCCGATTAAGGTGCTGGCCCTTCCACCGGGCCAATAGAGATTATTTGGCCTCTAGTAGGTGGGCGAGACGACTGTCCATCTTTTCGGTTGGAAGGTCTGCGCTGATAGTTTTGGTTGCCTTGTTTACAACAGCTTTGAGCTGGGCCGTCCACGTCTCGAGGCTCGGTGGGGTATTGGGAGGAGGTCGCTCTGCGCGGGTCTTACGAAGGAGGTCCCAGTCGACCCACGTGTACGACTTGGTCTTCCTGCTTACTGCTGGGAGGTGTACAGCCAATACGAAGTGGTCGCTACAAAGATCTACCGCGAGGTTGGTCCAGCGGGCGTCGGAGATATTCTTGACGAAGCATAGATCCGGCGTAAAATCTCTTTGCGTGGACGTACCAGTGCGAGTGGGGAAGGCCTTGTCCGTAATTAGAATAAGGCTCATGTCATTCGCATTTTTCCAAAGCACGTTACCTTTGGGTGTGTCGTACGTTCAGTCCCAGGTGCTATGCGCGGCGTTAAATTCGCCTGCAATCACTAGAGGGTTAGGCCCCGCGAGACGGTACGTCCAAAGCGTATACGTTGAGCTTGTGTACGCTTTGTTGTGATATGTTGCCAGGGAGAGTTTCGACCATAACGTGTTCAATTTCGGGCACATTGAGACTGTGCGCTGTGCAGGTAATCTTGTTAGTGACCAGGGTTGCAATACCGTGTCCTCCCGAGGGGCTGGGCAACCACTGGTATCCGGAAAACGTGGCGGTTGGTACTACAGTCTCTTGTAATAGCATGATGTGAGGTTTGGCTTCGTGGCTACGGAGGTATTGCTGCAGGAAAGCTTTCTTGTGGGTGAAGCTCCTGCAGTTACATTGCCAGATTCACAACTCGTCAATTGGCCTGGCCATTCTGAAGCATTTAGGAGTCGGCCTGAACACCCGGCGGGTGCATAAGGGCCACGTGGTGCGGTAGACTGGGCACGGCTGTACGTTGCGACAACGGCTTACTCGCGGCAACAGCAGGGGTGACGACGTGATCAAGATATTGCTCCACTTGGCCCAAACGATTACCGTGTACCACGAGAGTAGACTGCACGAGAGCCATGCTTTCGCCAAAAAAGCGAAGGCTTTCCTTAATCGCCGATAGCGTGCTCTTAAAGTCGTCTAACTCTGCCTTTAAAGCTGCCTGGTCGTGAGCAACCGTGCGTTTCTTGGATGCGCTCTCGCCGTCATCGTTACCGGCGCCTACGTGTTGCGGCTGCAACGGGGTAACTGCAATGTCGTCGTTGTCGGTTGTGGGCGTAGCAGCGCGTGCGTTTTTGTCAGTTTTTAGTTCGGAAATTGCGACTGTGAGTTTGCGTATTGTTTCTTTCATCATCGCATTTTCGTGCTTTAAGATCGCTATCTCAGATGTGGTGTGTGTATCATGCTCTGGGAGTGAAGCCGACTCTACCTGTGATGTAGTGTTTCCTTTTCTCCGGACGGTGTCCGCCCAAGTGAGAGGTCCCCTCTTATTCTTGTTGGCGTTGCCTGGCGATGGTGGTGCCGATGGGCTAGGCGATCGTTGACGCGAGACCCCGGTGAGACTGGGGTGAGGCCTGGAACCGGCGTGAGGCCCTGAACCAGAGTGGGAGCCGGAGCGTAACCCGGGCCGGGAACCTGAACGGGAACCGTGACGTGAACCAGAACGAGACCTGGAGTAGCCTCGCGATATAGATCTGGTTGGGGTCCCACTTCGCGTGCTGCGGGAATGGGTCCGAGGGTGGCTCCGGGACCTCGATACACGCATGGTGCGGTTCCTGGGACGACTCCGCAATCGGGACCGGGATCGGCTGCCATCGGATCGACCATCTGTAGAAAGCTTCGAGGCCTGGTCGTCGTCAGCGGGTGCGTTGAACTCGTTCATTGCTTTGTAACTGTTGTGTCGCGTCGAGTGTGCTCGCTCCCATCGTCGTCGGCGCACCACGTATGGAATGTGGTAGCGTTCTTTACATTCCCTGTTGGCAGTGAGGTGGGCTCCTCCGCAAAGCTTTCATGTTGGTGTGCAGCGGTGTTCTTTTTCGGGGTTCGGCTCGCTGCAGCCTCTGCAGATAACGTCTCCAGGGTTCGGGCACACGTCCGCTCGATGGCCGAGCCGACCGCAGGCGTAGCAAATATCTACCTGTCTACAGTATAGTGTACAATGAAGTAGCACCAATCCGTATCGCATAAAATTGGGCACAAGATGTCCATCGAAGGCCATGATCCCTGCAGTGGTACTTCCGATGCGCTTGGCAGCCAAAGCTAGTGAATTGCGGTCGTTGACAATCTTCGCATCAATGTACGCCGAACCGTCTTGCACGGGAATCCCTCGAATGACGCCTTTGTATGTAGAACGTATTGCCGCTTCGTAGGCACTAACTTCATAGGTCTTGTCAGCGATGCGGATTTCTTTAACGCGCACGTAGCGATTACCATTTTCTCTCTTCGACGTGTTTGCTACTAAGATATTCTATTTAATGTTGGGGCAGAGCCTGTCTTCTTGCTGTTCCGATGGGCCCGATACCTGGCAAAGCCGAAATGGCTTCAGCGATTGTCGTTGGGCCAACCCTAGCGATGTTAAGACCCACTTTGGGCCTAATGATAATGAGGATGTCGTTCTTTGGTAGGTGAGGCATTCGGCTTGTTCGAATAATTTTGTTCTTCACATTTTCTCTGTTGCGGGGCTTGTGCTCGTTGCGTTTCAAAGCGCTTTGTGACGGCACACGTTTGGAGCCTTCATTTTTTGCTCGGCGACACGAGGTGGTCTGCCAGCCTTGGTCTGGCGTCATTTCTTTAGGGCCAATGTCTTCCCCTGTCACCTGGTACTCCATCACTCAGCGAGGCAGTGCGGCTACGGGGCGCGCGAGCAAGCACGCGCCACGTTAGAGCAAAGAAGACACTCGTCAGGGCTAGCTGTTGGTGGCCGAGCGACGATGGCGGAGGCGAAATAAAATGTATGAAGCAAGCACTCACTGCGCCCAAATTGTATCGGCAGAGTCCTTGTGTCTTCTGGAAGTCGGTGCACTAATATGACGTTGAAATCACAAAGTGGCGTCGCAAAAACGTTGAAAAAAGCAGGAGCCGTAGTGGAAGCGTTCGCACACTTCGGCTTCTTCTTCTTCTTCTACCCCCCGCTTTAAGCAATGATATTTTATGCAGCTATCGTCAGCATTATTCTCTCCGCGAGCACCAATATGATCGTTTTTTAGCAGCAGCGTAAAAAAGTGTGATAGTAGTTATTCGTTTCACTAACCAACGTTGTTTTTTTTTCCTCTAGTTTTGGGGGCGAGGACATACCATGGCACCATCTCCCCGGAATCCTTCTGTGACGTATGAAACGACACCACGTGGTACCAGCTTAGCGAAGTGTTAGGCAACTCCTGTAATTCAGGCTGTTTTGGCGAGGCTGTTCTTGCTTAGAAAGCCTCAATCGTGTTTGTATTAGCTGCGAAACAACCTAGAGTGTTTGCCGACAAACATCTTTAGTGAGCCAATGTACGGTAATCGCCCTGCCGCGCACTTTCGACGGAGCGCGTGCACATGGTGTCATGGACACACAACCTGGAGAGGCGCTTTGGTAAAATGTGAGTTGTTATGAAAATCATCTAGTAATCTTTAAATAAAAGCATTCTCACATTGCGCGAACATTTACGTTTACTAAAGTAAGCGCGATGGCACGCACCTGTCTCCAGGTTTGCGCGAGTGTGCAGTCCAGAGTTAATGTTTCCATCAGTGTGTACTGACGCGCTGGATTCACGGCAGCAGCTCACCATAACTTTCAAAGTGGTATCAAGCAGATGAAGGGAAACGATGCTTTTGTATTGGTTAAGTTCGCTAGACCTTTCATATGGGTATCTAGAGCTCTAATTCCGCAATTACATTACTCTTCACAGCAACCGTGGTTTGTGCAGGCTGCTACTTCCCCAAAATTATTACTGGATGATTTTTACAAGATATATATTTCAATAGATAGAACTTCACCCGCATATATTTTGTCTCCCTGATTCTCGGTGTGCTGACGGAAGTGATCTCATGCACGAACGTTGCAATCATGCCTGCCCGCAGCTTTTGCTCGACGATTACTTATCGTAACTTGTTTTCAGTGACACTACTGGTATTTGGTGTTAACCAATTTTCACTAGCAGCTCATCACATCACGGATGCTAA
This sequence comes from Rhipicephalus annulatus, assembly GCA_013436015.1. Lineage (NCBI taxonomy): Eukaryota > Metazoa > Arthropoda > Arachnida > Ixodida > Ixodidae > Rhipicephalus > Rhipicephalus annulatus. Next base: position 218,476 of record WOVY01009710.1, read on the forward strand.
CAAAAGAGATGTCCGAGTATGCAACGCAAAATGGCATTATCAAGACAAAATAATTTTTTCCGTCTTGAGCTACAGACAGCTGGAAAACGCCTGTTGCCTGGTGTGAATAAACGTCGCAAATTCTCATGTGTACATTCCAGGAAAATTTTACGTCGTACTCACCGTATGTCAATCCCAACGCAGTACACAAAATATTTTCGCGAAAGTTCATACCGCACACGCAATAAACAGTAATGCCGAGTTATTTCCCCATTCTCGCCTTCATCAAACATACATCCCACTCCTTCATACGTAGCGTATGCAAGAAAGCTCACATAAGGACGACAAGTAGATACCTCATCATTACGTCCTTTAACCATATGAAGACCTAACAGAATGGTTGCTGCGATTTCACGCTTTGGTATTCGTTCTTCTCCGCCTGGTGCTAATAAAGGCAATAAATTCCTATGTCTACAGATTCGTAACGAACACCGCAATACATACCAAATTTTTCTCCCTGAGTGAACGTGCACTCGTAAAGAAAAGGAAGGATGGCCGGTGAGTGACCTGCACACTTGAAGATGAATGCTGAATTCTTTCGCCAACTTTAGTTTTATCAGTTAAGGGTATTGGTGCTGCAACGCTTTGAAAGGGCTCATTCACACTAAGACTCCGTCTAATGCATCCGATATTGTGGCGATGAACGTATAAAAAAGCCTGTAGGTTAGTAAATGAAGTGACTCGTTGTTGAAAGCAAGCGCGCTGCACTGACAACGGCATAGGCGTGTCACGTGATATCCGTTTACTACGTCACAGCGACAGCTGCGCTGGGCTCTCCAGTGGTCGCCCTCGCTCCCAATAATACTTACCACTCCTATCCCAACTAGCAAGTGAGCGCAGCAACTGTTTACTATGTAGGCCCGCACTCAACCGCGTTTTACAGCGCATGCGTTCGTTGACGTACATATTGAATGCAGCAATATGTAGAAAGGAAAGCGGGGGGGGGGGGGGGCTGTTTTACCATACTATGCCTTAAATACCAAGTCACAAAGCTGTACCCTATGAGAAATGTCAATCCGTGTGTACAATTATAATATAGCTGCTTCCCTATGTAGCAACAAAACGTGTGTCCTTTTGTCTTCTTTAAGTGTGTCTGTTCGGGGAAGAGGATGACATAGATCAATGCTTGCGTGATGCTGTGTCCGTGAAGTGCTTCCCGTCGTCGTTGATTGGCGCAAAATGTGACTGTTTTCTTACCCTGTTTTATGGACAAACTAAACTCCATACCCAGCAGCATACTGCACATAATTACGCCCAAAAAATCTTGACTCTTCGCCTATTCAAGCAAATTCTTTGTTTCACGGTATTATCTCAAACAGATATACAAACACATATACATGTACCATGTGCGTGAGACACAGCTGGGAAACTTCATTCATCTAGTGCTAATCGCGTTACTATTGCACGATCGCTCTTTTCCAAGAAACCTGAAATGAATCGGCGCCAGACGTTAAAACCGTTAGTCCTCCAAGTTGTTGCAACGTAGAATTGTGTTCACAAAGTGCCACAAAAGAAATGCCCATTATGATGAGTGTGACGGTCAATAATAGCAACACATATTACCCGCATGCATGCGTGACGTGCCCATGCACCTATATATATAATCACTTGAGAGGCCTTCGCAAATAGTAATTTTGTGCTCAATATGTTGAGATTTTTAATAGGTGCGTAAAATTTGTGTTTTCATTGCCGTGTATTTTTTGTAAGAGCATGTGGCACGCTACTAACAGCCGTAGTCATGCCATAAACAATCTTTGAACCACACCACACTAACAAGCTCAAACCGAAAAGCGAACGCGAAACTTTTTTTCCGAGTACACAAAGCTCTCGCATAACCAACTGGAAGCCCCGCTGCATTGGTCTGGTGGCTGAGGTACTCTGCTGCTCACCTGCAGATCACGGAATCGAATTCCGACTGCGGCGGCTGAATTTTCGATCGAGGTGAAAATGCTGTAGGCTCATTTACTCACATTTGGGTGCACGTTAAAGAACCCCAGAGGTCGAAATTTCCGCAGCCCTCCACTACGGCGTCTCTCATAATAATATATAGGTTTTGGGACGTTAAGCCTCACATCATATATTGTAACCAACTGGAAGCAATACCACAAGCCTGCCGCTATGGACTGTGCACCGCCGCTCGAAAGGAACGTGAGAACTTGGCGCGTAATTATGAGCCGTTACACTACAAGTGACGATTTTGAGAAGAACCCCTTTTTATGCTGGTCGTATAAATTACTGTCTGATTGTATATCAAGCATCAGTGATCGCCGCCACTTGATATTCTTTATTTCCTTATTTCTCGATTTCACGCAGCCTACCCCAAGAAAGGTTTAAAGAAAATTGGTGTGTTGGAAGCTTCCGCAATGGCTTGCCAGCAAAATTGATGCCAGCCTTTTCCCACGAATTATCTCGGAAACATGTTCTTTGCAAAAAGTGCCCACTTAGAGAATAATTTACTTTGATGTGTTAGTGTAAAGGCTACGTTATTCATAAATTAAAAAGATTGTTGCTCCCGACAAAACAGAACATAGAGACGAGTATCGGTAGCTTAATCTACAATAAACTTTGTCTCTAATTAAAGGCTCATCAAAAAACTAGTAAGTTTAAGACACACTTAGAACACTGTCTATAAGACAGACTTGGAGCTCCCGAAAAAGTTGCCACATAAAACTTGCTGGACGTGCGAGGAACATGCTCTGTTTTTATTAATGAATTTATTGTGTCCCTGGTATAATGGCCACAGCAGCTGCCATCTTTTGGTAAGTATGGCTTATTAGGTACGGTACCTGAGCTTACGAAGTAGCGGCTTTCTTTTGATCCCCAAACAAGTAGCTGAACAGCTGGCGGCCTCTGTCAGCCATGTATTGTCCAAGCGAGGTGCCATGCCGGCGGGAGACGACGACAAGTCCAGCAGCTTCCTTGGGAGAGACGGCGGCGGCGGCTGCAAATCACCCCGCTGATTGAGCGAGCAGTTCGGCAGACCCTTGTGAGCTTGGTTACGGCGGCCCTTTTGATGTATGCCGTCGTGAGCGTGGGACCCCTCGCCCAGCGGGACGCAAACGACAATTAGGAGAGACGTTGGTGACACAGTGCCGTGCAGCGACCAAGCCTCAATATTTATCAATATTAGCAGCCTCAATATCAGCAGCGACCAAGTTTGATTTGGTGCCCTTTTCGCCATCCAGGGATCTTGGGAAACGGTACTGGTTATAATTAGCCGTCGCGGGCTGCTTCGTGCGCTTCTGATGCTGATGCCTTCTTTATGTAGAGCGTTCGACGAGATCGTCGTGACGTAGGACGATACCTTCGTCTATATGTTCGTCATGTGGCGAGAAACGTTCACTTGTAAATGTTGTAAAATAAACATTTGTAAATATGCCCCGAAGAAACAGCTTTCCTCCCTGCAAGATGGGATAAAAGGGTCCGGTGGCGGCGGCCAGCTACCAACGACGAGACCCGCCGTAACCGAGCCGCAACGCCTGGCAGTAGAATTGGTATGCTGTCAGACCCCCGGTCCTAACAGGCTTCACTCCTAGGCAATAATGTTTACTTCACCAATTTAGTAATGCATCCTGGGCCCACCCCTATCGGAATCGTCTGGTTCCGGACCCGAGTGCATGAATTGACCTATGAAAAGTCAGACGCCGTAAAAGCATGAAGCAAGGGTTAAAAAAAGCAAAAGCTTTAGAAAGTTGGTATTGTGTAATCATCAAGAAAGAATAATCATCAGCCAGCATTATATCAGCTTGCATAACAAAAAAATAATATGTCTAGCAGTTATCTCTCGCATGGAGCAGCGTGCACGTACCATACCTGAGCATGCGCAGATAAGTTTTGTGTCTGCCTCACCACACTGCACCCTTTCAGTGTATGTGCGGTCTGTCTCCATTCACGCATTACTGACCCTTTCTTACTACGAGAGGCAAAAAGGGGCCGTGACGCAACTGTCGGACATTGGGCCCAATTTTAGACGACTTTCCGACAGGTTGTCAGGTCTTTAAGGCACCACAAATTGATCCAACTTTTATGTTTTCCTTAACTTTTTTCGCTGTTTTCTTTGTTTATTGTGCGTGCGTGCGTGTGAACACACACACACACACACACACCATTCAGGGCTGTGCAAAGCGCACGCATTGAAGCAATGCGACGCGATAATTCATATCCCCGCAAACAGGCATACAGCTGAAATTGCAGCGGTCGAAGAACGCGAATCATGGCAAAAAAACAGTAGTTTTAGCTTACGGCTATGAAAATTGCAAAAAATATATCGCATGTATTCCGTATTTTTCAGGTTAAAATGGGGAATCTCAGCATGGCTTTGTTGCTTATAACTGGCAAGTATACCATCATATATCAACGCGTAAGCTTTGAATGGAATATAACTTTTGAATTGAACAGTCCCTAAGACACCGGCATTGAAGGAAACACTAGAGAGCAACACGATCTTTCGCGTATTTGTAAAGTACAGTTTCGCGATCCCGAAACCACCATTCTTACCGCGACAGTACGTTTGTTAGCGAGAAAACTGGAAAAAAAATGTGGGTAATGACATGACCTCGAGATTCCTGCACGAAACACCATGGCGTCATAAATTTTGTAGGCGTCTTCTGGGTCCTGTCGTATACGTAGCTTCTATATGATAAAGACGAAGCACATTGTCATCTTTGATCTGCGGGTGTCATAGACCTACCATACGAAGATTCAGAAAATTTCGTCCAGCCAATGATGCAAAAATACAAAAAATACATTTCGAAATTTCTGACGTCACGCGCTGAAATTTCAGTGCCTAGTTTAGACATAACTCTTCACCCTTAATTTTATTTGCTAGTAATGAACTTATCATAGTGAAACATATATCATTAGAGTTCTCAGAGCGCACGTTTTCAATCTAAACAAGATCATTGTTTCTTGTTTGTGACCCTTTAATAGGAACTGTGAGAAGGCTTATGATCTGGGAACCATCCAAGGTATAAACGTCAAAGTGGGTTTAAACATGATGAAGTAGAGATTTAATGCAGTATAATTGAGCTCTAACGAAAAAAAAACATGACCCCAAGTTAGTTCGTTATATCCGCCATTTATTGCAACAGTGTATTCGGAAATTGGCACAAACATATCACCAATCTGGCACGTTAAAAATCTACAGATTGAAAAACGAATAATTCTACGCTTAAAACCCTCTGTAAACGAGGTAATCCTTACCGGTCTTCTTCAGGGGCTTCAATCTACAATGATCGCAACAGGAGAACGTCAAATTACGTCAGAGCAAAGTTCATTTCAGGAAAGAGGCCTGCATTCACAACACTTGATCAAGAGTTTAACCTAACTTTAACCAGTTATTTAGTGCAACATTCATGAAAAAAGGTCGTTGTGAATGCATGGTGTTTCAATAATTTATTTTAGTTTGTTATAACCGACAATATACCATATCCTAATTCACCCTATTGAAGTTCAAAACTAGTAGTTTCACATTAGGAAAGTCATTTATTTCTGCAAGCGACGGTGCATTGCTTTGGGGGAGTGGGTGGGTGAGGGCACTCGTAGAAGAGGGCGAAGAGGAGGGACAGCTTCATGAGATGAGTGCCCATACAGTTCTCCAGAGAATTATCGATTACCTGGGCTCAACGGTTCCCATTTACAGCATCTAGAATAAGGAGTGCAGTGCACAATACCCATTAGGTTACAATGCCACTGACATGATGGGAAGTTTTGGGAACGAAATCTTGAGAATGCAGTACTTATTTTTCTTAGTTGCACAGACATTTGTTCACTTGATTTCTTTTTTTTTACTCGTGATATGCATGAACACCTCCTGTCGCCAAGGATTACGCTGCTTCACGAGATAACATGCCTGACAGTGACCGCTGTGGTTATAAGGAAGACACCCTTAATATAAACGTTTCTTGATTGATATGTGGGGTTTACCGTCCCAAAACCACCATATGATTATGAGAGACGCCGTAGTGGAGGTCTTCGGAAATTTCGACCACCTGGGGTTCTCTAACGTGCACCCAAATCTGAGCACACGGGCCTACAACATTTCCGCCTCCATCGGAAATGCAGCCGTCGCAGCGGGGATACGAACCCGCGACCTGCGGGTCAGCAGCCGAGTACCTCAGCCACTAGACCACCGCGGCGGGGCTATAAACGTTTCTTGACTTCCTTCTGATATAGCACTCATAAACAAATAAAATAAGTGCTTGTAGCCTTTACAAAGTGCTTTCCAGGTGAGCGCACTGTCACAGCGCAAGTAAACGAATAGAAAGGCAAATTTTGAAGCTATAGAATTAGTTAACAAAAGACATACTCCATGCTTTGAACTGAGTGCTTTGGGCAGACGGAATCAGCCTTGCTAGCAATCTGCCGTCGATAGACGGCAGGAATCTTCCCAAAGACGTATTAATATACTAACTTATAGTGTCTTTGCAATTAAGCATCCTCATCGACTTGGCTTTTCGGTACTCGTAAAAGAAAACAATTACGACGAGTTCCAATTGATGAATTTTAAAATGTTAGCTCACTTACGCCGCGGAAACATTACAGAAAGTAGCAGGCAGAGTCGTCACTTACGGGGTTACGTAATCGCAGTGGAGGGGGGGGGGCAAAAGTGTTTTCACTTGGTCTGCAGCGTACACTAGCAGCCCAAAAGCTCAAATCGTTCCATTACCCTAATTAACATTTTATTATATGTGTTTCCATCATTTATGTGAGCACCAAGTTGCATGTACTATTTATTCGATCAGCACGATTATCTGTGGAATACTTGCTGGCATTATTACCCGCCGTTTGATCAAGCATCAGAACAATTACTTATTTTCTTCTGCGAACACTTTCAACGAGGTATATCAATTCACAATCACCTTACTCGTTTAAGTGCCCTGAATGTGCTAAGTGAACTACCCGTCTGCATACATCAGCCATGGGCCCACTGTCGCACTGTAAGCCCACAATAAAAACATCATTCGTTTCCGGTAGTCATCTTCATTTATTACCTTCAGCTTTTCGTCCTGGCGCCTAACGTCGTTTGAAGAACGCGCAAGACGTGAAGAGCATATTTACGAAACAAAGTTGAGGCTAAAACTGAAGAAGACAGAGAGAATAAAGTTCATGCAAAACAGCTCACGAACGGAGCAAGACGTGGTTTTTAATCTTGCCTAACACTTGAAAAAAAGTAAAGTACTATAGACTGCCTGACAGTAAAAAAAAATACTCACTACAGTTAGCTTTGTCAGCATAGAAAGTGCTATATTTTAAGTTTTTTTTATTTTTCTTTCACTTCAGAGCTTGGTAGTTGGAACCACATGTAGTATACACCTAAAAAATGAATAAAGGCATATTGGGGGCGGGGGCTGCTTCGTTTGTTTGACACAACCCTAATGAAAAACAGCAGATGTTGAAGTCGAGGAAGGGAACGTTGATCGTGCTGCTTTTAAGTTTAATTGGAGTAACTGTGATATAGACGAGAAGAGAGTGAAGTGGAGAAAAAGACGACTTACCACTGGCAGGGACCGAACCTGTGACTTTGAGATCGCAGATTATGTTCCTGCCTGATGCAAGTTGTCCTTCTATTCTTTTTAATTTCTCACATTTGCATTCCAATTATTACATAGCACTTAAGACAGTACAATTACCATCCCATATACGTTCCTCAGCTTCATTATTTGCTGGTTTTCATTGTGGTTGTACGGTTGTGCTATACGTTTAAAAAGTATCTAATAAACATTCTGGACTTTCTCGTCATGACATTTTCCCCAAATCACTGTAACATGGTTAAGAGAACCACTCTCAGAGCACGCTTGCTCTCGTTTTTCAGACTTCCTTTCATTACGCGTTCTCTGTTTAGCCGTTTTAGCCGACGCGTACTTGCTGGTGCAGCATACGCAGCAATTTGAGCAGAAATCATTTTCGGGGTAATTTTGCTGACGTTTTACAGCGTGCTCAAGGTTTTTGAGCGAGAACATTTTGTGATGATCCGCGGCGGACGCTATGCCCAGGATCTCTGGCCTCGGGGAATGTCATTGAGGACCTCAAAGACGTCTTGGAGCGACTGAAAGAGCTGGAAGTGGGAAAGAAGGTGAACGAAGTGATTCCGCTGCCCAAGATTGATGTTGACGTCTACGTCGACGCAGAAAGCCCGCTCGCCGTCAATTTCTCACGTGAGCCAACGTGCTTGTCAGCAGGCCGTATGCTGGCACCCATGCTTCCCAAAGCATGGGCCTAATTTCTTTTCTATCTTTATTTGCACATTAATTAGAAAACTTAATATATAAAATAGGGAAGGTAATATAAAGAGAATAGCAGAACAAAAAGATACAAAGCCATGACGTATTTTCCCTAAAAAATTGTGCACCGTACATATATGGTGTGCAAACGGTACCAAATATATTGACGAATTAAGCGTAGCAACTTCTCAGGGTTCCTTCTCTACCATCCAAGTATTTGCACTAAGTACAAAAAAGCAGAAAAATCGCTGGCGGTTTACGTTCCCAAATCGTTATAAGATCACAAGGGACGCCGTAGTGGAAAGCTCCGGAAATTTCAACAAAACGTATTTCGGGTTACGCACCGATGCCATCTTATAGGGGCAAATGAGAACCGCTGTGGTCTATTTATTTTGTCATAGTCTTAGATTGTTGAAAGACTTGCGTGCTCTTTTTCAAAATTTCCGTGTTTTTATTGAGGAGTTATACGCCAAAATCACGGTGGCGATGGTATACCTACACCACACAGCCCTGTTTGGATATGACGCCGCAATGTACACAGAAATGATTTGTCGATAAAATGAAGCGTTCTAAAAATAAATCATCACGATGGCTATGCTCCCTGAGCACATAGAGACTTCCGTATATAGGATACCCTTTCTTGGAGCCACACATACGTTTGGCCAGGGTTGGGTATAGTATTGCTATGTATCGTATTTGTATTTCAGAGATACTTTTGAGTATTTGTGTTTCTGTATCCAGACAAAGTTAAAGGTTGTTGTATCTCTATAGTGAAATAATTTTGTGATTTATAGATTTTATCACGATACCATGCAGGACACTGTATATGGTTCCTTTTTTTCCGTGAAAGAAATGAGCTGAAGCGTGTTTTAAAGGTTAAGATACACGTGTTTTTTGTGTTTTTTTCAATATAGTGGACAAGCAAAGGCGCACTGCCAGTCGAACACATAAAAAAGGTGGAGATTGTTGCATCTCAAGCACAGAATGGCGCATTTAGTAAACCTCGCGACGCCGTTGGAGGCGGGATCACAAAGACAGTGTTGCCGGCCTCGTCAGGCGAGGGACTGACGCTGACTGCTGACCAAAACATTCCCTCACTTGCAAACACTACACAAGATGTACCCCGACAGACATGAAAAAGAAAAATGCTCCTGGTGTGAAGACACACCAGTACTTCAACACATCACCAATTGGTCGTGGGACGCGCGACTCTCCGACCTTGTGGTGGGAAGCCAGCTGGCAATCCTCGACCAGGCCCGGTGAGCTGCAGAAACCAGTGGGGCCCTGTAATAGGAGCTCAACCCTTATGAACCTTTAACATACGTGAACATCCATAAAATGTCTTTTTGTTTTTCTGTCTGTCGCTCGATTCAGTCATCCGGCGAAAGTTTACGCCTTGCTTAACGTTCAGCCATATTGATGTGGTGGCTGCGTTCATACTTGTGAGCACTGTCGATAAGTGCAAATATTACGAATATCTTAGGCTCACCATCAATACATAAGTATTTCAATAACACGGAAAGACGGTCTAGTTAGTTTTCCGGCATACTGAAGCTTCAGCGCACACACACGAGGACACAGGTGAAAGGAACTGTGCGCTGGTCCTTGTGTTCTTTTCGTTTGTGTCCTCGTGTGTGTGCGCTAAAGCTTCACTATACATAAGTATGTGTTCACTTTACTAGGAAATGCATAGATGCGTAATTTAAAGACCCTATACACGGCGACAACTTTTCTTGGCATTGGAGCAAAGGCTACAGAGCCAAATCACGAGCATCCTACCGCCAGTGAATGCAGTTTCACAACAGCACCCGTATTTTCACCGTGAAATGTAGACGTTCCCCCTCGATTTTCTACGTGGACCAATTTGAGACAGGACGCAGCTCCCACCATTCAGATAGCTGTGTTTACTTTAATTTATTCATCGTGACTTCGCGTTCTTGAACCCGTGAGAAAGTCCCGTATTTTTACGTGCACCTCAAACGCCAAACCGGGTCTTTGTCTACATGAAACGCTGATGGTGTGCCCCCGCCACTTTCCATATATATCATTACGAGACGTGCGCTAAAACGGACTTTTTCGCGTAGTGCTACAAGTGCAGAAGCTCTGCCTCTGTCACTTTCCCTTCAGGGCCAAGAAAAGTTGTCGCTTGGTATTGTAATTCTTACGCTACATGGACAATGCCATGCCATGCAAGAAAACCGGGTATTTACCTACGCTTTGCGAAGACAACCCGGTGCTGCCACGTACAAGTGGCTCTGCGTTCTACGCAAGCATTGGTACCCCGGCGTTACTGCCACATGGCCTCCATATTTCAAGCAGCCTAAGGTCCCTAGATGAAACAAGTTTTCAAGGTAGCATCACTCATTGTTCTCGAGCTGTCCTGCTCTCTTTCTCAATTACCCCTCTTTTTCTCTGCCATCCACACCTGTAGTTGGTGCATTCTTTGCACGTCATCTTGCAAATGGTTGCTGGTGTTATTTATTATTATGCAAGAGGTTCAAAACGAGTGCACGCGCGCATATGGCTCCAGCTGGATTCTCGCTGTCACCAAAGATGAAATCGTAGCCAAGACATAAACTGAGCAAGAGGAGCGTTTCAGTGTGCGCCAGGTCGACCAAGATTGCTTCGCTGTTTTCGTTCAATGCGATATCCACGTTTTTCAACAATGCTGAGTTGCGTAATACAACAGAAAACAGTTTCGCTCTCTTCAACTTACCTCGCGCTTTCCGATGTGAAGCTACCGTGAAGTGTAGCTATGAAATATTTTACGCGAATGCTTTTGTGCAACTCCATCGCCGTACGTCGACGCAAATCTGCGAATTGGTCTTTCTTTTTTATCGAAAGACCAACTCTCCGCTCAGGAGCTCAGGGCTTGCACATCAACTCTGGGCTGTCCAGAGGGCCCACGACGCGGCGGTGAAGCTCGGCCTACCCGTTCCGACGTGGGAGCGGCCCGCTGCTCTACCTCCTTGAGGTAGTGTTCCTCAGGACCTCAATAGAGTTCTGTGTCTAGTGGCAAGCCATTACTCCGTGACTCCCCAAGCGAATAGCGTCTTGAAACAGAGGCTTGCAACGCTTCGCGCGCGTTCAAAGTGGAGGCGCTTCTAAAAACGTTCCCGTGGGCGGCGGACTAGAAGATGGCTATCTTTGTCTCGCTATCAGGCATGCACCAACTTTCCCAGCAACGCATTTTATTATGGTCTACTTGAAAGCAGTTGCGAGACATAGCGTGGCTCTGTGGTAAAATACTTGATTGCCGCTCAGAAAGCTGGGGTTCGATTCCTGCTAGGACCAAAATATTTGCTGCATGCGTTCATTCGGTCAACGCTGCCAATGCCAGATATTAGAGGCAAAGCTCTTTAGGGCAGAAAGGCCGACCTAATTGGCATTCATCCATCATGCCACAAAGAACCCAAGCCGAGAGCGAACACCTGAACAACAAACAACGAACACATATGTGTGAACAATCGTGTTTATGTGTTATCATAGATATATATAAGGGGTTTAACGTTTCAAAACCACCATATGATTATGAGGGACGCCGTAGTGGAGGGCTCCGGAAATTTTGACCACTGGGGGATGTGTTATCACCTATATACGACAGCACAATACACGATCACCTGCGCCGACCGTCTGTCCGTTCCTTCACGTACTCGTCCGTCCACACGTCAATTCGTCCGTGCGTACGTCGACCTGTCGTTCATCCATGCGTCCGTCTGTCCTTCTGTCGGTCCTCTGTAGCAGTCGGTAACTACTATGTAGACATTATGAAATTAGCTTCGTGCACTTGTCGTGATTCCCTTCATAGAGATGCACTGATTTTTTTTAAATCTCTATAATTTAACTTACAAATGTCTATTCGTGTCGTTCATTAGTTGATATAAACTGTCAATCACCTTCAGTGCATTGTGCTTAACAACCGTTCATCTTAACCTGACGTGATGGCTGTATAGTAGATGTACTTCATATGTGAAGTTTCCAAAATTGGATAGCCATCGCTGCATCCCTAAATGACGCTTCACGAACATTACAGCTTATTTGAAAAGCAGTTTCAAGACCTGGTGTGGCCTTGTGATAGAAAACTCCCACACAGAGTGCTGGGGTTCGATTCCTGCTGGGACCCAGATATTTTTTCTTTACTTTTGTCGGGTCAACACAGCCGCGCTGTCAGCTTTTTCGTAACAATCACGTATTGAAAGTACCAATGTGTGTTCTCGCCCTTTTTCGGTGTATATGAAATGTCAATCACCTGCAGCACATACCTCCATACGAGTGGCGGGTATTTGCCATTGTCAGGCGGAAAGTGTTTCACGACACACGCGGCGGGATTGTGACATTATTCATGTCTTGACCAGTGATTCCTATTCGTCCAACTATTTTACCCTCCCATACACGTCAGACCCTGCCCAGGTGGTGCTGCGAGAAACGCCACCACCAGCGCCCGCATCGCCACGCTGGCCATGACTGGGTACTGTAAAGAGAACGGTCCACTTGTGAACGTGCATAAGTCCTCCTGTTGTGTTGTTTTTGAGGTGCGATTTCCTGAAAATCAAGGACCGAGCAAGCTTCTACCGTTAATTGAACCTCTCTTCAGAAAAAGCAGGAAGCTCATCAAAGCGATGTGTGGGCACAATGATAAAAATGTTTACGTTATTTCGGCATGCTGCAACTCGAAATTTCAGTGTCAGCGAGCATCGAATAATATCGTGTTAGAGACAAACACTCGGACGTGCGTTCAGGAACGCCTAAATGCGTTAAATGTGGGCATACACATGATGCCAATGAGATGTAGCGCGCACACGATCAATGTATCTTACGATCAGTCGTACGGATCTCGCTTTATCCGCCACGAATGGCCCCGGTAATGTTTGCCTGGGCATTCTCCATTTAACTCTCGCTTTCTGTGCATTGCACTGTTTTTCACGCATGCTAGCATGTTTTTTGATAGTCGTCTTTCGTTTGTATATCATGTAAATGAGAACTAATGCGTGTCCACTTTTTCGGTGTACAACAAAAGGCAAAACGAAAGGTCTTTGAGATAGCTTAGGCTAGCGTGGACACCAAAGTAAAAAAAAAACCTTCTTGTGGTCACGACCAACATTCTCCGATTAACCTGTGTGACGTACGTGTTCTCGTTCGAAGGATCACGTCTGCACCCCAGAATGCAAGTTGTGAGGGGGTCCGCATCCAAGGGCAGACAAGACGTGTAAGTATCGTTTTCAAGTGCCGTGCATAGTTCGTCGACGAAGACGAGAGCGACTGATGCAATCTATGTTATATTTAGAGGAACAAGATGCCGATGACATGAACTTCGCAAATGGTGGAGGACACTTCCCATCGATACCAGCCGGTGCAGGCGGCCGCGCTACGACATAGCGCCCGAGCAGCAGCTGGCCCCCACTTGACGTCAGCCAACAGCTACAACCACCGCGAGGGCGATCCTGTTCCCGAGGCAGACGAAGTTGCCGTTCGAGATCCAGAGGACATTCTAGATACAAGGGCCGTTCCAACTCCCGGGTGCCTACTCTCCGCAATGATGTGCAGCAAGGAAATTAGCACCAGAGCTGGGCATCCAAGATCAAAGGCTCCCAACTACAGGTTAAATAGGGTACCAATCCAGAGGAATGCTCAGGTATATATGCGCAGATGCAAAGGGAAAATGATAATCTCAGGGCCATTGCCGAGCAACTCAGGGCTGAAATAGCCTACTTAAGGGAATCACAGCAGGTTTCGTCTCCGTTTCTTTCAAACACAGTTCACTGTACACAGGCCGCATTGCATGCGAGTCACAATGAGGCTCCCATAAACGTCCAGCCAGGAGCAAAACCAGCACAGAGGAGAGCGCTAGAACAACCGGCCTAGAACGAGAATATGAATTTCTAAACAAAGGTGAAAGGTACCTTGAAAAGGTCAAAAATGCTCTCAAGATGGCGGTTCAGTCGATTGCGGTATTGGACAGCATAGTCACAAAGATCGAGGCGGACCAAGATAAAGATTTACAATCAGCCGAGGCTACTCCGGCCCAGTCAATACTTAGGGTCAGGATCGTGCATAAGGTGGCAACCCATAGCGTCTCTCACGAAAGAGTTTTTGAGGGGCCCAGCAGTGGCGGGACACCTTAACAACTTCGTAACTTGGCAGTGGAACTGCTGGGGCTTCCAATCAAAGAATGCAGCCCTACAGCAGTATAATAAATCCCAGCCAATTCAACCGCATGTTATTATACTACAGGAGACGCTTACGGAAACAGTGAGCCTGCCAGACTACACCCTTCACGTCATGAAACGTCCAGATGGCCGCGGTACCTGCAGGTTTGTGTCCAAGAAATACACTTACATTGAGCACAACTTGCACATGGCACATAGCAAGATTGAACACTCTCTTTTAGAAATTAGACCAGGCAGCAACCTTAAAAATAGCATTTTCATACTCCACATATATAGCTCTCCAAGAGGCAGGCACCATCGCTTTACCTCGTTGTTATCAAAAGCCATTACGATCGCTATGAAAGTGAACGCACCTATAGTGATAGTGGGAGATTTCAATGCACCCCATAATGCTAGGGGCTACCCTCGCACCACTGCCAAGGGAGCCGAGCTCTGGCAAGCGGTATTAGATCTGAATCTGACATTGGTCACTGACCCCACGCTTTCTACCCGCACTGGTAATTCTTGCTCTTGGGATTCTACCCCAGAACTCACCTTTGTCGCAACCACGGGGGAGGTATCATGGTTAAACTTGGGAGAGGACTTCGGAAGCGATAATTGTATTCTGAGTACGACATTACGAATTCAGACAAAGCCCCCTAAAGCCTTCAAATTTACAGAGTGGGACCTCTTCTGTAAGATCAGAGTGGAGAGCACCGAGGATATTAGTGACCCACCGAATATCGACAACTGGCTGTCTCAGCTGGACGAAGACATCAAGTCGGCCACCAAAACGATAAAGACTGATCTTCCAGTCAATGATATGAATAGCAGGCTTGCCCATCTTCTTCAGGCTAAAAGTGCCCTCTTTGTCAGGTGGAAAGCACACCGTCTGAATCGAAGACTGCGAAAAGGCATCGCAAGCCTTAAGCAGGAAATAACCGCTCACTGTCAGACGCAAGAAAAACAGCATTGGGACGATCTTTGCAACACAGTTGGAGGTCAGATGAGAGTTGGGGGAAATTGAACCGCATGAAAGACCTGCTGCAGGAGACCAAATCTAAATCCAAACAGACGCGCTTGGTATGACCAAATACTCAACTCAGAAAAAAGGTTAAATCAGACACACTAATAGCGGAGTGCCTGCCATAGAGATACCTTCCTTTGGATACAACCCGGCCTCCTTCTGACTACGCGTAATACACGGGATCACCAGCCTTCAAACTAGACAAGCCCTTCCAGGAAGCGGAGTTCCAGACCACCTTAAACAATCTTATTGGGAACTCCACTCCGGGCCCGGATGGCATTACAAACAAGACACTACGCAACTGAGTAAGACGATGACTCTGTCATTATCCTAGAAAAAATCTATCGTATTTGGGAGACGGGGACTTTCCCTGGGCATTGAAAAATGGCGTTGGTTATTCTCATACCTAAACCTGGCCAGAGTCTCAGTTTTAGCAACTTAATTTCACTTACGTCTTGTACAGGCAAGGTCGCCGAGCATGTCATCTCCGATCGGACATCTAAGTTAAAGAACCCCAGGTGGTCGAAATTTCTTAAGCCTTCTACTACGGCGTCTCTCATAATCATGTGGTGTTTTTGGAACTCTAAATCCCACATATGAATCAAATTAGATATCGGAGAAAATAGAGAAGACTAACCTGTACCCGTACAACACGATAGGTTTGAAACCACACCTATCTACTCAGGACATCATGAAAATGCTGTAGCATCACATCATAGATCGGGAGACGAAAGACATTAGAGCCATTCTCGGACTCGATCTTGTAAAGGTCCTTGGCAATGTCTTGCACTCCCACATACTTGCCTCCATCTCTTCTCTCAACTTAGAAGCCAACTTTTTCAAGTTCACCAGCTCGTTCCTCAGGAATAGAAAAGCAACTATACGGCTAGAAGATCTCAAGTCTGAGCCCTTTGATCTCGGTTCCGTCGGTACCCCGCAGGGCTCAGTCGTTTCCCCACTGCTGTTTAACATCGCAATGTGCGGCCTTGCTGCCAAGCTCTCAAACCAAGAAGGCATCAAGTTCACCAACTACGCAGACGACATCACTATATGGAGCGTCAGTGGCTCGGAGGGCTCTGTGGAGAGCTCTCTTCAAGAAGCCGTCGACGGTGTTAAAGGCTACGTAAAGGAAATGGGCCTCAAGCTCTCACTGTCACAGTCCAAACTTCTTTCATATCGACCCACGAGACGGGGACCCAAACCCAAAAACTGGCAACCACTGGCCGATGTCGACATTTGGCTGCACATGGCATCGGGGCAGCATTTATTAAAGGTGAACTTCATACGCGTTTTGGGCATGATTATTTAGGCTAATGGAAAGAACAGCCGCACGATCTACCGTCTGACTTTCAAGGCGGAAGGGTTCATCCGACTAATCTCACGCATTTCCAACAATCGGTGTGGTCTTCGAGAGGACAACCTCCTCAGACTGTGCCCTGCATTCCTGATGACCCACATAAGCTATGTCCCATCTATGTACACGTGGCAACTCCATGAGAGAAATAAATTGAACATCCACATAAGGAAAGTTATCAAGAAAGTTCTTGGCATTCCTATGCGCACAATCCCTGAGAACCTTATGAAACTTGTAGTCAAAAGCACGCTTTAAGAAGTTATCGAGGCTCAAGAAACGGAACAGGTTGAATAACTTTCGACCACACCAGCGGAGAGAAAGATGCTGGTTGACATTGTAGTCAACCCCCTGACACTCGAAGTGCAAAATACGCCACTTGACGATTATATACGCCCTCGCATCAAAGTGTGTCCCATTCCACAAAATATGCATCCACAGTGCAACGTGAGCAGGTGGGTCGCTCGAGCCTCATCTCTTTTAGCTCTAGCTCACACCCACTCATCTGTTCCATGCTTTGTCAATGCCGCCCATTACGGCGTTTCCGCTCACTTTGCAGTAGTATCCGTAGATACCAAGGGTCAGATTTTATTCTTAGCATAGGTTCGAACCACTTCTTCTTACAAAGTAGAACAGATGGCCATTACTAGCTCTCCTTGATCCACAAAGGACTGATATTTATACGGACTCTAAATACAATGCTAGGGCCTTCGCTTCTGGTTCCGTGTGCAAGAAAGTTTTTAGAACTCTCGCTCACAAGGAACTCACCCACCACACTATTATTTGATTCCCCGGTCACCTTGGCTCTAAGGTCAGGGGCCTTCCTAATGTCAACGAGCTAGCCCACTCCAAGGCGTGAGGCTTGCCTTATCGCGCCGGGACTTGTGCTTCTCAGACAGAGGATTCAGCCCCCCAACATTCAATCTAGGGATATTTTGACTACCTTCAACGAGATCACGAAGCACTATCAATTAGGCCGTAGGTCTTTTCCATTGTCACACGAAAAGTTGTCTTGGCCACAGGCAATCTCTCTTCGCATGCTTGATACAGGAACATACCCTAGCCTTGTAACCTGTAGCCAATACTCCGATATTTCAGAACTTTGTCTGGACCGCCACAATTGCAGGGATTTTAACCACAAGTACTGGAGGTGTGCCTCTTTACAAGAAAAAAATGAAGAAGTTTTCAAAAATTTCTTTCATTCAATGCTCACAAGTGCAGTTCTCATACAACTCAAGGTTGTCCAGAAGGCCCATGATGCAGCGATGAGGCTAGGCCTCCCCGTCCCTACGTGGGAACGGCCCGCGATCCTACTCCTTTAAATCGAGGGTGCAATCTTTCAGGATCCCAATAAAAATTTTCGTCCATCCATCCATCCATCCATCCATCCATTACATCCGTGGCAACTCACAATGCGACTATATAGCGTAGATTGGGGTCATTTTTCGCATTCCCAATGGAAGCAGGAATGTTGTAGGCCCGTGTGCTCAGATTTGGGTGCACGTTAAAGAACCCCAGGTGATCGAAATTTCCGGAGCCCTCCACTACGGCGTCTCTCATAATCATATGGTGGTTTTGGGACGTTGAACCCCACATAAGTACTGGGGCCATTTTCGTAGAGCGCGGAGCTGTTGCGTCTGCTCTTCTTTTTGCCACAGTTCTGGTGAGTGGACCATGCAGTATTAACTTAATTGCGGTTCATTGACGCGTCCGACGAGTGGAACGAAATTCGCAGCTTTTTTGTGTCTTTGATGCTTAAACACTCTTAGTATTTCGCTCAATCGTTTTTTCGCACGTGTAAGTTACAGCGATTGTGCAGCAAACTGTGCAAAAAGGTCGGGCTTGATCCTACCCAAAACTGCGCCCACAGGTGTTGCTACGTGTCTGCAAAACTACAGAGTCCAACGTCTAACCTAATCTTGGTTCACCCCAAGTGAAGGGGGCGATAACAAGAGCACCTAGATGTAGGCGTATAGATAGATAGATAGATAGATAGATAGATAGATAGATAGATAGATAGATAGATAGATAGATAGATAGATAGATAGATAGATAGATAGATAGTGCGGTGTAGTAGTTTGCAAAATGCGAGTATTGCAGACAACACCACATCACCTAGAAGGTGACAAAAACGAATGAACATTGAAGCTCGTCCATTGAAGAAAAGGAATAGAAGGCACTCGCGCATAACGGAATTGTTGGGACGCTGACAAGACGACGCAAGAGCGCCTACGGCGAACCAGCAACAACGTGCGAGGTTCAGAAGGCCTGGTTCCTGTCCTCGAGCAGTTGACGTACTCGGGGCACGGCGTCTCGGCATGACCAGGGACGAGTTCTGGGTGAGTGATCCTGCGGACATCTCAGGCACGGCGAGCGTCCTCTAAAAGACCAGAGCTGTTAACCACGCCCAGCGAACCGACGTCGCTGACAGTGTGCGGCTACGCCTAGGTCTGGCGAGGCCTTCGGCACCGAGACGCTGACCTGTGCACCCAAGCAACCACTGCATCTGAGCGCGTAACGTGTCCCACTCAAGACACCGGGCTATGCACCGATTCGCGAGACTGTTTACTCTTTTTCCCATGTGTGTAAACCACGTACGTGCACGACGTCTAGTACTGTTTTTGCAATGGGTGTTTCTCGTTCAATATAATTTCATTTTGTTTTCCGAACTGCCTCCATCTTTCTCGCGTCACATGCCTTGCTACGTGACGAACCTCACCACCACATATCTGGCGTCCGACTGGTCTGCTTTTGTTCCATCTAAGAAGAACGTCACATCGCGTAAGTGTGTGTGACGGTCGATGACGGACGCAGATGAGGTGCCGGCAATCAGAAAGGAATTAAGGTTAAGTGGCTCAGCACTAAATGATCGGGTGAACCAAGAATACGCACGCGAAAAAAGCGGCACGTGACGCTCATCTGGCTGAACGAAATGCCGCGAAAGAAGGCGAGGCAGAGGCAGTCGCTAGATTAAAAGCAGAAAATGAAGATCTGGAGCTCAAGTTAAGGTTGCATGAGCTAAGTGCGACAGCAGGTAGCACAACTACTGGGAAGCTCACTGAGGGTGCACCCGTAGGCATCGCGCAGAGCTACCAAAGTCCGCATAAGTTGATTGATTGATTTGTGGGGTTTAACGTCCCAAAACAACCATTTGATTATGAGAGACGCCGTAGTGGAGGGCTCCGGAAATTTTGACCACCTGGGGTTCTTTAACGTGCACTCAAATCTGAGTACACGGGCCTTCAACATTTCCGCCTCCATCGGAAATGCAGCCACCGCAGCCGGGAATCGAACCCGCAACCTGCGGGTCAGCAGCAGAGTACCTTAGCCACTAGACCACCGCGGCAGGGCGTCCGCATAAGTTCATCTCAACCTTTAGCGAGGAATGCGATGCGCTGGGCGCATATATACAGCGATTTGATTGCGTCGCCACTAGTCAAGGCTGGGCGCACAACAAATGGGCCATATCGCTAAGTGCTTGACCGGAGACTTCTTGAGTGTAGTTGGTATAGGATGGCACCTGAACATGCCATGGACCACGTAACGTTGACAAAAACGCTACTAAAACGCTTTAGGTTTATGGAAGAAAGTTATCGAACAAAATTTCGTTCAGCGAAGCCTGGTAATTCTAAAACGGGCATGCAGTTTGCCGGGCGTCTGTTACGTTATTTTGACCGTGGGCAAGAAATGGCCAAGACACATCAGACCTAGGATGCTCTACGAAACAAAATTGTCTCGGAGTAGTTTCTCACACAATGCCACGAGAAACTCGCTGTGTTTCTTAAAGTAAGAGGCTGTGAAAGCCTTGAAAAACTTGCGGAGGCTACAGACCACTAGCTGGAGGTCCAGGGGGTGATAAATCTTGGCAAAAGTAAAGACGACAACCTGAGTGAGCCCCCAGGTCCAAGTCACACATCTGAGCGGAAAGACGAAAAAGATAGACCACAGTGCTTTTTTTGTAACAAAAAGGGTCACAGAGCTGCCGATTGCTGGAAAAACACAATGGGTGCAGGTATAAACTACCCTAAAAGGTGTGTTCATGAGCGGGTAAACGAGAATGATTATAATGTGCAATAATGTAAGAATTGTCACCTAATTGTCGACTGTAATTATTGGGGCTGTGAGCAACACGTACTTCGCTTTTTAGAAGGTGTGCTAGGCAAGAATTGGTGAATAATGGCTAGCTTGGAACGTGTATTTTGCTTTGTTTTCTGTTTTGTTTGTTCTTTCACACCTATATTTGCAATCGCGTTTCGTAATACGGGGTCAGTTGAAGCACTTGTGTCTCTTACTTCTTGTGTATGGCGGTGCTTTAGTTGTGCACCGCCTAAAAACGGACAAAATTAGTAGCCATGCGTAGGAACGAAGGAAAATCTCTGTCACTATCTGGCTGATACACGCCAGCAAAACCAAATATGTTGCTTTTAAGTCTGTAAAGAAACCGGACGACTGTTCTATCTGTATATATTTTAATAATGCTCTAATGAAACGCACATAAGTTTTAAAATTTCTCGGAGTACTCTTTGATGAAAACCCGAGTTTCACGCAGCGTGTAACGAAGGTTGATTCCAGCATCTGTAAGTCAACTGGTACATTGTGTGGGATCAGGGACTTTGTTCCCTTTTCGTTCAAACATCGTTTGTATCACGCACTAAGTCCATCTCACCTTAGTCACTGCCTACTGATATGGGGAACCACATGTCTGAATTGGTTAATAAATCTTCTCAAGTGAGCAGTTCACTCAATAGGTTACCTTGGATATCTTGATCATACGGTCAATGTATTTTTAAAAGATGACCTTTTAAAAATAATGGCCTATATTATTTTAAGCTCGCAATATACAGACGAGGCCAACTGCATAAAACTGCAACCTCTTTTTTTTTATCAAAGGTACCTTTCAACTAAACACAATAAAACTTTAGCAACGATCAGTTTAGAGTTCGCTTTAGTGAAACATTATGCGGTACTAAACAGCTGACATACTTATTTCCATCCATTATAAATAGACATCCCATTATTATCAGTATTGCGCGAAACTACACGTCTTTAGGTTACTATAAAATTGCCATGAAGAGGTACTTCCTTTCTGTAGTGACTGAAATCATTGCAAGATCTCTTCTTTTGGACGTTTAGTTTTGGTTCAGTGCTGCATACCTAATTATCTTTTTACTTTTCCGCATTGTCAGTGCTACTTTGTTCTTGTATACGTTTTTTTGTTATTACAAATTGTATTAGCGTATAGAAAGTATTTATTTCTTGAAATTTGTTGTCGGTTTTTTTCTGTCATTTATATGTAACACATTTATGTTGATTACTCTATTGCACAAACTTTATGTATACTATTTGTGTTTTATGCCACCGCATGCGGCCGCACTGTTGGATCAATGTATGGGTGGGAATGCCTTAGTCAGGCAATGTTCTGCCTTTTGACTTGCCATCCAAGACTCACTCTGTGTGAAATAAATAATTTATTATGCTAAGCAGCAATCTAAGTAAGCTGAGAACACGAATAGCACTTAAGTTTTTAAGCGACACTTGCGAGTATACCAGAGTTAATGCATTTATTTAATGTGTTCAATGAAACATTCAAGTGCCGGTGCCCCTTAAAAGAGCCTCTATAAATGGTCTCGTAATTTTGTACTTAGTTTTAAACATTCAAGGTTTTAGCGCATTTTCCCGAACTAAGTTTTGAAATATAATTAGGGATGATTTGGTTGTCTTTTTACCATCCAACAGAACAGTATAAATGTGTACGCAGACACTTGTGCCCATTTCCCCCAAAAGTATTCCTATTTTTTCCCATTTGCCGCTGTCGATGTACCATTGAGTTATGCCCACACGATCAAACAATCTTACTTTTTCTACTCTTACAAGTTACATCGTGGTACCATATCCTAAGGAGCGCTTCAACAGACCTTTCTGTGGCTGTCACGTAAGAATCGCAACTGATCAGAAACGCTACATATGGCGTCGTTGTTAGAGCTGCACGTCGTGTTCTGGTAGTAGAAATGCGTGAGCCAGTCAGCGGCATCTAACATGGCGGAGTTACATTGGATGATTAACTTAGGTCGCGTGACGTCGACCACAAACAATGCGTCTTGTGGAGAACATATTTTTTTCGCCTCATCTTAGCCTGGTATATGTGGCTCTCCGAGAGGAATGGTTAGAGAGCTTGTGTTTAAAACATTTCGACCATTTTTTTTCATGCAGAATAATAGTGCACTGTAGACACAATCGCCGGCGTGCGATGTGTTAGGCATGCTATGGTTGATCGGGAAGTCTAGTTTAAAGAAGAATCCTGTTTCCGTTACCTTCTTGCAGGTTGCCCTTTCGAGACGGACCTATGCATTGTGGAGTGCTACAACAAAAACAAAACAAAGCCTGCCAGGGGGCACTGCGGCGGACTCTTGTGGCTGAAGTGCGTCTGTGAAGGCAATTACACAAAATAAAAAAAATGAATTGCAAACAGAAACTACGTCAGTGCATGCATGGTTACAATTCTTGCGGTGTTCCTGGCGTCGGCCCACAAGGGTAGCTTAGCAGTTAAGGTGATAGGTTACTGCGCTGGAGGACGCGGGTTTGATAGGCAGCCCCGGTAGACTGTAATGACGCGTTAAATGCACAAACATCCGCGTACTTAGTTTTGGATCTCGCTAGAATAAGCAACTCAGGATATGAAAAACTTCGGTCATGCCGCATGAGGGGTTCTTTACCGCGCGTGGTGTTGCTTTTGCGTGGCGTGCCTTGATGAATGACTGCGGACAAACCATGGGGCTTTTGTTTTGTACACTAGGCCAAATATTGAACTATCGTGCACACACTGCAGTTTTGTCTCTTTCTTTTCTATATGACTGAATGAAGTTTCAAGAACGGTGTGGACATGTGCATGCTCACAAGGCACATGCGCACACAACAACGTTTTGGAACTTCGTTCTATCATATAAGGTTGACATACAAAAAAGTGGCCGCTGCACTTGATAGCTAAACTTTTGGCTAGCAGTACACCTTTTCGGCAAGAATGCCGCATTGAAACGTACGTTCTGCCTTCTCACGGTGTCTTCCTCTTCCAGTTCACCCAAACGTAACACTAGGCCCAACGTAACAGCGGACATCACGCAATAGACGGACTGCTAGCATGTCACCTCCGTCTATATGCAACCGTCGTGGCTAGAATCGATTTCACGTATTTTATGTAAGCAACCAAGCATCGCAATCACTGAGCCTCGGTGGTGGCAAGAGCACAGCATCAAATTTCTTTATCGTGCCCTCCATAGGATTGCAAACATACCACTTACTGTTCCTTACGTATCACTTATTCAAGATTCTTGGCGTTGCCTAGGTGGGGGGCTTTACCCAACAAAACTTCAATTTTTTCGCGTGGGCGTATATACACGCACACTTACAAGCGCACACGCGAACATTTAAAAACAACGCGGCCTTCATTTTTCTGGTTCAACCAGTTGTTACGGATGCACTTTATTGAAAGCACGGTATCGACAACAAAAAATAGCGGCCTTGAATTGTCTGCTGAATGTGGGTACACAATGTCTATTGTGTTGTTTTTTGAAAAAAAAATGACATTACTTTTCAGTTCACAGCGTTGTTATCAGTGATAACAGAAATTACTGTAAGTGCCGCTTTTTCAAGACCCAAAATTACTTTTTTCACGATGTCGTGCAAATGACTGGCTTCAATCCTGAAAACAGAAAGGATGTGTACCACATCTTTGTGCGCAGAAAGCAATGAATTTGTCATGAACACGTGTGCTGTTTTTGCCGCTTCAGAGGAATTCGATGCCGTCCCTGTTAATGAGCCACCCTTATACTTAAAATATTGCTGGATGTGGATTTCATCTAACATGAGCGTTACGACTCTTTAGTGCGGCTTTAGAAGGCTCACTTTTTTGTAATGTACTGCAAAAAGCCTTCATCGCTTTGTACGTTTGCAGGACTTGCATTGTACTTGCTGCACAGCCTTAATATTGTGGAAGGATGAGGTAACATTATTTTCCACGTGTTGCAAACGAATTTGTATGCGTGAGGAGAGATCGCATGAAAAATGCTAGCTAATATAAGAAGATCTGAAGAATATCTCATAGCTCCTCGCTTTTTAAGTAGAAGGCGCAACTGTTCCTTCAGGAACTCGAACGCTTCTACTTTCTCTTCTGGTAGGAGGTCACCATCAGACAGGTCATCAAGAATAGAAAAAAATAATGTGGAAGCAGGCTTTCAATTTTCTTTTTCGCAGACGTCTGGAGCATTGTAATGCTCCACACTTTTGAAAATAGTGTGCAAGCTCCGAATGTCCTCTAGTTTTTCAGGAATGGGAACATCAGCAACGTGCAGCTTCATCTTTTTCCAGTAGGCAGGAATGTGCAATTCATCGGAAACAACCCCAGAACGCCACCTCTGGAGGTAGTGTGTTAACTCTGAATATGCAGAAACATAACTGCAGCTTCCGTGCTGCTCACTATCCAATAGTCGGACAACTTAAGTTGTGAGAGTTGTGACCCGAGCTGCTCGAAAGATGCCACTCTATTCTTGCGTTCCTCCTTTTCGTGCGAAACAAGCAACATCTGTATGCCCTTTTGTAGCTGGTCTGCCTCACGGTGCCTCCGTTTTGCGTCAGGCTCCTTGCAAACGGGAGCACAGTCGGATAGGTAAGCGGGGCTGTTCGGAAACATCGTCGGCACTGCATCTTCGGTTAGTTGACTAAGGCTCATCGGAACTTCTATATTCTTTTCGTTGCTATCCGTGTAAGTGGTCGTAGTCCTCAAATACTCTGCTTTGAAATAAACTTCGCAGACCTGCGTTATACAAAAGCAAAACGAATGTTTTAGGATATTTTAGCAACAATTTATATATGTTTTTCTGCCTGAATACATTCTAGAACGTTATAATTAGCAAGGATTGAGATCTAGAGTGACGCTGCTTCATAATGCACTGCACTAGCACAGATCTGCGACACAGAATTCGCTTTGTGTGAAGGTTTATCGGTAAAAATTCTAAATTCTTAGCTTCGGATCACGCAGAGTGTCGATGTCGACATCCTCGCGACGAATAGCGCGTTATCATTTTATCTTGCGGTCGTCTTTAGGGAAGGAGAGCAAGTGGACCTTCGGTCCACCGTCATCATTTCCACGACAGTTCGGCACGCAGCAGCAGCCCATCCTGTGAACTTCCTGGTAATTTCACGCGAACAAACTTCACTGCTTGGACTCCAAATAAAACAGCCAGGGCCAAAACTTGCACATATCTCCAAAGAACGTCCACCAGCATTATTTCAAAATTTTTGTTCAGCCTAGCACCTCTCTTTGCCAGAAGTCAAACATGTTCTAACAGGCTCGCCCTAACGAAGGAAGTCACTGAGCCTGCATTCCCCAACCGGTTCTCACAACGCCCACCAGTTCGTCGGGCTAGGTGGGCTGACGTCGTTAGACAAGGAAAGGAAAGAAGGGTAGGGGCCTTGCAAATTCTAGGAGGCGCTGGCCTCTCCCTTCTTTCCCTGGATTAAGATAGAGGCCGTGTTTCAACCTCCCCTTTCGAGGGCGAAGGTGAAGAGGACAATTTATTCAACCATCCTAGGTTTCATTGTTTTCCCTGGAAGGGATCCTGGGAAGACATGGACATTAAAAACATGAACGCAGAGACGCTCGAGATATGCTAATAAAGATATTGTAGTATAACGCTACCTTGCACCTGTATATAATGTAAATAAACGCTCCTGTTAACCGCACAGGCTCTCTCTTCGACATCTCACCGGGACTTTGGCTGGCGGCGGTCTTATGGGCAGACCCCCCACTACATCAACTGGTGGCAGTGGTGGGATGTCCCATGCTTGACTCGGGCCTCAACGAGATGGTGAGTGCTTGACTTTTTCTGAGTTTTGCCAGGTTTTTGCTTTTCTAAAACAATGTGTAATCTTCTGTGCGTATAGGCTTCGTTGTACCGCTACCATACGTCACAGCTATTGACCAAATGTTCATATTCTAAACCGGCAGTAACTTTAGCGTATGAGTAGGCTTCGCTGATTCGCAACATAACATTACGAAGAAAGAAAGTCTTAACTTGTGGATTGATTAATATGTGGGGTTTAACGTCCCCAAACCACCATAAGATTATGAGAGACGCCGTAGTGGAGGGCTCCGGAAATTTCGACCACCTTCTGAACTCATGGAGACCATAGAACTGGTAAAGAAGCTAACGAAGCTTCTTTACCAGTTCTCTTGCTACTGTGTGAAAAGCTGGGAATTGAGGTGGAGAGATGAGAAAGCCGCAGCTGATAAGAGCAATTAAGCAGTGGGTTGCGGAGGATGATGAGATTGAGGAGTGTTAAGAAGTTGTGAAAAAAAGGCCAAAAGAGGCAGAGGAGAACAGTAACAACGAATCAAGGCGTTTGGCTTTGGAAGAGTCACAGGCAACGAATAACTCGATTAACGCGAGACGTGCAGCCGATATAATGAAAGATCTCATGGAATCTTATATGGTCAATGACTACAGGAGCCTGTTTATTGTAAATTTTGAAAGGCTCTGTGAAAGCCATGAATTTCTATGTGAATGTTAGCCGCAGAGGCTTCTGAGTGTTCTCCCATGTGAAGCGGCTGCAATATTCGTGAGGCTAAAGAGAGAGGATGCCGGTAACTACGCTAAAGTGAAAACTGCCTTGTTGAAAATATACCGTCTTTCCGCCGACGCCTTCTGCTGCCGTTTTCGGGAAGCAGCTAAGAGATTGAATGAGTAGTTTGAGGAATTCAGCTACAAACTCAATGCTGACTTTGTTCAGTCGCTGAAGGGGGAGAACGCTTTTGCAAACCACGACAGGGTAGTTGAGGTTATGTGCCTGGAACTATTTACAGTTCACTAAGCCCCGAAATGCGCCTGTGGGTACATGACAGAATGGGCGAAGGGGACATGGAACGCGTTGCAGAATTAGCGGAGGAGTTCACGGCACGTTGGGAGTCCGAAAGAGCGCGCAGTAAGCCTTTTTCACAATTTCGCAGACAAGACAGGAAGTAACCCTTTCAAAGTAGGGTTACCAAAACCGTGAAGGGAGAACCACAGAAAGGTGCAGCTGCCGAGACTAAAACTGTCACAAGTGGCTTAGAAAACAAAAAAGACAAGGAGTTTGAGGCAAAAAAGCCAATCGTTTGTTACAGGTGGAACGAGCCTGGTCATGTCTAAAGAGGCTGCCAAAAGCCCAAAGATGTTTTTTTTCTTTTCGCGAGAATAACGATGATAGCTTAGAGCTTTTAAAGCCCTACCTTTACGAGCTAACAGTCAACGGAAAGCCATGTCAGGTACTGCGTGACTGTGCCGAAACTATGGACATTGTACAACCCTTCTACGTGAGACCTGAAACTTTTACTAGTGAGTGCGCGTGGATCCGGCAAGCAGTCGAGAAAAACAGTGTATGCGTGCCGATAGCACGCGTCGAGATGGAGAGACCCTTCAGACTGCTCGTGCCAGAGGCCGCCTTGTCGCAAAACCTACCGAAGCATTATCCCTACCATTTCTCGAATCGGTCTGATAAGCTTTGAAGAAAAAAAGGCCTCTGTTTTAGTGACCTTACAGTACTGGCACTGACGCGTTCGAAAGCTCGGAAGATCGCAGCTGAGATAAAGCGCGACGAGCTTCAGGGAGAAGAAAGCTGAAATGATGCGCAAGTTGAAGGCCGCGACCAGTGCGAGGGTGACGAGGCCTTAGAGTCTCAGGAAACGACGGTTGCAGAGCAACAAGATAGTGCCTTGGTATTGCCGCATTCGGGGGGTTTCTTAGACCTCTTAAAAGTGCATAGAGAACAGATGCGGAACAGGAGAGTGACTCCTCGCTCCGTAGCTTGAGTGAAAGACTTGAGAAAGGGCTGGGAAATAAAAACGTTAGCTTCCAACGTCGTAGAAGGGTTTTGTGCCATCAGTACAAAGATAAGAAAGGAGTTCAGTATGACCAGCTAGTTCTTCCTTCAAGATACAGAGACCAAATTCTCAACTTGTCCCACGGCAAAGGCTGGGCCTGCCAATTGGGAGTAAAGAAAACTAAAGATAGGCTACTAAGAGAATTTTACTGGCCGGGGTGCTTCCGGTACGTTAAGAATCATGTTGAAACATGTGAAGCGTGTCAGAGGATTGGGAAGCCACACGAAACCAAAAAAAGCCCCTATGAAATGTGTGTCTCTAATAACTGAGCGATTGAGGCGCTTGGTGGCTGATGTAGTAGGACCCCTTTCACAATTAGTTCAGGCTACAAGTATATAATAACTATGCTCTGTCCTGCAAAAAAGTTTCCGGAAGCCATACGACTGAGAGAGGTAAATTCGGTTGAAGTAGTGGAGGCCTTGCTTTCAGTGTTTTCTCGAACAGGCTTATGCCGGTGCATATAAACCTAGGATTGTTCGTCAGCACCGCTCGTGGCCATCACAGCGAGTGTAAAACTTTCTCTTTTTGCCTGGTGGCGGCATGTATTGGCCGTGAAATCGAGCAGAGTCGCTACCTGGTGGCAACTGGCCGAAGGGGCGAAGTGTGGTCACGGCTAGGCTAGACTGCACCTACACGCGCTTCGCGCAGGTGTATTCTAGCTTAAAGCCCCTATACTCTGTAAAAGTACCGCCATCTGCACCCCCTCTCCGGCGCGTTGCTTTTTTTTTCTTTCGCTTGCGACAGTGGTGCCCCCTGTAACGCTTCACGGAGAGATGAGGAAGCAGCGCAGATTGAAAGAATGCTGTACCTGTCCTTCGTAAAAGTACTGCGATCTGCTCCCCTGTCGCCACCTCCTCTTCGGCGCATTGCTTTTTTTTATTTCGCCTGCGACAGTGGCACCACCTGTAACGCGCCACGAACGGGGAGAGGAGGAAGCGCAAAAGAACACTGTACTTTTCCGAATGTATTGGGGCTTTAGTCTAGCCCGGCCGTGGTGTGGTCTATCCCAGACGTAGTGTGGATTGCTCCGTGCGTCGTCTGCTAGCCACGTCGGTCATTAGGAATTACACAAAGGAATGAGTCTCGACCGAAGCAGCCAAAATGCTGAACCGAAGAGCAGAAGACTTCCGGAATGGTAAAATTGTACCCAAATACCTCAAGTGGATCCCTGCGCACATGGGGGAATTAAAACTCGAAGACACAACAATCCATCAAAACCTCAATGAGCAGGCCCACCAAACCGTGTGAAAACTAACCCACAAACTCTCGGACAGCGAGGGTCCGGCCCCCCGCACCCACCACAGAAGGGGGGACGACTGCGGTGAAGGCGATGTCGACGATGGAGATGAGCACAATAATGAATATGCGATACAAGACGACAGAGACAGACTGTTTACGTATCATGCATGAAATATTGGCGCACTATAGGCGACAACGAGAGAATATCCGCCACACACAAACAGCTTGACAGATCTAAAGAAACAGATTGGCAAAGATTGCAAACCAAAACCATTTCAAATTCAGTACACCTGAACAGAGTAAATTCCAGACAATATCCACAAACAAGCTGTACCCTCTGTAAGCACGAACACGCAGATATGACACATATTCTATGGCAATGCACACAGGTGACAGTAATATACCGAGAGGAAAATATAAAACCAGACCTTCTCGAGGAGCATCGGCTAAGACCGCTGACTAGCTCAGATCTACACGACCAACTGTGGGCAATCCAGCGGGCCCGGACAGCGGTGGAAAGGCTACGCCTATGCGCACAAAACGCCTGCGTGGCCTGAGCACGGGCCAGTAACCCTGCAGGGTTTCTTGTTTTCATTTTTTGAGTGAAGTTTTTTCTATTCGTTCGTCCGTGTTTTTATGTGCGCGTACGTCATGCACGTTCCTAAAGTGTGGTTTTGCCGGTCATGTCAGCGCGAGTGTAACTGTTTCTACGTATGCCTGAAACGACGTAAAAAAGCATTTGGCCTTGCTCGACTGCTAATGGATAGTACTAAGATTGGCGAGTGCAACTTCCCAGACTGCTGTTTCTTGACGTGGTGCCCTCCATTCACCAGCATACTTTCAGGAAGAATGACGCTTTCTGTTTCAAGCACATCGCAAAATGCTCTCAGCATCCTCCCACACGTGAGGACTATTAAATGATGAGTGCATGCAGCGTTTTATAGCGCCTAAATTGTAAAAAAAAGAACAAAAACAGGCTTTTGGCCATGCACTTGCGCGCTGTGTGTAGGCGCACAACTACGGCACTGTAATTTATCGATCATGCGAGGAGCCTTAGTTGTGTTCATCTGGCCGTGGTACAACTGCATGGAAATATTACTATCCCATTGCTGTGACACATCGGTACTTAAGCTGTACTAAAAAAAGTTATGGTGCGCCACCGTGTGCTTAGATTTAAGAACGCTTCAAAGAGCCAAACGTTGAAAATAGATTCAGAAGGCATGCCTTATATGTAATGTCATATTATTTCACTGAAAATTTTATCCTTTTTTTTCAGTCTTTGTGTGGCTTTGTTAGTGACTGACAGAAGCCAGTGCTCGTTTTTTGTGTTAAAAATGATTGTTCTAATAAACGGGACTTCGTTACAGCACTGTCATGCACGTAATTTATCGATGAAAGCTTCTTGCTGAACTCTTCTATTATATTTCATAAATTTTAACTGGTGCAAAATCATTCGCGTTCATGTGGTAAACGCAGTGCAGCCCAAAGGCGCGTCAGCTACTAAGCTTTCTTGACTAGACTTATCGACTCTCCTACACTTCATGGTGAACAGAATGAGAGAGAAAAAATGATATGCGTATAACGTGTGAACGGGGGTACTGAACTAACGGCTCTTACGCCTGTGAGTCTACCCCTAACGTCCATGCCTATGAAAAAGGCAATCTGTGTCAAGGCCAGCCCACGAGCCCGCCGGACGCGAACAACTCAATGGCATCATCACGCGGCGGTGCCTCTCTGCCGCACACGCACAGTGAGTCACCTCAGCCAGCGAGCCCGTCGAAGCAATCGGCGCCTTCCAGTCTGGCGAGTCTTACGCAATGCGTGGCGACGTCACTCGACCTTGGCTGCAACCACGCGCAGCGGCTCTGGACTTGATGAGAATAACGCGGCCCAGCGGCGAGTCCCTTTGCAGGATTCTGACCTCACGGCCAGCGGCGCTTCTGGTTGGCCATTTGGTTACTCAAAGGATCCACCCGGTGCCTTAAAAACAGCCCTGCGGCGCGTCGCCAGCAGCTGACCTATGTGTTAGAGAAGCCTCTCGTCGGTTCGAGCCACTTCGCAGTCGGCGTGCCTGGTGTTCTTGGAAGCGGAGAGTTTCGTGGCGCCCATCGGAACCTCGTTGGCGGTGCGCCGTCTAACAGCATGCGAAAGAAGGCATCTCGGCTTTTCGAGTCGTTAAGCTGTCGGCCGCAGTGCCGAATTTGTAACGCCTCTATTTCTTGCTGTACATAAACCTTGGCTTGACTCACCATCGTCTCGTCCGCTAGTTTATCAGCTTTGCGCAGAAGCAGTCGCGAGCTGAGAAACCTACGCTACCAAACGGCTGGTGACCATGTCGGCGGAGATCGGAGCAGTGGCGCCTTCGGGACCGTGTTGGCGTCACCCGTCTTCGTAACAGTGGTTGGCAGCTGCGGGATCGGCCGGCGTCAGCGACATCGATGCGGTGAGTGCCTGATGTTTTCCCCTAAGTTCACCAGACTACTCTAGCTCAGGTTATAGTAGTTTAGAAAAGGGCTGTGTGAAGTATTGGTGAGTGAGCTTTGATCGTTTCAAGCCAAGTCAGAGCGCTTTGAAACCAAAGTTAATGCGGAGGATGTAAACACGGGAGTGTTAAAAATTGCTTGCGCGTCTTGCTAGTATACTTATAGTGGGTACGCCAAGTAAATTCTTAACATGGGCAAACACTAAGAAGCTAGTGTGAACGATGGAGAACCGTAAAGTAAAGGAACTCATCGAAATTTGTGCGGAACTCGGCAATACTTTGGGCCGTGCGATACGAAAGCAAGCGATCCTTGAGATCATGAAGGATGAAGGAGTGTCAGCTGAGAAAGTCGATGAGGCCTCGGTGGATATCAAAGCACACCGCGAGGAGGCTGAAAGGCGAGAAGTTCGCGAACGTGAAGAAGCTGAAAGGCGCGAACGTCGCGAGCGTGAGAAGGCCGAGAGAGAAGAGCGCCTCGAGTTGAAACGGATAGAATTTGCAAACCTACAGTTTTCGTAGGCGCCTAGCGTAGGTTCTCCGACAGTTCAGGTCAGCGGTTATAGAATTCGAGACCAACTGCCACCGTTCGTAGTAGACGAGGACATGGCGAAGTATCTCATCAAGTTTGAACACGTCTGCGAGCGAAATGCTTTGGAGCGGTCTCTTTGGGCGCAAAACCTGTTAGCTCTCCTTCCTGGCGAAGTGTCCGACGCGATAACGTGCTTGTCGAGGGAAGCATTTGAGAGCTATGACGAGGTTAATGAAGTGCTCTTGAAACGTTATAGGTTGTCACACGAGGCTTTGAGGCAAAGGGGTTCCGGTATTCTAAAAAGGGAAATGAGTCACACGTTGACTTCGCGTTTCGTCCAAAGCCGATTTATTTGAATGGCTCAAGGGCGAAGGTGTTTATGACGATCGCGATAAAGTGGCGGAATGCATTACATTGAAGCAATTCTACATCTGCATCGAGGAGGATGTCAACTTTAACTGCAGGACAAACTTATTGAAGTACAGCTAAACAAGGCAGCACAGTTAGCTGAGGAGCATGATACTCGCTGAAAGTTGCATAGCAGGGCAGTGCGCGTTGAAAAGGATGAAAGCAAAGAGGGCTTTTCAAAGAAACCTGATCAACAGAAACCCGCTCCGCACCATAGTTTTAAGAAAGACCTGTCTCTTACGAAGGACACTGTAGGGAAAGGGCAAACGGAAGCGGAGAAATCGAGTGCGGTTCCTAAACAACGCACTGATAGCACACGGGCGTTTGAATCATGGAAGCCGCTAATCTGCTACAACTGCAAAAAGGAAGGTCACATCGCGATAAACTGTAAGCAAAAGTTTGCTTTCGCGACAATCCGAGAATCGGAAAAGAACATGCGGTTGTTGGAGCCATATCTCCAAGAAATTAGTGTGAATGGGAAAACGTGTCGAGCACTTCGAGACTCAGCGGCAACCATGGAATTTGGCCATCCTTCGTTTGCGTCTCCGGATGACTTTACAGGAGAAGGCGCGTGGATCACACAAGCCGCCGAGGAGCAGAGTGCTTGCTTACCAATCGCTACGGTTGTCATTGAAGGCCCGTTCGGTAGGCTTCGCACCGAAGCGGCTGTGTCTGCCGCGCTTCCCGATTGTTTTCCTTTTCTATTTTTTAATAACTCAGAGCCCCTTCTCAAAGAGCAGGGTAAATCTTTCTTCTCAAATTTTGCGTACATGGCCCTCCCGCGATCGCAAGCGCGGAAGCTTTTGCAGGCACTTAATCTTGTTCATTCTGGCGATGCACCAAGTGAAAAAGCTGCTGGTCTGTGTGACCAGGGCGGCGAGTTGGCGGAACCTCAGACCGGAAATTCTCCGTTTGAGTCATTTGACCAGGCACTCGAGTGGCCCGTTGCCGAAGCTACTGGCGCGGTCTCCGTAGGCGGAGGAGACAACATGGTGCCATTGAGTCAGGGCGAGAGGGGTGCAATGCTCTGGCTTGTAGCGGAAAGTTGGAGTGAGCTGTCGAGGATTGAAATAGAAACGCTCATTCGAGAGCAGGGTGAGGACCTCTCAATTAAAGATCTTGTGGAAAGCCACATGAAGGCTGCACAAGTGTTGTCGAAGGAGTACTACAACAAATTGGCGAAGAAGCGCGCTTTTCAAGTAGATAGCCAGGTAATGGTTTGGCGGGCGTCCAAAAAGAATAAGCTTGAGGTTCATTGGGAAGGGCCCACAAAAGTAATATCGAAGCTTTTTTATATCAATTATGAAGTGAAATTAGGAAGGCGGCCAAACAAAATTTATCACAGTAACTTGATGAAACCATACGTTCAACGTCAAGCGGTTGTAAATCTGCTCAATTTGAATGCTTCAGAGGAAGAGGGAGCAGAAATTATGAGTTCTAGTGATTTAATCGAAAGGGGATCGGAGGTAATCGTGGAGCAGTTTAACCCCTAGGGCCAAGGTTAAGTGAAGTCCAGAATGAGGACTTGAGAAGGATTGTTTCCGAGTTTGAAGACGTGTTTTCGGTTCGTCCCGGAAACATGACGGTGATTGAACACGATATCGATCTAACTTGTGAGGAGCCATTCCGTAGCAAGCCGTTAAGTTGTTTCCCTGTGCAAAAGCAGATAATGAAAGAGCAGATTGCTAAATTGCTGAAGTTGGGAGTCATAGTACCAGGCGAGAGTGACTATAAATACCCTCTAATATTGGTTCAAGTGCCAGGAAAAGATCCGAAGCTATGGATCGATTATTGGCGTCTTAACGCCATAACTCAAGACCAAACTTACCCAAAAACAAATCTTGAGGAGAGGGCAGAAACTGTGTCACAGTCCAGCTGTATTTCCACGTTAGACCTCGTGCGAGGGTATTGGCAAGTCCCCCTTACTGAGCGGGCTAGCCGCTATGCCGCATTCGTTTCTCCATTTGCAACGTATCGTCTACTTAAGCTGAACTTTGGATTGAAAAATGCGCCATTTTGTTTTTCAGGTTTCATAGACCGCGTTCTTAAAGGCCTCTCTGAGTTCGCTTTGTCATATCTTGACGATGTCGCCATTTTCTCAAACAACTGGGAAGAATATGTCGAGTATTTACGCTTCGTGCTGAACAGGTTGAAAGAAGCTGGTCTTACCATGAAACCTACTATGTGCCACCTAGGGTGCAGCGAAGTGTCTTATCTGGAACACGTTGTGGGGCGCGGCTAGCATAGACCTTCAGAAATTAAGGTAGCTCCCATCGTGAACTATTCACGACCAACCACAAAATCTGAGATAAGGGCATTCTTGGGCCTAGCTGGATACTATCAGCATTACGTGCAAAACTACTCTAGCATTGCCAGCCCTCTAACTGACGCACTTCAAAAGTCCGAGCCGTTTAAAGTAGTATGGGACGCAGAAAAGGATAATGCGTTTTGCCAGCTGAAACAGGCCCAAAGCGAAAATCCTCTTCTCATGGCACCCGATTCCTCTAAGAGATTTGTGATTCAATGCGATGCGAGTGATCGCGGCATGGGAGCTATATTGTACCAGGAAGACAGTGCTGGTAACGAAAGGTCAGTTTAGTATTCAAGTCGAAAACTCAGTGGCAGAAAAGAGGCATACAGTACCTCTGAAAAGGAATGCGCTTGCTTCGTGTGGGCCGTTCAAAAGCTAGCCTGTTATGTCTCTGGTTCGAGGTTTGTGGTCGAAACGGACCACTGTCCTTTACCTTGGTTAAATAACATGTCGCCTAAAAGTGGCCGGCTATTGAGGTGGACCATGATACACCGACAGCACAGCTTTGACGTTCGCTACAAAAAAGGCAAGCTAAACGCTAATGCAGACGCATTGAGCCGTGCGTTTAGTTAGTACCTTCTCCACCTTTCGGTTTCTCGCTGGTGATTCGGGGCAAAATTTTGTCCTCATCATGGGTTAGCTGAGCGTTCTCGTCCAAAGTGATCTCAATGGCCAGCTTTATGTTCTATTCTATTTCGTTAGGTCGTTGTGCGTGTAAAAATTTGAGTTCTCATTTTAAGAGTCTTGTGTCCCACATGTGTCTCTTGATGTAAAGGGAACGAAATTCCGATAGACACGTGGCTAGGTATATGTTGTACTGTACTTTGTCAGGTGTTCTGTCGGGTGACCGAGTGCACTTGCTTGTGTCGTGTGTTGTCTGTTGTCGAACCGTTCTTGACAAGTTGCAGAACCATCGACAAGTGCTCAGACCAAAAATCGTCAGAAGAGACGAGCGAAGCTGCCGGGCAAGTTATGGCGACAAGCCAGTGGGACTGGGATCTGTCCTCAAGAATGGAATATGTTCACGGAACGGAGTCTGGAGCTGCATTCTCCCCATGGATCTGGAGGCGAACTTGGAGGGACCTGGCGAACGAGCGCACATGACATCCAAGCCATGTGGAAGCAGCTCGTCTTTCGGGTGCATTGTCTGGCGGCGGAGGTGCTGTTATGCCTGCGAGTCCACACCGAACGTCCATGCCTCTGAAAAAGGCACTCTGTGTCAAGGCCAGCACGCGAGCACGCCTGACGCGAACAACTCAATGGCGTCATCACGTGGCGGCATCGGTCTGTCGCAAAACGCACAGCAATCTCCCTCAGCCCACGAGCCTGTCGAGGCAATCGGCGCCTTCCAGTCTGGCGAGTCTTACGCATTGCGTGGCGACGTCACTCGTCCTTGGCTGCAACCACGCGCAGCGGCTCCGGATTTGATGAGAATGACGCAGCCCAGCGGTGAGCCTCTTTGCAGGATTCTGACTTCACGGCCAGCGGCGCTTCTGGTTGGACATTTGGTCACTCAAAGATCTACCCGGTGCCTTAAAAACAGCCCTGCGGCGCGTCGCCAGCAGCTGACCCATGTGTGAGAGAAGCCTCTCGTCGGTTCGAGCCCCTTCGCAGTCGGCGCGCCCGGTGTCTTTGGCAGCGACGAGTTTTGTGGCACCCATCGTAACCTCGTCGGTGGTGCGCCTCGTAACAGCGTGCGAGAGAAGACATCTCGGCTCTTCGAGTCGTTAAGCTGTCGGCCCCAGTGCCGAATTTGTAACGCCTCTATTTCTTGGTGTACATCAACTTTGCCTTAACTCATCGTCGTCTCGTCCGCTCGTCTATCAGCTCTGCGCAGAAGCAGTTGAGAGCTGAGAAACCTACGCTACCACACGGCTGGTGATCGTGTCGGTAGAGATCGGAGCAGTGGCACGTTCGGAACCGTGTTGGCGTCACCTGGCTTTCGTAACACGGCACATATATGCGGTCTTTCTACGATCTTTCTTTCTCTCTTTTTTGTAGTATGCAGATGATAAATACGCAAATAAGTAGTTCAGTCTCCCTACAGCAGTGCGTAGGAGGCGGAACACAAGCTAACCACCTAAAAACAACACAGCAAAGGCGTGATTTAGTGCTAAAGTGTGAAGAGAGTCACCCAGGGCGAAAATTTCTATGAAAGGCAGAATGCGCTTTACTCGCGTGTGACGTTAACGTTGCATAGACGTCTTGCACAGATTCAGTAGAGAAGAGCACAGAGATTAATTGTAAAGTGTAGTCAACCGATTTTATACGGTGAAAATTGGCTCACACCACACGCAAAGAAGCACTGCTGGGTGTATTTGTTAATGCGCCGCTGGGTGTGTTTGTTAATGCGCCACCGACCACACATGCGCGGGGACAGTTCTGCCAGCTATATCTCGATCTCGCCGTGAATAGCACGTTGTTTCTTTACGAGCTGGCCGCTGACTGATAATCCCTCGCATACTGCCTGAATTAAGTCTTCCTTTTTAATCCCTCCTTAACACCATCTACTGCGCAGTACTATGGAGGTGCCCTCCATTGAGAGAGGCAGTAACGGAACTGCGCTTATTTTCTTCCTATTCCCCTTTCAATAGTCACTAATAAGTCTGCCGCAGAATGAGACCCTCGCAACATATGAACTTAAAAAGGGGTATTTAAGCGCTCACTTTTTTTAGACATAAAGCGGACAAGGGGAAGACCACCACCGTAGCTCAATAGGTATATAAAGCATCGGGTGCGTTATTCGAAATTTGCAGCTTCGTCTCATGCCGGCAGCAAGTTGTCTTTTTGTCCACTTTTACTTTTTCTACTTCTTTGTCGTAATTACGGCAAAATAACGTCCCCTATACTTTCCTTGACTTGATTGTTTGTTGATTCTCATATTGCTGTATCGAACAACTATAGCAAAAGAAAAACGAGCGCCCTTAAAACTAAGTTCGTATATTGACATATTCGAATTTTTTTCGTCAATTCATTCAGCTGTGATATTAAGGACATTCGATGATTACTCGGAAAAGTATGACTCAGGACTCCTCTAATGAAGAAAGAAGAGATTGCGGCACAGCGATAATTGCAGAAAGTTCGAATCTGCGACGAAGCAGTCGGACAGCGAACATTTTCTTGTTAATCTAATTTGCTACCTAAATGCTTTTGGTTATCATGGGCAACTTTCATAAAAGTGCATTTCTAATGATGGACAAATGTGAGCAACAGAAAACCTGCTTTGGTGTCGTTCTTCTGCTGCGGCGGGCGTCACTTTGCTTCCTCAATGCGTTACGTAAACGTCGGCAAAAAGGCCCTCAACACACGTGTCATTCATTGGCACTTTGCCTGAACATATCCGAAATATGGCGGTTTGATTGATAAGTGTGGTCTAACGTCCCACAACCACCATATGATAATAAGAGAAACCGTAGTGGAGGGCCCCGGAAATTTCGACCACCTGATGTTCTTTAACATGCACCCAAATCTGAGCACATGGGTGTTACTTATGGTGTACAGCCATCCTTCATCGCAATATGCATAATCATTTAACTAAAGCGCAGTTCCCGGAGTGTCAACATAAAAATACCTAGACGTTATGTTCGCACATTATATGCAATTGTCGCTACCCGTACGTTTAAAGCATTAAAAATTTCGTCACTCTAGATGTGTTTCAAGTACATCCCCTACAAAACCACAGCATATCTACGGAGTGAATGATAATGAGTGGGGCGAAGCAGCGGGCTAATTCTAAGGGCCGACGTATCAGCCCCCTGTACTGCACCATGAGAGCACGAACAATTTAAATTTGGTCCTATTAGGCACGCCAGAGAACGCTGGCGGTGGTACAAAGATCAAGTCAGAGCAGAGATTTGATAACAAACAAATAATATCTCAAATATGGCAGATCAAACAACACACAAATTTGCACACTCGGCGATGGTCCGCTACAATATGCCACTAATAAAACAACGGGGTACAAGATACAACCACTCACTCAAATCAACCACACACTCAAAACAACGGACGCCAACAAGACGCGCTACCATGCAATACTATGCACTGAGCCAACACACTCAGAGACTAAAAATTTCGTCAAACTTATTCAGTCCAAAGCTTTGGGAATTAAACTTGAATAATTCTCTTCCAGGAACCACTCACTCAAAGTTCAGCGCTGCTGTCGTTCCGCCGCTCCCGAAGTTTTTCTTCCAGGAAACCTCGCGTCGTCAAAAGTTCACACTCCGATCACCAAACTTCTTCGCTAGTAACACGTCTGCCTCTCACGCGCAGCGACTGCAGAACGCGTCTTCGCTCAATTTCGGTAGACACACACTTTTCTTCTGCTTGCAGCACAAGCCTTCACCCTAAGGGGGAAAACCTCTTCATCTCAAATGCTTTGTCAATGAGGACATACGCCCGCGATATCAGGTCACCTAGATGAGCTGATACTACTGGCGTATGTAGTGATTGTTTCATCGCAGCACCCCCCCCCAACGTTAAAGAGACACAAAAGGCGAATCATTAAGGGGGTCGCAAAACGAAACTTGAAACTACCCGGTTTCAATTTTTCCTGATTTATTTGGAATTACACATACCAATTTCGAAACATTTCAGCACAATATTCATTCTGTAATTAATGACGACCGTTAAAAGTCGCAGTTAGAAGTCGCGCGTGGTTGCGATGGTCGCAACCACGCGCGACCATCGGCCGTTACAGGCACTGATATTTGACGTCGGTGAAACGTCACATTATGAAAAGTTAAAAACACAGCACTAGCTTTATATTGCTTCAAAGTAATAATTTATAGAAACCTAGAAAATAAAAAAAATATTAGAGTATCTTTCGCACTTTGAGTTGTATGCTGTGCAATTAAAATGAGTGATCTGCCGAGCAAGCAACCAACTTCATGTATGCAGCCTGGCGGCAACTGCACCGGTCTGGCGGCCACGGCCAATGGGCCAATGGCAGAGCGGGAGCGTGACAAGGAGCGCCACTGGTGGGCACCCGTTGCAAGCTTATGTTTCGCCGCTCCGATAGCCCCAATCACACTGGTATGTGTACATAACGTCGTTGTCGGCAGCATGGAAAATCTTGGATAAACTGTTTCTGATGGTAAATAACTAATGATTAAATAAATTGATGCTTGAAGTGTGCTATTTCTGCAAGGCAACGTTTGTTTCCGAACTACCAACGAGATATCGAGCCATGATGGAAGGCCATAATGCAGGTAAACAAAAAGTGGCACCTGCCGTCTCGGCGAACCGGCCGGCTTCGTTCCCACCGTTGCTCTTTAGATTGAGGCCGGCGACAAAACTGGTTGCAGGGGTAAAGCATTATATATAAGTGTACAATCTTTTATCGTGCTGGCAAAAAGAGGCGCTCGACAAGCCCCGCCTCGGTGGTCCCGTGGCTAAGGTACTCGGCTGCTGACCCGCAGGTCACGGGCTCGAATCCCGCCTGCGGCGGCTGCATTTCCGATGGAGGCGGAAATGTTGTAGGCCCGTGTGCTCAGATTTGGGTGCACGTTAAAGAACCCCAGGTGGTCGAAATTTCCTGAACCTTCTACTATGGCGTTTCTCATAATCATATGGCGGTTTTGGGACGTTAAAACCCCGCTTATCAATCAACACACACACACACGTGCGCGCGCGCTATAATTGCTAATATCTGTATTGCTTGACTGTTACATAGTGCTCCACCTCTTCATAAAACCAGTGGCGCAACCCAAAGCCTTTCCAAAGAGTGCACGCACGAAGGGCGAAAGTGAAATATTCCTTTCGGTTGAAAAGGCGCAGTAAAGCACAATCTGCTTGAAATGCTACGAAATGCTTCTGAAGTGCCGCTAATGTTTATTACATGCATAGAACTATTCAAGAGTGAAATGTAAATAAATAATCTACGATTCTCTATAACTTTACCTATGCCGACGATGTCATGGAAGCCACTAACAATGAAGAATGAATCTGATTCCTCGATTATCCTGCGTTATATAAGAAAGAATCGCCAGTCAGCATAAACATGCATGGTTTACGTGAAGTTCTCAGGGGTAAGTCATGGGAGGCTATTTTTATCAAATGTATACGTGATGAGGTACGGAACTGAAGTTGAAGAAAATATGTACGTTCACGCGTGAGCAAAATAGTGCTAGAATTTTCATTTGATGGTTTAAACCGAATGAGGGTTCAGTGTTAAGTAGAAATATGATATAATCTACGTAAAAACTTCACTCACAAAACTAACATCGCTATCGCTCTATTCTGCTCTTCAGCAGTGATGC
The DNA here is from genome assembly GCA_013436015.1 of Rhipicephalus annulatus. Classification (NCBI taxonomy): domain Eukaryota; kingdom Metazoa; phylum Arthropoda; class Arachnida; order Ixodida; family Ixodidae; genus Rhipicephalus; species Rhipicephalus annulatus. The sequence goes on from WOVY01009710.1 coordinate 260,401, forward strand.
CACTTAATGGGGGTCACGGAGGCCTGCCCTCTTGTGTTCAATCAAGGGAAAGGGAGGACGAGATGACCCTTACAATTGTCCCATATTGGGATTATTCTTTCAAACGTAAATTTCTCCACAGTTTTACACTCTCCGTAAAACCAACTCTGAAAGTTTGAAGCCATTTCATTGTAGGGCACAAACTTTCTGAAAATGCTGCTCCCGATTTATCACTCCGTCTTTGTCTATTCACGCTTTACGTTGAAAATGAATCACTACCAACTATTTCAATTTTTCCTTTCTACGTGCCGCAAAACGTTTGTAATTCTGAAATTTGAAAAATGCAGAAAGTAAAGAAAGAACCTCCAGCAATCTTCTGTTAATGTTCTGTAAGCCAATTACGATTATTTGCAAATGCCATTGCTTGGCTATGATTGTTGTTACTTTTATCAGATCACGAGTGAACATAAAAAATACTTTACAAGAAAGATTCCGGTGGTAAATCATGGGATGTTACTTCTAACAGGTATACCTACACGATAGAGAATGGAGGTTAAGTTAAAGAAAACCTGTATACACCAGAGCACGCCTATCTCGCACCGAAGCGCCTTCGGCGGTATACCGTCGCTCCCAGAGACGCCATAATTTGTTTGCAACTGCCAAGGCATGCCTCACTAGCATGGAATGCAGTGGCTCTTGGAGTTTAAAAGGCGAAAAAGCACCTGTTTCGCTGTACCCGCTTATAAAATGTCATCTGGGTGCCACTGTGCTGTCATCTAATGCGAAAACAACCAGTGAATGAGGAAGAGATTGCTGAGCAGAGCCTGTGAAGTTCACAGCGTCTCGCGGGAATCGTGCTAGTGCGGTGTTTTGCAATTGCACAGATTTCCGTCCACAACGAAAAACGCCGAGCTCCGCCGCCTTAGGATATAATCGCAATCAGCAGAAAAATAGTACAAGCCCAGTGAATTACAAGTAGACTTATTCAGTTTATTCAAGCGCGACTCCAGCTGTTTCACTTTACAGCAGCGATTTGTGTGTAGTATGCCTGTATGCGGCACAAAGCTATTGCCGTACTCGATTGCAGTCCGCATGTCAATATTAGGATATACGTATTTTTACTCACGCGTGCAAGCATGCACCGCGCATGTTTAGTACAACTGCATGCCTACTATCGCAGTGCGTTAACGGCGCGGAAAGCATGACTTTCGACTCGGTTGAGCTGCGACATGCCTTGACTGTCACTATAGGCAAATCTACACGTGCTTTCGGCTGGCGTCACCATAGCATTTTATTATCTTGTTCTGGCTCGCACTTTTGCAGCGCGTGTGTGTTCCAAGTGCCCCGCAGGACTGGCAACTGATACACATGCATGCTGCGCATGAACGTAAGTTGGAACCAGATTCTTGCGCTACGCTCACGCCGGCTTACAGAACAAATTCTGCCTTGTCACACAGCCAAGGCACATAGAAGTGTGGCAGCTTGGGCTAGTTGGTATGGCATGACGATAGTTATAGCGCGAGAACAAAACGACGACACAGAGACAAGAAGGACACGCTGCAGTTCAACTCAGTCGAAAGCAACGCGTTCCGCTGTTCGCGTTCCTTTCAATCGATATATTACTTACCAGAGAAAGCTGCTTTCGTAGTCTGCAATCCGCGTGCTGCAGACATTTCGGGATGTCGAGGAAGGTTTCCTCGACGTTTCACACGAAATCAGCATAAACTTCCAGCACAAGGACAGCGCGAAACCTGCTTACAATCGGACTCAAGTTGTGAAGTTTCGCGTTTGATTTGCACAGCGTCTACTCGCCTGGAAGTTGAGAGTGTTGCTTCGACCAACACCACCTAAATGAGTTCAGGCCTCTTCACTCCGGCGCGCCTTCGTGTGACGTCATTCAACTTTGCCCGAGCCTCTCACGCCAACACCACCTAGCTCACGCCGTACCAGCAGCGTTTCGGCGTGTCCGGGCATGTTGACAGGCAAGGAGGAGCGCGACCTCTCTCGAGAGAGCGAGCACCGTGGTAGCCCGTAGCTTTGCGGCAGAGCCGTAAGTTGTCCGAGTCTCCGACAGGTGGCGGCAGCTGTGACAATTATTTCACTCTGTCGTTGAACGAGACCACGCGGCCACGCCATGCGCGCTGTTCCGTGTTGCAGTTACCGCTTCCGCCGAATTTATTTTGTTGACGAATGTATCCTGAGACATGGGGCGGTGTTGTGTACCCAACTGTCGAGGGAACTATGGCAATGGTCCGAAAGTCCGCTTGTTTTCTTTTCCGAGAGACGCTAAGCGAAGAGCGGAATGGCAGCGGGCTGTGTGACGGAGCGACGTCGACGTGAGGCTGTTGAAGGACCCCAAGGTAAGCTGCATCGAGCGTACCCCTTCAGAATTAACGAGATTTCTCGTAATTATCCCAGGAGATTCTAATTGGTGTTTTTTTTTGTTCCGGTCACGCGCAGGTTTGCGAGCGTCACTCAAGTCGGAACACCTGCGCACAAAGTCAACGTATACGGACTGCGATGGACGAACCATTGAAGCTCCCATGAAGTTGACACGGCTGACTCCAGACGCCTTCCCAGCCTTTTTTCCAGACTGCCCTTCGTATATCTCGGATTCGCGCACGTCGCGAGAAGAGCCTGAACTGAAAAGGAAACGGACTGAAAATGAGCTACTCCAGAAAGCCATACACGAGTCCCAAGCAGCGTTTGAAAAAGAAGAAAAACAGTACAAAGTTTGTAATCTGGGTGAACTGATTTCTCGGGTTAACGAGCGTCCAAATAAGAAGTTTTGGTGTACAACAGCCTGCGAGACGTGCCTCATCGTCGCCCACATCGAGCCGGCGTTGCAAGCTCCGGAGATGCTTGTATCTGTGGTGGTTACAGAGGATCTGTCCGTTTCCGTGTATTTTAAGTGCGCTCCGTTGGTGTCGGATGATGTGTGCATTCCTGACGAAGTCCGTGATGTCCGTGTGCTGGACAACCTTCTAGACAGCGTGGAGCGATATTGTGAAAAGAAGGCCCGTCATCAGGAGGACAAGGTGGGGGGAGTGCTTAGGCTTGTTTTATCCTTGCTGGATGACACTTGTGATGATGAGCTGCATGATGATGAGAGGGCTGACGCACTAATCTTCCTGAAGGAGCAGTGCAAGCTGCTGACAAAGAAGAGTAATGGCGTGCGGTATTCTGCAGAGCTTTTAGTTTTTAGCAGTATATTCGCACACAATTTCTCCACATGCTTACAAGTTTTTTCGCCACAGCAACAAGCTTGTCTTGCCGCATGACAATACCATCAAGCGAGTTTGTGCTGCACATGATGTGAGCCAATCGAAAGAGCAGTGCGAAGAAGGTTTTCTGAGGTACATTAAGCGCAGAGCAACCATTCTGAAGCCTCATGAAAAAAATGTGACTGTCATGCTTGATGAAATACACCTGCAACAGTTTTTTTAATATAAAGGTGGCTGCCTAACAGGGTTTGCTGCGCATTGTGCGGAACCAGCAAAGACAGCGCACGTGTTCATGGTACAGTCTTTGCTTTCATCTTATAAAGATGTTGCTCATATCCTTCCGGTAACTCGTATCACAGCAACGGAGCTGCATGATGTTCTAAAGACACTAATCATGAGGCTTGAAAGTGCTGGTCTGCATGTTGTTGCGGTCGTAACAGACAACAATGCCATAAACAGGAAAATGATGTCTCTGTTTAGCGAGCAAAATGAGCCAGGGATTGTTTTTCCTCATCCTGCCAACCCGCAGCAGCCATTGTTTCATGTTGTGGACACTGTTCACTTGCTCAAGTGTATACGCAACAATTGGCTCAATCAGAAGGATGATGACAAGTCGTTTTTGTATCCTCATTTTGAAAGCTGTGGAAGTGGTGAGGACCAAAAAGCTTCGTTTACTTTTTTGAGGAAGCTGTACCAGAGTGAACAAAGCAAGCTTGCAAAGGTTGCCTATGGTCTGAGCTATAAAGCACTTTATCCAAGCCACCTAGAGCGTCAAAATGTGAAATTGGTGTTGAAAGTTTTTAACAGCTTTGTGTCATCAGCTTTGTCACTTGAAGCGCAGAAATTGCATTTGGCTGCACTGCAGGAAACGGCCACCTTTATTGATTTGATTGTCAGGTGGTGGAGCATTGTAAATGTTAAGACTCCAGAAAAGGGGCACAGACTACGCGATGTTTATGAGCAGCCTGTGAAGGATATGTCTTGTTTGCAAGTTCAGTACATTGATCAGTTCATTACCTGGCTTGACAGGTGGAGCTGGAGGGGAACCACGGCTGGAGGTTTGACAAAGGAGACCCACTTTGCTCTCCGGCTAAGCACGTATTCATTGATTGAGCTGTCACGGTATTGCCTTGATGAGCTGGGCTTTAGGTACGTCCTTTTGGGGAAGTTTCAAACAGATTGCCTTGAGGCCAGGTTCGGGAAGTACCGCCAAATGTGTGGATCTCACTACAATGTGTCAATCACAGGAGTATTCGAAGCGGAGACAAAGATTCGCTTGCAGGACACTTTAAAGCTGGAAGACATGCCGCTGTCATTGGCACCTAAGGAACAGGAGCTTGATGCCGAGATGGTAATAGCAAAGTAGGCCATCAAACTCACCCAAAGGGACCTGAAGGCATCACAAACTGACGTGCCTGCGTTGACATACATTGCAGGCTATTGTGCGCATGCTGCAATTAAACGTCAGCCATGTGAGGATTGTCAGTCACAGCTCATGATCACTGACCGAGAGCTGCAGCAAAGTGAGCACGTACTCATTGACAGCATGAGTAGAGGCGGCTTGAAGTTTCCGCAGCCTTTTGTTGTTAATGTTGTTCTTGGCACTAAGATAGTATTAGAGCACCTTGTCAGTAAGGAACAGGAGCAGCGGTTTCATGCAGAAGCCAACCAAAGGATGGTCCTCTTGAGCATCATGCAGTTCCTACTAAGCGACGGCGAGGAGTTGGACATGTGTGCAAGTGGCCACCATCCAGATACCGTACTCAAGAACATTCTAAAACCAGCTGTCAACACGCTTCTAAAAAACTATGTCGCTTGCAGGAATGACAGTGTCATGAAAGAAAAAGCCTGTACAAAGCAAAGAAAGTTGCTAACGCTACAGTAAACTTTGCTAGTGGCCCCTTCGCTCAAATATGAAGCAAGCTTTACTAATGGCTAGTTTTTTTTAAGCTGGCCGGTTTGTATTTTCTTTTTGTCCCACAATGTGAATATGGCTTTGAATATGACTGTTCCAAATGCTAAATGTTTGTTCCTTGTGATACACTTTATACATTGTAATAAATACTCCAGTAGCTAGTTTCTTTCGTCCTAAGAGCAGTTGTGTTTTTCTGTTTGCCCCATAATGTGATTATGGCTGTGAATATGACTGTACCAGATGCTAAAAGTTTTTCACTGTGATAAATTTTGAAACATTATAACAAATAATCTAGCGCCTTGTTTTTTTTTGCTTAATCTTGTCAGTTTCGGTTTTTGTGTTGCACAATGTAGTCATAGATGTCAATATGGCTGCTAAAAGCTGGAAGTTCGTATGTTCCTTGTGATACATGGTACTTACATTGTAATAAATATTTTGCCAGGTGCCCGGGACTTGTGTACGTTTCTTTTAAGTGCAATCTGAAGCAGTTACGTCCGCCAAGATGGAGCGGAACAGCACTATTTCATCTTGATGTGAAATAACGTTCGTTCAGAAATTTTATATTCTATGCCTATATCGCGGCAATGCAGAAATTAATGTTTTACTCATCTGTAGTGGCCGCCGCGCGGGAAGCGTCCGCGCCGCAGCGGCTCGCGCGCGCGCGCGTCGACGGGCCAGGTGCGTGACGTCACGGCGGCAGTGAAGAGGCCTGCCTGAACTTATCTAGGTGGTGTTGCTTCGACGCACTTGTAACAGATGGCACCACACGCTTTTCAGTATGGCAGCAAGCATTGAGCTCGCTGTGTTCTGGTGTATAGCGTCACGCATTAATACAAGAAGGTGCTAGCATTTTAGTTCATAATTTAGTTCGAATGACATAGCTGGAAATGGGCTGAACCCTACCAACGAGTTACCCTTAGAAACCGACTGTGCCATAAGTGACATTTGAAAGGGAAAAAGGAAGAAATAAGCGCAGTTTTGTTACTGCCTCTCTCTCAATTGAAGACACCTCCACAGTTCTGCGCAGGGAATGGGGGTAAGTAGGGATTAAAAAGATAGGGAGAATTAAAAGGTATAGAGATAGAGAGAGGAGCAGAAACAGAAAGGGGCGCAGGAACAGCCACATACGGAAGTAAGGAGAAGATAGGAAAGATGGACGTGGTCGCAGAAGTCCGAGGACGGGGCACCACTCGGCGAGAGCTCTTGTCGGCGTCAGGAGATGGCGTAGGGCGACCCAGTCGGCGCGAGCTGCATGCGTGGTCGTCGGAGATGGCGGGGGCGCAACCGGTCCGCACGAAATTCAGTGAGCGAGTCCCTGAAACGTACGTACTGCGGGGCGTATGTATACATCCAGAACAACCACGAGGGGGGGACACGCATCTTCCATGGTCGGCCATTTTGTGTCTTTAAATATGATTTCTTTTTACTTATATAAAAATGAAAACCACGCTTTTAAATAAAAACAAAACGAACTTCAGCAGCCAAAAGCAGCCCGACTCGGTTAGAACTTACAGGAAGTGACTACGCTTCAAGGTGGTACACAGTGAGTATACGGCGCTCGGCTACTGACCCGAAGGCCGCGCTTCTATCCCGGCCACAGCGGTTGAATTTCGATGGAGGCGAAACGCTATGGGCTGGTGTGCTGTGCTATATGTCACTGCACGTTGAAGGTTATAATGTCCGGGTTGAATGGATGGATGGATGGATGGATGGATGGATGGATAAATGGATGGATGGATGGATGGATGGATGGATGGATGGATGGATGGATGAATGGATGGATGGATGGATGGATGGATGGATGGTGGATGTATACGGCTGTGCTCTTTTGATCGGGGGGTGGCTCACGCCACCTACCCATAAAGTTAAGTACTATCACTGTGTTTAAGGATTTAATTTCACTCGCGCCTTGATTGTAGCCAGCAATCAGTTAGCCTCCTCCTGGTTATTTCTACCTGTTTAATGTCTATTTTGCCTGCACTGTCCCTATACCCCAATGCTCTGAAAAATTCGGCGCCATTATCTTCGACCAAAGGGTGGAGTCCTTCACAGAACATTATCAAATGTTCAGCCGTTTCCTACTCCTCTCCACACGCACTACATACCGTGTCTGTGCCTTCGTATTTGGCTCTGTACGTCTTGGTCCACAATACTCCCGTTCTAGCCTCAAAGAGCAGAGAACTATAGTTACCCCTAGAATTATCGTAGATCTTTTCCCTTGCTATTTCCTGCCTAAAACTTCGGTAGGCCCACAGTGATGATTTCGTAAGCATTCCCATCTGATTATTTGGGCACGCCATGTAGTGGCGGGCTCCGGAAATATTTACCATGTGGTATTCCTTAACGTGCATTGACATCGCACAGTAAAACAAGGGCTCTCTCATTTCGCCTTCATCGAAATGCTACCGGGATGCGACCTTAGGGCTATGATGCGAAATGTGACCTTAGGGCTACGAGTTTATGTGCGGTATTGAATTGATCATTAAAAATTCAACGTTTACTGTAAACTCGAACACAGCGGGATTTTTTAACCCGTGGTGGAATCTAAAAATGTGTCAGGGGTATAGAAAGCGAAAAGCGGCTTGGAAAAAGCTGTTAATTAACCAATGCCCCAAAAATTGGAGTGATTATAAATTCATGGCCGCTGATTTTAAGCGTGTAGTGCGCAAACCAAAAAAAGACTATGGTATGAATAAATTTACTTATCTGTCTAAGTCTAAAAATAAGAATGTGCTTTTCAGGTTTTTGCGTGCGAGAAAATAATTCCACAGGCAGGAAGCATTCAATTCACCTTTAGGTCTTCTCGCGAACTCTCTGACTTCTTGGAAAATATTGCTAAAGGCTTGCAAACGAGGTTTACGACAATAATGCCAAAGTTCATGGTGAAATTAAGGGTGGGTTGTGATTTCCAGGAGGTATCTTAAGCTGAACTGGCGGAAGTGATGAAGAGCTTACCGCCCGCTGCTCCTGGACCTGATGGAGTGACCTCTACAATGATAAAAGTCCTATACGAAATATCCCCGCATGTAATCCGTAATATAGACAAATAATAACTGAAAAATTCTTGAATTCCGGCAGATTGGCAGCTTTCCAAAATAATTCCGGTAATTAAGAAACAGGGAATGGAGTTAACTCTGGACAACATGAGGCCTATTTCATTGACGTTTAACCTGGTCAAGCTTATAGAGGGAGTCTTAAATGCCCGTAAAATGAACTATACCAATGAACATACAATAATAAGCCCCGGACAAATTGGCTTTAGATCGGGATACTCCATTTGGTGTGCACATGTGGATTTAGAAAGTCGCATACAGCTGGCATGGCATCGCCGCGAATGCTGTGCACTAGTCACTCTAGACTTAGCTAAAGCGTACGACAAAGTGGAGTATCCTATCCTAATCCACCAGATGCAAGACTATCACTTTCCAAAAAATATAACAGCATGGATTACAGAGTTTGTGAAAGACAGAGATTTTTATTGCTTCTTGGATGGATGCTCTTCTAAAAGATATAAGCAGACACGAAGTGTACCTCAGGGCTCATCATTATCCCCTGTGTTATTCAACATATTACTAAGTTCCATTCCAACTGATCAGGATAACCAAATTTACGTGTATGCATATGATATTGCTTCTTAGCAACAAACAGTGATCTGCACTCATTGTATCAGGCTTCACAGAATTACATGAACATGCTAGAAGGATGGCTTGACAATATCCATATGTGATTGAACGTCAAAAAAGTGCGCTTCTGCCATTCTCTTTTAAGAATCGTGTCAACATACTCCTGATGTATCGTACCGCGCTCATTACGCAGGTCTATTTGCTGAAATACCTAGGCATCGTATATAATGGGAGGCTAAATTGGAAAAGCCATATAGACGACGTTGGCTGTAGAGCGTCACTTGCCTTGGGGTGGTTACGCAAATTGGGAAACAGAAAAATACGATTGCGAAGGAGTTCATTGATAATGATTTACAAGATGTATGTGCGGCCTTTTATGATATTCGTGTGCGTATTATTTTCAGGCAGCGCGGCTTACAAGGTGAGACAGTTAATATTATTAGAAAGAGAAGCTTTGCCCTTGTGTCTTGGACTCCTCAAACTTGTGGCAAATAATGTTTGGTATGTGGAAGCGCGTCTTCAACCTTTGTTAACTCGGTTTAGAATACCTAGAGTTCAAACTTTTTTTAAAAATATACAATTTGCCTCTGAGACAAGAGTCACAATGGTCTTGACTACACTCCTTTCAGATTGGATTCGTCCAAGTACTGCTAGAGCCTCTCAATGTAAATATTTATTGAATTTTCATAACGGAGATGCCTAATTCAAAACATGAAAATAAATTTGATGATATTTTCCCCTCTAATGCGAAACAATGCCCCTTCGATATTTAAATATTCGGTTACGACATTACTTCACTCACCTGTCCATAAACAACATTATGGCGACGGATGCATTCATTTTGAACGAAAACACTGGAGTAGGCATTTAATTCTGTACTTCTCTCGACTAGTCTTTTTCAGTTCGATTACCAGATAACACGCCAATATTCATCGCTGAAATATTTGCTATAATTCTAGCGCTTCGTAAACTTCCTGCAAGCGAATCAGAAGCGGTCATACTTACCGATTCTCTCTCAGTATGCACTGCACTATCTACAACAAAAAATTTGACATTGAGTATGATTAGCAGTTTGTTACCAGCAAACCTGAAAAAATTTCACTTGCTATGAATACCTGGCCACTGGGGAATTTATCTGAATGAGATTACAGACTTGTTAGCCAAAGCATTTTTAAACGAACCACTCTTACCTTTTTTACCTGATTTCGCATATGTAACAGCACTCAGATATATAAATGCTTGTATGCACAAGGAAACAGAAAAATTATCATTGGATAAAGTCAGAGACTGCGTTACTTAGATTACGATGCAGACTTAGATTACGATGCAGGATTGCGCACCTGGATCACTACCTACATAAGGCAGGACTAACAGCATCTCCGTTATGTCACTTCTGCGTGGAAGCAGAATCAATAGATCATTTCTTTTTATCCTGTCAACAATATTCTTATCCAAGGAAAAGATACCTGGTCAAACCAATTGAGAAGCTAGGTTTAAAAATAAACGTGGAAGTAATTTTATTCTTCGGAGGGATTACATTAGGCTATAGCCGCAAGGATGTTTACTCTGCCGTGTGTGCGTACATAATGGCAACAAAAAGATGACCTTCTTAGTTTATTGTTATTATTATTTACGACTACGAGACTACCTGAATGCCTGACTTAGCACACTTGATGATCCTGCAGTGTTCGTGCCCCAAATGATAAAAATTTGTTATGAATTGTTTATGAACTCATTCAACACTCAACTCTCTTACCCAACGTGTTGCAAACCCATGGCCGTCACAGCAGCTCCATCTGTGTGTCAGTAATGGAGAGGCACCACATAATAAAAGTAGAAGTCTCAGTGCTCTACGTATAAAAGTGAATTCAGATACTGTAGAATATCGTGTTCAATATAAAACTCCTATATGCTAAAACAGCCTTTCTTCACCAAATGCGGTCACGTTTACTCGCGTTTGAAGCTTATTGCCGCTTTTCCGTTCCGATTTCTAGATTTCTCAACTTATCAGCGCATTCTCGAAAAGCTCTGATTTGTACCACGAATATTGTCGCTAAAACAAAATAATGCATTATGTTTTTCCATAGTACTGTATGATGGCCTTCAGTTCTCTATTTACGAGATTTTAATAAAAATCGCAGATGAGGTTTTTTTATTATTCTAATTTCAGAGGAGTACACTTTTGCCAATATGAGAACTTTGAGGCAATAAATAAAAATTTACGTTTGCCCTACGGAAGCAATAAATTATGTACCTAGTGAACAAACTCTATCCTTAAAACGTGTCAAGTTTGAAAACGCTGCTTGCATTACTTTCGGAGAAAAAAAATGGGAATTACATAACTTATTTTAAACTGTCCCCAAATTAGACATTTTTAAAAGCTATTTTCTTAAGGTGTGCAAACTTGAAACCGTTCGAATTCATTCTTCATTAGACATGCAATTCATGTAAAAATATCTTCCTTTAAACAAAAATATTTCTCTTTTCATAGCATGTGCAATTTTCGAAAATGAGAGGTGACGAAATTGGTGCCTCCGTGTTGGTGAAGTTTGGTATTTTTTTTCGTAAGTTATGCAGTTAATCATAAAACGAAGTTGACTTTCGGGCTACCAGGTGAGAGGTGCACGAAATATAAAATAGTCAATGAAATCTAAAATATCAACTTTTAGAGCCGTGTCGATCTCTCGTGGAATCACCCTAGTATAGTTTTGTCGCTTTGTCGGTAATGCGTGACCAAGTACAGCCATAAACTGCCCAATTGACAGAATAATAATTCATCTAGTTTTCTCAAAACACTAAGCGACTTCGTATGGAAAACAAGTCTAATATAGTCTACATAGCCACTAAATAATATTGTTCTGCTATCTAAAGAAAAAAAGATATTCCTACAGAAACCTTCACTATTTTGCCCAATTTTATTGAAACTTAAGAAATTACGAATAAGTTTGTGTCCAATATCTCATAATAGAAACCTTGAATCCCACTTGGTCTAGAGTTACAGTAAATTCCGCTTTTTTACATTGAATAGTTTCGCCGTAATCGCAGTACAACGGAGGCTTGTGCAGCGAAAATGCTTTTATTGCTCACACTATTTTCATTGGTACTAAATAACGCCACCAACCAGGCAATAAAATGAAATGTCATTTCAAAGAGGGGATAATAAGCGTTCTGAAGTAGCCCAATTCAGTTTTCTTTGTGGAGCGTAGCGAGCACAGTGCCTCCGCAAACAATGCGTAAAAGGCGGAGTGGTTGCGCCCGGCGTGGGCCACCACCTTAAAGAGGCTAGTACGGTTCCCCGATTCTACGGCAAAAAACCGTTCTATGCATTAAAAATGCTGCCCGACTACTACATCAAAAATTTTGTAAAGGCAGCCGAACGTTTTTTTTCTTCTTTAGCATTGGTGACTTGATCACCGTTTTCCCGGTTAATGGCGTATAGAAGCAGTGATCATGCTGGCATGGCGGCAGCGTAAAGCAAAATTAAGAGGAGCTGTGCCTAGCTAAGGCAATGTAACCATAGGCAAGTCTTATAAAGCTATGTTGAACAATGTAAAACCTAATTAGCCACGCATAACTAAGCTAATCCAATCACACTGCGATAAACACGATTTAAGCCTATAGCTGAGATTCTTGAACCTATAGTCATGCCACGCAAGGTAGGGTGTGCGGAGTTTAGTCTAATACTAGTATACTGAGCTGAACTATAGTGCTAATTCTTTTAAATACCTATTTAAGCTTAGGTGAACAGAATATGTAACATAATCGAGATCAGCTTCGAATATGCAAATTAGGCCAATTGCTTATTTAGAGAAACAAGCTACTTGGTGCTACGATTGCGAAGTGATTTTCAATGGAACGCTATCGATACCTAGCTCGTGAATCGCAATCTGATCGCGGGAACATTTTTTTGCATGGGCGTGTGAGTCAACGTGTGCCTGTAGCCAAACCTGGACAAGCCAGTGCCAACTAGTCTTGCTCTGCCCCAGCCTAGCACGACTGGCGAAAGCTGAGAAAATTTTTCACCGTGTCGAAAGGTTCCACCGATGGCAGATCTTGAAGGGGTTGACTTGCATTTAATGATTTCACTGTCGAATAGTAGCATTTGGCAATGTTGAGTTCTATGTTTTTTTATTTCCCTATTGCAAAAAACAGCGTCCCAAGCGTCATGCCAGTACATTGTTTTGGCATTGGTACTCGCTGGAGACACTGGTATACACGCTTGTATTCACTGGCACTTCGCTGGGTGCACTGTGAAAAAGGTGTGTCACACTGGTAGGGGCGCTGGCGTTATCGCTGTGATGCTGAGGCACACTGCGAAGTGCTGGACGCGCTGGAATTTTCACTAGCATGCGCTGGTGAGTATTGGAGCACGCACTGTTTCTACCAGCGCAGCGTGCACGTTATTGTAGCGTGTGCCGTGTTATGTTTCGGTGTCATTGAATATAAAGCACTTGATTCGATGGCACGGAGAGATGCTACCCTAACAGATACCAAGCATACGTAACTTTTGCGGCGCACGTACGTATCGCAGCAATTAAAATGCACCTTTTTCGCATATGACCCCGCGTATACCGGCCATATTCGCATCAGCTGTGTATTGCTGTAACGAATATAAGTTGCAGTGTTTGTAAGACAGCAGCTGCACGCCACTCCTAACAGAAACGGGAAATTGTTTTTCCCGCAGGGTTGACGAAACGTAAATGAGCTCTCTCGATCGCTACGCAAGGTTTCCCAGTGGAGGCGAGAAAAAAAGCTGTCGTTCGATTCCCCCACACCGCATAAACGGATGTCTGGCCACGCTTATCCTTCTACTTACTTCAGGTAACAGTTGGAAATATTCCGAAGCTCAAATGCAGAATCTTCAACCATCCCAACTCACCGCGTCGAGAGTGGTCTTACGCATGGCCCAGCGAGCAATAAATTAAGCCTGTCGTGCCGCCCGCGTCGGTGTATATGTTACCGGCGCTTCTTGGTTCGTTTACACACAATTTTAAAGTGTGAGAATAACTGTAAAGTATGGTTTAGACATCCATGAACCTAAATAAACTAGTTTACTTTGTGTTGAGGTTCGCACAAGGAGCGCTGAAGATCGATGCATCACGCTTTCAGCTACGCAGGCTGCCACCGAAAGCTGCATGCCGGCCACACTTAGCCGGTACTTATTTGACTAATATGTAAGAACACGTAATTTCCAGTTAGTATTTTGAAACGCCTTCGGGAACTGACTCCCTGGCATACATTTTCAGCGGATTGCATTAGAATTTCTATTGGTGTTTTTTTTAATTGTATGTATTGATGTAACTCCATATATCGGTACACTGGCACGCCCACTGTATATACTGGCAGGCCAAAAAACGGCTGTCACTCGGTATCGCCACTCCGTAAATGCATTTCTGGCAATGACTGTCCTTCTACTTACTTCAGGTACAGTTTAGGTAACAGTTAGAAATGTTATAAAGCTCAAGTGCAGAAACTTCAAGTTCGCAACTCAGCTGCTTCGAGAGCGGCCTTGCAGTGCCCCGTCCCAGCGAGGCCGTGCAGGCCACGTCGGTGTACATGCTTCCAGTGCTTTTTACTTCAAGTAGGCACAGTTCTAAAGTGTAAAAATGACTGTAAAGTACAGTTTTAGACATCCCTGAGCCTAAATCAATCATTTCTTTGCGTGTGCGGTGCCAACACAAGGAGCGGCTACGATCGATGTTTCGTGGTTTCAGCAACGCAGGCTGTCACCGAAAGCTTCCTTCTGAGCGCAGGAGCTGGTACTTCTCTGACTCGTGTGTAAGAACACGCAATTTTGAGTGGATACTTTGGTACACGTTAGTAAACTAACACACTAGCCTACTTTTTTAGCGGATTGCATTTGTATTTTCTTCGGCGGTTTCTTAGTTGCAGGTATCGATATAACTGCAAATATGTAATCTGGCACGCTGGATGTGTACTGCTACATCGTCGTTTGCGCGAACAAAAAAAACTGAATATTTACTCATGTGCGCTGATATCTACCGAACAAGACATTTCAAATATTCTGTACATGTTGACCAGTAGCAAGTGCGAGAACCGACTATCAAAGGAAAAAAAAAAGACTATCGGCAGCAACAGACGACCTGTGGCTGCTCCTCCGGTAAATTAGAGATTTTTCAGAGTTACACGTGGATGCTTCAAGAAACTTTGCACTCTTGCTAATATCCGCGCGTCATTCGGTGCCGGGAAGCCGTGCATCACTGTCGAATGAAGACGCCATTGTTATTGGGAAAGAAATATAGGGTCAATCTTGGCTGTGCGACTTGTAAACATGAAGTCGAACGGCATGTTCTTCGGATAGTCATTTCACAACCCACCATGTACGTTCTGGCGTGGTGTAGTGGGTAGATACTTAGTTCGTAATCTCAAGGTGGCGAGTTCAAGCCCATTTTTTAAATGTGAATGCGCGCTATTTCTCTTATATATTTATTTATTTATGGCAAATAAGCACCGCCATTTTAACCATTTAAAGCCATTTTGCGCACAGTACTGAGATTCTGCCGTTCCAGCGTCCCAGTACCTGCGCTGGGAGGTGCTGGTACCAGCACCATACTGGTCCCATAGTCAGGCATGGCACTGAACACTGGTACCCAGTGACGCTGGTTTTCGCTGTAGGGCTGCAGCGAAAGTAGTTTGTCGTCCCAGTATTTTTCGAGCTTTTAAGGGTGAAGCTCCTTACGCCGTGGATCTAATGTCCCGTAACGTGGTCGTAGTTGCCACCTCTCGTTCAGTCCTTGAAATGTCCGCTGAATGGTGGTACTAGCATATGATGAAAAGATTTGAGATGGTGGTACTTGAAGTGTTCACTATATGGATGGACATACATACATACAGACAGACGTACGGACGGACGCATGGACTAATCAAGTGACGCCCAGGTGGACGGACGCTTCGCACCACTCATCATCATTCACTCCGTAGATATGCTGTCATTTTTTTCTACTACTTGGCCTTCTCTTGCTGCACAGAAAGCGGTTATACTTCTCATGATAAATGTTGGTGGTTATGCGTCCAAAAATACCCGGTACGAATGTGAGAGATGCCGTAGTGAAGGCCCCGAAAGTTCGACGACGTGGGGTTAAGGAGCTTCTAAATATGAGAACATGAGCTTCTAGCAGATTACGTGCATCGAAATGTGTACCTTTTTTTAAAACTTAATTGTGATACTTGTGTCACAAAACGAGCGCTCAAAAAGCGCGCGCCGCCAAATTCTCGCGATAAAGCGCGGGAGAGACGCCGCGAGGTCAACGATAGAAAAAAAAGAAAACAAGCATCCAAAGACTCCCCGGGCGGCGACCCTCTCCCCTCGGAAGCGTAGGCTCGCCGACGAACCTCCTCTCATTGGCACCCGAGCATGCCCTCGAAGGTTCTAGATGGAAAGGGGCGTGGTGATGCTGGGTTGCGTCATCCGTCTCGGACGGCCTTCGAACCGTCTCGCCCTCTCCCCAGCCTTCGCGGCGTATCGCGCCGACGAAATGATGAGAACTCTCTGAAATCTCGCGCGGAAGGTATTTAATCGAGCAGCCGAGATGAGAGATCAGGAGAAGACGGAAGTTAGCGCCAGAGCGCGTAATGATTCCGCCGTGGAGTCGGCGAAGGTTTTGTCCGTAGAGGCAAAGCAGGAGAAGAAGATGATTTCCACCTGAGGGGTGACGACTCGGGCTACAGGCCAGAGTGTGTGTTTACCGCTATAGAGCGAAGACGCGTAGCAACAGCTGCGTGTGTGAAGCCGACGTGTTTCCGGCGAAGAAGTTTGGTGCTTGGTGAGCGGCCAATTGAAGACGCGAGGTTTTCTGGAAGAGAAACTTCGGGGGTGAAGACGCGAGGTTTCCTGGAAGAGAAACTTCGGGGGCAGCGGAACGACAACAGCGCTGGACTTTGAGTGAGTGATTCTCGGAAGAGTATCATCCAGACTTTTGTTCCAAGAACTTCGGATTGAATAGGTTTTCTATCTCTTTAGTCTTTAAGTGTCTTGGTTGTTCAATGCATGCGACTGATTGTAGTGCATATAGTTGTCTGTGTCCGTTGTTTCGATTGTGGCTGATTGTACTGTGTAGTACGTTGTTTGATTGGTGACATATTGTATGCAACTATTGTGGAGTGTGCATTCTTGTGTATTGTTTTTGATCTGCCATTATTGATATATAATTTTGTTTGTTTATCAACTCTCGGCTCTGACTTGTTCTTTCGGCCACAGTCGG
The DNA here is from genome assembly GCA_013436015.1 of Rhipicephalus annulatus. Classification (NCBI taxonomy): domain Eukaryota; kingdom Metazoa; phylum Arthropoda; class Arachnida; order Ixodida; family Ixodidae; genus Rhipicephalus; species Rhipicephalus annulatus. The sequence continues at coordinate 277,364 of WOVY01009710.1, forward strand.
CGTCCGCTGGCCCGCCAAAAAGGACCACTTCTAAATTGTCCACGCTTTCGTGGTGCGGTTCGGGGGGCCGATACTTCGGCCATTGGAATTAGCGCGGTGATCGCCTCCCTAATTAACGGGACCTGTGACAACTTGCCACCCTCTCACTGACGCTATAGTGATTCTATGAGGACAGGGATACTCTTTTGTATGAGAAATCCCACCTCTAGTCCTTTCCTTTTAACTAATCCACAGTAGCATAGGACGTGTTCGTTCTTCAGCACTGTATAAGCCTCATGTGTCCTTACTCCTAACTTAGCTGAGTGATAATATATCCCATTTAACATTTTCTAATTCCAGCAAAAGCACATCTATACTAGCAGATAGCGTTCTAGCATTGAAAGCAGCCAAGTTCAGGTTCCAATGGCGGCCTCTCTCGACTCAGAGATTGTTAGCACTGTTTCGAAGCGCACCTCCGAAGACGTTACGAAGGGCGCCACGAATCTCACTGCTGCAACCACTATTACGAAAGACGGCAACACCAACACGCTCCCGAAGGCGCCATTGCTTCGAACTCCGCCGGGAAGGTCACCAGCCGTTTGGTAGCGTAGGTTTCTCAGCTCGCAACTGCTTCTGCGCAGAGCTGATAGACGAGCGGACGAGACGACGATGAGTTAAACAAGGTTTATGAACAGCATATATACAGAGGCGTTACAAATTCGGCACTGGGGCCGACAGCTTGGAGACTCGAATTGCCGAGCTCTCTTTTCTGACACATAGATCTACTCGCAACGCGCCGCAAGGCTTTTTTATATGCACTGGATGGATTTTTGAGTAACCAAATGTCCAGCCAGAAGCGCCACTGGTGGAGAGGTCAGAATCCTCCAATGGGGTCGTCGCTGGGCCGCGTCATTCTCATCAAATCGGAGCCACTGCACGTGGCTGCACCCAAGGACGGGTGACGTCGCCACGTATTGCCTAAGACTCGCCACACAGGAAGGCACCGCCGCGTGATGACGCCGTTGCGTTGTTCGCGTCGGGCGGGCTCGCATGCTGGCCTTGACACTGATTGCCTTTTTCGGAGGTATGGGCGTTCGATGTGGACTCGCAGGCGTAACAGCACTCTTCACTGCGTCGAAGGTCGGAACACCGCTTTGGACAGTTGCTTCACAGCCACTGGGGACTGAGGGCCAAGGGTTAATTGCGTTATTTATAGGTGGTTGGGACCAGGTACTGCACCAGGGTGGCCAATCCTGCTATGGTGAGGAATGCATTACCAGCAGCTGGTCGCCAGTTAGGCCACGCCTCAGAATTCCTGTTTTTTAGCGATCCCTTCATCACGCATTTTATGTAAATATACCATTGAGAATGGTCCAGCATGCGTATTCGAACCGAATTTTGTCATGGCATGCTAGTCTGATGCGCTATCTCTAAGTAGGAGGTTTTGTTGCCCTTTATTAGCTCTGTAGAATACCACCTGACCGCCTATGAACTCACAACTGCACCTGACTCGTAGCTCACCTCGCCTTCTTTTCTGAACTGTTTGAAAGTCTATTTGTCTTTAACAAAGAAGAAAAAGCCACCCGGTGTGGTACGAATAACACCGTGTCACAATTCTGATTGCTCCTTAGATTGCAAGGGGATAGCGCGAACGCTATTCCCCACTACCAAAAATTATGTGCCCCTCTTACCAAGTAGAGGCAGGGGTCAGTACGAGCACAGAACAACGCTCACGCCTCTCCCTGGGGATACCGCCTTCTTGATCACGGTAATGCCAGCACGTAATTGCCGTGGGAGCCAGTTCTGAAAAAAAAAACTCTTCACTAACCAGAGCCTGCAACAATGCTCCGCTTAAGGCCTTCATACGGAACAAATTTTACGCTATTACCTGTAACTTTAAGGCTTAGATATTGTACAGAAAGATGTTAGGATGCTCTATCCTTGCACCTTTTATTGTCAAACAATAAAAAGTGCAGCATAAAAGTGAAAAGTTTGAAATAATAGTTGCTGGAATCAAATGTAGTTCACAAAGTTAATCTTCGCGTCGACGACTGGTTGTGGCTTATACCTTACGAACTTAGGGAGCATTCAAGCGTGCGCGCCCCCTCCGTTTTAGGTGTCAATACACTTTATAGGCGACCCCAAACCATCCACCGCCGTCGGCGGCGTTCGCAGTCTTCTCTCTATCTTTAAAAGAAAGAGGACTTGGCGGGCCGCAGCGCGACGCTCTACCGAATAAGCCACGGACGCGACGCCGACATCGGTGTCAGTAACGCGCCTTATATCTTTAACGCCACTGCACGTATCCCCCTCCCCTTCGCTCTCTCCTCCGCTCTCCTTGCTCGCTGCAGCTGCGTGCGCACCCCTCTCTCTCGCGCGCCCGCCTTCTCTCTCAGTCTCCCGTCGAGAGCGGGTCGTGCGATGGATGTCCCGGAGGCAACGCTACCATCAACAACGAATGCAGTACAACCGAATGCCAGCACTGCACCCGCCGTTGGAGGTGACTGTACCGCGGTGGTTTCGCCGACGTTGGAAGACAAGGCGGCGCTGCGAAGGGCTCGTGAGACCGAACGTAAGCGGATGAAGCGTGCAGCGGATGCCGAACCGCGTGCTCGCGAGGCCGAGTGCAAGCGGGCGAAGCGTGCAGTGGGTGCCGAACTGCGTGCTCGCGAGGCCGAGGACAAGCGGGCGAAGCGTGCAGTGGATGCCGAACTGCGCGCTCGCGAGGCCGAGGACAAGCGGGCGAAGCGTGCAGAGGATGCCGAACTTCGCGCTCGCGAGGCCGAGGACAAGCGAGCGAAGCGTGCAGCGGATCGTGAACTGCACGCTCGCGAGGCCGAGATGAGGCGTCAGCATCGAGCCGCGAACGCGGCCCAAGAAGCGTAACGACAACGCAAGCGTCAGGCGGAGAAGGGCGATGAAGGCCGGCGTCAAGACGCCACTCGCAATCGTCAACGGCGAGTGGACGTTCCCGAAGTCGTTCAAGCCAGTGAACGTGCCGCGCGGGAGAGGGTGTGAGCCCTGGACTTTGCTCGTCCGGACGCGTCGTGAAGTGTAAATAAAAAAATTGCCCACAGCTTCCCTCGGGGGAACACTGAGGAGGATGCGGAAGCATGTAATTGGTTAACGGGTGTTAAATTGCGACTTACTTAGGTCGATGGCTAAATTGGTTAACGTGGTTGTGAAATGGGGTGTTAAATGAGTGAACACGTACGGCACGTATGCGAAAGGGCGGTGTTTTATTATTGCGACGAACTTTGAGGACGATGGCTTTGTGGTCGGTAAAGTAAAGAGTGAGTGGATCGGGTTGCATCGGTCGTAGGTCGAAATTTGCAATGACGACGGTGCATGCGCTGTCAGCTGTCGAATGTTCTCGAAGGAGAAGCGCGCGCGCGGCACAGATGGCGACGGCGCGACGGCGCATGCGCTGTCAGCTGTCGAATGTTCTCGAAGGAGAAGCGCGCGCGGCACAGATGGTGGGCGACGGCGCGACGGCGCATGCGCGCGCGTCAGCTGTCGAATGTTCGAGAAGCGGTGCGGACGGCGCGGACGGCGCACTACAAGGCGCGAGTATAAGATGCTTCCGCATCTAATATTACTTCCTATATAATGTATCTGTGTACAAATGCTTCATGACAAACAACACTTAAATTCAATAATTACACTTTAATCATCATCATCAGAAATAAAACTCTAAGCATTTCCCCGAGGGTGAACATGGTTAAGTGCGAATCCACGGGATGATGCTATGAGGGGGAGTAAAGTTAAAATTCATTGGCATTCGCCAGTGAGTTAACGTAAACTCCCCCGTGTGATCAAATTGCGATTCCCAGGAACCATTACACCATAAAGGCACCATAGTGTGAATAATGAATATAATAGTGCGAATTAATAAATACCCCTCATAGCATCACCCCGTGCATTTGCACTTAACCATGTTCACCCTCGGGAAATGCTTGGGAATTTTTTAGGGTGGTGCGAGCCTTTGACCCACCACTTGCCGCCGCCCACCAAAACACAATGTTGCTAGTCCAGGTTTCCATGGCGACGGGACGACGCGAGCGCCATGTTGGTTCTCCCGGCCACTGCTCCACGCAATAAGCGTGGAGCAGTAACGTGGAGCAGTCAGAGCGGCCACGCTAGATTGCACAAGTTAAGAGAGACTTCTGGGAGCCGACTGCTTCCTGTCGTGTTTGTGAGGTGAGTACCTGTTGTATTGCGACTCGCGAGCGGATTGAGATTATCACCGCATATTTCGTGAAATGATTTGGTTTGTCGTGTGACGAAAATCAGTCTGTGCAAGGTAAACGCGACTTCTCCTGGCTGCAGCTTAGCTCAGCTAGGCCTGGTTATGCCAACAATAGCGTGTTTAATGTTTATGCTTGTTTATTATCGTCGCCGAAGCGCAGTTTGATAACCGAACGAAATGGCTAGTTATACGGGACGTACTGCGTGCACTCGCTGTCTTCTTTTCTTGAGTTTCCAAAGCCGTCGCCGCATTCGACGCGAGAAACGCCGTGCCCGTAAACCACCGACAGACGCTCGCGTTCGCGTGTTCCTTCGCTGGCAGATATGCGCGCTCCTGCAACTTTCACCTCGGACGCTTAAAGTGCATTTGAAGATGTGGACAAACGAGCCGACGAACGCGTTCCCTGTAGAGTCACGGCTCGCGTGCCTTTCCAGTCCGGCCGTGGTAGAACCTTGCACAACTGCAACGCAACAACTAAATTTTGCGCATCTTGCCACGGGGTATTTGTTCTTCGCTTCAAGGCCACGCGAAATTAACACCCTAACTCGCTCAACTGTGCCAGTAAAGTTTTTCTTTGAATGATATTGAATGCGACTGATTTACTGTTCGCGTCCGTCCGTCGTACGTCTGCTTGTGTGTCTGCCTGTGTTCTTGTGTGTCCGTCTGTCCGCCTGTCTGCTTGTGTATCCGCCTGTCCACCAGTCTGCTTGTGTGTCCGCCTGTCCGCCTGTCTGCTTGTGTGTCCGCCTGTCCGCCTGTCTGCTTGTGAGTCCGTCTGTCCACCTGTCTGCTTGTGTGTCCGTCTGTCCGCCTGTCTGTTTGTGTGTGTGTCCGTCCGTCCGTCTGTCTGTCTGTCCGTCCGCCGTTTGTCTGTCAATCCGTCCGTCCGTCCGTCTGTCTGTCTGTCCTAAGCAGTTCTATTTCTGTGCAGCACCAAGGATTCCGGTTGTTTGCTCATAACTCAAATATGCTGCGTGGGAGAGTGGTGCAGCGTCGGAATTTTTTGTCCTGTTTTTCATAAACTGCCAAAACAATGATTTCATGTTGTGATATCAGTTTTATTTAGTGCTGTATATGGACTACATTTGTAGACGTTTGTGTCTTTCGTGCCCTCAATGACTTTTCGCATTATTGCTTTGTTCAAGGCCCACTTCAAGGACACAAGCTTCGAGCAAAGGAGGCAGGGTGGTTTGAAGAAACTGAGGCCAGATGCTATCCCGACGCTGTTTCTTTTCGCCGTAAGTGAGCTCAGTTGAATGTGCTCTTTAATTGTTTTGACAATTCATTGCTCGTGCATGCGTAAAATGCTTGTAAACTACGCTTGGGACTTTGTTCGAACTTTGTCAAAAAGACTTAGCTAAAGGCCGGAGTTTGAGTGTGATTTTTTACAAACTCAATAATGGCTTACTTCTTCCAATAGTGAGTGGGAAATCTGATATGTCACTTTTGTACTTGTCAGCAATAATACTAAAGCAGTTTTGTTATACTAAAGTGGCTTTGTTAACTCTTTCAGCTCTTCCAAAGCACAGATTGCCCCCAAAGAATCGGACTGCTGTATCAAACGTACCGCCTCGGCATCCAGATCTCTCAAGTGACAGAGTCACCAGCGTACAACCCAGGACAGCCAGTCCTCACGTATCAGAGGTGGCTCCAGTGCCGAATGTGATTTCTGCAGCAAGCAGTGCTGTGGAGCCAAACTGTGCCTCCGCAGATGTAGACACTGTTCAGCTAAGTCTACATTCTGGTGACACCCCAAGCAACGCCGCTGACAGTTCTGGTAGTGCTAGTTCTGCTTGTGAATTTTTGGCTGCTAACTCAGTTGGTATTCCAGCTAACATGGGCGATGCACGTGACTTACGTATTCAGTATCAATCATTGCCAGTTGTACTTGTGTGCGCAGCAGCGTCTGTTCCTACTACAGGAAATGTTCCCAACAATTGTCAAAGCGCATCTCAGAAATTTCTTGTGCCATCTGTCCCTCTTGATAACGTTAAGAGTGGCAGTGCTGATCAATCCTGCTGCACACGAGAATAGTTAGCCTCTGCGCATCAGTAATTTTAGTTCAGTGACACTTATGTTCAGAATAGAACCCAGATGTCTTGTCTTGAATCTTCTCATAGCTTTGTACCAAGTGGGTCACCCGCTATTGAAAATGGTACTTCAACACCGCAAAATCAGCCTGAGTGTGGAGAAGTAGAAGCGCTATCTCCACACTTCTTCACAACTGTAAAAAGTGCAGCTGTAGGTACGACACTGATTCATCGAGAGAATGCGGAAATTCAAAAAAAAACGCTGACCTGATGCGCAAGTACAAGAGCCTACAAAGACTGCATGAGAAAGCAAAATCACAGCTCAAAAGTGCAAGGAAAAAACTGGCATCTGTTGAAAAAGAAATACGCGAATTAACTACTGCAAGCTTTCTGAACAATGAACAAACAGCTGCTCTGGCGAGAAAGACTACAGGTGTATCAAAATGGCCTGAAAAGACTATAAGAACAGCACTTCAGATTAAACATGCATGTTGCACAACAGGATATGAACTACTGAGGTCGTTGTCGTATCCATTACCTTCGAACAGGACCCTCATTAGATGACTTCAGAACATCCACTTTTCGTCAGGCAGTCTTCATGAGGTACTATATGTTTTAAAACTCAAAAGGGAGACAATGCAAGACATAGAAAAGGACTGCGTGTTATTCATGAATGAGATGGAAATCAGCCAGGGTTTCGATCAGGACCGCTCTCTAGACTGCCTTTTCGGGGGCACCACGCTACCACAGTCAAATGTGCAAGTTGCCAATCATGCCCCTGTGTTCATGACCGGTGGGCTAAACACGAGGTGAAAGCAGGTGATACCTTACCACTTCACTGGGCGATCAGTCGACAAGGCATTCTTAAAGATCTTGTGTTTCATTTAATTGAGCTCTGTTTTAATATCTCGTTGTGAGTGCTTGTGGTAACCAATGACATGCGATCAGCTAATCGGGCAGTATGGCGCCTACTGAGATTCTCCAGCAACTGACAATTACAGACCGTGTGTTCTGTACCACATCCGCACCTTGCAGACCAGATGTTGTTCTTTAAGGCTGACCCAGCGCACGTTTTGAAAAACATGCGCGCCCAGCTGCTTCGTTCAGAAACATTTACAATAGGACAAGAAACCGTTAAAGAGAAAGACCTTCCTGGAGAAATAAGCTTTGATCATATTAAAGCAGACCTAGAATTTGACTCTGACGATGACCTGAAGATTGTGAACAAGTTGTCTGACATCTACAATGGCAGTCGGCAATTCACTAAGATGGAGGTGAAAGTAGCCGTTCAAATGTTTCGCGAAGCTCTCCTGCGATCAGATACCTGATCAAACAAGGAGAGCTAATGCCTGAAGCAGAGGCAACAGCTTGGTTCCTTGAATTAGTGAGCAAATGGTACACACTCATGTCAGCACGGCACCCAGTGGTTGCGTTGAGCGATTTTGATCCCTAAAAACATGAAGATGCAGTGAAAATCCTTCAACTGGCTTGTACAACTTTCTGCCATATCAACATGGGCAAAACTGCTCGCTGGAAAACTTTCCAAGCCGGTCTCTTGATATCAACGACAGTTGTGCTGTGCCTGTCCGACGAACTGCTGAAGGAACGTGGCTACCGGTACCTGCTTACAGGTAGACTGCTACAGGACTGTCTTGAAAGTGTTTTCTGTGTTGTAAAACTCAGGAAGCCCATCCCAAGTGCGTATGTTGTGAAGTCTGCTCTAAAGATGATATGTGCCAGTGAATACTTGAACACGCCAACGTCATCTATTTATTACGAGAATGACAGCTTGCACTTAGCTGACCTCCTGGACCCCAGTTTCAAAGCGCAAGAAAGTGAGTATAACAAGCAAGCAGAAGAGCTCGAAAACGCTCTTCTGTATGCAACCACTGCAGTGGAACGTGACATTCTTACTTATGTAGGAGGTTTTCTACGGAAGCCCATCTTGAAGTCGACAAGAGTGGTGATGTGGGCTTGTTGGTGAAACATTTGAAAGAAATTTGTGTAGCGCGAGGCGAAAAAAGAACACAGGAAAGAATAGACTTAGAAGACAGAGCGCTCTGTCTTCTCAGTCTATTCTTTCCTGTGTTCGTTTTTCGTCTCGCGCAACACAAATTTCTTTCAATTTTCATCTTGAAATCTATTGACGAGTGCAAGGACTGCAAAGCGGCACTGGGAGGAAATGACGATAAATACAGCACTCTCGTTAAGCTTAAAGAATACGCCCAGGGCGCTGGAAAACTCATTCAGCCTATCCGAGCTGTCATGGAAGTGCTCACTGAATGCGAAGAATGCTTCAAGGCCTTTGCCGACGAAGACGGAATTTTGGCGCTAAAAACACCATTCGCGAGCATTTCGAGTGCATTGCGCAGATCAGCAACTGTGCGACTGGAGCCCTGCAAAATCCATCGTGCACAGGTAGAAAAGTCGCTGCTGCAAAAGTATGTTAGGAAAAGGCTAAAGATTCATCTTAGGCAAAAACAGGCACAAAGGTGAATGGTGAGTCAAATGAGAGGTGTTGCTGCAGTGAACCTCGAGTAGCAGCTTTTAAAAGGCCCCAATTCAATTTAATATTACTGCTTATGAAAAGAACGCATTTCTGTGAGCATACTGTGTTGACATCTGTCTGTTACTATGAAAATGAACATTCGTGTAGCTGACTTCATTTGTTCTTTTTGATGAGGTGTCCTTGCGCAGGAAATGTGCTAAGCTTAGTACGTGATAACGCTTGCACGCACCAATTGTTATGTGTTTTATGTGTGATCAACCTTGGATTTTCGATGTAAATATATATTCACTGAAGCAAGCAACTTACCTTACGTATCAAAACGTGAAGGCATATGTCGAAATAAAGGGGGAAATGTTGAAACCACAATATGACATATTACAATTTTTGTGTACCTCTTTGTATGTAATGTTTTTCTTTGTTCTGATCTGTATTCGTGCACATTGCTGCTTGTTTCAATCGCTAAAGTTGTTATGTTGTTATCATTTCTATTGAAACGTTCCTTGTTCCTCCCGTGTCTTTACTTCTGTCAAGCCTAATTTACTAGCTTGTTGGCTGAAGGGGTAGGGCGGAGAGGGGTAGGTGCGATATTACGAAGTGCTCTGATTTTCACCAGTGCTAAATACCTGTAAGGTCTCTAAGCAGTCCATTGTATAGATTTGCACGCAGGAAGCAAACTTCCTGCAGCAATTTTATTACGCAGAGAGGCAATATATAGGGCGTGACAAACAGGGTGCCGATGTTATTTGGTGTGGAGAGAACATCGTGAACTACGCGATTGTTTCGTCCGCCTTTCCCGTGGTCACAGGCACCGTCAAAAATATATCATGGACTCCTGCCGTGAACCAGAACACCTTTGAACTGCCTGCAGTGACAAGGTGACGTTTGCTTCAAGAATGCCGCGCAGACTTTTATTTACGTTCACAGTGATATCAAGGTTCGCCGCATCGCAAGCATAGGTTCCTATAAAATCGCCACCACTCGCCCAATGTGGCGGGTGCACTGCGAGAAACGAACTGTTTTCAAAGTATATTACATGAACTCGAGTCAACGAACACAGTCTTTCTATTCCAGAAAATGGCGAATAACCTCAGGGAACAACCCTCCCACTTTCAGAACTTGCTCCGTAAAGAAACCAACCCGTTCTTGTAAAAAACCACGCTACCTTCAATGTAAACTAGCGACCACTGAGAACCAACATGGCGGCCCGCCATGTATAGCGGCCGCCAAAGCCCGTGGTAAGCAACTATGATCGAACTTGTCACCACCCCAAAAAACATAGGGGCCGCGCACACATGAAGGCTCCCTATACGAACTGACCAACACGGAGCCATATCTTTAGAGCGGAAGCTGTATTAATGTGGTAAAAGAAAATTACGCGACACATCTCTTCCCGAAAAACGCCTTTAGGACACGAAGTAAACCGGATTATTCGGTGAGTGGGGACACAGTATGTGCCGGTTGAAAGGTTCGTACAATGTTCCTGAGCGAGCTAGGCACAGGTTGGCAAAACTTGTGGAGCTCCCGCAGGCTCACTCATGAAATATATTTTGAGCTTTCAAATCACTCGGACTCAGACTCACAAAAAGTTTCCCGAGCCGGACTCACACTCTCGAACATTTTCTTCAGCTGGACTCACTCAGACACAAACTCGCCAAATCATTATTCACCCAAACTCACTCAGACTCAGACTCACCGTTTGATCTGAGTCTGAGCGAGCCCGGGTGAGTCGACTCATGAGTGAGCTCGCCGACCTATTACTACGAATACGCGTCGATTTGGCCAAATTCATGTGTGATTGTCTCTAATTAGAATACGCTATGGTTCACAGCTGGCCTTATGTTACGGTTAACATTGTTGAGCGGTTATCGATTGCTTGAAATTGCACACCGGGCTGGTTGGCACAACGATATTGCAGCGGAATCTTGCTGTGTATATTCTATCGTCAACGCCCCCCCCCCCCGTCCGAAAAGCATGGAAGGCAGGGACGTTGGTTAGTTTTGATTGCGAAAGGTCTGTTTCATACTTTCGGACAGCCCTTAAGCTTTTGTATAGCAAATGCAAAATTTATACACCATTCAAACACTGATTTTCTGCAGCAGACTTATTGAAACTGTATCTTAATGCCCTGAAAAGTTTCAAGCCAGGAGATGCAGAAAATAAGGAGTTCTTCCAATTATTCGGTAGTTTTGCACTGTTAATCCATTGTGATACTATTCGTAGCATGAGTCCTGAGTGCCACAACATAAAAAAAAATATGTGGATGCTTCCTAAGTGTGAATTTTAACAGCTGCTTCATTAAAAAAACCGACAGCAGAAACAATAAGAGAAATAAAATGACTGGCTCAATTGCTTTATTTGTCCTCGTCCTTTGCTCTTGTTAGTATCTTTCAATATCAAGCAAGCGCGGTTGGTCCTTAAAATACCTTTTGTTTATATAAACACCAGATGTGATTTATGATAGTTAGATCGCCGTTGCAGTGTGATCGTTGCCCAGCTTTCTTGTCCTTTAGAACTTCAAATTGCCATGAGTTGAAGAGTATCCAATACCAGAAGCAAAACGCTTCTACTTTATTAGAAAAAAGGTGGTAGTACTAGCTAGTTTTGGGGTAGTAACAGTTTCTCACACATGTTACAATCCTGGTAGTAAGCGCAGTTAGCAACGGCGAGGGTAGTAACAGTTACTACCTTTGCTGTTACTACCAGCAGTTAGTAACTGTTTCTACCCTAGCCGTTACTACCCATGGGTACTAACTTTTAAAGAAAACAAAAGTGGTAGCCGATGCTACCTTGTTTATTCATTTTGGCACATCATTTTTTCGCTGCTAGTGTTGGTCAATCAATGTCTCATTACTATACAACTTTAGGTAATGAAGCGTGGTGTGCCATGAGTGCGAAGAATACAAAAGAATACACAAACCGATAGGTTCACTATTTTAACGCTTACAGTTAAAGTAGATGTGGGGTATACATAGCCTCTACTTTGCAGGTGCATGTCCTGCACAAGGGAGCACTTGTGTTTCAGAATATATTATAACAAATGTGAACCTATGGCACTATATTTTACTACCTGGTTACATTTGTTTGGGGACGCAGCACAAGACTTGTAAGCAGCCTTACAGATGAAAACTTTTATGCATTATTTATTTTCCACAAACAGTGCACAAAAAGGCATTATGTACGGCGACAAAAACAATGTACCGAATGCATTCTCGGTGCATGTGAATGCTTAACACGGCTAATATATCAGCGGTTAAAATGTAATAATTGTTTTTGGAGTTTGACGCGCCGCAACAATGACAATATTTGGAGACACTGCACAGTGGATTAATTTTGACCGTGCTCGGGGCTGACTGTGACCGTCTGAATATTTGGTTCCACCGGTCTTGTTAATTTGCTGTATTTACCAAGTTTATAGCAATTGTATATTGCAACGCGTGTAGCACTTGCTTATGGTTCGTTAACTTGTAATTCTCCGTTTCGACAATATCAGAATGACGGTTACATATCTCAGTTGCACAATTCTAAACAAAATCTATTTTCTTGGTACATGGATAACTTCTGCGTCATTTTCCCGTTGAATGATGATAGCTTATGATGACTCCTCTCATATATTATCAGAATCAGTACGACACACCACTTTGGATTAGATAGTCAAGAGCCTGGTAGCAAAAACGTAGTAATGAGGCACGAAAGGTAGTAACAGCGGCAGTTACTAACTGTTTAACGTAGGTAGTAAACAGGTCGCAAAAAGTTAGTAACGGTTGCAGCAAGTAACTGTTTACTAACGTAGGTTGTAAAGAGGTAGCAAAAGGGTGGTAACGGTCCGAGAAAAGTAGTAACCGCTGCAGTTACTACCTATGTGCTTGCCGTGGAAACCTTCTACAAACTTTTTTAAGAGTGTACTTACGTGCACACACTAAATATCTTAATCACAGAGCTTACTAAACAGCATGTTTCTTTTAGCGACTTCATTTTCATAAATGCAATACCTCCATTTCAGCTCCTCTGCCTTCCATCAAAAAATACTTAGCATCGACATTGTACACTGTAAAAAATCGGACCACACACACAAAAGTGAAATGGTATAGGCTTAGCTATAATTCACCTTGATTTTTTATCCGCTACGTTTGCTTTCTTGAGTTCACTTATGACAGGTTACTTTGAAGTTTGTTTCATCGTGTGTAGAATTATGATGGGAAATCTTAATGTACTGGTTCAGCACGTTGTCAGGTTACACTTCAGTAGATTGTGCCCTCATTGAAGAGAGGCACACATGGCGAGTCGTCTATACATTTTTCGCCTCAAATGGCACCATCTGGAGCATGTGAACATCTTCAGGCGCGCGTAAGCTGCGGTTAATTTTAAATAGTAGATTTAGATGCAAATTGAGTGCATTTACGCATGTTTTTCTCTTTTCCATCGTATGTCACGGGCTGCTTATCACAACGCAGAACAAGCTCGTCCAAATCTACCGCATAGCCAACCTAAGAACACCTGAAAGTGTGTAGCCTAAATCAGCCAGTGGTGCAAATATCACATAAGTTGCTGCACATGCTCACTATCAAATATTCGCACGCTTTACTGCAGTCAGAGCTATATCACGCAGTTATTGCATACAGGGCGAATGTGCACAGGAGGCTGATACGCTAAACACATCTTCAAGGCCATAATCCCATTATTGTGATCGGCCTCCCTGGCATGGCGCCGCTTACGTGAGACCGTTGCTGGACAGCGCTCCCAGAGGTTGTTGAAATTGAGGCCGGCCCGCTGCCTTTGCGCGGGCTTTGCCGCCTTTTTCTCCGTTCTCGTGCTCGACATGTTTCTCTCCTCCGCTGTCTGCCGCGCTGGGGGAGCGGAGTGACGTTTAGACCCCTCACCCGGTAGTGGATCTTGACTGCGGCGCCGCGCGCCGAGTCTCCCAAGAGGTTTTGCGCGGGTGGGTCGGAAGTGAGAGAGAGGCCTCTCCGGGGACAACATGGGGCTAAGCACGCTTTTCTTTTCCGTCCGTCAGCTCCCTGGGGGACTCGTTCAGACTCCGCCAACAGCACCTTGCTCCCGCGGCGAACGCTTACCTTATGTCGAGCCCCCCCCCCCCCCCCTTCCGAATGCTGCGACGAATGCTGCGAATGGTGCGACGGCCGCTCGCAGTGCCACCGCAACTGCAAGTGTCGGGGGTGAAACAGCGGCGAAAAGGGGGAGTCCCCATGAGGATGACCTTGGCTGCTTTCCAGTAATGGTGCATTCAGACGACCGACTGAATCCGGATGTGGCGGGACGAACGCCGCGTCACGTGACCTCACATCAGCAGTTCCCCTCGTCTGCGCGGCTCGCGGACGGATGAACCCGACCTGTTTCTCACATCGGAATTCTGGCGGGAGAAAGCTGATACTTCAGCGAATTAGCTCGGGTTTTCTGGCAAGCACTACACTTTTCGTCTGCTCGCGGCATGTCCTCCATTGCTCGTGGACATGTGCGTGACTGGTCGGCATCATCTACGCTTGAGCATGGTTTACTCTGCTTCCGGCGGCTTTGTTCTCAGGTGATTAAATACGCAGAAATCACAATTCGTGGTTCGGGAAATGTCGCCGCCGTCATTTGACACTCGAGATATTTAGCCGTGATGATGGTGAAATAATCTATTTTCTGCAACCGGTGGCGTGCCGCTTCTAAAGAAGGATGCGAGACGTGCTCAGAAGTTCTACAAGTGGGAAACAATGTAGTTGAAAGACCATTCTGCCTGCAACTTTCTTTCTTTTCTACTGAAATAATAACACTCCTCGTTCATTTGTCACAACGCAACACACATCGCAGTCAAGCGTCGCTTCTTGCGAGCATCCATGTTGAATACTCTCGAACCGGTCTGCTTTGAGCGGGCGCAGGTGAGCGCCGAACCTGCTGCCGAGGGTAATCCGGCTGTTTTCGCCTAGGACTCCGCCCGTCGTGTGAATGCGCCTGCAGGCGGATCATCCGCGGATTAGCCGTCCGCGTCCACGACAAATCCTGATCTATTCCGTCGTCTGAATGCACCATAAGCGGCACACTGCGTGGCGGCCGAGCGGGGGAACTTTGCGAAGGCCACCGTGCCGAGGACGAACCCGTGACGCCGTGCACGCGGGGATTGCTGCGGTCCTGAGTGGGTGCGATACCAGACTACCCCTTTTGTAAGAATGGGAATCGCTTTCCGCAGCGAAGAGCTACTGAAGGCAAAACAAAGTGATCCGTTTTGAGTCTCGGAGGGACGGAGCGCCGTATACGCTGCTTGCTCTGCGGTGGGCACCGATAAACCGTCTTGAAGAGGCGCGGAGCGCCGTTACGCTGCTTGTTCTGGGGCGGGCGCGATCAGAGGGCGGAAACAGCGCGTGTCGGCGATTCCCCGGCGGATTCCTTTAGCTGGACCATAACGGGCTTCTTCTGAACTATACAGCCACTGACGACGAGTCCATCGACCCGTTTAAGCTGGTTATGCCCAAAAGTCTGAGAGCCACACAGTTGCGATCCTCTCACGACGAACCCATGGCCAGTCTCCTGAGTGCCTCGAAAGTTTTTGCAAACTGAGCAACTATTTGACATGACCCGGCACGAAGCGTGACTTTTATCGCTATTCCGTGCCTGCCACGTCTGACGAACGGTTAAACCAAGGGTTGGAAAGCCACCCGGTCTTATGAACCGATTGTCAGTGAGCGTCCGTGGCACGTACTAGCTGAAAGATTGCCTTTAGGAAAACTCAGCCACGCCCAGATCGCAGCCCTGAAGTCCTTTGTAACGGTCTGACAAGCTCGCGCCAGCGCCCTCCGGCACTTCGTGCAAGCAAAGGGCTGTTATGCGTGCCAGCCCACACCGAACGTCCATGCCTCTGAAAAAGGCAATCTGTGTCAAGGCCAGCACGCGAGCCCGCCTGATGAAAACAACTCAACGGCGTCATCACGCGGTGGCGCCGGTCTGTCGCACAACGCACAGGGAGCTCCCTCATCCCACGAGCTCATCGAGGCAATCGGCGGCTTCCAGTCTGGCGAGTCTTACGCAATGCGTGACGACGTCACTCGTCCTTGGCTGCAACCACGCGCAGCGGCTCCAGATTTGATGAGAATGACGCGGCCCAGCAGCGAGCCCCTTTCCAGGATGCTGACCTCATGGCCAGCGGCGCTTCTGGTTGGACATTTGGTTACTCAAAGGATCCACCCGGTGCCTTAAAAACAGCCCTGCGGCGCGTCGCCAGCAGTTGACCTATGTGTGAGAGAAGCCTCTCGTCGGTTCGAGCCCCTTCGCAGTCGGCGCGCCCGGTGTCTTTGGCAGCGACGAGTTTTGTGGCGCCCATCGTAACCTCGTCGGCGGTGCGCCTCGTAACAGCGTGCGAGAGAAGACATCTCGGCTCTTCGAGTCGTTAAGCTGTCGGCCCCAGTGCCGAATTTGTAACGCCTCTATTTCTTGCTGTACATAAGCTTTGCCTTAACTCACCATCGTCTCGTCCGCTCGTCTATCAGCTCTGCGCAGAAGCAGTTGAGAGCTGAGAAACCTACGCTACCACACGGCTGGTGATCGTGTCGGTAGAGATCGGAGCAGTTGCGCCTTCGGGACCGTGTTGGCGTCACCCGGCTTTCGTAACACGGCACATATATCCGGTCTTTCTACGATCTTTGTTTCTCTCTTTTTTGTAGTATGCAGATGATAAATATGCAAATAAGTAGTTCAGTCACGCTACAGCAATGCGTAGGAGGCGGAACACAAGCTAACCACGTAAAAACAACACAGCAAAGGCGTGATTTAGTGCTAAAGTGTGAAGAGAGTCACCCAGGGCGAAAATTTCTATGAAAGGCAGAATGCGCTTTACTCGCGTGTGACGTTAACGTTGCATAGACGTCGTGCACAGATTTAGTAGAGAAGAGCATAGAGATTAATTGTAAAGTGTAGGCAACCCATTTTATACGGTGAAAATTGGCTCAGACCACACGCAAAGAAGCGCCGCTGGGTGTATTTGTATATGCGCCACCGACCACACATGCGCGGGGACGATTCTGCCAGCTATATCCCGATCTCGCCGCAAATAGCACGTTGTTTCTTCACGAGCTGGCCGCTGACTGATAATCCCTCGCATACTGCCTGAATTAAGTCTGCCTTTTTAATCCCTCCTTACCCCCATCTCCTGCGCGGAACTGTGGAGGTGCCCTCCATTGAGAGAGGCAGTAACGGAACTGCGTTTATTTTCTTACTATTCCCCTTTCAATAGTCGCTTATAAGTCTGCCACAGAATGAGACCCTCGCAATAAATGAACTTAAAAAGGGGAATTTAAGTGTTCACTTTTTTTAGACATAAAGCAGACAAGGGGACGACGGCCCGCCGTAGCTCAACAGGTATATAAAGCATCGGGTGCGTTATTCGAAATTTGCAGCTTCGTCTCATGCCGGCAGCAAGTTGTCTTTTTGTCCACTTTTACTTTTTCTACTTCTATGTCATAATTACGGCAAAATAACGTCCCCTATACTTTCCTTGACTTGATTGTTTGTTGATTCTCATATTGCTGTATCGAACAACTATAGCAAAAGAAAAACGAGCGCCCTTAAAACTAAGTTCGTATATTGACATATTCGAATTTTTTTCGTCAATTTATTCAGCTCTGATATTAAGGACATTCGATGATTACTCGGAAAAGTATGACTCAGGACTTTTGTAATGAAGAAAGAAGAGATTACGGCACAGTGATATTTGAAAAAAGTTGGACTCTGCGACGAAGCAGTCGGACTGCAAACATTTTCTCGTTTATCCGATTTGCTCCCTAAATGTATTTGGTTATCTTGGGTAACTGTCATAAAAGTGCATTCTTTATGGTGGACAAATGTGAGCAACAGAAAACCTGCTTCGGTATCGTTCTTCGGCTGCGGCGGGCTTCAATTTGCTTCCTCAATGCGCCGCGTGAACGTCGGCGACAAGGCCCTCAACGCACGTGTCGTTCTTCTGCACTTTGCCTGAACATATCCGAAATATGGCGGTTTGATTGATAAGTGTGGTCTAACGTCCCACAACCACCATATGATAATAAGAGGCACCGTAGTGGAGGGCCCCGGAAATTTCGACCACCTGATGTTATTTAACGTGCACCCAAATCTGAGCACACGGGTGTTACTTATGGTGTACAGCCATCCTTCAACGCAATATGCATAATCCTTCAACTAAAGCGCAGTTCCCGGAGTGTCAACATGAAAATACCTAGACGTTATGTTCGCACATTATATGCAATTGTCGCATCCCGTACATTTAAAGCATTAAAAATTTCGTCACTCTAGATGTGTTTCATGTACATCCCCTACAAAACCACAGCATATCTACGGAGTGAATGATAATGAGTGGGGCGACGCGGCGGGCTATTTCTGATGGCCAACGTATCAGCTCCCTGACCTGCACCTTGAAAGCACGAACAATTTAGATTTGGTCGTATTAGGCGCGCCAGAAAACGCTTGCGGTGGTCCAAAGAACAAATTAGAGCGGAGAGTTGATAACAAACAAATATATTCTCAAATATGGCAGATCAAACAATACACAAATTTGCACACTCGGCGATAGTCCGCTACAAAATGTCACTAATAAAACAACGGGGTACAAGATACAACCAGATACACTCAAAACAACGAACGCAAACAACACGCGCTACCATGCAATCCTATGCACTGAACCAACACAGTTCAAACTTTCTTAAAAATATACAATTCGCCTCTGCGACAAGCGTCATACGTTTTTATTCAAGAACCAACCGCATTTTTTGGAACACAATGGTCTAGACTACACTCCCCTCAGGTTAGGTTCGTCCAAGCGTTGCTAGAGCCTCTCAATGTAAATATTTATCAGATTTGCATAACGAAGACACCCAATTACAAACTTGAAATTAAATTATGATACTTTTCCCCTCTAATGCAAAACAACTGCTCCTTCAATATTTATATTCGGTTAAACGATTACTTGACTCATCTGTCCATTAACAACATTATTGCGACGGATGCATCCGTATTGAACGAAAAGGCTGGAATAGGCATCTTCTGTACTTCTCTCGACTGGTCTTCCTCAGTTCGATTACCAGATTACACGCCTATATTCATCGCTGAACTATTTGCTATAATTCTAGCGCTTCGTAAACTTTCTGCAAGAGAATCAGAAGCGGTCTTACTTACCGATTCTCTCTCAGTATGCACTGCACTCTGTACAGCAAAAAATTGACATTATTGAGAATGATTAGCAGTTTGTTACCAGAAAACCTGAAAAAATTTCCCTTGCTATGGATACCCGGCCACTGCGGGATTTATCCAAATGAGATGGCAGACTCGTTAGCCAAAGCATCTTTAAGCGGACCAATCTTACCTATTTTACCTGATTTCGCCTACGTAACAGCACTCAGATATTGAAAGGCTTGTTTGCACAAAGAAATAGAAAAATTATCATTGGATAAAGTCAGAGACTTCGTACATCTAAGATATTGCTGGAACAAACAGTGGTGTGTATCTTGGCAGTTAGAAACTACAATCACCAGATTACGATGCAGAATTCCGCATCTGAATTACTACCTACAAAAAGCTGGACTAACAGCATCTCCGTTGTGTCTCTTTTGCAAGGAATCGGAATCAATAGATCATTTCTTTTTATCCTGTAAACGTTATGCTTATCAAAGGAAAAGATACCTGGTCGAACCAATTGAGAAGCTAGGTTTAAAAGTAAACGTGGAACTAATTTCATCTTTCGGAGGGATTACATTAGGTTATAGGCACAGGGAGGTTTTCTCTGCTGTGTGCGAAAACATAAGGGCAACAAAGAGATTACCCTGTTAGCCTACTGTTATTATTTACGGCTACAAGACTACCTGAATGCCTGACTGAACACGCCTGATGATCCTGCCACCCGGTTCTTGGCCGATCCCCTTTTGTGGGCGAGTGCCAGCAAAGCCGAAGGTTCATCATCATCATCACTCAAAAACTAAAAATCTCGTAAAACTTATTCGATCCAAAGTTTTTGAAATTAAACTTAAATAATTCTCTTCCAGGAACCACTCACTCAAAGTCCAGCGCTGCTGTCATTTCGCCGCCCCCGAAGTTTCTCTTCCAGGAAACCTCGCGTCGTCAAATAATCACACTCCGATCACCCCAACTTCTTCGCCAGTAACACGTCTGCCTCTCACGCGCCGCGACTGCAGAACGCGTCTTCGCTCACTGGCGGTAGACAAACACATTTCTTCTGTTTGTAGCACAAGCCTTCACCCCAAGGTGGGAAACGTCTTCATCTCAAATGCTATGTCACTGAAGACATACGCCCACGATATCAGGTCCCCTAGATGAGCTGATACTACTGACGTATGTAGTGATTGTTTCATCGCAGCGCCCCCTCCCACGTTCATCATCATCATCATCCTGACTACGTCCACTGCAGGACAAAGGCCTTTACCATGTTCCGCCAGTTAACCCGGTCCTGTGCTTGCTGCTGCCAATTTATACCCGCAAACTTCTTAATCTCATCTGCCCACCTAACCTTCTGTCTCCCCCTAACCCGCTTCCCTTCTCTGAGAATCCAGTTAGTTACCCTTAATGACCAGCGGTTATTCTGTCTACACGCTACATGCCCGGCCCATGTCCATTTCCTCTTCTTTATTTCAACTATGATATCCTTAACCCCCGTTTGTCCCCTAATCCACTCTGCTCTCTTCTTGCCTCTAAAGGTTGCACCTACCATTTTGCTTTCCATTGCTTGCTGCGTCGTCCTCAATTTAAGCTGAACCCTCTTTGTAAGTCTCCAGGTTTGTGCTCCGTAACCTAAGTACCGGCAAGATACAGCTGTTATATGCCTTCCTCTTAAGGGATAGTGGCAATCTACCTGTCGTAATTAGAGAGTGGTTGCCGAATGTGCTCCACCCCATTCTTATTCTTCTAGTTACTTCAATCTCGTGGTTCGGCTCTGCGGTTATTACCTACCCTAAGTAGACATAGTCTTTTACAACTTCAAGTGCACTATTACCTATCTCGAATTTCCGAGGTTGTTGTACATTACTTTCGTTTTCTGCAGATTATTTTTAAGACCTACCTTTCTGCCCTCCCTGTTCAACTCCGTAATCATGAGTTGCAATTCGTCCCCTGAGTTACTCAGCAATTCAATGTCATCGGCGAAGCACAGGTTACTTAAGCATTCTCCATTCACTCTTATCCCTAACTGCTCCCATTCTAGGCTTCTGAAAGCCTCCTCTAAGCACGCGGTAAATAGCATTGGGGAGATGGTGTCCCTCTGCCTTACACCCTTCTTGATTGGTATTCTGTTGCTTTCTTTATGAAGCATTATGGTAGTAGTTGATCCCTTGTAGATTTCTTCCAGAATGTCTATATATACTTCATCTACGCCCTGATTCCGCAGGGTCTGCATGACAGCTGATATTTCGACTGGTAGAAATATCAGCCCTCCCACGTTGAAGGGACACAAAAGGCGAAACATTAAGGGGCTCGCGAAACGATAATTGAAACTACCCGGTTTCAATTTTTCCTGATTTAATTGGAATTACACATACCAATTTCGAAACATTTCGGCACAATATTCATTCTGTAATTAATGACGACCGTTAGAAGTCACAGTTTTTTGGGGATCGCTAGCGACCACGCGCTACCATCGGCCAATATAGGCACTAATATGTGACGTCGCTGAAACGTCGCATTAAGAAAAGTTAAAAACACAGCGCTAGCTTTATATTTCTTCAAAGTAATAATTTAGAGAAACCTAGAAAATAAAAAAATATTAGAGTAACTTTCGCCTTTTCAGTTGTATTTTGTGCAATTAAAATGAGTCATCTGCCGAGCAAGCATCCAACTTGATGAATGCAGCCTGGCGGCAACTGTACCGGTCTGGCGGCCAAGGCCAATGGCAGAGCGGAAGCATGACAGCGAGCGACACTGGTGGGCACCCGTTGCAAGCTTTTTTTTTTCGCCGCTCCGATAGCCCCGATCGCACTGGTATGTGTGCATAACGTCGTTGTCGGCAGCATGGAAAATCTTGGATAAACTGTTTCTGATGGTAAATAACTGATGATTGAATAAATTGATGCTTGTAGTGTGCTATTTTTGCAAGGCAACGTTTGTTTCCGAACTACCAACGAGATATCGAGCCTTGAAGGAAGGCCATACTGCAGGTAAACTAAATGTGGCACTTGTCGTCTCGGCAAACCGGCCGGCTTCGTTCCCACCTTTACTCTTTAGATCGAGGCCGTCGACAAAACTAGCTGCACGGGTAAAGCATTATATATAAGTGTACAATCTTCTATCGTGTTGGCAAAGAGAGGCGCTCGACAAGACCCGCCTTGGTGGTCCAGTGGCTAAGGTACTCGGCTGCTGACCCGCACGTCACGGGCTCGAATCCCACCTGCGGCGGCTGCATTTCCGATAGAGGCGGAAATGTTGTAGGCCCGTGTGCTCAAATATGGGTGCACGTTAAAGAACCCCAGGTGGTCGAAATTTGCGGAACCTTTCACTATGGCGTCTCGCATAATCATACGGTGGTTTTGGGACGGTAAACCCAACATATCAATCAATCAATCAATCAATCAAGCGCTCGACAATGAGCTCACGTTGAAAAGCGAGCGGCGCTACTGAGAATGTCGGCCTAGACCTACGCTCGGAGTCGAGAATAAAGGTGGGTTCTGGCGATGTTTGTCGCTCGTAAAGGCATACCTTTGTTAGCAATGCTTTTAGGCAACAAACCACGACTGCGTGAGGTTCTTTATTTTGTAAGACAACACGATGTTTACCGAGTGTGCAAGCTGAAATGCCGTACATGGACGGAGCCTGAGCGCTGATGGCTCGTAAAGCCCATGTGTCGTGAATCGTCGCACGCCGGATCGGACGCTGAATCGCACTATGTGTCCAGCGCTTATTCCTCGCTACGTCAACCTTGTGCTTTGTCAGACAGTGCCGCATGCACAACTTATCAACGTGCAAACAACGTTCGTTCTCACAAGCTGCTCAGCGAGCCAGAGCCCTGAGCATCGTTTCGAGCTATCAACCACGATGTCTCCGATAGTATGGGTATACAGAGTGGAAACTCGTGGTCGGGGCTTACGCAAGCGAAGGTTCTGATACGCAGTCTCAATACGAGTGCTTGCAGGGTGCAGGTTTCTTCGCCATCGTCACCGCAATCGCTGCCTTGTTCTTAAGCCGACTCCCCTCAAGCAGACGACGCTGTAGTTTGGCAAAGTCCGATGGTGGTGACGGCGCCAAACATTATGATGCTACGAATCATGGTCAACTAAGCCTCGAAAACATCACTGCGTCGCCATGTTTTGTCGACGACAGAAAGACTTCATTAGCTGTCTTTAAGTGACGTCAGCAGCACAGTTGACGGGAGCGTGAACTGGGAAACCAAAATTGCGCTTTTTTGTGTATTCATTGAGCACAGAGGATCAAACAAGTCGAGGTGTATATTGAATGGACGGCCAGGATTCTGAAAACACACGTAGTTTAACATTTTCGGAGAAAGTTTGATGACCCCTCTTATTCTACGTTGATGGCTGAAATTGCGGTCTAGAAACCTCGTAGGGCTAATTTTGTGTTAAGGAAGTGCTTATTTTGAAAAAAAAATCATGTTTTAGTAGTTCGCATCGCGTAAAGCATCCTTTAAATTACCCGCCTCAAGTGGATTTTTTCACCTTCCTGTTGCCGTGTACAACGTTGCCCGGCTTTACTGCGCGGCCGCCGACACTAATAGCAGCAGAACTAAAGTAGCGGGAGCAACAGCAGCATATAACGGCCATTGAACACTTTCCCGCCATGTCCACCGAGATGGCAGGCTTGCATGGTTCAACTGGGTCCCTCTAGATGGTACGACCTCTCCAGTTTTTTATATGCCTAGGCTGGAGTACAACATACATGTTTTCACCCGTTGCAAAGGGCAAAGTCACAAATCACCATAATCATCATCAGCATCATCCAGGCAAAAATCGAACTTTTGAAGCACTCGCACCATTCTCAATAGTAACGTCCGGTGGTTCTTTTTCCCATGAAGAAAACAGAAACGAACAAGCAAAGCTTTATTACGTCTCTTGATGCACGCATGGTTGTTTACTTAGTGCAGCTAGATCGCTAACCAGTGATTAACTGTAGGCGGTAATTCTGACGTCATGCGGATCATTTTGCGAATGTGTTACTCGTGGCGTATGTGCTCTCATGCATTTGCATAAACTTCTCGATAAGTAGGGCACTATTGTTACTAATATTGTCGTTTTAGACATTGTCGTACATTAAGCTGTCATTCTGACTTCGGAGGGAACCCACCGCAAGCGTCCCCACCTTAGCATTTGTCGTTCGTAGATCAAACTTGACGTACTCTTGGGCATGCTGGCACTCCATTTTATCAGTTACAGCGCGTGCGACACACACACACACACACACACACACACACACACACACAGCCCCGCCACGGTGGTCTAGTGGCTATGGTACTCGGCTGCTGATCCGCAGGTCACGGGTTCGAATGCCGGCTGGGGCGGCTGCCTTTACGATTGAGGGGGAAATGTTGTAGGCCCGTGTGCTCAGATTTAAGTGCACGTTAAAGAACCCGAGGTGGTCGAAATTTCCGGAGCCCTCCACTACGGCGTCTCTCATAATCATATGCTGGTTTTGGGACGTGTTAAACTCCACTTATTATTCAACACACACACACACGCGCGCTATAAGTGTTAATATTTGTATTGCTTGACTGTTACACAGTGCTCCACCTCTTCATAAAACCAAAGTCGCAACCCGAGGCCTTTGAAAAGAGTGCACGCACGAAGGGCAGAAGTGAAAACTTCCTTGCGGTTAAAAAGGCGCAGTAAAGCACAATCTGTCTGAAATGCTGAGTTGCTTCTGAAGTGCCGCCAATGTTTATTACATGCGACAATTTAAAATGAAATGTAAATAAGTAATCTGCGATTCTCTATACCTTTACCTTTGCTGACGATTTCATGGAAGCCACTGACAATGAAGAATGAATCTAATTCCTCTATTATTCTGCGTTATTTAATAAAGAATCGCCAGTCAGCATATACGTGCACGTTTTACGTGAAGTTTTCAGGGGTAAGTCATGGGAGGCTATTTTTATCAAATGTACACGTGATGAGGTACGGAACTGAAGTTGAAGAAAATATGTACGTTCACGCGTGAGCAAAATGGTGCTAGCGTTTTCACTTGATGGTTTAAACCGAATGAAGGTCCAGTGTTAAGTAGAAGTATGATATAATCTACGTAAATGTTTCACTCACAAAACTAACATCGCTATCACTCGATTCTGCTCTTCAGCAGTGATGCCACATCATGAGGGTCACGGAGGCCTGCCCCCTTGTGTTCAATCAAGGGAAAGGGAGGACGAGATGCCCCTTACAAGTGTCCCATCTAGGGATTATTCTTTCAAACGTAAATTTCTCGACAGTTTTACACTCTCCATGAAATTAACTCTGAAAATTTGAAGCCATTTCATTGTAGGGCATGAACTTTCTGAAAATGCTGCTCCCGATTTATCGCTCCGCGTTTGTCTAATCACGCTTTACGTTGAAAATGAATCGCTAGCAACTTTTTCAATTTTTCCATTCTACGTGCTGCAAAACGTTTGTTATTCTGAAATTTGAAATATGCAAAAAGTAAGGAAAGAACCTCCGGCTGTATTCTGTTGATGTTCTGTTAGCCATTTAGAATTATTTGCAAATGCTTTCAGAACATTAACAGGCTTGGCTATGATATGAACTGGCTTGGCTATGATTGTTGTTACTTTTATCAGATCACGGGTAAACATAAATATACTTTACAAGAAAGATTGCAGTGGTGAATCATGGGATGTTACTTCTAACAGGTATACCTACACGATAAAGAATAGAGGTTAAGTTAAACAAAACCTGTATACACCAGAGAACGCCTATCTCGCACCGAAGCGCCTTCGGCGGTATACCCTCGCTCCCAGAGACGCCATAATTTGTTTTCAACTGCCAAGGCACGCCTCACAAGCATGGAATGCAGTGGCTCTGAGAGTTTAAAGTGCGAAAAAGTACCTGTTTCCGCTGCACCCGCTTATAAAATGTCATCTGGGTGTCACTGCGCTGTCATCTAATGCGAGAACAACCAGCGCATAAGGAAGAGATTGCTAAGCAGTGCCTGTGAAGTTCACAGCGTATCACGTTGTTAACTGAACACAGCGTATCAGTTGGAACAAATGTGCAAGTTGCCAACCATGCCCCTGTGTTCATGACCGGTGGGCTAAACACGAGGTGGAAGCAGGTGAAACCCTACCACTTCACTGGGCGATCAGTCGACAAGGCACTCTTAAAGATCTTTTGTTTCATTTATTTGAGCTCTGTTTTAATATCTCGTTGTGAGTGCTTGTGGTAACCAGTGACATGGGATCAGCTAATCGGGCAGTATGGCGCCTACTGAGGTTCTCCAGCAACTGACAAATAGAGACCGTGTGTTCTCTACCACATCCGAACCTTGCAGACCAGATGTTGTTCTTTAAGGCTGACCTAGCGCAAGTTTTGAAAAACATTCGCGCCCAGCTGCTTCGTTCAGAAACATTTACACTAGGACAAGAAACCGTTAAAAAGAAAGACCTTCCTGGAGAAATAAGCTTTGATCATATTAAAGCAGACCTAGAATTTGACTCTGACGATGACCTGAAGATTGTGAACAAATTGTCTGACATCCACATTGGCAGTCGGCACTTCACTAAGATGAAGGTGAAAGTAGCCGTTCAAATGTTTCGCGAAGCTCTCCTGCTATCAGATACCTGGTCAAACAAGGAGAGCTAATGCCTGAAGCAGAGGCAACAGCTTGGTTCCTTGAATTAGTGAGCAAATGGTACACACTCATGTCAGCACGGCACCCAGTGGTTGCTTTGAGCTATTTTGATCCCTCAAAACATGAAGATGCTGTTAAAATCCTTCAACTGGCTTGTACAACTTTCTGCCGTATCAACATGGGCAAAACTGCTCACTGGAAAACTTTCCAAGCCGGTCTCTTGATATCAACGACAGTTGTGCTGTGCCTGTCCGACGAACTGCTGAAAAAACGTGGCTACCGGTACCTGCTTACGGGTAGACTGCTACAGGACTGTCTTGAAAATCTTTTCTGTGTTGTAAGACTCAGGAAGCCCATCCCAAGTGCGTATGATGTGAAGTCTGCTCTAAAGATGATATGTGCCAGCCAATACTTGAACACGCCAACGTCATCTATTTATTACGAGTATGACAGCCTGCACTTAGCTGACCTCCTGGACCCCAATTTCAAGGCACAAGTTGCGCAAGAAAGTGAGGAGAACAAGGAAGCAGAAGAGCTCAAAAACGCTCTTCCGTATGCAACCACTGCAGTGGAACGTGACATTCTTACATATGTAGGAGGTTTTCTACGGAAGTCCATCTTGAAGTCGACAAGAGTGGTGATGTGGGCTTGTTGGTGAAACATTTGAAAGAAATTTGTGTAGCGCGAGGCAAAAAAACAAACACAGGAAAAAATAGACTTAGAAGACAGAGCGCTCTGTCTTCTCAGTCTATTCTTTCTTGTGTTTGTTTTTTGCCTCGCGCAACACAAATTTCTTTCAATTTTCATCTTGAAATCTATTGACGAGTGCAAGGACTGCAAAGCGGCACTGGTAGGAAATGACGATAAGTACAGCACTCTCGTTAAGCTTAAAGAATACGCCCAGGGCGCTGGAAAGCTCATTCAGCCTATCCGAGCTGTGATGGAAGTGCTCACTGAATGCGAAGAACGCTTCAAGGCCTTTGCCGACGAAGACGAAATTTTGGCGCTAAAAACCCCATTCGCGAGCATTTCGAGTGCATTGCGCAGATCAGCAACTGTGCGACTGGAGCCCTGCAAAATCCATCGTGCACAGGTAGAAAAGTCGCTGCTGCAAAGTATGTTAGGACAAGGCTAAAGATTCATCTTAGGCAAAAACAGGCACAAAGGTGAATGGTGAGTCAAATGAGAGGTGTTGCTGCAGTGAACCTCGAGTAGCAGCTTTTTAAAAGGCCCCAATTCAATTTAATATTACTGCTTATGAAAAGAACGCATTTCTGTGAGCATACTGTGTTGACATCTGTCTGTTACTATGAAAATGAACATTCGTGTAGCTGACTTCATTTGTTCTTTTTGATGAGCTGTCCTTGCGCAGGAAATGTGCTAAGCTTAGTACGTGATAACGCTTGCACGCACCAATAGTTATGTGTTTTATGTGTGATCAACCTTGGATTTTCGATGTAAATATATATTCACTGAAACAAGCAACTTACCTTACGTATCAAAACGTGAAGGCATATGTCGAAATAAAAGGGGAAAAGTTGAAACCACAATATGACATTTTACAATTTTTGTGTACCTCTTTTTATGTAATGTTTTTCTTTGTTAAGATCTGTATTCGTGCACATTGCTGCTTGTTTCAATCGCTAAAGTTGTTATGTTGTTATCATTTCTATTAAAACGTTCCTTGTTGCTCCCGTGTCTTTTCTTCTGTCAAGCCTAATTTACTAGCTTGTTGGCTGAAGGGGTAGGGCGGAGAGGGGTAGGTGCGATATTACGGAGTGCTCTGATTTTCACCAGTGCTAAATACCTGTAAGGTCTCTAAGCAGTCCATTGTATAGATTTGCACGCAGGAAGCAAACTTCCTGCAGCAATTTTATTACGCAGAGAAGCAATATATAGGGCGTGACAAACAGGGTGCCGATGTTATTTGGTGTGGAGATAACATCGTGAACTACGCGATTGTTTCATCCGCCTTTCCCGTGGTCACAGGCACCATCAAAAATATATCATGGACTCCTGCCGTGAACCAGAACACCTTTGAACTGCCTGCAGTGACAAGGTGACGTTTGCTTCAAGAATGCCGCGCAGACTTTTAGTTACGTTCACAGTGATATCAAGGTTCGCCGCATCGCAAACATAGGTCCCTATAAAATCGCCACCACTCGCCCAATACGGCGGGTGCACTGCGAGAAACGAACTGCTTTCAAAGTATATTACGTGAACTCGAGTCAACGAACACAGTCTTCCTATTCCAGAAAATGGCGAATAACCTTAGGGAACAACCCTCCCACTTTCAGAACTTGCTCCGTAAAGAAACCAACCCGTTCTTATAAAACACCACGCTACCTTCAATGTAAACTAGCAACCGCTGAGAACCAACATGGCGGCCCGCCATGTATAGCGGCCGCCAAAGCCCGTGGTAAGCAACTATGATCGAACTTGTCACCACCCCAAAAAACGGAGGGGTGTTAGGACCGGCGCCGGGTCTGACAATGGATCGGCGTTCCTTTTGATGTTCCTTTTGAGTCGCCAAACGGGTGGGCGGCCGGTGTCCGCCATGTATTGTTCCCACCTGGCCGGAGGGTGCGGCGTCCTGCCGCCGCGGCGCCGTGAGCAGTTCGGGAGACCACCGGTGCAGCTTCTTCTTTGGAAGATGACGGCGGCGGCGGCGGCCGGGAATCGTCCCGCTAATTGAACGAGTTGTTCGGCACCCTTTGAAGCTTGTTTACGGCGGCCCTTTCGATGGATGCAGTCATCAACTCCAGACCCCTCGCCCAGCGACACACCTTGACGGGGGGGGAGCCGCGTTCGTGCCACATGGCCGTGCGGTGACCACGCTTCAGTTTTGAACGTTCGCGTGGACCGTGCGTGCTCGTCACCCTCGCGGGTAATGTGTGGTCCGTGATTGGACGGTGCCATCTGTACGCGGTCCCCGATCTAGGGATCTGGGGAGGACAGACCCTTTATAATGAGCCCCACGGCTCATTCGGTGCTTTTTCGAGTGGAGAGCTCGCCATGTACGAAGAACGCCACTATATATCTAAACTTTCTTATTGACCTCTCTCTAATGTAAATAAACGTCTGTTCTCTGTTTTCCCATATAAGCATTGCTTCTCGCTATAAGGGACGAGTCCGATGGGAGCCAGCTACCAACGACGAGACCCACAGGACCCAGACCACAACAACTGGATGGCAGCGGTGGGATCGAGCTCATCGACCAGGAGGCAATGCTGAGACCTGCTGTCTGGAGGACCTAGAGTCGGACAAAACTGCTTCGTGGCATCTCTGACAACACGGGAAGGAACGCGTCCGAATTCATGACTGCATAGGGTGAGTGCACTGCTTTTCTTTGCTGAGATATCACCAGGCTTTGCGTAGGATTGTAAACAAAGCAGTGATTTGGTAACGGTTGACGGAAGTATTGATAGTACGTCAAAGTTGTTTAGTTAAAAGAGTTAGCAGCACCAAGGACCGCCATGAATTTGAAGGGACTAAAAAAGCCAGAGTTGTTAGAGTTGGCCCGAGAGCTGGGCCAGGTAATTGCCGAGACGAAAAGAAAGCAGGAGATCATTGACGCCATCGAGAAGATCGGGGCAGATGACGATGAGCTGAGCGAATGCTTGGAGGCTATTACGCAAAGGAAAGAGGAGCAGAGGCTCCGTGAGGAAAAAGAGGAGCAGAGGCTCCGGGAGGAAAAAGAGGAACAGAGACGTCGTGAGGAGAAAGAGGAAAGAGAACGTATCGATCGTATGGAAATGAAACGCCTAGAAATTGAACTAGCAAAGGCTCAATCAATGAACGGAGCTAGCGCAGTGGCACGAGAAAGAGAGCGCCGAATGACAGATTTGATGCCATCCTACGCGGTAGGAGGGGACATGGGTCTTTTTCTGGTGCACTTTGAGCGCACGTGCGAGAGGGAAAATTTTGCTAAAAACACGTGGCCCAGCGCTTGCTTACGCTGCTGCCGTGTGAAGTAGCTGACATTATAGCCCGTATGGGTAAAGAAGACGCAGACGACTATGACAGAGTCAAAGCGAGTCTGCTCAAAAAGTACAGACTGTCAGCGGAGGCGTTCAGGCGAAAATTTCGTGAGATCGAGAAAGCCAAAGACGAGTCATACCCAGAGTTTGCGTACACCTTAAAGGTAAATCTGGAGGAATGGCTTAGAGAGGAGTGTGCGCTTGGCGACGCGGAAAAGACTCTGCAGTGTTTTGCGTTGGAACAATTCTTTCGGCGTCTACCTGAAAACATTAGGTACTGGGTTCAGGATAGACAAGGAGTAGATACTATCACGAGAGCGGCAGAGCTCGCAGAGGAGTACGTAAATCGCCGTGCCCTCGAAGGCAAGGATGTCCCTAGGAGGGAGATTAGTAAATATCGGGCCGACAAGCCTCCGCGATGGACAAAGTCGGGTCGGTATATGCCGAAGGAGGGTTTAGACTCCAAAGGAAGCGGTGATGAGAAAAACAAGAGAAAGGAAGAAGCACCCGAGAAAAGGGCGGAAGGGCAACAGAAAAAGGCGTTCGAGGCCAAGAAGCCGATAGTTTGCTATAACTGCCAACAGACGGGGCATATTTCTTTGGGTTGTAAGAACCCGAAAGTTGTGTTAATGTCACTCTGTAGTAATGACGAAAACATGAAATTGCTAGAACCATACATCCGAGACCTAGTCGTGAATGGCCAACCGTGCCGCGTGCTCCGCGATTCGGCCGCCACTATGGATGTAGTGCACCCGTCCTATGTCGAGGAGAGTCAGTTTACAGGAGAATGCGCGTGGATAAGACAAGCAGTAGAGACAAACAGTGCCTGTCTCCCAGTAGCAAGAGTCCGCATCGAAGGCCCTTTCGGTGTTCTAGACACTGAAGCTGCCGTTTCGGCACATCTCCCAGTGCAATACCCGTATTTGTTCTCAAATAAATCAGAGTACTTGCTGCGACAAAAAGGAATTGGGTTCAGTGAGGGTATCGTACAGGCTTTAACTCGATCCAAAGCAAGGGAGCTCGCCGCTCAGACAGTTTGTAAAGATCCGGTGGCAGACGAAACAGCTTCAGCGGCAGAGCCTTCTTTACCTGGCACGAAACTGGACCGCCCTATAATGGAGCCTCAAAACACAATATCTAAAGAAAGATGTAAGAAACCGGATGAATCCGAGGCATCTCGAGAAGTAGAATGCACTATAAAGCTGTTAAATGTAAGTCCTACAGAACTGATAGTGGAACAGGAAAATGACTCCACTCTCCGTAACTTAACGCCAGACGCGAAGGAAGGGGTGGCTAAGCAAAACATTCAGTTCACCAAGAAGGGGGGCGTCTTGTACAGAAAGTACACAAGTCGAAAAGGAGTTCGGTTTAATCAGCTAGTCGTACCGTATCCTTTCCGCAAGGAGCTGCTGCACCTGGTCCACGGAGGTTTGTGGTCAGGGCATCTCGGCATCAAAAAACAAAAGAATGTTTGTTACGGGAGTTTTACTGGCCCGGCTGCTTTCGGGAGGTGGAGGCATTTGTAAGAAGCTGCGACACGTGCCAACGCGTCGGCAAGCCAGGGGATAAGGCTAAGCACCTATGAAGCTGGTCCCCATTATCACAGAACCGTTTCGCAGGCTAGTTATAGACACAGTGGGTCCACTTCCTGTAACGCAGTCCGGGTACCGGCACATACTCACAGTGCTCTGCCCGGCCACGAAATTCCCGGAAGCAGTACCGTTAAAGGAGCTCAGCTCAGAGGAGGTAGTTAAAGCGCTTTTATCTATCTTTGCACGTGTAGGCTTCCCCGCAGAAATTCAGTCCGACCAGGGATCTGTTTTTACAAGTGCACTAACCTCGACATTTCTAGAAAAGTGTGGCGTTAAAATCATCCACAGTTCAGTGTACCACCCTCAGTCAAATGCTGTAGAAAGGTACATTCAGTCATGAAACGGCTGCTACGCGCCCTTTGTTATGAGCAAAAGAGGATTGGGAGGCTTGCTTGCCCGCAGCTATGTTCGCGCTTCGGATCGCTCCTCACGAATCAACAGGGTTTTCGCCTGCGGAGCTTGTTTACGGACGTGCTCTTCGCTCCCCACTTCGCATTGTTCGAGAATCTTGGGAGGGCCGGGCGGACGACCCTTCGGTAGTAGCATACGTGCTTGAGCTGTTAGACCGACTTCACGCAGCTCAAGAACTAGCGGAGCAGGAAATGCGCAGAGCTCAAAACAACGCTAAGCGCTATTATGACAAGACAGCCCGGACGCGAAGCTTTCGAGTAGGGGAAAAAGTGATGATACTGAAACCCTCACTGAAGAATAAACTTCAGGTCCAGTGGGAGGGACCTGTTGAGGTAGTTCAGAAATTGTCAGACACAAATTACTTGGTTACTGGACTGGGAAGGCGTAAAACGCAACAGGTGTACCACACTAATCTGCTCAAACCGTACCAGCAGAGGCATGCCGTTGTAAACATGTCGCTCAATCAACCGGAAGAAATGCCTATTGATTTCCCGGAGTTAACAACAGAAAACAAAGACATTGGCGAGACTATTAGTAACCTGGTAGAGCAGGCGGAGTTGGAGCCAGATCAGAAAGCGGAAACTGAAGGAACTATTGTTTGACTTTAAAGAAACATTTTCAGACACACCTGGCAGAACCAAAGCCCTAGTTCATGATATTGAGCTGACATCTTCGGAACCAATTCGTTCTAAAGCTTACCGCGTTTCCCCGAGGCAACGGGAAATAATGGCCGCGGAGATAAACCGAATGCTCGAGCTAGGAGTGATCGAGCCAGGAGAGAGTGATTACACCTCGCCTCTGATCTTGGTTGAGGTCCCAGGGAAAGAGCCGCGACCGTGTATTGACTATCGGAGGCTCAACTCGATTACAAAGGACCAAACTTATCCAATTCCGCATATTGAGGAAAGGCTTGAGCAAGTCAGCAGTGCCAATTTCATCTCGACTTTGGATTTAGTCAGGGATACTGGCAGGTGCCTCTAACTGAAAGGGCTAGTAGGCTTGCGGCGTTTATTTCCCCGATGGGAACATTTCGGCCGAAGGTCCTTAGTTTTGGATTAAAGAATGCCCCTTATGCTTTTCTGGCCTAATGGACAAAGTGTTTACAGGGTATGGAGGACTTTGCCCTCCCGTACCTAGATGATATTGCTATTTTTCTTCTTCCTGGATAGACCACATGAAACACTTGCGAGCTGTGCTATGTCGTCTGCGTGAGGCCGGCTTAACAGTGAAGGTTGCGAAATGCCAATTGGGGCGCGCTGAGGTAGCTTATCTAGGGCATGTAATAGGCCAAGGCTACCGCCGGCCGTCAGAAGTAAAGCTGGCCGCAATAGACAACTTTCCCCAACCACGAACCAAGAAAGACATTCGGTCGTTTCTTGGATTGGCCGGTTATTATCAAAGGTATATCCCGCGTTACTCTGACATTGCAAGTTCCTTGACAGACGCTCTTAGAAAGACTGAACCCCAGACCGTAAAATGGGATGGGGCCAAGGAACATGCATTTTCTACGCTAAAGAAGGCACTAAAAAGTCAGCCAGTGTTGAGCGCGCCTGACTACTCTAAGCCGTTCATTCTTCAGTGTGACGCCAGCGACCGGGGTATGGGTGTCGTGCTTTGTCAGAGGGGAGAGAACGACCAGGAACACCCTGTACTGTATGCCAGTAGAAAGCTTTCTGTTCGTGAGGAAGCATACAGTGCCTCAGAAAAGGAATGTGCCTGCGTTGTTTGGGCTGTGCAGAAGCTAGCTTGCTACATCGCCGGTTCTAGGTTCACAATAGAGACTGACCACTGTCCCCTCACATGGCTACAGTCCATGTCATCGAAAAACGGCCGTCTTTTGCGCTGGAGCTTAGCTCTTCAACAATACACCTTTGATATCCATTACAAGAAGGGTAAACTCAACAGCAACGCAGATGGTCTGAGTCGTTGTCCCTAGTACCCCGAGGGCTTCAAAACGATTTTCTGCTTTCTATCCTCGATTTGAGGCCCACTAGTTTTCTGTATTTATCCAAACATGTGTCAAGTGTTTTGTTTAATGTCTTCAAAAGTGGCTGATGTGGTGTTGCGACTCGGCGGGGGCCACAGGAATAAAGTTGAGGTAGAAGGAAATGACTTCCACAGGTGAATCTAAGTCTGGTGATTCTGAGTAGGGAATTGCCGTGTGCTTGCTCGTGTGTGGGTGTGCTTTCGGCGCAGTTTCCGCAGTTCCTCATTGGTGGTGGGCGGAAAATATGGTGGAGAGGGGTCACCTCATCCCTGCGAGCAACGCCCTCTTGGTCAATGATCATCGGATCCAGTGTTCGGGACAAAAATAATAGAGGAAGAGCCGACAAGCTGCAATACAGATCCCGCTGCACAGTACCTGCTGGCCACTGCACCTCGGGATCTTCTTTCCCCGGCGGAGAGGCTGTTAGGACCGGCGCCGGGTCTGACAATGGATCGGCGTTCCTTTTGATGTTCCTTTTGAGTCGCCAAACGGGTGGGCGGCCGGTGTCCGCCATGTATTGTTCCCAC
Source organism: Rhipicephalus annulatus (assembly GCA_013436015.1). Classification (NCBI taxonomy): domain Eukaryota; kingdom Metazoa; phylum Arthropoda; class Arachnida; order Ixodida; family Ixodidae; genus Rhipicephalus; species Rhipicephalus annulatus. The sequence goes on from WOVY01009710.1 coordinate 312,397, forward strand.
CTGGCCGGAGGGTGCGGCGTCCTGCCGCCGCGGCGCCGTGAGCAGTTCGGGAGACCACCGGTGCAGCTTCTTCTTTGGAAGATGACGGCGGCGGCGGCGGCCGGGAATCGTCCCGCTAATTGAACGAGTTGTTCGGCACCCTTTGAAGCTTGTTTACGGCGGCCCTTTCGATGGATGCAGTCATCAACTCCAGACCCCTCGCCCAGCGACACACCTTGACGGGGGGGGAGCCGCGTTCGTGCCACATGGCCGTGCGGTGACCACGCTTCAGTTTTGAACGTTCGCGTGGACCGTGCGTGCTCGTCACCCTCGCGGGTAATGTGTGGTCCGTGATTGGACGGTGCCATCTGTACGCGGTCCCCGATCTAGGGATCTGGGGAGGACAGACCCTTTATAATGAGCCCCCACGGCTCATTCGGTGCTTTTTCGAGTGGAGAGCTCGCCATGTACGAAGAACGCCACTATATATCTAAACTTTCTTATTGACCTCTCTCTAATGTAAATAAACGTCTGTTCTCTGTTTTCCCATATAAGCATTGCTTCTCGCTATAAGGGACGAGTCCGATGGGAGCCAGCTACCAACGACGAGACCCACAGGACCCAGACCACAACAGGGGCCGCGCACACATGAAGGCTCCCTATACGAACTGACCAACACGGAGCCATATCTTTACAGTGGAAGCTGTATTAATGCGGTAAAAGAAAATTACGCGACACATCTCCTCCCGAAAAACGCCTTTAGGACACGATGTAAACCGGATTATTCGGTGAGTGGGGACACAGTATGTGCAGGTTGAAAGGTTCGTACAATGTTCCAGAGCGAGCTAGGCACAGGTTGGCAAAACTTGTGGAGCTCCCGCAGACTCACTCATGAAATATATTTTGAGCTTTCAAATCACTTGGACTTAGACTCACAAAAAGTTTCCCGAGCCGGACTCACACTCTCGAACATTTTCTTCAGCTGGACTCACTCAGACACAAACTCGCCAAACCATTACTCACCCAAACTCACTCAGACTCAGACTCACTGTTTGATCTGAGTCTGAGCGAGCCCGGGTGAGTCGACTCATAAGTGAGCTCGCCGACCTATTACTACGAATACGCGTCGATTTGGCTAAATTCATATGTGATCGTCTCTAATTAGAATACGCTATGGTTCACAGCTGGCCTTATGTTACGGTTAACATCGTTGAGCGGTTTTCGATTGCTTGAAATTGCACACCGGCCTGGTTGGCACAACGACATTGCAGCCGAATCTTGCTGTGTATATTCTATCGTCAACGCCTCCCTCCCTGTCTCAAAAGCATGGAAGGCAGGGACGTTGGTTAGTTTTGATTGCGAAAGGTCTGTTCCATACTTTCGGACAGCCCTTAAGCTTTTGTGTAGCAAATGCAAAATTTATACACCATTCAAACACTGATTTGACCCATATTTTCTGCAGGAGACCTATTAAAACTGTATCTTAAAGCCCTGAAAAGTTTCAAGCCAGGAGATGCAGAAAATAAGGAGTTCTTTCAATTATTCGATAGTTTTGCACTGTTAATCCAATGTGATACTATTCGTAGCATGAGTCCTGAGTGCCACAACATAAAAAAATATGTGGATGCTTCCAAAGTGTGAATTTTAACAGCTGCTTCAATAAACAAACCGACAGCAGAAACAATAAGAGAAATAAAATGACTGGCTCAATTGCATTATTTGTCCTCGTCCTTTGCTCTTGTTAGTATCTTTCAATATCAAGCAAGCGCGGTTGGTCCTTAAAATAACTTTTCTTTATATAAACACCAGATGTGATTTATGATAGTTAGATCGCTGTTGCAGTGTGATCGTTGCCCAGCTTTCTTGTCCTTTGGAACATCAGATTGCCATGAGTTGAATAGTATCCAATACCAGAAGCAAAACGCTTCTACTTTATTAGAAAAAAGGTGGTAGTACTAGCTAGTTTTGGGGTAGTAACGGTTTCTCACACATGTTACAATCCTGGTGGTAAGCGCAGTTAGCAACGGCAAGGGTAGTAACAGTTACTACCTTTGCTGTTACTACCAGCAGTTAGTAACTGTTTCTACCCTTACCGTTACTACCCATGGGTACTAACTTTTAAAGAAAAGAAAAGTGGTAGCCGATGCTACCTTGTTTATTCATTTTGGCACATCATTTTTCCGCTGCTAGTGTTGGTCAATCAATGTCTCATTACTATACAACTTTAGGTATTGAAGCGTGGTGTGCCATGAGTGCGAAGAATACAAAAGAATACACAAACCGATAGGTTCACTATTTTAACGCTTACAGTTTAAGTAGATGTGGGGTATACATAGCCTCTACTTTGCAGGTGCGTGTCCTGCACAAGGGAGCACTTGTGTTTCAGAATGAATTATAACAAATGTGAACCTATGGCACTATATTTTACTACCTGGTTGCATTTGTTTAGGGACGCAGCACAAGACTTGTAAGCAGCCTTACAGATAAAAACTTTTATGCATTTTTTATTTTCCACAAACAGTGCACAGAAAGGCATTATGTACGGTGACATAAACAATGTACCGAATGCATTCTCGGTGCTTGTGAATGCTTAACACGGCTAATATATCAGCGGTTAAAATGTAATAATTGTTTTTGGAGTTTGACGCGCCGTAACAATGACAATATTTGGAGACACTCCACAGTGGATTAATTTTGACCGTGCTCGGGGCTGATTGTGACCGTCTGAATATTTGGTTCCACCGGTCTTGTTAATTTGCCGTATTTACCATGTTTATAATAATTGTATATTGCAACGCGTGTAGCACTTGCTTATGGTTCGTTAACTTGTAATTCTCCGTTCCGACAATATCAGAATGACGGTTACATATCTCAGTTGCACAATTCAAAACAAAATCTATTTTCTTGGTACATGGATAACTTCTGCGTCATTTTCCCGTTGAATGATGATAGCTTATGATGACACCTCTCATATATTATCAGAATCAGTACGACACACCATTTTGGATTAGCTAGTCAACAGCCTGGTAGCAAAAACGTAGTAATGGGGCAGGAAAGGTAGTAACGGCAGCAGTTACTAACTGTTTAACGTAGGTAGTAAACAGGTCGCAAAAAGTTTGTAACGGTTGCAGCTAGTAACTGTTTACTAAGGTAGGTTGTAAAGAGGAAGCAAAAGGGTAGTAACGGTCCGAGAAAAGTAGTAACCGCTGCAGTTACTACCTATGTGCTTGCCGTGGAAACCTTTCTACAAACTTTTTAAGAGTGTACTTACGTGCACACACTAAATACCTTAATCACAGAGCTTACTAAACAGCATGTTTCTTTTAGCGACTTCATTTTCATAAATGCAATACCTCCATTTCAGCTCCTCTGCCTTCCATCAAAAAATTACTTAGCATCGACATTGTACACCGTAAGAATCGGACCACACACACAAAAGTGAAATGGTATAGGCTTAGCTATAATTCACTTTGATTTTTTATCCGCTACGTTTGTTTTCTTGAGTTCATTTATGACAGCTTACTTTGAAGTTTGTTTCATCGTGTGTAGAATTATGATGGGAAATCTTAATGTACTGGTTTAGCACGTTGTCAGGTTACACTTCAGTAGATTGTGCCCTCATTGAAGAGAGGCACACATGGCGAGTCGTTTATATATTTTTCGCCTCAAATGGCACCATCTGGAGCATGTGAACATCTTCAGGCACGCGTAAGCTGCACTTAATTTTAAATAGTAGATTTAGAAGCAAATCGAGTGCATTTACGCATGTTTTTGTCTTTTCCATCGTATGTCACGTGCTGCTTATCACAATGCAGAACAAGCTCGTCCAAATCTACCGCATAGTCAACCTAAGAACACCTCAAAGTGTGTAGCCTAAATCTGCCAGTGGTGCAAATATCACATAAGTTGCTGCACATGCTCACTATCAAATAATCGCACGCTTTACTACAGTCAGAGCTATATCACGCAGTTATTGCATACAGGGTGAATGTGCACAGGAGGCTGACACGCTAAACACATCTTCAAGGCCATAATCCCATTGTTGTGATCGGCCTCCCTGGCCTGGCGCCGCTTACGTGAGACCGTTGCTGGACAGCGCTCCCACAGGTTGTTGGAATTGAAGCCGGCCCGCTGCTTTTGCGCGGGCATTGCCGCCTTTTTCTCCGTTCTCATGCCCCGACATGTTTCGCTCCTCCGCTGTCTGCCGCGCTGGGGAAGCGGAGTGACGTTTAGACCCCTCACCCGGTAGTGGATCTTGATTGCGGCGCCGCGCGCGGAGTCTCCCAAGAGGTTTTGCGCGGGTGGGTCGGAAGCGAGAGAGAGGCCTCTCCGGGGACAACATGGGGTTAAGCACGCTTTTCTTTTCCGTCCGTCAGCTCCCTGGGGGACTCGTTCGGACTCCGCCAACAGCACCTTGCGCCCGCGGCGAACGCTTACCTTATGTCGAGCCCCCCCGCCCCCCCCCCCCCCGCGAATGCTAGACCGAAGAGTGGTGCGGGTTCCCAGTGCATGGCCAGGCTACGCCGACCCGTATCTCTCCGAAGCCAACGCGAGCGCCTTTGCCCTCGCTCGAGCAACCGGGCCTTGGTCCCGGTGCCTCCGTGAATCACTTTTGCCATGGAGACGTGCTCATGGCACCCTGTGTGGTACTTTGCGCCTGTGGCGTGAGTAAGCTCATTTGCTTTCCCGCCGCGCCTTTGCGAGGGGCTGTACTGCGTTTTGGTGTTGCCACAGACAATAAAGTGTTGCGACTTTGAGCAGTATCGTGTTCTCCCCTTGGCGACGGTTAATGCGTGCCCTGCGGCTCGCTATGACCGGACCCACGCTAGTGGCCGTACTCCTTCGGGATGCGTGTCCCTACACTGGCGCCCAACGCGGTATCAAAAGATCTAGCTTTTGACTGCCCTTAGTGAGTCAGTTCGCCTGCACGATTCGGGCTCGTCGCAACATGCCGGCTTCGTGGGATGCCACGTTGCACAATGAGGCCACCGCCTCTATCAACGGGCGCCCTTCGGCGCTCGTCTGTGTTGTCACCCCCTTTTGTCGTGAATACACAACCTACGTGGTAGCTGACGCGCTATCTCGTGCGCCCTGTTGTCTGCCGAGAACCTGGATTTTGGTGCGACGGCCGCTCGCAGTACCACCGCAAATGCAAGTGTCGGGGGTGAAACAGCGGCGAAAAGGGGGAGTCCCCATGAGGATGACCTTGGCTGCTTTCCATGTAATGGTGCATTCAGACGAGCCACTGAATCCGGATGTGGCGGGACCTCACATCAGCGGTTCCCCTCGTCTGCGCGGCTCGCGGACGGATGAACTCGACCTGTTTCTCACATCGGAATTCTGGCGGGAGAAAGCTGATACTTCAGCGAATCAGCTCGGGTTTTCTGGCAACCAGTACACTTTTCGTCTGCTCGCGGCATTTCCTCTATTGCTCGCGGACATGTGCATGACTGGTCGGCATCATCTACGCTTGAGCATGGTTTACTCTGCTTCCGGGGGCTTGGTTCTCAGGGGATTAAATACGCAGAAATCACTCTTCGTGTTTCGGGAAATGTCGCCGCCGTCATTTGACACGCCAGATTTTTAGCCGTGATGATGGTGAAATAATCTATTTTCTGCAACCGGCGGCGTGCCGCTTCTAAAGAAGGATGCGAGACGCGCTCAGAAGTTCTACAAGTGGGAAACAATGTAGTTGAAAGACCATTCTGCCAGCAACTTTCTTTCTTTTCTCTTGAAATAATAATACTCCTCCTTCATTTGTCACAACGCAACACACATCGCAGTCAAGCGTCGCTCCTTGCGAGCATCCATGTTGAATACTCTCGAACCGGTCTGCTTTGAGCGGGCGCAGGTGAGCGCCGAACCTGCTGCCGAGGGTAATCCGGCTGTTTTCGCCTAGGACTCCGCCCGTCGTGTGGATGCGCCTGCAGGCGGATCATCCGCAGATTAGCCGTCCGCGTCCACGACAAATCCTGATCTAGTCCGTCGTCTGAATGCACCATAAGCGGCGCACTGCGTTTCGGCCGAGCGGGGGAACTTTCCGAAAGCCACTGTGCCGAGGACGAACCCGTGATGCCGTGCACGCGAGGGTTGCTGCGGTCCTGAGTGGGTGCGATACCAGACTCCCTCATTTGTAAGTATGGGAATCGCTTTCCGCAGCGAAGAGCTACTGAACGCTAAACAAAGTGATCCGTTTAGAGTCTCGGAGGGAGGGAGCGCCGTATACGCTGCTTGCTCTGCGGCGGGCACCGATAAACCGTCTTGAAGAGGCGCGGAGCGCCGTTACGGTGCTTGTTCAGGGGCGGGCGCGATTAGAGGGCGGAAACAGCCCGTGTCGGCCATTCCCCGGCGGAGTCATTTAGCTGGACCATGACGGGCTTCTGCTGAACTATACAGCCACTGACGACGAGCCCATCGACCCGTTTAAGCTGGTTATGCCCAAAAGTCTGAGAGCCACACTGTTGCGATCCTCTCACGACGAACCCATGGCCAGTCTTCTGAGTGGCTAGAAAGTTTTTGCAAACTGAGCAACTATTTGACATGACCCGGCACGAAGCGTGACTTTTATCACTATTCCGTGCCTGCCACGTCTGACGAACGGTTAAACCGAGGGTTGGAAAGCACCCGGTCTTGTGAACCGATTGTCAGTGAGCGTCCGTGGCACGTACTAGCTGAAAGATCGCCTTTAGGAAAACTCAGCCACGCCCAGATCGCAGCCCTGAAGTCCTTTGTAACGGTCTGACGAGCTCGCGCCAGCGCCTTGCGGCACTTCGTGCAAGCAACGGGCTGTTATGCCTGCCAGTCCACACCGAACGTCCATGCCTCTGAAAAAGGCAATCTGTGTCAAGGCCAGCACGCGAGCCCGCCTGACGCAAACAACTTAACGGCATCATCACGCGGTGGCGCTGGTCTGTCGCACAACGCACAGGGAGCCCCCTCAGCCCACAAGCCCATCGAGTCAATCGGCGCCTTCCAGTCTGGCGAGTCTTACGCAATGCGTGACGACGTCACTCGCCCTTGGCTGCAACCACGCGCAGTGGCTCCAGATTTGATGAGAATGACGCGGCCCAGCAGCGAGCCCCTTTGCAGGATGCTGACCTCACGACCAGTTGCACTTCTGGTTGGACATTTTGTTACTCAAAGAATCCCCCTGGTCCTGGTGCCTAAAAAAAAGCCGTACGGCGCGACGCGAGCAGCAGACCTATGTGTTAGAAATGAGAGCTCGGCTCTTCGGGTCTCTAAGCTGTCAGCCCCAGTGCCGAATTTGTAACGCCTCTCTATATATGCTGTACATAAACCTTGTTTAACTCACCGTCACCTCGTCCTCTCGTCTATCAGCTCCGCGCAGAAGCAGTCGCGAGCTAACAAACCTACGCTACATAACGACTGGTGACCTTTCCGGTGAAGTTCGAAGCAGTGGCGCTTTCGGGATTGTGTTGGCGTCACCGTCTTTCGAAACAGTGGTTGCAGCGGTGAGATTCGTGGTGCCAATCGTAACGTCGTCGGAGGCGCGCTTCATAACAGGGCACACCCGGAGCGGGGGACCGCATTCGTACCCCGCACCAGTATAATCTGAGGAAGTGGTCACCTTTGTGATTTCTCTCCGGACGGCGGACTTCTCCGCAACCGAAGGCCCTCAGTTTACTGTCTAGCCTCAGTATAGGTTAGCTTCTTTACGGCCTTTTCTTGTAAAGAAGTCGACCCCGCCCAGTCTGCTGCCAGTGTTTCTTTTTGTAAGTGTTCATGTTTATATTATGTTTCCTTGGTCTAATATTAAGTGTTATTAGTATTGTATGTTTTCATTTTCTTTTAGCCGGAGATTGAGTGTCATTTTGCTCTGTTTACTTTTTTCGTGTTTATTTCGTCGACCGCGAAGGGAGTTGTGACCTTGATTGTCGGTCGGCGGTGTGTGTGCGTGCGTGCTTCTGTGCGTGTGTAAGTGCGTGACACTTCAGTGCGTGCCTGTGAAAAGTGCGTCATGGCTTCCCCCCATCCACGCGGACACTAGAGGTGCTCGGGGCACTGACCCCAGACGTTGTGCTCTGCTCTCGGCCGTCGACGAAGAAGCCCTGCTGCCTTTACCACCATGGCTCTTGCGCGAGGCCAGCTGAAAGCTGCTATATGCTGCCGCCAACGCCAGGGAACCTCGCAGCCAATTCTGGTTCGGCCTCCCTAATCACTGGAGAGGCCCGGCTTCCCTCAACGTCCCAGATCCTTCATCGAGCCAGAAATGCGGGGCCTCCGAACCACAACCGAAGTGGCGTTCGTCGGACTCGCGGCTAATCAAGAGCAGCAACGAGCCATCAGAGAGCCCCCTTCCGTGCCTCTAACCTCACGCTCGGGCATCGCAGCCAGCGGACGTTGTCACGCCCTTCCGCCCCTCCGCGCGGTGGATGCTATTCCGCTTCAGCACCACGAACACTACTACTACTTTCTTGTGCTCCCTTTCGCAATTATGTTTATAGTGTCATCTATTTATTTTGTTATTATTGTTTTTGTTTCTCCGTTGCCATCATTTTTAGCAGCAGTTACAGGGCTGGGCGGAGGTTAGCCGTCGCTTATAGCAGTGTCAGTTTAACTGCATGTTTGACGTCCGGCTGCCTTTGCAGACCCGTAAAGGGCAAATTTAGGAGATGGGGATGTGGGAATTGAGGCCGGCCCGCTGCGTTTGCGCGGGCTTTGCCGCCTCTTTCTCAGTTCTCATGTCCCGACATGTCTCCTCTTCCCACTGTCTGCCGCGCTGGGAGAGTGGAGTGAAGTTCAGCCCCCTCACCCGGTAGCGGATGTTGACTGTAGCACCACGCGCGGAGTCTCCCGAGAGGTTTTGCGCGCGTGTGTCAGGAGCGAGAAAGAGGCCTCTCCGGGGACGACATGGGGGTAAGCACGCTTTTCTTTTCCGTCCGTCAGCTTCCAGGGAGACTCGTTCGGACTTCGCCAACAGCACCTTGCGCCCGCGGCGAACGCTTACCTTATGTCGAGCCCCCCCCCCCCTTCCGAATGCTAGGAAGGCCGAAGAGTGGTGCGGGTTCTCAGTGCGTGGCCTGGCTACGCCGACCCATATCTCTCCGAATCCAACGCGAGCGCCTTTGCCCTCCCTCGCTCAAGCAGCCGGGCCTTGGTCCCGGTATCGCCGTGAATCACTTTTACCATGGAGACGTGCTCGTTGCACCCTGTCTGGTACTTTGCACCTGTGGCATGGGTAAGCCCATTTGCTTTCCCGCTGCGCCTTTGTGACGGGCTGTACTGCGTTTCTGTGTTGCCACAGACAATAAAGTGTTGCAACTTTGAGCAGTTCTGTGTTCTCGCCATGGCGACGGTTAACGCGTGCCCTGCAGTTCGCTAAGACCGGACCCACAATAGTGGCCATACGCCTTCGGCATGCATGTCACTACAAGTTGAACTAAAAGCGACAACGACACGCTGACCATACTTGGAATTTCGCGGGGCCGACGTCTCCACTCGTAGAATTCCTTGAACTTAGCCACCCGACAGACAGCCTATGAAGGGTTGTTTACTGTCAAAGCGGCTTAAAAAGGGTCGTTATCTTTGTAAGTCTTTGCTCGATGGAGTGCCGCGGACAATGACCAAGCGACTGAGGTCCATGTTCGAGTGCGTTCTCAAGTTCTCTGTGCTGCCGCCATGCCATCGTTTCTGCAAACCGCGGCTTGTCTAGCGCCTTTGAATCCTCACTACATCAGATTACAGACTTGATTTCTACATAGAACTCAATATCTTCGCGCTGTGGTGTGTCGTGCGCCTGGTGCAGGCTTCGTGCAGTGTTTTCTCCCTCACCGTGGTGCGAACTGGTCGCGCCTCTCCCCTGCATTAGGAAAGAGGCCGTGTTTCAACTCCCCTTTCGAGGGCGGAGGTGAAGAGGTCAATTTATTGGACCATCCTGGGTTGCATTGTTTTCCCTGCAAGGGATCCTGGGAAGACATGGACTTTACAAACATGAACGCAGAGACGCTCGAGACATGCTACTAAAGATATTGTAGTATCACGCTACCTTGCACCTGTATATAATGTAAATAAACGCTCCTGTTAACCGCACAGGCTTTCTCTTCGACATCTCACCGGGACTTTGGCTGGCTGCGGTCTTATGGGCAGACCCCCCACTACATCAACTGGTGGCAGCGGTGGGATGTGCCATGCTTGACTCGGGCCTCAATGAGATGGTGAGTGCTTGACTTTCTCTGAGTTTTGCCAGGTTTTAGCTTTTCTAAAACAGTGTGTAATCTTCTGTGCATATAGGCTTCGTTGTACCGCTACCATATGTCACAGGTATACACCAAATGTTTAGCTTTCATATTCTAAACCGGCAGTAACTTTAACGTATGAGTAGGCTTCGCTCATTCGCAACCTAACGTTACGAAGAAAGTCTTAACTCGTAGAGACCATGGAACTGGTAAAGAAGCTAAAGAAGCTAGACCTCTTGCTACTGTGTGAAAAGCTGGGAATTGAGGTGGAGAGAGGAGAAAGCCGCAGCTAATCAGAGCAATTCCGCAGTGGGGTGCGGAGGATGATGAGATTGAGGAGTGTTGGGAAGTTGTGAAAAAAAGGCCAAAAGAGGCAGAGGAGGACAGGAAAAAGGATTCAAGGCGTTTGGCTTTGCAAGAGTCACAGGCAACCAATAACTCGAATAACGGGAGACCTGCCGCCGAAATAATGAAAGATCTTATGGAATCTTACAAGGTCCATGACGACATGGGCCTGTTTATTGTAAATTTTGAAAGACTCTGTGAAGGCCATAAATTTCTATGTGAATGTTAGCCGCAGAGGCTTCTGAGTGTTCTCCCTTGTGAAGCGGCTGCAATAATCGCGAGGCTAAAGAAAGAGGATGCCGGTAACTACGCTAAAGTAAAAACCGCCTTGTTGAAGAAATACCGTCTTTCCGCCGACGCCTTCCGCCGCCGTTTTCGGGAAGCAGCTAAGAGATCGAATGAGTCGTTTCAGGAATTCCGCTACTGTTATGCCAGCGAGTCCGCAGCGAACGTCCGTGCCTCTGAAAAAGGCAATCTGTGTCAAGGCCAGCCCGCGAGTCCGCCTGACGCGAACAACTGAACGGCGTCAACTGGCGACGGCACCTTTCTGGCGTGCACGTGCAGTTAGTATCTCGTCAAGTTTGAACACGTCTGTGAGCGAAACGCTTTGGAGCGGTCTCTTTGGGTGCAGGACCTGTTAGCTCTTCTTCCCGTCGAAGTGTCCGACGCGATAACTTACTTGTCGAGAGAAGCGTTTGAGAGCTATGACCGGTTTAAGGAAGTGCTCTTGAGACGTTATAAGTTGTCACACAACTTATAATTCCGGCAAAGGTTCCGGTATGCTAAAAAGGGGAATGAGTCACACGTTGACTTCGCGTTTCGTCTTACAGCCGATTTATTTGAATGGCTCAAGGGCGAAGGTGTTTATGACGACCGCGATAAAGTGGTGGAATGCGTTGCATTGCAGCAATTCTACCGCTACATCGAGGAGGATGTGAAACTTTTGCTGCAGGACAATTTGGTGAAGTACAGCTAAACAAGGCAGCAGAATTAGCTGAGGAGTATTATACTCGCTGAAAGTTGCATAGCAGGGCAGTGCGCGTTGAAAATGATGAAAGGAAAGAGGGCTTTTCAAGGAAACCTGATCAACGGAAACCCGCTCCGCACCGCAATTTCAAGAAGGACCCATTTCTTACGAAGGACACTGTAGGGGAAGGGCAAACGGATGCGGAGAAATTGAGTGAGGCTCCTAAACAACGCACTGATACCACACGGGCATTTGAATCACGGAAGCCGCTAATGTGCTACAACTGCAAAAAAGAAGGGCACATAACGATAAACTGTAAGCAAAAGTTTGCTTTTGCAACAATCCGAGAATCGGAAAAGAACGTGCGGTTGTTGGAGCCGTATATCCAAGAAATTAGCGTGAATGGGAAAGCGTGTCGAGCACTTAGAGACTCAGCGGCAACCATGGACGTTGTCCATCCTTCATTTGTGTCTCCGGATGACTTTACAGGAGAATGCGTGTGGATCAGGCAAGTCGCCGAGGAGCAGAGTACTTGCTTACCAATCGCTACGGTTGTCATTGAAGGCCCGTTCGGTAAGCTTCGCACCGAAGCGGCTGTGTCTGCCGCACTTCCCGATCGTTTTCCTTATCTTTTCTCCAACAACTCGGAGCAGCTTCTCGAAGAGCAGGGTAAATCGTTCTTCCCCAACTTAGCGTACATGGCCCTCACGCGATCGCAAGCGCGGAAGCTGTCGCAAGAGCTTGATCTTGTTCAATGCGGTGAACTTTCAAGTGACCTTGTCGGCGGGTCGACGGAACCTCAGAGAGGAAATTTTCCGCGTGAGTCATGTGAGCAGTCACGCGAGCGGCCCGTCGCCGAAGCGACTGGCGCGGTTTCCGTAGCAAGGGGAGACGACATGGCGCCATTGAGTCAGAGCGAGAGGGTTGCAACGCTCTCACCTGTAGCGGAAAGTTGGAGTGAGCTGTCGAGGGTTGATCGAGAAACGCTCATTCGAAAGCAACGTGAGGACCTCTCGATTAAAGCGCTAGTGGAAAGCCACAAAAACGCGGCACAAGTGCTGTCGAAGGAGCACTACGAGAAATCGGTGAAGAAGCGCGCTTTTGAAGTAGGAAGTCAGGTATTGCTGCTGCGGCCGTCCAAAAAAAAGCTTGAGGTTCATTGGGAAGGGCCCGCAAAAGTATTATCAAAGCTTTCTGATACCGATTATGAAATGAAATTAGGAAGGCGGCCGAACAAAATTTACCACAGTGATTTTTCGAAACCATATGTTCACCGTCAACCGGTCGTAAATCTGCTGTTTAATGCTCCAGAGGAAGAGGGAGAAGAAATTTAGAGTTCTAGTAATATAATCGAAAGGGGATCGGAGGTAACCTTGGAGCAGTTGAACCTAGAGCCTAGCTTAAGTGAAGTCCAGAAGGATGACCTGAAAAAGATTGTTTTCGAGTTTGGAGACGTGTTTTCAGACCACCCCGGAAACACTAGGGTGATCGAACACGATATCGAGCTAAGCGGTGAGGAGTCAATCCGTAGCAAGCCGTATCGTTGTTCCTCTGTGCAACGTCGCTAGTCTGAGCCGCTCTTGGTACCGCATAGGTATCGTCGCCTAAAAGTGGCCGGTTACTGAAATGGAGCATGATACTCCGACAGCATAGCTTTGACGTTCGCTGCAAAAAAGGAAAGCTAAACGCTAATGCAGACGCATTGAGCCGTGCGTTTAGTTAGCACCTTCTCCATCTTTCGGTTTCTCGCTGGCAATTCGGGGCAAAATTTTGACCTCATCACGACCTGAGCTGAGCGCACTCGTCCAGAGTGAGCTCAACGAGCCAACTTTATGTTATAATCTAATTCGTTACGTTGTTGCACGTGACAAAAATTGAGTTGTCATTTTAAGAGTCCTGTGTCCCACATGTGCCTCTTGATGTAAAGGAAACGGAATTCCGACAGACACGTAGCTAGGTACATGTTGTACTATACGTTGTCTGGTGTTCTGTCGGGTGACCGAGGGCACTTGCTTGTGTCGTTTATTGTCTGTTGTCGATCCGTTCTTAACAAGTTTCAGAACCATCGACAAGTGATGAGACCAAAGATAGTCAGAAGGGACGAGCGAATCTGGTCGACACAGAGTCTGGAGCTGCATTCTCCCCATGGCCCTGGAGGCGAACCTTGAGGGACCTGGCGAACGAGCACGCCTGACATCCGAGCCACGTGGAAGCAGCTCGTCTTTTCGGCGCACTGTCTGGCGGCGGGGGTGCTGTTATGCCAGCGAGTCCGCAGTGAACGTCCGTGCCTCTGAAAAAGGCAACTGTGTCAAGGTCAGCCCACGAGTCCGCCTGACGCTAACAACTCAACGGCGTCAACAGGCGACGGCGCCTTTCAGGCGTGCACGTGCAGTGAGTCACCTCAGCAAGCGAGCCCGTCAAGTAAACAACCGGCGTCTTCCTGTCTGGTGGCTGACGCAATGCCTAGCGACGTCACTTGTCCTTGGGTGCAGCCACCTGCAGCGCAGCCTCTCCAGATTCGATGAGAAAGAATGACGCGGCCCAGCGGCGACCCCATTGGAGGAGTCTTACCTCACGACCAGCGGTGCTTCTGGTTGGACATTTGGGTTGGACCCGGTGCATATAAAAGAAGCCCTACGGCGCGTCGCGAGTAGCAGACCTGTTTGAGAGCAGACGTGTTGAAAAGCGGTCCTAGGTGAAAGCAGATGTGTTGGAGAGCAGACATGTGTGTAGCAGCAGTCCTAAGTGAGAGCAGACATGTGTGTCGCAGTTGAGCTATGTGATAGAGAGTTGAGCTGTGTGTCAGAGAAAAGAGCTATGTGATAGAGAGTTGAGCTATGTGTTAGCAGACCCATTCGAGAGCAGACCTATGTGTTAGAGAGGAGAGCTCGGGTCTTCGAGTCTCTGTCGGCCCCAGTGCCGAATTTGTAACGCCTATGTATATGTGCTGTACATAAACCTTGTTTAACTCACCGTCGTCTAGTCCGCTCGTCTATCAGCTCTGCGCAGAAGCAGTCGCGAGCTGAGAAACCTACGCTACCAAACGGCTGGTGACCTTCCCGGTGGAGTTTGAAGCAGTGGCGCCTTGTGGACCGTGTTGGCGTCGCCGTCTTTCGCAACACTACAGACTAAATGCAGACTTTGTTCAGTGGCGAAAGAGGGAGAACGCGTTTGCGAACCACGACAGGGTAGTTGAGGTTATATGCCTGGAACTGTTTTACAGTTCACTAAGCCCCGAAATGCGCCTGTGGGTACGTGACAGAATGGGCGAAGGGGACATGGAACGCGCTGCAGAGTTAGCGTATGAGTTCACGGCACGTCGGGAGTCTGAAAGAGCACGCAGTGCGCCTTTTTCACAATTTCGCAGACACGACAGGATGCAACTCTTTCAAAGTAAGGGTACCAAAACCATGAACTGGGAACCACATAAAGGTGCAGCTGCCGAGACTGAAACTGCCACAAGTGGCTTAGAAAACAAGAAAAAAAGACAACGCTTTTGAGGAAAAAAAGCCAATCGTTTGTTACAGGTGGAGTGAGCCTGGTCATGTCTCAAGAGGCTGCCAAAAGCCCAAAGATGTTTTTTTTTCTTTTTCCGAGAGCAACAATGATAGCTCAGAGCTCTTAAAGCCCTACCTTTACGAGCTAACAGTCAACGGATAGCCATGTCAGGTACTGCGTGACTGTGCCGCAACTATGGACATTGTACATCCCTTCTACGTGAGACCTGAAAATTTTACTGGTGAGTGCGCGTGGATCCGGCAAGCAGTCGAGGAAAACAGTGTATGCCTGCCGATAGCACGCGTCAAGGTAGAGAGACCCTTCAGACAGCTCGTGAGAGAGGCCGCCTTGTCACAGAGCCTACCGACGCAATATCCCTACCATTTTTCGAATCGGTCTGATACGCTTTAAAGAAAAAAGGGCCTTTGTTTTAGTGACCATACAGTACTGGCACTGACGCGTTCAAAAGCTCGGGAGATCGCAGCTGAAATAAAGCCCGACGAGATTCATAGAAAAGAAGCTGAAGTGAGGCGCAAGTTGAAGGCCGCAACCAGTGTGAGGGTGACGAGGCCTTAGAGTCTCAGGAAACGATGGTTGCAGAGCAACAAGAAAGTGCCGTGGTATTGCCACATCGGGGGGTTTCTTAGATCTCTTAAAAGTGGATAGAGAACAGATGCGGAACAGGAGAGTGATTCCTCGCTCCGTAGCTTGAGTGAAAGACTTGAGAAAGGGGTGGGAAATAAAAACGTTAGCTTCCAACGTCGTAGAAGGGTTTTGTGCCATCAGTACAAAGATAAGAAAGGGGTTTAGTATGACCAGCTAGTTCTTCCTTCAAAATACAGACACCAAATTCTCAACTTGTCCTACGGCAAAGGCTGGGCCTGCCAAATGGGAGTAAAAAAAACTAAAGATAGGCTACTAAGAAATTTTTACTGGCCGGGGTGCTTCCGGGACGTTAAGAATCATGTTGAAACATGTGAAGGGTGTCAGAGGATTGGAAAGCCGCACGAAACCCAAAATGCCCGTATGAAATGGGTGTCTATAATAACTGAGCCATTCAGGCACTTGGCGGTTGATGTAGTAAGACCCCTTTCACAATTAGTTCAGGCCACAAGTATATAATAACTATGCTCTGTCATGCAACAAAAATTCCGGAAGTCATACGACTGAGAGAGGTAAATTCGGTTGAAGTAGTGGAGGCCTTGCTTTCAGTGTTTTCTCGAACAGGCTTATGCCGGTGCATTCAAACCTGGGAATGTTCGTCAGCACCACTCGTGGCCATCACAGCGAGTTTAAAACAATTCTCTTTTTGCCTGGTGTCACACATGTCCCGTTAATTAGGGAGGCGATCGCCGGGCTAATTCCAAGAGCCAAAGTATCGGCCCCCCGAACCGCACCACGAAAGCGTGGACAATTTAGAAGTGGTCCTTTTTGGCGCGCCAGCGGACGCCGGCTGTGGCCCAAAGAACAAGTCAGAGCCGAGAGTTGATAAACAAACAAATTATATTCTCAATAATTGCAGATCGAAAACAATACACAAAAATGCACACTCCACAATAGTTGCATACAATATGTCACCAATCAAACCAATCAATCAACGTACTACACAATACAATCAGCCACACTTGAAACAACGGACACGGACAACAATACGCACTACAATGCAGTCGCATGCATTGAACAACCAAGACACTTAAAGACTAAAGAGAAAGAAAACCTATTCAGTCCAAAGTTATTGGAACCAAAGTCTAGATGATACTCTTCCGAGAATCACTCACTCAAAGTCCAGCGTTGTTGTCGTTCTGCAGCCCTCGAAGTTTCTCTTCCAGGAAACCTCCCGTCTTCAATTGGCCACTCTTCCAACTTCAACTTCTTCGCCGGAACACGTCAGCTTCACACCCGCAGCTGTTGCCACGCGTCTTCGCTCGATAGCGGTAAAGACACGCTCTTGCCTGTAGCTCGAGCCTTCACCCCTCAGGTGGAAATCCTCTTCATCTAGGGCTTCGTCCCTACGGACCAAAACCTTCGCCGACTACACGGCGGAATCCCTACGCGCTCTGGCGCTCACTTCCGTCTCCTCCTGATCTCTCATCTCGGCTGCTCGGTTAAATATCTTGCGCGCGACATTCCAGACGGTTCTCGTCATTTCGTCGGCGCGATACGCAGCGAAGGCTGGGAAGAGGGCGAGACGGTTGGAATGCCCTCCCCGGCCGATGACTCAACTCGGTATGACCACGCCTCTTTCGTTCTAGAACTTTCGCGGCCTATCTCGGCCGCCGATGTGGGCTGAGGAGGTTCATCGGCGAAGCCACGCTTCCAAGGAAAGAGCGCGCGCCCGGGTAGCCTCGGATGTTTGTTTTCTTTTTTTTCCTCTTTTGACCTCCCGGCGCCTCTTCCGCGCGTTACCGCAAGAATTTGGCGGCGCGCCCATTTTTAGCGCTCGTTCTGTGACACTGCCCCCCACTTTAAGAATATTATCTCATAATATTCAAAACCACACAAACGAGCGCGAACAGTAACCACACACTCTCACAGACTGTAGCATAGTCCGTCGCTCATGACACGTCACATTCACAATAGATCACTTAATACAATTGTACATTGTAATTCAATTACACAACACGTGAAAACACAACCACAAGCACATGAGTACAACACTCCATCACACATTCCCAATAATACAAATGTACAAAGTTCTCTCATTGCAACAATAGTCCAATACTATACATCACATCACAGCACAACACTTCGACACTTGTGACACAGGATAACACAACATTAACACAACATATGGCACTCAGCACTGCCCAACACATTCTGATTCGACCTCAGCACTTATCCTGAGTACTTCGAGCCGCGCTTGCGCCCCTTTTTGCGGTGCTCGCTCGATCTCTTGTGTTTCCACGTTCTTTTTCGTCGAGCCCTTTCCAACGACGATATCTGAGGCGTTGTCTCAGCCATCGTTGTCTCTTCGGACACCGTTAACGCGTCATTACATTCGACGGGTCCTGTCTGTTTATTTACCCGCTTGATCATGCCTCTACATTTTTCCCGGCTGGCCAACTCCGTCTCCTTTACACTGTCGGTCGGTTGAGGTCGTGCCGACGTAAGTCCAGTTGCTCGGCCCGTGAACTTATTCGACACGATCGTCCTCTCCTTCACTGTCTCTTGCGCCGCGGCTTCGCCTTGGGCTCTAGTGAGATCCGTCACGGGCTGCTCCTCCACTCTGTCTCGCGGCCGCTGTGTTGGCGAGGGCTCTATCTTCGGGTCTTCTCCCAAACATTCTGGATCACTTGGCCCTCGCGCCCCGTCGATGTTTCCGATGACAAGGTCATACAGGGGGGTCGTCATGCATAACGCAGTAACCTTCCCGCTGAAGTACGGGGTTTCAACCTCAATTTCTGCTTCGGGAAGCATCGGAACCGTACGGTCAATTAGGCAAACCGGCTTCGTTCTGCCTGTCAACTCACCTTCCCGTACCAAATTTCTCCGCACGATAACCGTGGAGCTACCGGTGTCTCTTAGAACCGTAATCTTCTTGCCCGCAACCTTTCCAGGCAGTGTTGGCATTCGCTTCGTAACACCAGTCGACTGTTTTGACATTACAGCACCAACAATAGAAATTTTCTCCCCATTTTTGAATTCTACGAATCCGTCGGTGACGGCATTATTATCGGATTTCGGTGCTGCTTGCACACAGGATACCTGGTGAGTTTGACTCGCTCCGTTTCGACATGCATCTGCTTTGTGCCCAGTCTGACCACACTTAAAACATTTTACTACCGTAGGGCTCGTAAAGATCGTTCGACAGTTTTTCGCGCGATGACCCACTCGGTTACACAGAAAACAACGCGGAGTGCTCTCCGGTGAACGCTTCTTTTCTTCGGGAGCCAATTTCTTCGAATCATCGGGACAATCCTTCTTGACCTTGGCCAAATTAGTGCCACCTTGCGCTTCCAAGAATTGATCAGCCAATTCAAGCATGTCTTCAAGTGAGTCAGCCTTCCTCTCTTTTAAGTACAGTGACAGGCTTGGGTGGCAACTAGTAAGAAATTGTTCTCTAATTAGCAGCTCTCTAAGCTCATCGTACTCCTGCGCTGTCCCTGAAAGTTCAATCCATCTGTCGAAATAATGGCAAAGTCGGGCGGCATACTGCGTAGCCGTCTCACCATCAGCTGGCTTTCCTGTCCAAAATCTGTCCCGGAAACCTTCTACAGTAAATCTAAATCGCTTCAGCAAAGCAGCTTTCACCTTGGCATAGTTGGCTGCATCGGTCGGCGTCAGCCTACCGTACACACTGAGCGCTTCACCACTCAAGCAAGTACTCAAAGCAGTTGCCCATTGCTGTTCTGGCCAATTCTGGCTCCTCGCAATCGTCTCAAATCTGTGGAGGTACGCGTCTAGGTGATCCTTCCTTTCATCAAACGCTACGAGCAGCTTGCTTGGGTTCAAGCGGAAGCCGTGATCTTCCCGTTCGCTGCTCTCAACTCTAGCTTGGACGGGAGTTTCACTTCGCTGTTGCAAACGGAGCCGCTCGAGTTCCATCTCGTGCTGCCGCTGCCGTTCCCTTTCAGCCATCTCTGCTTCTCTTTCTTCTTTCCGCTGTCGCTCCCTCGCTTCTCTTTCTTCTCTCGCCCTTTCAGCTGCCAACCTCTCTCTCCAACTCAGCTGCTTCTTCTTCCTTGGCCCTCTCAGCTGCCAACCTCTCTCGTTCCAACTCAGCTGCTTTTTCTTCTTTGGCTCTCTCTTTTTCTTCTTTTTCCTTCTGGGTGACCCACTTCCGTAGTTCGGCGCCGGAAAGACCCATCTTCTCACCAAGCGCAACTAACTTTTCGAGATCCATTGTGTCTCGCAACTCGCAAATAAAACCTTGCCGCGTGCAAAAAGTATCTGCCTAAATCGGTCTATCGGAACACTCCCCTGCACTCGTTAACGAGAACACTGAACAACACACAAAATCGTTCCGATAGCACTATCAACAACTCGAGGCTCTTTCTCACTACTTTGGACACACTGTGCACCAAAAGGTCCTGTTTCGCGAACGCCACATTAATTGTCACACCGGTCCCGTAAATTAGGGAGGCGATTGCCGGGCTAATTCTAAGAGCCGAAGTATCGGCCCCCCGAACCGCACCACGAAAGCGTGGACAATTTAGGAGTGGTCCTTATTGGCGCGCCAGCGGACGCCGGCTGTGGCCCAAAGAACAAGTCAGAGCCGAGAGTTGATAAACAAACAAATTATATTCTCAATAATGGCAGGTCGAAAACAATACACAAAAATGCACACTCCACAATAGTTGCATACAATATGTCACCAATCAAACCAATCAATCAACGTACTAGACAATACAATCAGCCACACTTGAAACAACGGACACGGACAACAATACGCACTACAATGCAGTCGCATGCATTGAACAACCAAGACACAAAGACTAAAGAGATAGAAAACCTATTGAGTCAAAAGTTCTTGGAACAAAAGTCGGGATGATACTCTTCCGAGAATCACTCACTCAAAGTCCAGCGTTGTTGTCGTTCCGCAGCCCTCGAAGTTTCTCTTCCAGGAAACCTCCCGTCTTCAATTGGCCACTCTTCCAACTTCAACTTCTTCGCCGGAACACGTCGGCTTCACACCCGCAGCTGTTGCCACGCGTCTTCGCTCGATAGCGGTAAACACACGCTCTTGCCTGTAGCTCGAGCCTTCACCCACAGGTGGAAATCCTCTTCATCTAGGGCTTCGTCCCTACGGACCAAAACCTTCGCCGACTACACGGCGGAATCCCTACGCGCTCTGACGCTCACTTCCGTCTCCTCCTGATCTCTCATCTCGGCTGCTCGGTTAAATATCTTGCGCGCGACATTCCAGACGGTTCTCGTCATTTCGTCGGCGCGATACGCAGCGAAGGCTGGGAAGAGGGCGAGACGGTTGGAATGCCCTCCCCGGCCGATGACTCAACTCGGTATGACCACGCCCCTTTCGTTCTAGAACTTTCGCGGCCTATCTCGGCCGCCGATGTGGGGTGAGGAGGTTCGTCGGCGAAGCCACGCTTCCAAGGGGAGAGCGCGCGCCCGGGTAGCCTCGGATGTTTGTTTTCTTTTTTTTCTTTTGACCTCCCGGCGTCTCTTCCGCGCGTTACCGCAAGAATTTGGCGGCGCGCCCATTTTTAGCGCTCGTTCTGTGACACTTGGTGGCGGCATGTATTGGCCGTGAGGTCGAGCAGAGTCGCTACCTGGTGGCAACTGGCCGAAGAGAAGAGTGTGGTCATGGCTGGGCTAGACTGCACCTACACGTGCTTCGCGCAGGTGCATTCTAGCCAAAAGCTCCTATACTCTGTAAAAGTACCGCCATCTGCACCACCTCGCGGGCGCGTTGCTTTTTTTTCTTTAACTTGCGACAGTGGTGCCCCCTGCAACGCTCCACAGAAAGAGGAGGAAGCGGCGCAGATTGAAAGAATTCTGTACCTTTCCTTCGTAAAAGTACTGCGATCTGCTCCCCCGTCGCCACCTCCTCTTCGGCACCTCGCTTTTTTTATTTTGCTTTTGACAGTGGCACCCCCTGTAACGCACCACGAGAGGGGAGAGGAGGAAGCGCAAAATAAGGCTGTACTTTTATGAAGGTATAGGGGCTTTAGTCTAGCCCGGCCGTGGTGTGGTCTATCCCAGGCGTAGTGTGGATTGCTCCGTGCGTCGTCTGCAAGCCACGTTGGTCATTAGGAATTTCACAAAAGGATGAGTCTCCATCGAAGCAGCCAAACTGCTGAACCGAAGAGCAGAAGACTTCCAGAACGGTAAAATTGTACCCAAATACCTCAAGTGGATCCCTGTGCACATGGGGAACTAAACATCGATGACACAACCATCCCTCTAAATTTCAATGAGCAGGCCCAGCAAACCGTGTGAGAATTAACCCACCACAGCTCGGACAGCAACGGCCCGGCCCCCCGCACCCACCACAGAAGGGGGGACGACTGCGGTGGAGGCGATGCGACGATGGAGGTGAGGACGATAATGAATATGCGATACAAGACGACAGAGACAGACTGGTCACTTGTCATGCATGACATATTGGCGCACTATAGGCGACAACGAGAAAATATCCGCCACCACACAAACAGACAGATCTCAAGAAACTGATTGGCAAAGATTGCAAACCAAAACCATTTCAAATTCAGTACACCTGAACAGAGTAAATTCCATACAATATCCACAAACAAGCTGTACCCTCAGTAAGCATGAAAACGCAGATATGACACATATTCTAGGGCAACGCACACAGGTGACAGTAATATGCCGAGAGGACAATATAAAACCGGACCTTCTGGAGGAGCGTTGGCTAAGTCCGCTGACTAGCTCAGATCTACACGAGCAACTGTGGGCAATCCAGCGGGCCCAAACAGTGGTGGAAAGGCTACGCCTTAGCGCACAAAACGCCGGCGTGGCCTGAGCACGGGCCAGTAACCCTACAGGGTTTCTTGTTTCATTTATTTTTAATAAAGTTTTTGTCCATTCGTTCGTCCGTGTTTTTATGTGCGCGTACGTCATGCACGTTCATAAAGTGCGGTTTGCCGGTCATGTCAGTGCGAGTGTAACTGTTTCTACGTATGTCTGAAATGACGTACGAAAGCATTTGGCCTTGCTCGACTGCTAATGCAATGTACTAAGAATGGCGAGTGAAACTTCCCAGAGTGCTGTTTATTGATGTGGTGCCCTCCATTCACCAGTATACTTTCAGGAAGGAAGACACTTTCTGTTCCAAGCACATCGATAAATGCTCCCAGCATCCTCCCACACGTGAGGACTATTAAATAGTGTGCACAGGCAGCGTTTTATAGCGACGAGATTTAAAAAAAAACAACAAAAACAGGCTTTAGGCCATGCACTTGCGCGCTGTTGGTAGGTGCACAACTACGACACTGTAGTTTATGGATCATGCGAGGAGCCTTAGTTTTGTTCATCTGGCCGTGGTACCACTGCATGGAAATATTACTATCACATTGCTGTGACACATGGGTACTTAAGCTGTACTAAAAAAGTTACGGTGCGCCAGCCATCGTGTGCTTAGATTTAAGAACGCTTCAAAGAGCCCAAACATTGAAAATAGAATCAGAAGGCTTGCCTTATATGTAATGTCATATAATTTCACTGAAAATTTTATCGTTTTTTCAGCCTTTGAGTGGCTTTGTTAGTGACTGACACAAGCAAGTGGTCGTTTTTTATTTAAAAAATGCTTCTTTCATTAACCGGGCCTTCGTTATAGCACTGTCATGCACGTAATTCATCGACGAAAGCTTCTCGTTAAACTCTTCTATTATATTTCATAAATTTTAACTGGTGCAAAATCATGCGCGTTCACTTGGTAAACGCAGTGCAGCCCAAACCGCCGTCAGCCACTAAGCTTTCCTGACTAGACTTATCGACTGTCCTACACTTCATGGTGAACAGAATGAGAGAGAAAAAATTATATGCGTATGAGGTGTGAACGGGGGTACTGAACTAACGACTCTTACGCCTGCGAGTCCACCCCGAACGTTTATGCCTCTGAAAGAGGCAATCTGTGTCAAGGCCAGCCCGTGAGCCCACCGTACGCGAAACACTCAACGGCGTCATCACGCGGCGGTGCCTCTCTGCCACGCACGCACAGTGAGTTACCTCAGCCAGCGAGCCCGTCGAAGCAATCGGCGCCTTCCAGTGTGGCGAGTCTTACGCAATGCGTGGCGACGTCACTCGTCCTTGGCTGCAACCACGCGCAGCGGCTTCGAATTTGATGAGAATGACGCGGCCCAGCAGCGAGCCCCTTTACAGGATTCTGACCTCATGGCCAGCGGCGCTTCTGGTTGGACATTTGGTTACTCAAAGAATCCACCCGGTGACTTAAAAACAGCCCTGCGGCGCGTCGCCAGCAGCTTACCTATGTGTGAGAGAAGCCTCTTGTCGGTTCGACCCCCTTCCCAGTTGGCGCACCTGGTGTCCTTGGCAGCGGCGAGTTTCGTGGCGCCCATCGGTACCTCATCGGTGGTGGGCCTCCTAACAGCGTGCGAGAGAAGACATCTCGGCTCTTCGAGTCGTTAAGCAGTCGGCCCCAGTGCAGTATTAGTAACACCTTGGCTACATAAACCTTGGCTTAACTCACCATCGTCTCGTCCACTTGTCAATCAGCTCTGCGCAGAAGCAGTCGCGAGCTTAGAAACCTACGCTACCAAACGGCTGGTGACCGTGTCGGCGGAGATCGGAGCAGTGGCGCCTTCGGGACCGTGTTGGCGTCACCCGTCTTCGTAACAGTGGTTAGCAGCTGCGGCATTAACCAGCGTCAGAGACATCGATGCGGCGAGTGCCTGATGTTTTCCCCTCAGTTCACCAGAATACTTTAGCTCAGGTTATAGCAGTTTAAAGAAGGGCTGTGTTAAGCTTTGGTGAGTGAGCTTTGATTGTTTCAAGCCAAGTTAGAGTGCTTTGAAACCAAAGTTAATGCGGAGGGTGTAAACATGGGAGTGTTAAAAGTCCACTGCGGTGGTCTAGGGGCTAAGGCACTCGGCTACTGACCCGCAGGTTGTGGGTTCGAATCCCGTCTGCAGCGGCTGCATTTCCCATGGAGGCGGAAATGTTGTAGGCCCGTGTGCTCAGATTTGGGAGCACGTTAAAGAACCCCAGGTGGTCGAAATTTCCGGTGCCCTCCACTACGGCGTCTCTCATAATCATATATTGGATTTGGGACGTTAAACCGAACATATCAATCAATCAATAAACGGGACTGTTAAAAATTACTTGCGTGTCTTGCTAGTAGACTTATAGTGGGTACGCCAAGCAGATTCTTAAAAGGGGCAAACAGCAAGAGGCTAGTGTGAACGATAGAGAACCGTAAAGTGAAGGAACTCATCAAAACTTGTGACGAACTAGGGATTACTTAAGGCCATGCGAAACGAAAGCAAGAAATCCTTGAGATCATGAAGGATGAAGGAGTGTCGGCTGAGGAAGTCGATGAGGCCTGGGTATATATCAAAGCACGCCGCGAGGAGGCTGAAAGGCGAGAAGTAGAAGTTCGCGAACGTAAAGAAGCTGAAAGGCGCGAATGTCGCGAGCGTGACAAGGCCGAGAGACAGGAGCGCCTCGAGTTGAAACGAATAGAATTGGCAATCCAACAGTGTTCGTAGGCGCCTAGCGTATGTTCTCCGACAGTTCAGGTCAGTCGTAATAGAATTTGGGACCAACTGCCACCGTTCGTAATATGCGAGGACATGGCGAAGTATCTCGTCAAGTTTGAACACGTCTGTGCGAGAAATGCTTTGGAGCGGTCTCTTTGGGCGCAGAATCTGTTAGCTCTTCTTCCCGGCGAAGTGTCCGACGCGATAACGTGCTTGTCGAGGGAAGCGTTTGAGAGCTATTACGGGGTTAAGAAAATGCTCTTGAGACGTTATAAGTTGTCACACGACGCTTTCAGGCAAAGGTTTCGGTATGCTAAAAAGGGAAATGAGTCACACGTTGACTTCGCGTTTCGTCCTAAAGCCGATCTAATTGAATGGCTCAAGGACGAAGGTGTTCATGACGATCGCGATAAAGTGGTGGAACGCATTACATTGGAGCAATTCTACCTCTGCATCGAGGAGGATGTCAAGCTTTGGCTGCAGGACAAACTTAGTGAAGTACTGCTAAACAAGGCAGCAGAGTTAGCTGAGGAGTATTATACTCACCGAAAGTTGCTCAGCAGGGCAGTGCGCGTTGAAAAGGATGAAAGCAAAGAGGGCTTTTCAAAGAAACCTGATCAACGAGAACCCGCTCCGCACCGTAGTATCAAGAAGGACCCGTCTCTTACGAAGGACACTATAGGGGAAGGGCAAACGGAAGCGGAGAAATCGAGTGCGGTTTCTAAACAACGCACTGATACCACTCAGGAATTTCAATCACGGAAGCCGCTAATCTGCTACAGCTGCAAAAAGGAAGGGCACATCGCGAGAAACTGTCAGGAAAAGTTTGCTTTCGCGACAATCCGAGAATCGGAAAAGAACATGCGGTTGTTGGAGCCATATCTCCAAGAAATTAGTGTGAATGGGAAAACGTGTCGAGCACTTCGAGACTCAGCGGCAACCATGGACTTTGGCCATCCTTCGTTTGCGTCTCCGGATGACTTTACAGGAGAAGGCGCGTGGATCACACAAGCCGCCGAGGAGCAGAGTGCTTGCTTACCAATCGCTACGGTTGTCATTGAAGGCCCGTTCGGTAGGCTTCGCACCGAAGCGGCTGTGTCTGCCGCGCTTCCCGATTGTTTTCCTTTTCTATTTTTTAATAACTCAGAGCCCCTTCTCAAAGAGCAGGGTAAATCTTTCTTCTCAAATTTTGCGTACATGGCCCTCCCGCGATCGCAAGCGCGGAAGCTTTTGCAGGCACTTAATCTTGTTCATTCTGGCGATGCACCAAGTGAAAAAGCTGCTGGTCTGTGTGACCTTGGCGGCGAGTCGGCGGAACCTCAGACCGGAAATTCTCCATTTGAGTCATTTGACAAGGCACTCGAGTGGCCCGTTGTCGAAGCGACTGACGCGGTCTCCGTAGGCGGAGGAGACAATATGGTGCCATTGAGTCAGAGCGAGAGGGGCGCATTGCTCTCGCTTGTAGCGGAAAGTTGGAGTGAGCTGTCGAGGGTTGAAAGAGAAACGCTCATTCGAGAGCAGCGTGAGGACCTCTCGATTAAAGATCTTGTGGAAAGCCACATGAAGGCTGCACAAGTGTTGTCGAAGGAGTACTACGACAAATTGGCGAAGAAGCGCGCTTTTCAAGTAGATAGTCAGGTAATGCTGTGGCGGGCGTCCAAAAAGAACAAGCTTGAGGTTCATTGGGAAGGGTCCGCAAAAGTAATATCGAAGCTTTCTGATATCAATTATGAAGTGAAATTAGGAAGGCGGCCAAACAACATTTATCACAGTAACTTGATGAAACCATACGTTCAACGTCAAGCGGCCGTAAATCTGCTCCGTTTGAATGCTTCAGAGGAAGAGGAAGCAGAAATTTTGAGTTTTAGTGATTTATTCGAAAGGGGATTGGAGGTAATCTTGGAGCAGTTTAACCCCTAGGGCCAAGGCTAAGTGAAGTCCAGAATGCGGACCTGAGAAGGATTGTTTCCGAGTTTGAAGACGTGTTTTCGGTTCGTCCCGGAAACACGACGGTGATTGAACACAATATCGAGCTAACTTGTGAGGAGCCAATTCGTAGCAAGCCATATAGTTGTTCCCCTGTGAAAAAGCAGATAATAAAAAAGCAGATCGCTAAAAAGCTGGAGTTGGGAGTCATAGTACCGGGCGAGAGTGACTATACATACCCTCTAATATTGGTTCAAGTGCGAAGAAAAGATTCGAGGCCATGCATCTATTACTGGCGTCTTAACGCCATAAATTGAGACCAAACTTACCTGATAACAAACCTAGAGGAGAGCGCAGAAACTGTGTCACAGTCCAGCTATATTTCCACGTTAGACCTCGTGCGAGGGTATTGGCAAGTCCCCCTTACGAAGCGCGCTAGCCGCTATGCCGCATTCGTTTCTCCATTTGCAACGTATCGTCTACTTAAGCTGAGCTTTGGATTGAAAAATGCGCCATTTTGTTTTTCAGGTTTAATGGACCGCGTTCCTAAAGGCCTCTCTGAGTTCGCTTTGCCGTATTTTGACGATGTTGCCATCTTCTCAACCAACTGGGAAGAACATGTCGAAAATTCACGCGTCGTGCTGAACAGGTTGAAAAAAGCTGGTCTTACCTTCAAACCTACTATGTGCCACCTAGGGTGCGGCGAGGTGTCTTATCTGGGACACGTTGTGGACGCGTGGCTGGCGTAGACTTTCAGAAATTAAGGTAGCCGCCATCGTGAATTATCCACGACCAACCACAAAATCTGAGATAAGGGCAATCTTGGGCCTAGCTAGATACTATCAGCATTACGTGCAAAACTACTCTAGCATTGCCAGCCCTCTAACTGACGCACTTCGAAAGTCCGAGCCGTTTAAAGTAGTATGGGACTCAAAAAAGGAGAATGCGTTTTGCCAGCTGAAAGAGGCCCTATGCAAAAATCCTCTTCTCATGGCACCCAATTCCTCTAAGAGATTTGTGATTCAATGCGATGCGAGTGATTGCGGCATGTGAGCTATATTGTACCAGGAAGACAGTGCTGGTAACGACAGGCCAGTTTAGTATTTAGGTCGAAAACTCAGCGGCAGTGAAGAGGCAAACTTTACCTCTGAAAAGGAATGCATTTGCTTCGTGTGGGCCGTTCAAAAGCTAGCCTGTTATGTCTCTGGTTCGAGGTTTGTAGTCGAAACGGACCACTGTCCGTTTCGACTTCTGTCCGTTTCGAACTTGGTTAAATAACATGTCGCCTAAAAGTGGACGGTTACTGAGGTGGAGCATGATACTCCGACAGCATAGCTGTGACTTTCGCTGCAAAAAAGGAAAGCTAAACGCTAATGCAGACGCATTGAGCCGTTCGTTTAGTTAGTACCTTCTCCATCTTTCGGTTTCTAGCTGGCGATTCGGGGCAAAATTTTGTCTTCATCATGGCCTTAGCGGAGCGCTCTCGTCCAAAGTGATCTCAAGGGCCAACTTTATGTTCTATTCTATTTCGTTACGTCGTTGTACGTGTAAAAATTTGAGCTCTCATTTTCAGAGTCTTGTGTCCCACATGTGCCTCTTGATGTGAAAGGAAGGAAATTCCGATAGACGCGTCGCTAGGCATATGTTGTACTATACTTTGTCGGGTGTTCTGTCGGGTGACCGAGTGCACTTGCCTGTGTCGTGCGTTGTCTGTTGTCGAACCGTTCTTGACAAGTTGCAGAACCATCGACAAGTGCTGAGATCAAAAATCGTCAGAAGAGACGAGCGAAGCTGGCGGGCAAGTTATGGCGACAAGCCAGTGGAGCTGGGATCCGTCCTCAAGAATGGGATATGTTCGCGGAACGGAATCTGAAGCTGCATTCTCCCCATGGTCCTGGACGCGAGCCTGGAGGGACCTGTTGAATGAGCGCACATGACATCCGAGCCACGTAGAAGCAGCTCGTCTTTCGGGTGCATTGTCTGGCGGCGGGGGTGCTGTTACGCCTGCGAGTCCACACCGAACGTCCATACCTCTGAAAAAGGCAATCTGTGTCAAGGCCAGCACGCGAGCCTGCCTGACGCGAACAACTCAACGGCGTCATTACGTGGCGGCGCCGGTCTGTCGCACAATGCACAGCGACCCCCCTCAGCCCACGAGCCCGTCGAGGCAATCGGCGCCTTCCAGTCTGGCGATTCTTACGCAATGTGTGGCGAAGTCACTCGTCCTTGGCTGCAACCACGCGCAGCGGCTCCGGATTTGATGAAAATGACGCAGCCCAGCGGCGAGCCCCTTTGCAGCATTCTGACCTCACGGCCAGCGGCGCTTCTGGTTGGACATTTGGTTACTCAAAGGATCCACCCGGTGCCTTAAAAACAGCCTTGTGGCGCGTCGCCAGCAGCTGGCCCATGTGTGAGAGAAGCCTTTCGTCGGTTGGAGCTCCTTCGCAGTCGGCGCGCTCTGTGTTTTTGGCAGCGGCAAGTTTTGTGGCGCCCATCGTAACCTCGTCGCCGGTGCGCCTCGTAACAGCGTGCCAGAGAAGACATATCGGCTCTTCGAGTCGTTCAGCTGTCGGCCCCAGTGCCAAATTTGTAACGCCTCTATTTCTTGCTGTACATAAACTTTGCCTTAACTCACTGTCGTCTCGTCCGCTCGTCTATCAGCTCTGAGCAGGAGCAGTCGCGAGCTGAGAAGCCTATGCTACCACAGGGCTGGTGACCGTGTCGGTGGAGATCGGCGCAGTGGCGCCTTTGGAACATTGTTGGCGTCACCCGGCTTTCGTAACACGGCACACATATGTGGGCTTTCTACGAGCTTTTTTCTCTCTTCTTGTAGTATGCAGATGGTAAATATGCAAATAAGTAGTTCAGTCACGCTACAGCAGTGCGTAGGAGGCGGAACGCAAGCTAGCCACGTACAAACAACACAGCAAAGACGTGATTTAGGGCGAAAGCGTGAAGAGAGTCATCCAGGGCAAACATTTCTATGAAAGGCAGAATGCGCTTTACTCTCGTGTGACGTTAACGTTGCATAGACATCGTGGACAGATTCAGTAGAAAAGAGCGTAGATATAATAGTAAAGTGTAGTCAACGCACTTTATAGGGCAAAAATTGGCTCATACCACACGCAAAGAAGCGCCGCTGGGTGTATTTGTATATGCGCCACGGACCACACATGCGTGGGGATGGTTCTGCCACCTATATCCCGATCTTGCCGCGAATAGCACGTTGTTTCTTTATGATCTGGCCACTGACTAATAACCCCTCGCATACTGCCTGAATTAGGTCTGCTTTTTAATCTTCCTTACCCCCATCTCCTGCGCAGAGATGTGGAGGTGCCCTCCATTGAAAGAGGCAGTAACGGAACTGCACTTATTTTCTTCCTATTCCCTTTTCAATCGTTACTTATAAGTCTGCCACAGAATGAGATCCTCGCAATGAATGAACTTAAGAAGGGGGACTAAAGTGCTCACTTTTTTTAGACAAAGCACACAAGGGGACGACCGCCGCTGTAGCTCAATAGGTATATAAAGCATCGGGTGCGTTATTTGAAATTTGCAGCTTCGTCTCATGCTGGCTGCAAGTTGTCTTTTTGTCCACTTTTTCTACTTCTACTATTCTTTTTTTCTACTTCTATGTCATAATTACGGCGAAATAACGTCCCCTATACTTTCCTTGACTTGATTGTTTGTTGATTCTCATATTCCTGTATCGAACAACTATAGCAAAAGAAAAACGAGTGCCCTTAAAACTAAGTTCGTATATTTATATATTCGAATTTTTTTCGTCAATTAATTCAGCTGTGATATTAAGGACATTCGATGATTACTCGGAAAAGTATGACTCAGGACTCCTCCAATGAAGAAAGAAGAGATTGCGGCACAGCGATAATTGCAGAAAGTTGGAATCTGCGACGAAGCAGTTGGACAGCGAACATTTTCTCGTTAATCTAATTTGCTGCCTAAATGCTTTTGGTTATCATGGGCAACTTTCATAAAAGTGCATTTCTAATGATGGACAAATGTGAGCAACAGAATACCTGCTTCGGTGTCGTTCTTCTGCTGCGGCGGGCGTCACTTTGCTTCCTCAATGCGTTACGTGAACGTCGGCAAAAAGGGCCTCAACGCACGTGTCGTTCTTCGGCACTTTGCCTGAACATATCCGAAATATGGCGGTTTGATTGATAAGTTGGGTCTAACGTCCCACAACCACCATTTGATTATAAGAGACGCCATAGTGGAAGGCTCCGGAAATTTTGACCACCTGGGGTTCTTTAACGTGCACCCAAATCTGAGCACACGGGTGTTAGTTACTTATGGTGTACAGCAATCCTTCAACGCATAATGCATACTCATTTAACTAAAGCGCAGTTCCCCGAGTGTCGACATAAAAATACCTAGACGTTATGTTCGCACATAATATGCAATTGTCGCATCCCGTACATTTCAAGCATTAAAACTTTGGTCACTGAAGATGTGAGTTATGTACATCTCTTACAAAACCACAGCATATTTACGGAGTGAATGATAATTAGTGGGGCGAAGCGGCGCGCTAATTCCAAGGGCCGACGTAACAGCCCCCCGAACTGCACCACGAAAGCACGAACAGTTTAGATTTGGTCCTATTAGGCGCGCCAGAGAACGCTGGCGGTGGTCCAAAGAACAAGTCAGAGCCGAGAGTTGTTAACAAACAAATATATTCTCAAATATGGCAGATCAAGCAATACACAAATTAGCACACTCGCAATAGTCTACTACAATATGTCACTAATAAAGCAACGGGGTACAAAATACAACCAGATACACTCAAAACAGCGGACGCAAACAACACACGCTACAATGCAATCTCATGCACTGAACCAACGCAGTGAAAGACTAAAAGTTTCGTCAGACTTATTCAGTACAAAGTTTTTGGAATTAAACTTGAATAATTTTCTTCCAGGAACCACTCACTCAAAGTCCAGCGCTATTGTCGTTCCGCCACCCCCGAAGTTTCTCTTCCAGGAAACCTCACGTTGTTAAATGTCCGCACTCCGATCACCAAACTTCTTCGCCAGTAACACGTCGGCCTCTCACGCGCCGCGACTGCAGAGCGCGTCTTTGCTCAATGGCGATAGACACACACCTTTTTTCTGCTTGTAGCACAAGCCTTCACCCCCAGGTGGGAAACATCTTCATCTCAACTTCTTTGTCACTGAAGACATTCGCCTTCACCCTACGGCCGAAAACCTCGCATATCCTCTTTTACTTTCGCTGGCGCAAAACTTCCTTCATCTCGTGATCCTCGCCACCCGCTGCTTGCTTAAATACGTTCGCCCGGAGTTCGGTGGCAGTGATGGTGGTGGTGGTAGTGGTGAAAGACACATAAATTCTGCAGCCCGGAAGGGAGCACAGCGCAGTGCCTAAAGCTTTGTCGATGTGCTGCACAGCCGAGGCTGGGGAAAGGGCGAGACGTTTCTAGTCGTTTCGTCGGTGCACCGCACCGTCAAAGCTGTGGAAAGGGTGGAACTGCTCTCGTAAGGTGACGCAACCCTGCATCACCACGCCCCTTCGAGATTTTTCTAGCGATCTCTCGGTGACTGATGCGAGAAGGTTGGTCGGTGAAGCTGCGCTTCCGAGGGGTGAGACGTCACGCTCAAGGAGTCTTTTGATGCTTGTTTTCATCCTTAACGCTGGCTTCGGGAATGACAGTCTGGCGCGCAGTATCGCCGCCTTGCCAGCATACGGAAGCGCGCGCTTTTTTGAACGCTTGTTTATGACTACGGGCCTACAGCATTTTCGCCTCCATCGAAAGAAGTTTGGCATATTTTAAACGCATGCGCAGCAGTTGAAACGTGAACGCTCACAAGTAGCACACCCGTCATTTACGCCCGCGATATCAAGTCCCCTCGATGAGCTGATACTACTGGCGTATGTAGTGATTGTTTCATCGCAGCGCCCCCCCCCACGTTAAAGGGACACAAAAGGCGATGAATTAGGGAGTCGCGAAACGAAAATTGAAACTACCCGGTTACAAAATTTCCTGATTTAATTGGAATTACACATACCGATTTCGAAACATTTTGGCGCAATATTAATTCTGTAATTAATGACGACCGTTAGAAGTCGCAGTTTTTTGGGGATCGCTAACGACCATGCGCGACCATCGGCCGTTATAGGCACTAATATGTGACGTCGGTGAAACGTCACATTAAGGAGAGTTAAAAACCCAGCGCTAGCTTTATATTGCTCCAAAGTAATATTTTATAGAAACCTAGAAAATAAAAAATAATAGAGCAACTTTCGCACTTTGAGTTGTATGCTGGCCAATCAAAATGAGTGATCTGCCGAGCAAGCATCCAACTTGATGAATTTGATGAATACAGCCGCACGGCAACAGCACCGGTCTGGCGGCCACGGCCAACGGCAGAGCTGGAGCGTGACACGGTGCGCCACTGGTGGGCGTCCGTTGCAAGCTTTTTTTTTTCGCCGCTCCGATAGCCCCGATCGCACTGGTATTTGTGCATAATGCCGCGCCTGCAGTTTTCGAGAAGGTTCCGGACTGTAGTACATCATTTCGATAAGATCACACCCACTGTACGAACGGTACAGGTTGTTCTGGAACCTAGGCCACCGCCAGCGATAACGCTAGAACATTCGACAGCAAGAGTATAAATGCCGACGCGCTTCGCCGCTTGACAGTTGTTTATCGAAGGCCGACGCTCCGTTCGCCGCTATCAGTCCGAGACTGCTATCTGTGCAAGAGTACTGTTGTAATCGGACTTTCCGCTTACCGGGTACAGGTTCGCCCAAATAAACAGTTAAAGCCCAACACGAAGTCTCCCGTCTTCGGCCACGTCACGACCCCGTGACATCTGGTGGTTCGCGCTGAGAATCGTGTGGTGTTTTGGGACGATAACAAAAACTTGGGAAATGGAACGTGGCAATATCGTCGTTGTCGGCAGCATGGAAAACTTTAGATAAACTGTTTCTGATGGTAAATAACTGATGATTGAATAAATTGTTGCTTGAATTGTGCTATTTCTGCAAGGCAACATCTGTTTCCGGACCACCAACAAAATATCGAGCCGTAATGGAAAGTCTTTTCGCAGGTAAACAAAAAGTGGCACCTGCCGTCTCGGCAAACCGGTCGGCTTCGTTCCCACCTTTGCTCTTTAGATCGAGGACGTCGACAAAACGGGTAAAGCATTATATATAAGTGTACAAGCTTTTATCATGTCAAAAAGAAGCGCTCGACAAGCCCCGCCTTGGTGGTCTAGTGGCTATTGTACTCGGCTGCTGACATGCAGGTCACGGGCTCGAATCGCACCTGCGGCGGTTGTATTTCCTATGGAGGCGGAAATATTAAAGGCCCATGTGCTCAGATTTGGGTGCACGTCAAAGAACCCCAGGTGGTAGAAATTTGCGGAGCCTTCGACTATGGCGTCTCTCATAATCATACGGTGGTTTTGGGACGGTAAACTTAAATATCAATCAATCAATCAATCAATCAAGCGCTCGACAAGGAGCTCACGTTGGAAAGCGAGCGGCGCTACTGAGAACGTCGGCCAAAACCTAAGCTCGGAGTCGAGAATAAAGGTAGACTGTGGCGATATTTCTCGCTCGTAAAGGCGTAGCTTTGTTAGCAATGTTATTAGGCAACGAAGCACGACTGTGTGAGGTTGTTTATTTTGTAAGAGGATACGATGTCTACCGAGTGTGTAAGCTGCGAAGCCGTACGTGGACGGAGCATGAGCGCTGATGGCTCGTTCACCCCATGTGTCGTGAATCGTCGTACGCCGGGTGCGGCGTCGCACGCCGGATCAGACGCTGAATCGCACTGTGTCCAGCGCTTATTCCTCGCTACGTCAACCTTGTGCTTTGTCAGACAGTGCCGCATGCACAACTTATCAACGTGCAACGTTCGTTCTCACAAGCTGCTCAGCGAGCCACAGCGCTGAGCATCGTTTCGAGCTATCAACCACGATGTCCCCCGATAGTATGGGTTGTTGTGGCTCAGGGTGCTGAGTCGTATCCCACCTCTGCCAACCAGTTGTTGCGGGTCGGAAAGAAGGTCGCTGGAAGTTACGAAAACAAAACCCGGTCTCTTGTGGTAGCGTGGTGTAGCTTCGGGTTGAGGAAACGAGCGCTTACAAGATGGGGATACGAAAAACAAACAGGTTTATGGCACTATTTACACTTATTTACAGCATGGTAGGTTAGGAGTTCACAAACCACGAACGTGGTGGTTAAACCGTTACATGGTTCAGAGCGACGTCCCGCACTCTGCGGCCTCCTTATAAGCCCTGTCGGGCTCCTCCTGCTTGATGGGAACACCAATCACACACACACAACAGGTGAGGGGTACGAGCATGCACGGCGCACGTGAACATCCAATTTTGAGTCGAGATCACTGCACTGAAAGGTGGCGCCAGAGGGGCTCTTGCTCGTCGTGTGTGTCGCTGGTCGAGGGGTCCCAAGCTTCGGACAGCAGACATCAAACGGTCCGCCCATCTGTCCGCTCAATTAGCAGGGCACTTTGTGGCGGCGGCCGCCGTTTCCTCAAAAGAAGACGCTGTCTTTGTTGTCCTCTCTGGAACGGCTTACAGCTTCGTGGCGACACGACGTCTCATCCTCCGGCTAGCAGGGACAATACCAGGCGGGCATAGGCAGCCGACCAGTCGGTTACCTCTTTGAGGATTAAAAGAGCGCCGCTCCCCCGTCATCTCTGGACGCTGGTTCTGAGAAAACTGGGTTCAAGGCGTGGGAACGCTGCCCGGCTACGCTTCCCAGCAACAGCATGGCGCCTACTGATGGCGGTCATTACAGGGTATACAGAGTGGAAACTCGTGGTCCGGGCTTACGCAAGCGAAGGTTCTGACACGCAGTCTCGATACGAGTGCTTGCAGGGTGCAGGTTTCTTCGCCGTCCTCACCGCAATCGCTACCTTGATCTTGAGCCGACTCCCCTCAAGCAGACGACGCTGTAGTTCGGGTAAGTCCGGTGGTGGTGACGGTGCTAAACACTATGATGCTATGAATCACGGTCAACTAAGGCCCAAAAACATCACTGCGTCGCCATATTTTGTCGACGACAGAGAGACTTCATTGGCTGTCTTGTGGAGATAGGTACTATGAAGATAGGTACCTATACTGTGGAGATAGGTACTATGGAGATAGGTACTGTGGAGATCGGTACCTACTATGCGCAACCGTGTAGGGATGCGACG
Organism: Rhipicephalus annulatus; assembly: GCA_013436015.1. Taxonomy (NCBI): domain Eukaryota; kingdom Metazoa; phylum Arthropoda; class Arachnida; order Ixodida; family Ixodidae; genus Rhipicephalus; species Rhipicephalus annulatus. Next base: position 348,652 of record WOVY01009710.1, read on the forward strand.
TCCTCCACTGCCGCTGAGTGCGAAGATGTTCCGGCCAGGTTCGTCGTTTTTTCCGGCATGGCGGAGAAACCATGCACGAGGCAGGATATCAACCACAACGGGTTTCTCAACCCAATATGCAGCACAGTGGGACACTCACGGGCTTGCAGGCTGTATAGGGTACTCCGCAAGACCGAGCAAGTACGCTTGCCTAGGGCACGACGACTCCCGCACAAGGGCCGAATCGAACGCACGAACAAGAAGCCGCCTACTTAGCAGCGCGTCAACCCCTTGTGAAGGCCTGAGAGCATCTGCCGCAACGAGCAAATCATCGGGCACAACAAAGCTCGTAGGAGAGAAGGATGTCACGCGCGCCCAAAGGGAAATGGCGCTGCGTTGTGACGTAGGCCCGTGCAGCGCGCCAGCGTAGCGTGCCCAGACATGCCAGATGCCAGAGCGGGAAGGAGCCGACAGTTGACTCGCCCCGACCAAGAGGCGCCCTGGCAGCCATCTTGGCGGATGCCGGTGCTTATGCGCGCCCGGGCTACGCTGTCGGTGCGCGCACGGCGGCTGGGGAACGAGGCGCCAGGTAGGAGGGCGCTTTCGATTCCCACATCCCCCTTCCAAAGACCGAGGCCGCCCTGAAGACGCCGTAATAAAAGCATCCACCGACATCGATAAAAAATGAGGTCCAGCTCCGTGCCGTCCACGAGATCGTCGGGCGCCCCGGTGTCTTCGTTCGGCGGCGTCTCAGCAGGAGCCTGGGGCCGCGGGAGGGCGGCGGACACCATAGCAGCGATGGCCGACTTCATTGAATGAAGAGTCCGTTACGAGCGCCACCACGACCGCCCGAACGGAGTCGGTCGACAAGGCGGGTTGCAGGCCCAGGCCAGGCAGCACCGCCGGAGTGGACAGGACCGCAGCGGCACCGCCGGACTTCGTTCGGTGAACCCGCGAACGGAGGTGGGTAGCCTCGTGCACCAGCAGGACATCGAAAGTGTCTTAGTAGGAGGCCTCGGGAACAGGCGGCATGGAGGCACCTCCGGAAGCATCGAGCAGGTCCGAAAGGGTGCGTCCGCAGAAGGACGCGGGACGGACTCGGGGTCTAACCCCACTCAGAGTGTGCGTTGCTTGGACCAGCAAGGAGTGTACACGAAGGCGACCGGGGCCTCTGTGCCTTGTTGAAACGTCCACATAACGACTTCACGACGAGGCGGTGTCTTGTTAGCCGGTGCCGGGGGAGCATTCGACGGAGGCGACATGGACGCGGCCGGTGCCTGCGGAATGACCGAGCACGCGGCATGTCTCCCGGGCTTTTTCTTGGAGGAATGGGTCATCGAGGAGGACATAACGAAATCTGGGGTGTCGGTGAAAAGCCGAAACGCAACTGAAGGTGTTGCCCCGGAGGCGCGACAGGCTGGCCCAATGAAGAGAGCCTACTCCGTCGAATTGAAGGTTGCGTGAGCCAATAGGGCGCACGTTTCCCTTCTCCCGCTGACTACGTGGAAGATGCCCAGTGAGAGAGTGAGCCACCGGTGAAAAGGGCTTTTCTCTCTCGAGCAGCCGGGAGCACTGAGAACTGGGTGGATATTCTGCGCGTAGCGCGTGTAATGTTGTTCCCAGGGAGAAAGCTCGCCAGGTAGCCGATACTGTTGCTGCTGGATAGGCTCTCGCACAGCAGCTATAAATCTCTGCTCCCTTACATGGAGGGGATAACGTCCCGCTACATGCCGGAGGCGAAAATCAGCCTAATGTGCGTTTTCGCAGGTTGTACTGGTGGCGTTGTTTGGAACCAGCCTTATCGTGGTTTCCCTGCGTTTCGGTGACCGCCCCCCCCCGTCACTCAAGACGTCACTCAAGACGTCCTCAGGCGGCGTCACTCAAGACGTGATTGCGCCTGAGGACGAGATCGCCGACATCGTAACGGAGATCCCGATGCGACCGGTCGTATTGAGCCTTCTGACTAGCTCGCGCTTTTGCTAGGTTGGAACGCGTCAGGTCGAGGGCCGCGTCCATCCGTGAGCGCAGTTCCACCGCGTAACCAGACGGGCTGACATTTGCGGCGCTTGCCCCGCCACCGCCCCGTAGGACACGGTCCATGGGATCAGGCAGCTCTTTCCCAAAGTTGAGGAAAGCGGCGTGTACCCTGTCGAGCGATTGACCGTAGACCGTAAAGATAAGTCGATCCTGTTAAGACAAGCATCCCAATCCCTGTGTTGCTGCGCAAAGGCTGTCAGCAAGGGCTTGAGGTTCCGGTTGATCCGCTCGGTTGGGTTGGCCTGTGGGTGATACGTGGTTATTTTACGGTGCTTAATGCCAAAGGCAGCACACGCATTCACAAACACCTTGGTCGTGAAAGAGGACGCATTGTCCGTGATCAACTCCACCAGAAAGCCAATGCGGGTAAATACCTCGGTCAACTTGTCCCAGATTGTGCGTGCCGGTAACTTCCGAAGGGGAAACAGTTCGACCTATTTCGTGAAGTGATCTGTGAGAGCCAGGAGAAAAACATGGCCCCTCCGGCTTCTTGGGAAAGGTCCCATAATGTCACAGGCCGCGACACGCCAAGGTTGTTGGATGTCGATCGGCTGCATGAGCCCGGGAGGCTTGCACCCGCGAGGCTTCACGCATTGGCACACGCGGTATGAGCGGGCGTAGTGAATGAAGGGCGTCGCGCTTCATGCCAGGCCAGGTAGCGGAGCGGCACAACTTTTGAAAAGTCTTAAGGCCACTCGCGTGTCCGGCCAACCGCGAGTCGTGGAAATAACCTATGGTGGGTTTCCTTAGACTGCGGGGTATGGCCACCTTGAAAGACTCCTGTGGAGCTTCTTCAGATGAGACGTAGCGCAGGAGAACACCGTCGGCATCAAGCAGGTACGAGTCCAACGTGCCCGCAGCAGTACCAGTCTGCGTACGGCATTCGGCGCCGACAGCAATACCAGCTGTCTGTTCGCGCCCGTCGGCTTGACCGCCACGCTCCGCTTGGGAGCTTAGCTCTCTAAGTTTGTCAACGATGTGTTGACAAAACAAATCGTCTTGCTGAGCCTGTCTGCTAAAAACAAATAGTTCTCTCTGCTAAAGATGATACCGGTGGACGTGACAGGGTCTACCAGGTATGCGTCCTCACCCGAGGCTGTCGACTCGAAAGTCACTTAGACATCGGGGTTTGCGCCTTTCGACCCTTTGGAGTCAGAGGGCCCAGGGTCTACTTGATGCGATTGCTCTCGGGAGTGGCGGACACAAGTGTCGGATGCCGAAACGGGGGCACGCGACAAAGCGTCAGCCACGACGTTCGAACTCCATTTCCGGTAGCACACAATAAAGTTGTACCGCTGCAAGGTCAACGCCCAGCGCGCGAGGCGGCCCGATGGCTCGCGCCAGCGCTTAAGCCAGGTGAGTGCCATGTGGTCCGTTTCCACCACGAATGCCACGCCGTCGACATAGCAGTCGAACTTCCAGAGAGCAAAAACTATAGCGAGACACTCCCTTTCTGTGACGCTATAGTTACGCTCAGCGGCGTTAAGTGACCGGCTCGCAAAGGCGATTGGCCGGAGGACGCCGTCGTGCTCCTGAAGCAGTACCGCGCCGAGACCCAGGTGACTCGCGTCCGCTTGGACAACGAGCTCCCTGTTCAGGTCGGGCAGCTTTAACTCGGCTGTGGCCAATAGAGCTTCGAGAAGCGCCTTGAAGGCTCGCTCTTGTTCTGGCCCCCAGCTCCATCTTTCCGACTTTCTGAAGAGTGCAGTCAAGGGCGCTTGGAGGGCCACACAGTTTGGGATGAACTGTCGATAGTAGCCCAAAAAGCGCCTCAGGTCCTGAATGTTTGCCGGCGTCGGGTACTCCACAATGGAACGTACCTTCTCCTCGCACGGTAGAACACAACTGCTCTGAATGGTAAAGCCTAATAGTGACATGCGAGTCTCAGCTATTTGAGCTTTCTTCGAGTTCAAAGTCAAGCCGGCGGCACGCAACCTCCCGAGGACATCCTCCAAGTGGTGAAGGTGTTCCTCGAACGTTCGAGAGAAGATGACGATGTCGTCGATGTACGCCATGGCATGTTGCCATTTAGCGTCCCCTAGAACGCGGTCTATCAATCTCTGGAACGTAGCTGCCGCTCCAGAAAAGCCAAACGGCATGCGGGTAAACTCGTACAAACCTCTGTGAGAGGTGAACGCAGTTTTCTCCGCGTCAGCCTGCTCCATCTGAACCTGAAGTTAACCGCGGCTAGCATCCAAGGTGCTGAAGTAGCAAGCACCGCCTAAAGCAGCCACGATCGAGTCAACGTTAGGCATAGGATAAGCATCCTTCCTCGTGACCTCGTTCAGCCGGCGGTAGTCCACAAAGAGCCGGTGAGAGCCGTCTCTTTTGGGGACCATTACCACCGGTGAACCCCAAGGGCTGTTTGAGCGTTGGACAATTAACTCCGGTCTCAATCAACTCATCCAGTGCCCGGTCAATTGCTTTCCTCTTTGTCGCACTAACGAGGCGAGGATTGCATTTCCATGGTTGTGCGTCGCCTGTGTCAATCCGGTGCCTCACCAGAGAGGTGCAAACCGGGTGTTCCGTGAACGTATCGCTGAAGCGTGTCAACAGCGACGACAGGCGTGCTTTTTCGTGTTTTGACAAGCTGTCCGGCCTTTGCGGCAGCGAACCATCCGAGCTGCTGCTTAGCGGGGAGGGGGGGGGGGTCACTGGCATAGCCGATACCTCGTTCACCGCGGCAGCGCTATGCTTGAGGGAAAGCTGTACGCACGGACCGTTTTCTGCCGCGCCGGCCAAAGGACCAGGCTTGGCGTCGGAGGGGGAGACGTGGGCCGCGAGAGCAACGCTTGGTCTCCTTTCCTCCTTCCTCCTCGTGGCGTCCGGGGACTTACTGGCAACCGAGACCACGGGAGGTGCAGCGAAAGGCTGTAGGGCACCGGAAGGGCCGTCCCTGTAGCCTCCGCTTGCGACGTCAATCACGATACCCGTGCGTGCGAGAAAGTCGCGGCCGAGAATCACAGGCACGGAAAGACTAGGGAGATCCACAAAGCCCTGTCAGCGATCGCGATTCCCCCAACGCACAACCAACCGCGCAGGGCCGCACGAGGTGGTGGTACCGCTGGCGTGGTGGAAGGCAGTGTCGCAAGCTCGAATGCGGACAGAGCGGTCGCGCAAATGAGCCCTAACCTGTTCGCCGAACAGCGAGATAGAAGCCCCGCTATCCAGCAATGCCGCTAACTCTCGACCAGCGATCGTAAGGGCGATGAACGGCGCCGGCGTAACTGGTATGTCAAGTCCAGCGCGACACGCCATCGGTGCCAGAGGTTGTGTTACACTCCCGTGCTTTCTTACTGCTGCAGCCGCTGGCAAGGGGGAGCTCACCGACGGCTCACCCCGTTTCCCGACGGGCGAGCAGGCCCTTGTGTCGGTTGGGGCGCGTTGCACTCACGCGCGGTGTGACGACGCTCACGGCAACGGAAGCAGACAACGCATTTTTCTCCAACAGGGGGGGGGGGGGCAGGGAATTTTGGCGATCTTTTAGAGCTACGACGTGTCCGTTCGCTAGCCGCAGTGGGGCTCCACGATCGGATATCCCCTCGTGCACCGGAGCACGGGGTTTCCGTTCTTGTTCAAGCTGCCGGGCAACGGTGGCCGCCCGGGGGTACGAGTACTGGTCCAGAGCCCGGTCCGACACGTAGAGCGCGTCTCGGTCTCTCGCGGCAGAGGCCGCCTCATGGTTCGAGAACTCCAGTGTGACAAGTCACGACCAGCCCACGCCCAACGAGGCTTGAGAGACGCGGACTGCGGTGGCGGCGGGCGATAGGCTCGCGCCGCCAGAATGTCGCCCTGAATACGCCTCGCATCGGATGCCAGCTCGTTTAGGTCAAGATAGAGGGCGCTCCGAATGTAAGCGGCGAAGGTTGGATGAGCCTGACGTATGGCTCGCTCCACCTTCTCGGCGTCTGATGCCGTAGGATCGGCAAGGAGGCAAAGCCCGAACGTACTCGAGAAGAGATTCGTCGGGATGCTGTGTGCGAAGCTCTAACTCGCAATGTATGCGGCGCTCGTATTCAGGAGGAAGGAATTCGCTACGGAAGAGCGCCCTAAACTCCTCCATCGAGCGAGCCGCTACCACCTCGCCGCTTGGGCTGTCACCGACACGGACAAAACAGAGCCTAGCATAACGCTGTCACTCAGCCTGCTGATAGCGGTGCAGCGCATCGAGGTACTCTGTGGCACTGATGCGGTCCGAATAACCACTATACTCAGGCAGAGGTACCCTTAAGCTGAGGGGACTCGGGGTATTCCTTTAAAGCACAAGGCTGCGAGCGCACCGCTTCCAACAGAACGTTTAGGAGCTGCGGCGCAGTTGCGTGCAGCGGTGACTGCTCCGACGCGGGCGCGGCCGTAACAGGTGCGCGCACCTGTTCCCCAACGTGCGCGTGCGACGGAAAAGGGCCAGTACACGGCATGGAGGAGGGTAGGGCTTGCGCTCCGACTAGTGCTTGAGGCCTCACGTGACTGGCAAACGGGTTGACAGCGGAGCACGGTGGCCCACGTCCGTCGAAAGCGTCGCCTACGCGAGTCTCAGGCCAGCGAGCGTCGGTGAACGTGGCGACGTTGTTGGTTAAGCGAGCAGGCTCGCGAACGACGTCGTCAAACTTTGCGCTCGCGACCATGACGGGTCAGTGAGCGCGTTCTCGCCAACACCTGAGTGCCCCCGGTAGGAAGGACTGGGTGCGGCGATTTGAGCTGTCAACCGTGCTACTGTCGGGGAAAGGCTAGCGAGCGGAGACTGCGCCGGGGACGGGCCCGTACGCGCGTGAGTCTTGAACAGCTGATACAGCCCGTTACTGGCTTGCCTAAGACTGGGGTCCTCGTTCAAGTGACTCGCATCACCGTAGGGGGCCCCGAAAAAGGGATCTCTTCTGGTGAACGAAAGCAGAGGGTCGCCGAGAGGGCCGTATCCCGTGCTGTTGCAGCCGTCCGCCTCGAACGAAATCAAGTCCGCCGCCACAGGATCGAACAGGAACGAGCGCCTCGAAGGGGTCTGCTCTGAAGCCATGGCGAAACCAAGTTGGCCGCCAGTTATGTGGAGATAGGTTTGCACTAGGCTTACCTACTATGCGCAACCGTGTAGGGATGCGACGTCCACCACCGCCGCTGCGTGCGAAGACGTTGCGACCGGGTTCATCGTTGTTTTTCTCCGACACGGCGCAGAAACGACGCACGAGGCAGGATAACAACAACGGGTTTATTAACCCAAGATGCAGCACAGTGTGGCACTCACGGGCTTGCAGGCCATATAGGGTACTCCGCAAGACCGAGCAAGTACGCTTGCCTAGGGCGCGACGACTCCCACACAAGGGCCGAAGTCATACGCAAGAACGAGAAACCGCGTGCTTAACAGCGCGTCAACCCCTCGTGAAGGCCTGAGAGCATCTGGTAGTGGTGGTAGTGGTTACAATGAAGAGGGAAAAGGCACCTAATTTCTGTCGGCCTTCAGGCGACACGGTGCAGGGCCTTATAGGGGTGGGGGGAAGGAGGGATAAAAATAATAGAAGAAAAATAGACGAAGAAGAAGACAGCCAAGCGAGAGAAAAAAGAAGGAGATAGGAAAGTGGCCGCGACGAGCGAATTGTCGGGCGCAACAAATCTCGTAGGAGAGGAGGATGTCACGCGCGACCAAAGGGAAATGGTGCTGCGTTGTGACGTATGCCCGAGCAGCGCGCCGGCCTAGCGTGCCCACACATGCCAGCGCGGGAAGGAGCCGACGGTCGACTCTCTCAGACCAAGAGGCGCCATGGCAGCCTTCTTGGTGGATGCCGGTGCGTATGCGCGCCCGGGCAACGCTGTCGGCGCACGCATGGCGGCTAGGGAAACGAGGCGCCAGGTAGGAGGGTGCTCTCGATTCCCAGTCTTTAAGTGACGTCAGCTGCACAATTGACGGGAGCGTGAGCTGGGAAACCGAAATTGCGCTTTTTAAGTGTGAATACACTTAAAAAGCGACCCCAAACCATCCAGCACCGTCGGCGGCGTCCACAGTCTTCTCTCTATCTTTAAAAGAAAGAGGACTTGGCGGGCCGCAGCGCGACGCTCTACCGAATAAGCCACGGACGCGACGCCGATATTGGTGTTGCGCGCATCCCCCTCCCCCTTCGCTCGCTCCTCCGCTCTCCTCGCTCGCTGTAGCTGCGCGCGCACCCCTCTCTCTCGCGCGCCCGCCTTCTCTCTCAGTCTCCGTCGAGAGCGGGTCGTGCGATGGATGTCCCGGAGGCAACGCTACCATCAACAACGAACGCAGTACAACCGAATGCCAGCACTGCAACCGTCATTGGAGGTGATGGTACCGCAGTGGTTTCGCCGACGTTGGAAGACAAGGCGGCGCTGCGAAGGGCTCGTGAGACCGAACGTAAGCGAGCGAAGCGTGCAGCGGATGCCGAACTGCGTGCTCGCGAGGCCGAGTGCAAGCGGGCAAAGCGTGCAGCGGATGCCGAACTGCGCGCTCGCGAGGCCGAGGACAAGCGGGCGAAGCGTGCAGAGGATGCCGAACTTCAGGCTCGCGAGGCCAAGGACAAGCGGGCGAAGCGTGCAGCGGATAGTGAACTGCGCGCTCGCGTGGCCGAGATGAGGCGTCAGCATCGAGCCGCGAACGCGGCCCAAGAAGCGGAACGACAACGCAAGCGTCAGGCGGATAAGGGCGATGAAGACCGGCGTCAAGACGCCGCTCGCAATCGTCAACGGCGAGTGGACGTTCCCGAAGCTGTTCGCGCCAGTGAACGTGCCGCGCGGGAGAGGGTGCGAGCCCTGGACTTTGCTCGTCCGGACGCGCGTTTCAAACGCGACTTTGTGGATCGCAGCTTCGGTCACAGCTGCGCCATATGTGACCGGTTGTGGTTCGATAACAACCTGAGCTGCATTTCTGGCGTGAGGAATGAGACCAACAGGTTGAACGCGTTGCGGGTTCTTTGCAACGAGTTCGGAAGACGGCCGGGCGAACACCGATGCGCTGACATGGATGCGCAAGACCCGCGGCTGGCTCCCTTCGGTGCGTTCCAGGTGTGTGCGTCTTGCCGAGAGTCCCTGCTGGCCGGGCGGGTTCCGCCGCTGAGCAAGAGCTACGGCTACGCGTACCCGCCTCGTCCAGCGGACCTCCCCGATCTAAACCCGGTGGAAGAGCGCCTCATCTCGCCTCGACTCCCCTTCATGAGCATCAGGCGGCTCACGCGGGGCAATGGTCAGTACGGCATTAAGGGACAGATCGTGAACGTTCCCATCGGCGTTCCGAGCGTAGTGGAGTGTCTTCCGCGGCTGGTTCCCGAGGACGTTGCGATAGACGAGCACGTGAAGCGGAGGCTGCTTAGTCCAGCTACGTACAGGCGCGGACTGGTGAAGCGCGGTAACATCTTGGCGTGGCTGCATTTAATGCATCGTACGAAAATCGTGAAGTGTAAATAAATAATACTTCGTATATAATATATCTGTGTACAAATGCTTTATGACAAACAACACCTAAATTCATTAATTACACTTTATTCATCATCATCAGTAATAAAACTCCCAAGCATTTCCCCGAGGGTGAACATGGTAAAGTGCGAATGCACGAGGTGATGCTATGAGGGGGAGTAAAGTTAAAATCCGTTGGCATTTGCCAGTGAGTTAACGTAAACTCCCCCGTGTAATCAAATTGCGATTCCCAGGAACCATTACACCATAAAGGCACCATAGTGTGATTAATAAATATAATAGTGCGAATTAATAAATACCCCTTATAGTATCACCCCGTGCATTCGCACTTAACCATGTTCACCCTCGGGGGAAATGCTTGAGAGTTTTTTGTGTATTCATTGAGCACAGAGGATCAAACAAGTCGAGGTACAGTTTTGAATGGACTTCCAGGATTTTGAAAACACACGTAGTTTAACATGTCTTGCGAAAGTTTCGTGACCCCTTTTAGTCTATGTTGATTGCTGAAATTGCGGTCTATAAACCTCGTAGGGCAACTTTTGTGTCAAGGAAGTGCTTATTTTGAAATAAAATCATGTTTTAGTTGTTCGCATCGCGTAAGCGTGTTTTAAATTACCCGCCTCAAGTGGAACCTGTCACCTTACTGTTGCCGTGTACAACGTTGCCCGGCTTTACTATGCGGCCGCCGACACTAGTAGTAGCAGAACTGAAGTAGCGGGAGCCACAGCAGCATATAACAGCCATTGAATAATTTCCTGCCATGGCCTCCGAGGTGGCAGGCTTGCTTGGTTTATCTGGGTCCCTCTAGATGGTAAAACCTGTGCAGTTTTTTATATAGCTAGGCTGGAATACAACATATTTGTATTCACCCGTTGCAAAGGGCAAAGCCACAGATCACCATAATCATCATCAGCATCATCCAGGCGAAAATTGAACTTTTAAGCCACTCGCGCCGTTCTCTAAGTACCGTCCGGCGGTTCTTTTTTCATGAACCAAACAAAACGAACAAGCAGAGCTTTATTACGTCTCTTGATGCACGCATGGTTGCTCATTTAGTGCAGATGGATCAATTACTGGTGATTAACTGTAGGCGGTAATTCTGACGTCTTGCGGATCATTTTGCGAATATCCTACTCGTAGCGTATGTGCTCTGATGCATTTGCATCAACTTCTCGATAAGTAGGGCACTACTGTTGATCATATTGTCAATTTAGACGTTGTCATCGATTAAACTGTCATGCTGACTTAGGAGTGAACCCCAGCAAGCGTCCCCACCTTACCATTTGACGTTCATAGATCAAACTTGTTGTGATCTTGGGCATGTTGGCACTCCATTTTAACACCTATAGTGCTCGCTCGCTCGCTCGCACACACACACACACACACACACACAGTGCTCAGATTTGGGTGTAGGTTAAAGAACCCCAGGTGGTCGAAATTTCCGGAGCTCTCCACTACGGCGTCTCTCATAATCATGTGGAGTTTTTGGGACGTTAAACCCCACATATCGATCAACACACACACACACACACACACACACACACACACACCACGCACACACACACACACACACACACACACACACACGCACACACACACACACACGCACGCACGCAAACGCGCGCGCACTATACGTGTTAATATAATATCTGTATTGTTCGACCATTTCATAGGGCTCCCCCTCTTCATAAAACCAAAGTCGCAACCCCAAGCCTTTCCAAAAAGTGCACGCACGAAGGGCAGAAGTGAAAACTTCCTTTCGGTTGAAAAGGCGCAGACAAGCACAATCTGTCTGAAATGCTACGAGTTGCCTCTGACGTGCCACCCATGTTTATTACATACGACGATTTAAAATGAAATGTAAATAAGTAATCGACGATTCCCTACACCTTTGCCTTTGCTGACGATTTCATGGAAGCCACTGACAATGAAAAATGAATCCAATTCCTCTATTATGCTACGTTATTTCATAAAGAATCGCCAGTCAGCATATACGTGCACGTTTTACGTGAAGTTTTCAGGGGTAAGTCATGGGAGGCTATCTTTATCAAATGTCTACGTGATGAAGTACGGAACTGAAGTTGAAGAAAATATATACGTTCACGCGTGAGCAAAATAGTCCCAGCATTTTCACTTGACGATTTAAACTTAATGAGGGTTTCAGTGTTAAGTAGAAATATGCTATATTCTACGTAAAAGTGTCACTCACAAAACTAACATCGCTATCGCTTGATTCTGCTCTTCAGCAGTAATGCCACATCATGGGGGTCATGGAGGCCTGCCCTCTTGTGTTCAATCAAGGGAAAGGGAGGACGAGATGCCCCTTACAAGTGTCCCGTCTTGGGATTATTCTTTCAAACGTGAATTTCTCGACAGTTTTACACTCTCCGTAAAACCAACTCCAAAGCAAGTTTGAAGCCATTTCATTGTAGGGCACGAACGTTTTGAAAATGCTGCTCCCGATTTATCACTCCGTCTTCGTCTATTCACGCTTTACGTTGAAAATGAATCGCTACCAACTCTAAATTTTTCCATTCTACGTGCCGTAGAACGTTTCTTATTCTGAAATTTGAAAAATGCAAAAAGTAAGAAAAGAACCTCGGGTAATCTTCTGTTTATTTTCTGTTAGTCATTTAGAATTATTTGCATATGCAAATGCTTGGCTATGATTGTTGTTACATTTATCTGATCACGGGTGAACATAAAAATACTTTATAATAAAGATTCCGCTGGTAAATCATGGGATGTTACTTCTAACAGGTATATATCTACCCGATAGAGAATGGAGGTTAAGTTAAAGAAAACCTGTATACACCAGAGCACGCCTATCTCGCACCGAAGCGCCTTCGGCGGTATACCCTCGCTCCTAGAGATGCCATAATTTGTTTGCAACTGCCAAGGCGCGCCTCGCTAGCATGGAATGCAGTGGCTCTGGGAGTTGAAAATGCGAAAAAGCACCTGTTGATGCTGCACCCGCTTATAAAATGTCATCTGGGTGCCACTACGCTGTCATCTAATGCGAAAACAACCAGTGCATGAGGAAGAGATTGTTGAGCAGTGCCTGTGAAGTTCACAGCGTATCGCGGGAATCGTGCTAGTGCGGTGTTTCGCAATCGCACAGATTTCCGTCCACAACGAAAAACGCCGAGCTCCGCCGCCTTAGAATATAATCGCAATCAGCAGGAAAAAAGTACGAGCCCAGTGAATTACAAGTATACTTATTAAGTTTATTCAAGCGCGACTCCAGCTGTTTCACTTTACAGCAGCGATTCGCGTGTAGTACGCCTGTATAGTATATAGGCACAAAACTATTGCCGTACTCGATCGCAGTCCGCATGTCAATAATAGGATGTACGTATTACTACTCAAGCGTGGATGCACGCACCGCGCATGTTTAGTACAACTGCATGCCTACTATCACAATGCGTTAACGGCGCGGAAAGCATGACTTTCGACTCGGTCGAACTGCGACATGCCTTGAGTGTCACTATAGGCGATTCTACACGTGCTTTCGGCCGGCGTCACCGTAGCATTTTATTATCTTGTTCTGGCTGGCACTTTTGCATGCGCGTGTGTTCCGAGAGCCCGGCAGGACTGGCAACTGATACACATGCATGCGGTGCATGAGCTTAAGTTCGCCCCGCCGCGGTGGTCTAGTGGCTAAGGTACTCGGCTTCTGACCCGCAGGGCGCGGGTTCGAATCCCGGCTGCGGCGGCTGCATTTCCGAAGGAGGCGGAAATGTTGTAGGCCCGTGTGCTCAGATTTGGGTGCACGTTAAAGAACCCCAGGTGGTCTAAATTTCCGGAGCCCTCCACTACGGCGCCTCTCATAATCATATAGTGATTTTGGGACGTTAAACCCCACATATCAATCAATCAATCATGAGCTTAAGTTGGAACCAGATTCTAGCACTACGCTGACGCCGGCTTACAGAACAAATTCTGCCTTGTCACAGCCAAGGCAGGCTGCAGTTCGACTCAGTCGAAAGCAACGCGTTCCGCTGTTCGCGTTCCTTTTAATCGCAATATTACTTACCTGATGAAGCTGCTTTCGTAGTATGCAGTGCACGTGCTGCAGACATTTCGGGCTGTCGAAAAAGGTCTCCTCGACGTTTCACACGAAGTCAGCATAAACTTCCAGCACAGGAACAGCACGAAACATGCTTACAACCGGACTCGAGGTGTGAAGTTTCGCGTTTGATTTGGAGAGTGTCTGCTCATCTTGCAGTTGAGGGTGTTGCTTCGCCGCAGTTGCAACAGATGGCGCCACACGCTTTTCAATATGGCAGCAAGCATTGAGCTTGCTGTGTTCTGGTGTATAGCGTTACGCATTATTACAAGAAGGTACTAGCATTTTAGTTCATGATTGAGGTCGAACGACATAGCTGGAAGTAGGCTGAACCATACCGACCAGTTACCCTTAGAAACCAATTGTGCCATAAGTGACTTTTGAAAAGGAAAAAGGAAGAAAGAAGCGCAGTTCCGTTACTGCCTCTCTCTCAATGGAAGACACCTCTACAGTTCTGCGCAGGGAATGTGGGTAAGGAGGGATTAAAAAGATAGGGAGGAATAAAAGGCATAGAGATAGAGAGAGGAGTAGAAAGAAAGAGAGGCGCAGGGACAGCCACATACGGAAGTAAGGAATAGATAGGAAAGATGGACACGGTCGCAGAAGTCCGAGGACGGGGCACCACTCGGCGAGAGCTCTTGTCGGCGTCAGGAGATGGCGTAGAGCGAGCCAGTCGGCCAGAGCTGCATGCGCGGTCGTCGGAGGTGGCGGGGGCGCAACCGGTCGGCACGAAATCCAGCGAGCGAGTCCCAGAAACGTACGTACAGGGGGGCGTATGTATACATCCAGAACAACCACAAGGGGGTACACGCATCTTGCATGGTCGGCCATTTTGTTTCTTTAATAATTATGATTTCTTTTTAGTTATATAAAAATGAAAACCACGCTTTTAAATAAGAACAAAACGAACTTGAGCAGCCAAAAGCAGCCCGGCTCGGTTAGAACTTACAGGAGGTGACTGCGCTTCAAAGTGGTATACATTGAGTATACGGCGCTCGGCTACTGACCCGAAGGCCACGCTTCTATCCCGGCCACAGCGGTTGAATTTCGATGGAGGCGAAACGCTATGGGCTGGTGTGCTGTGCTATATGTCACTGCACGTTGAAGGTTATAATGTCCGGGTTGAATGGATGGATGGATGGGTGGATGGATAAATGGATGGATGGATGGATGGATGGATGGATGAATGGATGGATGGATGGATGGATGGATGGATGGATGGATGGATGATGGATGTATACGGCTGTGCTCTTTTGATCGGGGGGTGGCTCACGCCACCTACCCATAAAGTTAAGTACTATCACTGTGTTTAAGGATTTAATTTCACTCGCGCATTGATTGTAGCCAGCAATCAGTTAGCCTCCTCCTGGTTATTTCTACCTGTTTAATGTCTATTTTGCCTGCACTGTCCCTATACCCCAATGCTCTGAAACATTAGGCGCCATTATCTTCGACCAAAGGATGGAGTCCTTCACAGAACATTATCAAATGTTCAGCCGTTTCCTACTCCTCTCCACACGCACTACATACCGTGTCTGTGCCTTCGTATTTGGCTCTGTACGTCTTGGTCCGCAATACTCCCGTTCAAGCCTCAAAGAGCAGAGAACTAGTTACCCCGAGAATTATCGTAGACCTTTTCCCTAGCTATTTCCTGCTTAAAAGTTCGGTAGATCCCCAGTGATGATTTTTGTAAGGATTCCCATCTGATCATTTAGGCACGCCGTGTAGTGGCGGCCTCCGGAAGTATTTACCATCTTGTATTCCTTAAAATACACTGATATTGTTCAGTAAAACAGGGACCTCTCTCATTTCTCCTCCATCAAAATGCGGCCGGGGCGGAACCGGCGATCTTTGGATCAGCAACCGCGCATGCACCGTAACCGTGGCGAAACCTGCCCTATACGGAGTCCTCATAATCGTACCATGATTTTGGCACGTAAAATCATAATTAAAAGAAAAGCCTTAGGTGCCTCGCCAAACCCGGAAATTGACCAGCGGCGTCACGCGATGTCGGTCATTACATTCGTATAATTTTACTTCTCGATGGCTTCTCGCTTGTCCCTCACTTTTAAAACCCCTTTAACGCGGTATGAGTCCTACGCATTACGTGCGCTGCCTGTAACTCCGTTAATTTTCTTCTTAATGTAAGAATATCGATTAGCCTCATTTGTGCTTTTGTGCTCGTTGATGTCATTTTTGCCCTCGTTTTTTCAGGTTAACCTTTTCTTTTCAGGTTACAGCTGAAGCTTGTTGTTGTTCCGTTCCTGACCATTCACTATTAGCACTATTGAAAAGGTCATGTCATCTGAATACCATATTGTTGCTAAGGTATTCGCTGTTAATCCTCACTTTCAATCTTTCCCAGTGTAGTGGCAGGAGTATCTATTGAAAACATGCAGTGATTGACATTTCAGAGACGTTGTCTCTTTGTCTAATCAGTTTGTCAGAACTGGGTTTTCTCATTTTTCGTGTATGTGTGCGCGTGCGCGTGTGCGTGTGTGTGTGTGTGTGTGTGTGTGTGTGTGTGCGTGTGTGTGTGTGTGTGTTTGTGTGTGTGTGTGTGATGAACGTGTGTGGTTGATCCTTCGTCATAGAAATCTATACAACACGAAATCAAAACAATTATTTACAGAAATAGTTGAATGTTTACAGTCACAAGGATACAAGAGAGAGAGCACAGTGTCTATTGGTGTTCGGCAGCTTAGCACCATTCAACGTGGATGCACCCGCGTTGACGCTTGCTGGTACACTACGCCTTTATCCCTGTGGCTAATGCTCGCGATCAATGATGAAACAAATCATTGTGGTAGCCGCAAGAGCAAACGGTGAGAGCATAGGCAGACAAAAAAAGCCCAGACACCGTACACCGCCGACACAGTGAAGTTTATGCTCCTCCATTAAGATATTGTGTTTCTATAATTTACAAGTCTTGTTTGTCGGAGCTTAGGCCTCTATTTCACGGACCTCGCAGTTGGCTCAGCGACGACATGCCCGTTCTCGCATCAACTCTCGATCACTCACGCTCACGTCGGCTGCCTTATTCATCAGGAGAAGGCGAACTGTTCACTTTTTTTTGAGAACGCGAACACTTGAACACTGACACTGATACGCTATATTACACTCCAGTGCACCTCGCCGTCACCCCATCTTGGCGCGTTTCTCGAAGGTTCACCCCTATACATCCAAAGTCCTCATCCTCCCCTTTCGCAGTGCACTCAGCCCCTCCCTTCCAATGGAGGCTCATTCCCGCCACATACGAGGCCACTCAGCGCTACCACAACACAAAAACCTCAGCTACGAAAAGCTTCGCTGTTAAAATCGGTGTGACAGCCAGAAGAGCTTCGCCTATACAACGCAAAACTTGTAATGAGGTCGCCATTTCGCAGCATGCCAATGAGTTATTGAACACCATGGCTAGACTAGAGAGAAATGCAACGCGTCGCGCTTCCTGTAGCCCCTGCCGCGATTTTTTCCGGTGTGAGAGTAAGCGGAGAACGTGGTGTTAGAGACAAGTGAGGCAGGCGCACGTCCGAGAGAGCTATTTTTTGCATGAATAGATGCTATGAGCAACGCCGGGGCTTGGACTAAGGCTATCACCTCGCGGTGTGTTAAGATGCTGACAAAATTACGAAGGACGCGTAGCAATGACGCCTTGAAGAAGCTAATCGCGGAGGCCACGGTCATTAAGCAATACTTTCCTTTACCGCGCTCAGAGGGTGACACCCTACCGAGTTACAGCTCTGTGAGAGAAAAGTGAGAGATATAAAAGGCGCGTTTGTGAAGCCTCTAGAGCGTGTGACCACGGCGCAGTAGATAATGTGTGCGGCATCCGTTATTGCAAACCAGGTCTTACTCCTGTTTATCGAACCTTAGTTTTTGGTCATCTGTTCGTGTACACTTTGCTGGACATGCTTTGCGTGACGTAAATATGGCATTGTAGTCTTGATAGACCCCGGCATATAATATTTTCATGTTAGATAGCGGATTAACACCCCCCCCCATCTTCCGAAAGAAAAAGTCTGACAATGCTGCCACCACTTTCCTTGCGATGCCCGGAAAGGAACGAATTCCAAGCTAAAGTGTCGCCGCTGCCACCGGTAATGAGCTTGCCAACCATCTTTGGGTCGTCTGGCGAGACGAAGATGTCACCCACTTCCAAAGACTTCGAGCCCTCATCTGAGGCACCTCCATTATCGTTGACGGGGAGTGGGTCGGGACATGGCTCTATTTTCACCCGAATGAAAACTCCCAAACCCATTTTAAATAAAGTTCATTCACTCACTCACGACCCTCTTTCCAGATATAGTCTTGTACACCAACGATACGAGCTAGTTTATTTCAGTTAGGTGCGTGTGCTGAAAACTACACCTATTATTAATTCGAACCAACTGTCTGGCTTTCCGTGTACCGTACAGTTCGACGTCAGCAAAAACCAAATATTTTTATTTGCAAGCCTGATGACTGTCCTATGAGTTCATATATTCGTAATCGAGTGAAATTAAGCTATTATTGCGACAGCAACTATACGGACGACATCCGCTGATTTCTGCCGTGAACGTTAAAGGCCAACTCCGGTGATTTTTCGAGCTCAATGAATTTCAAAGAAAGTCACTGGGCATGTTCATTTCCACGTTTGCGTCATGCGAAATTGAAGGCTTGAGAGTTTCGCAGATTCATTTCAAATGAATATTCTAGTTTGCCTTCAAACGCTCATCTCGCTTGCCAGAATTAATAGCAAAATTGTGCGTGTGACGTTCATTTTTGCATGGCAGAAGTTACGGAACTGGTGTGCCACTTCAAGACGGACAAACAAGTATGTACAACAGTGACATTCAAGATGCATGGCGCAGCAGATTCATACTCGTGCAAGCTTCGTAGAAGAGATGGCATCGAGAATACAGCAATAAAACAGGAGCTCCGGTCAAAGCCAAGACACGGGAAGGAAAACCACTCTCAAAGGGTGGCATGCTGTTGGTTGAGGATACGGCTCCAAGAACATTTTGGAAAATGCGCCGGATTGAAGAACTCTACCCTAGGCGAGACGGAATAACAAGAGTTTGTCTCCTTCGCACAGACAAAAAAGAACTTCGAAGAAGATCTGTGAACCACATACACCCTATGGAGGGTTGTTTCAAATAGCCCGCAAGAACTTATCCTATTGCAACTTGGGTAGGTGGGAGCCAATAAAATATCATCAAACGCCAGAAGAAGAAGAAAGAAGACTGCTGCCTGGAGCGAGCGCGTGCTTCTTAACTTCTTCCAATAAGCCCATTCGTTCGAAGCCGTCCCCGGTCTCGATCACCCTAATACTTTCATTGCCGAAAAAAGTTGTCTGTGAGTAAAGTAGGTAAGCTTGCGCATTGAAGGCCTCAGTACTTCAAAGTATCTCTGCCAACATCCATGGTGCAGCTCATCTATCCTTCGGATCGTTTCCCTCTTCTGGAAGCAGTGCACAAAAATTTTTAATAAATCAGTCGGGTGAGTTCACTCTCCTGCGTACTTTCTACTCATGTGCTGCACAGGAGGGCACCAAAATTTTCTTGAAAACTGGCTCACGGAAGTGTTCGCTTCGGTCACTATCATCACGAGAGCAGCTGGGGCACGAAGAAAAAGAAAAAAAAATATAGCGCCAGCCGCCATCAATTCTTCTATTTGTTTTACTTGAGGCGTTTGGGGGCGAGGAAAGATAAGATGCACTGCCAACACACGGTCTGTGGTTTCGATAATGCGACATCTTTAAGCTCCGCCAAACATCCCGCATAGACGGCAAATGAAAGGAGGGGTCACAGGCGCACGGCGCTATGCGGCAAACGGAGCGCCCACACACCCTTTTCCAATTACGCCTCTTCCGTCGGAATGAGATGGCCGGAGGAACACCGCCGCGCGCGTCCGATCCAGGTGGCTGTGGAAAAACCACGTTAGTTACAGAAGACTCCCAAGAGGGGCGTGGCCATTTGACAGTCCATCGGCGTCAAATGACATTGACTGAGAAGGAAAGGGAGAAGTAGGTAGCTTTAGCTTTGCAGGCAAAGAAGGCAGACGCATCAAAGACTCTGCGAGTTTGGTTAACACTACAGCGTGCTCGTTATCACAGCCGTCAAGTGACCCGTCGCGTTACAGAACACGCAATGGAGTTGTCTACGGACTGATGACGGTGGTTGCAAGGCCAACAGCAGCTCGTCTTTGTAGACGATCATCGTTTTGTCCATGACTGTGCAAACACCCAGTCGTTCTACCCCCGCGTTCTTTTGCGCTCTCGGCGTTTTCTTTTGTTTGTCAGGTGCGCCGAGGAGGAATCGGTACTAGTACAATGAAGAGTGAAGCTCTGTCCCCGCGGGCACCAAGCCCCACTCCTTCACCCTTTCTTCCTTCACTGGCGCGGACCCGCGCGGGGACGAAGCCCCACTCCTCATTGTACTAGGACCGGTTTCCCCTCGGCACACCCGAGGAACAAATGAAATCGTGGGGAGCACAAAAGAACGTGGGGATAGAAGGAGTGGGTGTTTGCATGGTCATGGAGAAAGGGATTATCGTGTACAAAAATGTGCTGCTGTCTGCTTTGCAACCACCGCCGGTTGTCCATACACAGCTCCATCGCGTATTCTCTACGTTTTTTTGATGTCACATAACGCGATGGGTCGTTTGATGGCTGTGACACGGCCGCTCGATCTCAGAGGGGGAGATCGAGCGGCCGTGGCTGTGAGAACGAGGCCTTAGAGCATCGCTCTACGTCACCGTCACCTTGTTTTTAAAGAGAAAACGGGTCGGAAATCCTCTTTTCTGACAAAAACCGATGACGTCATGGTAACGGGATGGGTGTTTTTGATGGCTGTTAGAACAAGCCCTTAAAGAGATCGTTTCCCAAAAGTTCCAGGGTTGGTGTCGGCGTCATTTATTGTGAGCTGAAAATTATCATCTTGTCCGTGGCCGGAGAACTGAGCAAGATGCAAATAGTACTATAAAAATAATAAGAATTTCCAGGTGCGAAGGAGGATTGAATGCAAGCTGTCTGCTTGGCAAGCCGGTGTTCTACCACACCGGGACGTGACTACTTGTAAATACGGCGAAAATAATTTTCACGCTTTACAAGCACAGCTGTCCTGTATACAGGCTTTACAATACAACTTGTAATATGGCCTTAATAGTACGTGGTACATTGCCGTTGGCCGTCAGAACATCTGACTATCATAACGACTTCATGGTTTAAAGCTTGCCACCCATTCCAAAAGGCAAACTGGTTACTTTGCTTTTCCCCTAATACCACGTAGTGGGCGCATAGCAAGTTCGAAAAAAATTTACACGTGGTTTAAAGCATGCTACTCATTACGCAGAGTGCAGCCATGTCCGAAAGTTGCGCTTACACCAGCCACTATAAACTTGATTACCTTGTAGTAAGCCAAAATTTAAACTTATCGAGTAACGTCATACAATCAAAAAATCACAGCATATCCACGGAAAGAATGATGATGAGTGGAGCAAAGCGCTGGAGGGTTTCATCGCTAAACCGTGAACCACTTGCGATTATCGCTCACTATATCATCAAAGACGTGACAAACACGGTATATATTTATACAAGAAATTTTATTATTCGTAAGTGCTAGCTATACGTCGCTTCCGTTCCCCATTCATTATAACGGCTTTATGGTCGGTGAAGTGGTGGATCGGTGACGGGGTGTACTGGGATGTTTGCAAGGACGAAGTAGTGGACAGTTTGCAAAGGTGGAACTATAGGCGATCACGTACAAATAAGGGATGGACACAGTGGGATAATCTATGGTTCTTTAACGCGCCGCTGCATACAACTGCACGGTCATCTTGCACTTCATATTGCCGACTTCCCAACAGTACTTGTTTTACTGTCAGTCAAGTGGGGAATCGGTGATTGGGCGTAGTAGAACGTTTGCAAGGATGAAGTAGTGGGCTGTTAGCATAGGTGACACTGTAGGTGGTCTCGTACATACATACCAGAGATGGACAGACCCACACCTTTAGGAGCTTCGCCCCTAAAAAGTAGGCACTAAGTTGCAGAAGTACGCACTAGGGACAGGATATCACTGTCGTGTTGAACTCCTAAAGGCGAAGCTTAAGGACCCCACAATTTTTCAAGGGGGAGGGGGGGACTTGCCCTCTATTTCAGCCATAGATGACATGCACCCTTTGCTAGTTAGGTTGCACGCGGGCAAGATAACCGGTGGGCATCAAGCGTAGCTCAATGCATTATAATATAAGGCCAGCGCATAAGGTGGAGACAAAAAGTTAGGTGGGCAGATGAGATTAAGATGTTGGCAGTGATAACGTGGCAGCGCCAGCAGCAAGAATAGGACTGGGTTGATGGGCCAAACGTGGAAAAGGCATTTGACCTACCCTGGGCGCAGGCCGGCTGATGATGTATTAGGGCCTCACGCTAATCGCCTTCGGAACTGCCCACCTATGTCCTTTCTAGGTACATGCTTCATTCCGAATCGTATGGAAACGATGACTGCGCGCAAGACATTAGCCATTTCAAAGTATTATTGAATGCCTATACTGCAAGCAGAGTTGCCAAGTGCCCACTATATGCCATAGTCCATTTGCGAATCAGTGAACGCCCCGCTACACGTTCGTAGGACAACGCGTGAACCTAAGCAGCTGCTCACGTTGTTGATGCTTCTGCTGCTCATGATGACTAAATATGTCTGAGTGCGTTGTAATACGTGGGACTTCAAAACGTCCACTCGTTCTTTAATTCATATCTTTTGACACCTGGCGTGATTCTACGCTTCTGCCACGCAATGCATTACATGCATTAAGGAGACTCCCTCCACTGCACGACATTCATATATGTGACATTCCAAATGAATTCAAACAATTCTTACATTAGTTCTGTGTGGATGCATCTGTGCGCGCGTGAGTGAGTGAATGAACTACTGCCATTTTTATGCCTAATAAATACCACGAAAGACAAAAAGTCGCATGATTCTGAGGCAGAACACCTGCTTGTCACGCGGATGGCCGGGGTTCGATTCTCACTCTGGCTGTGAAATTTCTAAGGTTTATATTATTTACATCTTCGTTGACTTCTTGGTGACGCACAAAATAATGGTTTTCGCGGCCAACCAACAAACCCGACGCCTACGCCGGAATTTCGGCAAAACGAGCTCTTTAACGCCACTGCGTTCATCCATGCTCTTCTTTTTTTTCACAGAGAGTAGTTTACTAGAATACTATTTCGGTACACTATAGCTGCAAGTTTCGCCCGGAAACTGGCGTGGCGTGCAAGGTCGCTTGAAGCCATTTCTTGGGAAAGACACTGCATAATTTTAAACTCATTGCAAAAATATGTGTGTCGCGGTATTGTGAAGATTTAATTAACTGTAGCGGTTAGTACTCCTGTTGTGTCGTTCTATAACACATTACAATATAGATTAATTTTTCAGCGCACAACGGCGGCAACACCCAAAAGAAGCACTTTGGTGCAATATTAGTGGCTTGGCTGGTTGGGCACAGTTTCGATGGGTCTCGACCAGAAAATCAGTTCACTGCTGCAAACAGAGCGCCGACTTGCAACATGTTGTTCACTCGTCGCTGGTGATTGGGGCGTGAGCGATTGGCCGTTTTTTTTTCGCGGTGTTCAAATTCGCAGTCTGCAAATCTTTGTTTTCTGGGTCGTAGAAAGGGCCTTAGGAAATATGACGGTCGGACCAACCCTACATTTGTTAGTGATCACCTTGCGGGAACAGGCGAATATTGTTTCCATCATCGATGAATAATTCCCTTGCAAGAATTACTTACTCAAGTTGGCTGAGCTAGCATATAAAATATTAAGCTTAGAAAGTGTCATATGTCATTGTTTCCAGCTTACTACATCTTTATTCGTTGCGCGAGTGCTGTGATGGCAGCACTGACGAGAGGGTGCTTATTCAGTCTCCTCCCCTTTTTTCAGTTTTTGGCAGAAAGAGATAAGTCATTGTTGTGGCAGCACACACAGGTAGATCAGAATGGTGGGGCAGAAAAAGTGCACATGGCTGAAAAGAAATGCGGACAACGCCTGCACGAACAACAGTGGTACTGCCGTGCTGTGATTTTAACTGTTGCCAATGGCCTCTGCGAGCGCGAGTCGGCGAAGAAGGCGAAGAAGTGAAGCGCGGGCTCCCCGCGGAGTTCGTGAAGACGACGAGCAAGAAGGCCACATCGGGCCAGGGCTCGCATTTGACGGAGCCATCCCACTGACGGGATCAAAATTGGGCGCAGAGTGCAGCGGCTGAAGAGCCGAGTGCATGGATGGACATCGCTGCCTGCGCTGACTTCTTCGTGGTGAGCCAAATTCTCGAGTTCGTGCCCGTCAGCGATTTGTTCAACACGAGCGAAGTCTGCCGCCTCTGGCAAGCCGTCAGCCTCGGTCTGCTGAGACGGAAACTGCGCTACCTCTGTTACTGCCACGTGAGTCGCACGGCCAGTTTCACCCATTATACAAGGGCCGCTTTAAAGCGAGCTTCCTTTATTCAGTAGATCTGTGAGTGGGCACGCGGTTCGAGTGGAGGGCGCATTCGCGCTTGTAAAGAAGATAGCGACGAGAGCAGGGATAAGTGCCTTGAGATATTCAGGATAGTACAAAAGGATCAGGAGAAGAGTGCGAAGGCGTTGTCGCTGTCGTCTTGTCTTACAGTGAGGCTTGCTTGGAGGAACTTTTGAGAACCGTTGGTACTCCAATAACCGGTGTATGATTATGAATATTATGAGGTGGTGGGAAACGTAAAGTGAATCATAGAGGTGCCCTTGTCGCGCAGAGATGCTGGGCCACATAATATGCTGTCACGTATTTTACCCGGCCCGTAGCGGGCTTTACATTGATGTTCGAAGAACAGTCTCGAACTAAATGGAGCGACTCTCATGACCTTGTATAGAACTAAAATTAATGAGGCAAAAATTGCTAGAACCTTTTTGTCGATGGCTACAGTTGGCGCTATACTTGTATCGACTCGTTGCCGTTGGCCGTGGTGGTTGCTGTTGGGAGGTACACCTGGCACTTCACTAGCGAAGTCATGAACTTAGTTAGGGCTCATTTCATTCTCTGTCTAATCAGTGTACACGAGAGTCACCCCTACTGCACTTCTTTGTTACTGGATGCTATGAAAGCGGCGGAACACCCCACCGTCTTATATGTGTAGCAACGCAGTAATATCTGTGCGGAACAAAAGTGAAGCATTCTTCGAATAGCCGGAGAGTACTCCGTGCAGGACAATAGTACCTGCTGATTGTTTTGGCACTGCATACTTGGAGCTGGCAGCGTGAGTGAATTCACGTGCCTATATACTTTGCGTGGTTAATCACATGACGGCGTTTTATAGCTGTTTTTTTCTTCGAACAGCCTTCACCGTCATTTTCTGTTCTGTTTTGGAACCGGCTATCCTGCACCTTTTCAGGTTTGCCATACTTACCAAAATCTCTGCGAACCCTTCAATTTTACGGCACGAATTTCCTTTGTTTGAGGTCAACGCTTTTTATACAAGGCAATGGGCTCTGACCGGCAATTTTTAAAGAAATAAGGGCCACTTCGAAATAACGAAATATAATAAAGTTTGTAAAACTTGACGCTTGCGCGTGTTGGCAAGGGTACATTTTGAACGCATTTGGATCGCATACAAAACTTTAAAAATGTCACAGGATATGCATCCAGGCAACTCGCAAAATTATCGAGAATAATGATAAATTATCGACATGTGTGTTTGCAAACCAAGTGCTCTGTGTAATTGTAAAACTGGTTACTCTCCCCCCCCCTCCCTTCTGGCTTTAGGCCAAAAGTGAGTGCCTGTTTGATTGTGTGCATCTAATGTGATAGTATCCTGGTTACACTTTTTTGGATGGTTTCTCTCTCTGATTATCTATGCATGTACTTTTTATTGTAATAAATCCAGTTAGTAGCCGGCTCTCTTTGCTTCAGCATGCTCTGACGCACTTCCAAATCTTGTATCCACTTCGACTACTTTCTCAATTCATTGGTGTTATGCTAGAAATACCTGCATATTCAATCAATCAATTAATCAATCAATCGGTCAATTTGTGATCCAGGAACAATCACCAGGTCTTCGTAATTGCACAGAAAAAAGAGTGCTAATCACAAACATTGCAATAGACAGTGTAAAAGAAAAAATACAAAAAAGAGCAAGAACGTGAAACAAGAAAAGATAGCAGTAGAACAGCAAAATATATATATAACCCAGTATGATGTATACAGTGTTCCCCACTAAACTCTAGCTAAGCTTTAAGTATGTACCGATGCACTTTATGACGACACGACCAAATTACATAGCTGACTGGTGAACGAAGTAAGTTGCGAAATTTCGTATTCTGCCTAATTGCTTGAATAGGCGAGATTAGTTACCTATTTAGGCAACAAAACTCGCCAATTATTTCAACAAAAAAGTTCTATGTCTGTTTACAAAACGTCCTATTAGGCTGTTTCTCACTTGTATCAATTATTAGTGTTTTATGCTTTTTGCAGTTGCCCGTGAAATGCCCGCTTGCGAGCCGTGATTGCAGGAATTCTTAACATTCCGCGTGCAGACGATATGCTTCCCTCGCGGCGGCTCATGGCAGTGATTACCAGAAAGAGTGGTCTTTGCTTGTGCTGCTGCTCCTCAACGTACAACCAATATATACCATTGTCGCGGGCCTGTCACCTTTCAGGCCGCAGCGTATTACGTGCCCTTGCCGTTTGCAGTGAGAAAGTTTTGGGAGCAGAGCAATCACGGCACGCGTAGGCGCCCAAGTGGGCGTGTCACGCCCTATAGGTTTGTATTGGACGGGCGCGTGCAGTAAAGCAGAACAACACTGTTATACTTAAGAAATGAAAATTAGAATTGGGTGTTTCTGAAAGTGGCCTACAACTTCCTCATTGCGATTTTTTCACAAGCTTTGTTGCTCTAGAAGTGAGTTAATTAACCTTGCCTGATCAATGAAACAAAACTCGTAAAATAGAAATGCCCTGTATGCAAAACTGAGTAGCATTCATTTGGTAGACTTGCCATGAAGTGCGACGACAAGCTTCAAAACTCTGGCCAGAGTTAGCTGGGCCACCCGGTTTAGCAACGTCTCCAAAACGCGGCCCTCTAACTTTCTGCTATCGGGCCGACCCGTACGCGTCTGTTTTTATACTGTATTTTTGATGAGCCATCATATGTGGTAAACATGGTTTTTTTTTACTCAATCGTACAGCAAAAACTTTGTTTTTTGAATAGGCGTCCAGAGTTTAGTCATTAGGGTGTTCATTATCTATACATACATCAAACCTGTATTCCCAGTTTCAGAAGTTACGTTTACGCGAAATGGAGGAAAAGCGTTCTTTCCAATTGAAATAACAACAATAGCTGACATTTTCTTTGAACTTCACCCCCCTACCCTTCACTTGAACCTTCGTCACTCTCCGGGTCCTTAAGTGGATTGAAATTTGTGACTGTGGCCCACTAGCTAGCTAAGGTTAGTTTGAGACCCCTGCTGCATAGGGCAAGATTAATTTTGCTGCATACAATAACGTGGGAAGTTGGCTGAAATACTTTCATGAGTGTTCCTAGTTGGCCAAGTCGGTTCATACTTATCTTCGAAGGAAGTAATAAAAAAGTTGCGAAAAAGAGGAAGAAAAAAATTGGCCCCGTATCTGCATGTTATACTGCAAATGTCATCGAAAGACAATAGTATTGCGTCTGGAGAGAGTGAACAAAAGGTTTATTTGATGTTCTGCGCAAGAAAATCAGCAGTGAATGGTATTATGGAGGCGTTGCGTCAGAGTGCCTCGAGCGTGCAGCGGAGGCGAACGAGCGCATCAAGCCACGTCACACGGGAGACATGAGCGCTTTCTGGCAGTTATCTTGAAAAACGAAGCGTGCACGGCGTGCGCGCACATCTCGGAGGTGATAAGGTGTAGACCGCGTGGCGACGTGTAGGTGCAACCACCGCGCCGTCTTAAAAAAGCGGTGGAAACACTCGCCTTGTCGAACAAGCGTTGCATCGTCAGCACAGCCTTATCTGATAAGCGCTACCATCCTTAGATTTACTAAAGCCTTTTCTAATAAACAGGCACCCATACAGACTATTGACGTGTTGTTTTTGTGCCTGAGATATGCGCAATAATTGCTTTTTTTTACAATCGGACAAGTAGGAACGCTGAATATTGAGCCTTATTGGTGTGCGCTGCGGATGGGGTTGGCGGTTTGGGTTATCGTTAGGTGCCATTTGGACTTTAGGGCATCGTTAGGAGTCCATGGACAAACCAACAAATAGACAGAAAGGCCAGAATGTTTCCGTCGAAGGTCCCCAAGAAAGACTATCGTCTTTAAAAAACATGGAAACAGAAGCATAGACAGTGACCCAGATGTGGCTAGAAACAACGCCTTCTCCAAAGTCCGTACAGAGCATGCGTGAAGTCAACCTGCTAGATCACTGAGCCAATTTTATTCATTCAAATCACTCCTGTTCACGGAAATCACGCTCTTTCTTGGTCAAAAGAAGAGAAGGTGCACTTACACACATTTGAGGTCCAAGTTTCCAAATATAATAGGTATCAGTCGGTACATTTTTCCACTGCATCTTATCCTTAGGCTCAATAGAAACATTTCCAAACATGGCTGTACAACCACACTGCTTAAGGTTTCGCGGAAGGTTACCACCAAGGGTAGCCAGTAAAATATGTGCATGCTCTCACAAATTAACGTTACTACATCGACCAGAGAGTCTGATGTATTGCTCATCAGAACTGAGCAGAAAACACTATAAAGGAATATTTCTTACGTAGTAGTCAATTCCGAATTTGCAATATCGGAAGCGTAACTCTTACTCAGAGAACAAGCTTGATCAGCAAGAAACGCACCAAAAGAATATGTGGGTGGCGACGCCAACTTGGAAGTTCTCACCCCTTTAGTGGCACTGCTAGCTACGGAGTACATTGTCCTTTGTGAAGACGACCGACCTAACATAATAAGTTCCAGAAATTCCGTAGGACTAATGTTGCCAAAGTATAAAAAATACACTTTGAAATCCATAAAGTAACGCGAGGAGACCTCAGCGCAAATTATGAAAATGATACCTAGACCTCTATTTTTTGTGAATGAACCTATAATTGTGAAAGTAACGAATATGGAGTATGAATAGTATGATTTATTAGTCTCAACTCATTCATCATTTCAGTTTTTGCGTCGAAGCTCACTTCGACGCAAGTGCCTTACGTGTGGTAGTTTAGCACAATTTGTGTCACATTTCAAGACACCTGGTTTGTCGCTGGCTGTTACGGGGAACTTACGATTGCAGTACAATTGAAAGCTCCGATACTAAACGATCATCAGTAATTGCCTTATCTCCACGTGCCACAGAGTACATCACAGTGGCAAGAAAAGTGACCTTCCCTTGCTGATCGATTATCACAGATAAAACCGGAGGAAAAATGCCCGCCAACAGCAAGCGGACTGCCAAAGTTCCTGGAAGACTTCTGCCGGGATCTCCGGCGGTTTATCCGAATTGCCCGACAAGCGGGTTGCAGCCCCACGTTCGGCTTCCTGTCGTATTCGTCCAACCCGAAGGACGAAAAGGCTGGTGAGTGAACACTCGCATTTCACAATGTAATGTGAACGTTCTTGGCATTTAAAAAATTAACGAATGGAATTGTTGTGCTTCTTTTAGCTGCGTAAACGAGGATATACTCAAGCCGCCATGTATTGTAGTGGAATCCAAATTAATTTCTGAGCACCTTGGTTTTCTCTAATACGAAGGATTCCTTATCAACCTTTAGACAGGGCCTGGCGAAGTGTTGCTAAGTCTCTCCAGAGTGTGTATAAGGTGTAAAAAGCAAGTGCAGCTCTTTTAGAGGAAGTTCCTGTTTTACGAGCTCTGTTTCTTTGATCAGCCAAAGTTAATTCACTCTCTTCTGGAGCCACACAGCTGGTGAAGTGATTGTATTGAGAAAGCTGTAGGCGCCCCGTCGAGGTGGTCTAGTGGCTAAGGTACACGGCTACTGACCAGCAGGTCGCGGGATAAAATCCCGGCTGTGGCGGCTGCATATTTCATGGAGGCGAAAATGTTGTAGGCCTGTGTGTTCAGATTTGGGTGCATGGCAAAGAACCCCAGGTGTTCAAAATTTCCGGAGCCCTCCAATACTGCGTCTCTCATAATCATAAAGTGGTTTGGGACATTAAACCCCACATATAAAAGTTGTGGGTCGCTTTCAAAAACATCCGATAAGGCTGTTTCAAACTTTGTTAAGTATTACAGTGTTTTTGTGCTTACTGCACACGCCCGTTGAATACAAACCTATATCGCGTGACATGCCCACTTGGGCGCCTATGCGTGTCGTGATTTCTCTGCTCCCCAAACCTTCCCGCTGCAAACGACAAGAGCACGTACTATGCTGCGGCCTAAAAGGCGACAGGACCGCGACATTGGCAGTGGCTGTACGATGACGAGCAGCAGCACAAGCAAAGACCGCTCTTTCTGGTAATCACTGCCATGAGCCGCCGCGAGGGAAGCATATGGTCTCCACGCGGAAAGTTAGGAATTCCTGCAATCACGGCTCGCAAGCGGGCATTTTACGGGAAACTGCAAAAAGCATAAAACACTAATGGTTGATACAAGTGAGAAACAGTTTAAAAGGATGTTTTGTAAACTGGCGTATAACTTTTCCATTGAAATTTATTTGTCAGTTTTGTTGCCTAAAGAGGTAACTACTTTTGCCTATTCAAGAAATTAAGCAAAATACGAAATTTTGCGACATACTCCATTCATCAGTCAGCAACATATATTTGGTCGCACCGCCATAAAGTGCATCGGCATATTTTTAAACTTTGGCTAGAGTGGACACATGCATTTCACAATGCGAACGTGCTTGGCCTTTAAAACAGGAAGAACGAATTGTATTGTTGCCTCCTTTTAGCTGCATAACCATGATATTATCAGGCCACCATGTATTGTAATGGAATCCCGATTAATTTCTTACTACCTCGGTTTTCTGTAATGCGAAAAATTCCTTATAAACCTTTTGACAGTGCCTCGCTAAAGATCGCTAAGTCTCTCCAGTTTATCGGTTAAGTGTGAAAAGCCTATGGCAAATGTAACTCAGTTATGGTTGTATACATACCTTAATCTAAGAATAATATATAGGATTTAACGTTCCAAAACCACCATATGCTTGTTATAAGCGCCGCCGTGGAGGATTCCGGAGTGAGTCCCTCTCGAGCTTTCGAAGAAAGCGGACGGGCGTTTTTTGCCCTTGCGCCTGTGAGAGACGCTCTCGCGTCTCTTGCAACGCTCCCGCTCTCTTTCGCGTAAGCTTTTTGCCAGTGCTTTAGCGTTTCCCCACGAATTCCTGCCGCGCCCCGTCGCCCCCGACATGAAGCACATGGTTGAAAGAACCACGATATTGGTAGAAGTATGGTTGGACGGCTCTTGGCAGCCATCGCCAGGTTTTCACGCCAAGGAGAAGCGACGCCTCGAGATCCGCCAGGCAACGCCGCATCAAAACGGCGCCCAGCAAGTGACGCTCCCAAGTAACGACCTGAAACTGCGCCCGCCGCCCCTGCGAAGACACGGTTCACTACCTAGGATGTCGCCTGACGCCATCCACATCGTGGGACGGCCAAAAATTCCCGTCGAACTTACGAAGCTGCTGCCATCGCAACTGTACGAAGCTCGTCTGAAGGCCGCGTCATTATGGACCAGCCACCGGCGTCCCGCGCCAAAGTGCGGGTTCACCCCACAAACAACACATTCACCCTTAGTGTGCGAGAATCTGTCCGAGCACAAGCCTAACTTCGCATCCCGTCACTGCACATCGCAGTCCGGACCATCGAATTTCACGTTTATGCCCCACCACCCGACGAGCAATTTCGTGGCATCATGTTCAACGCCTACGACAACTTTACTGATGCGAAAATCTTGGACTTGCAAGAGAGCAACCCAACTATGCCTGTCGAGAGTGGCCGTCGCATGGGACGGGAGAACCACATAATCGTCACCATGCTTGGAGGTTGTTTGCCACGATGGATCTTCTATCACGACATCTACATTCGCCTCTAAACCTTTTACCAAAGAGTAGAAGCGTGCATTAACTGCTGCAAGTTGGGTCATCCAACTGATGTTTGCCCCCATCCAAAACGCAACCGCTGTGCGCGCTGTGGCGAGGAACACCCACCAATCCCAGAGGGCACCCAACCGACATGCCATGCCCACTGCATCGGTTGTAAGGGCGGTCACGCAACGAACAGTTCCAACTGCAAATACCGTTTTGTTAAGAAGCCTATCCTGTCCAGCTACGCACCGGCGCAAGCACCAGACGATTAGCCCCAACTGCAGCAGCCATCAACCCTTCTCACCAATCACTCACCATCCCAAGAGCAGTCGTACCCACCTCTAGGCCAGCCACCGCAGCAGAAACAAACTGAGCATATTGGACCCCGCAACCATGGCTGCTCCCGGTTGAGGTCCTGGTCCAGGCCCCGGTCCAAGTCCAGGTCCAAGTCACGGTCCATGTCCTGATTGTGGTCCCGTTCTGATTGCTACCTCAACTCATCCTCGTTGCCTTTCTCCCCTTCCCCTGGTTCGTCCCAGGAACTGCCACAGTCATTATCTGTATCTGGTCCCAAGAAGCTTGCGTGGGCTCAAGGACCCCCAGCGTCGCTCAAAGTGTCACCGACGTCGTCGCAGGACCCACAGGTGAGGGAGTTGGTCAGGGAAAACTCCTCACTTAAGGCACAACTTTCCTCGCAGCAGTATCAGCTCCCTAAACTAATGTGCCAAATAGGAGGCCTCACGTATTACATCCAGTCATAAGAAGGAAAGCTAGAGAAAACCCTTGAGCAACCAGCCATGACCGCGTCGGAACCAATGGAGGCCGTCTCTTCCCAACCCTAGCCCCAATCGCAGCTCGCGGATAAGCGCAAAGCAAAAAAAAATTGCTTTTTGCCGAGATCGATATCGCTACGGCGGTCTCCAAAGCGGTATGTGCGGCTCTCACAACCCTAGACACAAAGTTCGAAGTCCATTTCAACACTATGGAACAAGCATTTGCAGACACGAACACCTCACTGAACGCCCTGAAGAGTTATACGGAGGCAACCAATAATTCACTGAATGCTTTGAAATTACACGGAGTCCACCACCGCCAAAATCTATTTACGGCTCGAGCACCGCGAGCATCCGCCTACGTTCAGCCAACGTGCAACACTGCAGGCGCACCCCAAGCCTGCAATGGTTTCTTCATGGTGTGTCCTACACTGACCATATGGCAGTGGAACTGCAGGGGATACCGTAAGAAACGGAGCCAGCTGTAGCAGCTCGTACAGAAACTGCAAGCTGATCCGCAGGCAACGGAACCAGCCTCGGATGTTATCGCCTTGCAAGAGACGTCTACTCTCTCCACCCTCTTCGGTTACGAGGCCTACTATCAGCTTGATACGCATGCGTGCCCCTGCACATTGCCACTCGTTAACAACAGCCTCACAGATATACAGCACGAATTGGAAGCAACGGGCATTCAGCATACGATCGTAGAGATTCTACCACGAAAACGCAGAGGCAAGTCATTCTTCGTCCTGAATGTGTGCAGTTCACCCCGTGTGAAAGCGGCAGACTTCTCTCGCTTTTTTACTGAGACGATCGGTCTCGTCGGAGACGTGCAGCTGCTCTTGCTCGGCTACTTTAACAAACGACATTCTGGTTGAGGCTACACGCATACGGATTCGAAAGGCAGAAAGCTATGATCGTTAGTACAAGACCTTCGTCTTACCCTTCCTAACGATGTGCAGTAGCCGCCCACACGCACAGGCAACGGTGTGTGTCGTGGCAGATCACCGGACCTTACATTGTGCAAGAACGTTACGCGTGCTAATTGGGACAATACGGGCCTTTTAGTGGGCAGTGACCACAAATCCCTCGCAATAACAATTCAAACGCGCCTCAGCAAGAAGCCAATACCCACAGCTCGCAATACCGATTGGCCGAAATTCCGCCAGTTGCGTGAAGAACAAGCTTCCAACACCGTTACGGACATCAATAAATGGATTGATTCATAGCGAGAGCATGTGCAAGTCAATCCGTGAGGTGGAGACTAGCACCGACTTACCCTCTACCGACTCTCGCCTCCTCCACATATGGAACAAACACGCTGGCCTCATGCGCAGGAGGTGCCGGCAGCGTCACAACAAATTACGCCGCCGTATCGAAGCGCTAGCGCATGAAATTGAGAACCACAGTTTCGCCCTCGCGAGACAGCAGTGGTGTCAGCTGTGTGACAGTCTCAACAGGCAGATGAGCTCCAAGAGAATGTGACACCTACTACGACACTTGCTTGATCCCTGTGCGTCCAAGTCGTCTGCGCAAAAACAGCTTCACCGGCTGCTACATTGTTACCCTCAGACAGACGCCGAGCTGCTCGAAGAATCGGCTCGTTGTTACGTGAACCTCGCTCAGCCGAACGCGCCACTGGAGCATTTTCCCTCGTACAGCGGCAAACGGAACCCCCGACTGGGCGAAGATATTACGGAGGCGCAAAATCTACGCGGCAATGCTCAAACTTCGCACAACGTCGGCACCTGGTCCTGATGACGTAAGCAACAATTCCCTCCGAAATCTCGACGTGAAATCAGTGGCTGTGCTTACATGGTACGCTGACGAGTGCTGGCACTCTAGCCACATATACCAGAGGAGCGGAGACACGTGAGGCTCGTATTTATCCTCAAACCAGGCAAGAAGATGGACATCGCCAACCTATGCCCAATAACACTCACTACTTTCATTGGCAAGCTAATAGAACACGTTTTCCTTGCACGATTACAGACCTACGCTGAAGAAAATGACATTCTTCCACCCACGATGCTCGGCTTTCGCACCCACCTATCGACGCAAGACACGCTACTGCAAACACACCATGACCTCCTTCGTACTCCACTGAAGGCCGGCACTCGTGCCGTGCTCGGTTTAGATCTTCATAAGGCATTCTACTCGGTGCGACACAAAGCCATCGCCTCAAACCTTGCCGCCATTAACACGGGTGAACCTACGTATAACTACGTATGCGACTTCCTTTCGAACCATAATGTTGAAATATCGTTTGCCGGCCCCTCCACCTCTAAACACCTCAAACTCGGAGACAGAGGCACCCCTCAAGGAGCGGTTTTGTCACCATTTTTCTTTAACCTTGCTATGCGCATGCTTTCATCTGCACTCGATGGCATTGCCGGCCTTCGTCATACCATCTATGCAGACGACGTCATGCTGTGAACGACTACAGGCTCAGGTGGCGAGATAGAGGAGACCTTCCAACGTGCGGCCGGCGCCGTCGTTAGCCACGTGACGTAGGCAGGCCTCACGTGCTCGTCAAACAAGTCCGAGCTCTTGCTGCTTCGTTCTCCCGACCGCCGTCAGAACAAGTACCCTCCCCAACCGGTCATCCAAATTTATGCCAATGGTGTAGCCGCACCGCAAGCTGACCTTATGTGAATTTCAGGCCTATTCATTCATTAAATCAAATCAATGGAACACCATCGCACTAAAACGCCTCAATGTTGCCGTCACTCAAACAACCTGCCTCAATGCTCGCGCGTCTAATCGATAGCAAGGCATCAAAGAAAAAGAGCTACTCCAGCTTATCCACGCCTTCATCATTTCTTGTCTCATCTACGCGCCACCATACCTGCGCCTACTGGGATGCGAGATGGACAAACTGGACCAACTTATTCGCAAAGTGTAAAAGATGGCTCTTGGACTCATTGGCACGACCTCTACGTCACATTTCTTCAGCCTCAGCATTCACAATACTGTCAACGAACTCATCGATGCGCGTCGCACAGCACAGATTCAGAGACTTCGCAGTAGCAAGACCGGCCGCTGTATACTCGCTCGCATAGGACTCACTGCTTCGCCATCTGGACTAGACCCGGCCTCTATACCTCCGACTTTACGTCGAAGTTTGCTCATAAAACCACTGCTGAAAACATGCTTGCAGGCACCGCGACGGTAGATGGTGAGCCCGAGCCCAAGCCTTACATGATGACTACGCCTCGCGGCCCGATGTGGCCTACGTGGACGCGGCCCGCTACCCCTCTCAAACAAGCGCGTACGCACTTAGCGTAATAACTATTCGCACCCCCTTCAACAGCGACGCAATCTTGCGAGTAGCCGGCTTAGTCCGTGCCCTCCACCCGCGAAAGCCGAGGAAGCGGCCATAGCTCTCGCGGTGCCCTCCGGGTTCACTGCAATCCTCAGTGACTCGAAAACTGCTATCTCCCATTACGCTCACGGTACCGTTGCTCCCTTTACCTTACGGCTCTTTGAGTCCCTTGCCTGCCTCGAAGACGAAGATCCATCTTCCATATTCCTTATCTGGGTCCCGGCGCACGGAAGAAACCCGGAGAACGACGCCACCCACCGACAAGCTCGAGAATTGGTCAGCTAAGCCGTGGGCCCCGTCACGAACCAAGAAAACACCGGCGAGCCCCTTATATCCTATTATGAAACTGTTCAGCACTACCACCTCGCACGTCGGACAAAACCACCGCCGCATCCCATACTCACGAAACCACAAGAAATCACACGTCACCGCCTCCAAACAAACTCGCTCCCGTGCCCGCGGGTATACGCACACATTTACCCCGATCTATTGAGTCCGCATTGCTCAAAATGTGGCTCCGTCACATCCCTCTCTCGTATACTATGAGACTGCAGCGAGGATCCACCCCCAGCTGATCTCCTGACCACTGCCTCGTCCGAGGCATGGAAAAGAGTGCTCCGAGATACGAGCCTAGAAGTACAGCTCCGGGCCATACAGCGAGCTGAGGAGGTAGCAGTCAGACACGGCCTGATCGCCATACCACTGCAATTTTTTTTTCACTTAAATAAAGTTCTTTCTCTCTCTCTCTCTCTCTCTCTGGAGGGTTCCGGAAATTTTGGAATTTTGTGGTTAACTGAGGTGAACCTAAATCTAAATACAAAGGCCTCAACATTTTCACCTCCATCAAAAATGCAAGCCGCCGCAGCCAGGATTCGATCCCGCAACCTGCGGGTCAGCAGCCGAGTACATTAGCCACTAGACCAACGTGGCGGGGCGTAACCCGACCTTGAGTACATTAGAAAGTGTGCTGGTTGCAGACACTATTCTCCACTCGACTACATGCTTCAGTAAAACCTGCATATATTCAGCGCGATAGAAAATCAGCCAATGTGATATACCGTTTCATTGGATACAAAGTTTCTCAATCTTATAATGAATGCAAATTTTGGGACGCAAGCTGGCTTCACGGCACTGCTAAACTATAGTGAAAAAAGTGCCCGTACAACAATAAAAGGGGCTTTCTTTGTTTCAGTTTTTCCGAGCCTTCTTGTTAAGGGTAGGGTTTATATGCAGTGGCGGGTTATACGCGAGAAAAATGCTTCATTGCTTTAAAGAACTGAACATCTTCACATGCAGCTTTGCGTATTCATCTTCAATAGGTTTCCTTGTAACGCGGATAAAGGACAAGACAATACTTGGTCAGTAGAGAATCGGACGCGTTATTCGAAGGTCGTAGGTTCGCTCTCTGCCTATGCCAAGTTGTATTCTCATCCAATTTTCTTTCTTCTGATTTACATTACAATCACTTCTAATAATATTCCGTATACTATCCTTGGCATAATTTTCTTTCAGTTTTCAGGATTACTGTTTGAGTAAACGACCCCTTAGGTTTACCCTTCTTTTCTTCATTTATAGAGAGGGTCTTATTCTGGTAGACTTAGTGCCTTCAGGTGGCATGCTAAGAATTTGTGGTCAGCTGACACATCGTAATAAGATCACTTGCTACGTGATGCCCATAGGGAACTAGCACTTGAGTTTCCGCGGTGGAGTGTCGGCTGGTAGAGGCAGTGCGGGTGCGCATCGTCCTAACAAAACCACAAGGCTCTGGCAGTACTTCCACGTATTCAAGTGCAACAATATGTAGAAATGGCGGAGGAAATATCGGACGGCGTTTTTTCCTCATTAATTACATTACTAAGAGAGCAAGCGGCGTTGTATCCAGGCTGTCAGGCGAGTTAAGTATGGTCAGCTCTCCTGTCTAGTGATGTTAGGGGGGTTTTTAAACCGAATGGTGCCGGTCTGCTATATTTATATGACAGTGAAAATGGTCATCAGTGGAAACCAGAACCACACAGTCGAATTTAAACGGCGTTTTGCCGGAAATAAAACAAGCGTATTATGCAGCATAAGATTTATTTAATTTTTTTATCGACCCCGCGGAGTGTTAAGTCTTGCACCTCAACAAAAAGTTGCTCATATGTCCATTCATCCGACCACCACCAACGAACTCCATCTTATGCCACCACGTGAAATTGATGATACGGTAGGCAGGTAGTCAATTTTTTTGTAAACAGTTACGTATAAAGGAAAGCTGCCTTGTCCACAAGATTTGGGTGGGGGCACGTTCGCCTACGCCTCTGAACAGTTATAAAAGATACTATCGCGGTAAATACTCGATGCTGAGAGGCCTCTGTTTAACTTACTTTGTGCTAAATACAGAGTTTCTGTAATGAACAATGCAGCGGACTACTGGAACCTTAGCCTTCTATTGTCCACCCATGTGGTAAGTTTTTTTTAGAGGGAGCCGTTGATATAGTATCATCGGAATTCATGCCTTGCTAGAGAGGTATTAAATGTCTTCGATTGTTACTGTTCCTTTAGTTCAACTCACGCACAGTTTAAATTTTTGTGCTTGCCGGTGTCCGCTTCAATCAACGTTCAACATCGGTAATTGTTAGGCTTTCGTATGTCAAACAAGATATTACCTTGAGGTGCGCTGTAGTATGAGGCATAAGTATTGTGACCGCTTGGGGTTCTCCACTGCACACATATATCTTTGTTCACGGGTGTTCTTTGTATTTCACCCCCATCGAAGTGCGGCCGCCGTGGTCGGGAATCTAACTCGCGCCCTCAGGCAAAGCAATGCGGTACCTCACGTGATCAAGGAAACCACCGTGCGATAGTGGTTTGCTTAGTCAATGTCGCCGTGCATACATACCGCCTACAGGGCATACGTACAATGCCAGAAAAAAAATGACGCAGCTACCACTTCCTTTGTCTTTGTTTGTTTTGCTTTACTGCAGTTGTGTGCAGCGCGGTAATCGTCGCAGCACGGACTTATCAATGGGGGCTTGTCAGCCTGCACTAGCTTAACACAAAACCCAGCCCGCAACCAGAAAATGAGGACGAGGGAGTCACCATTACGGTACAGCACTGTCCATATGCATAGAAGCAGTCCACTTTGCAGAACTTCTCTCCGTTTTTTAGTGTTATTCGTGGGAGAGTAGCGTTCGGACAAAGCTATTTCTTTAAACTACAGTGCAGTACTGCTGGCGCCATGGCTTTTCGACGCACGCGCGGGCTCCCACCGGGGTACACCGCAGCCGGTCGTCTGGAAGCAAGCAGCTAAGTTGTGTCGCGACTATCCGCCAGTTGTTCTTTTTCGGCGCGCCACCTATCGAGCGCTGGTCTCCCTATGGCAAAAAAAAAACGAGTGTCTCAGACTCGCCGCAATAGCAACAGGCGGCGCTGACGCTGACTGACACTCCCACATTTAATGCACATACATACACCATAATATGAATAGGGGGAACAGTTAGTAGAGCATCAGATGGGTTATTCGAAAGTCACAGGTTCGGTCCCTGCCAAGGGCAAATTATCTATTCATTCACTTTTCTTTCTTCACAATCACTTGGCAATTACTCCTAATATCCACTATACCTGGCATAATTCTCTGTCATTTGTCATTCTTATTGTTTCTGGGAATATAAACGAGCCCTAAAGTTTACATTCTAAAAAAAGAGCGAGAAAAAGGTTGTCTTTTTCTCCCACAACAATAATCGTCATCTAGCCCCGCCGCGGTGGTCTAGTGGCTAAGGTACTCGGCTGCTGACCCGCAGGTCGCGGGTTCGATTCCCGGCTGCGGCGGCTGCATTTCCGATGGAGGCGGAAATGTTGTAGGCCCGTGTACTCAGATTTGGGTGCACGTTAAAGAACCCCAGGTGGTCAAAATTTCCGGAGCCCTCCACTACGGCGTCTCTCATAATCAAATGGTGGTTTTGGGACGTTAAACCCCACAAATCAATCAATCAAATCAATCAATAATCGTCATCTATACTGCGTTTCATTCTTGCGCTATCGCTCCGCGCGAGGTACATTCCGGTCACGATCGAAGTGCCCATTATCAGGGTTACATTGCATTCTCGATAAGGAAGTGGCCAGCGCCGAGTTTTCAAGAAAGGAAGCGCATGAAAGCCTGATGACGATTATTGTTGCGGGACAAAAAGACACCCTTTTTACTCGATATTTTTTAGGGTGTACCCTTCTTTTCTTCAAGACTACAGTGTAGGCGCGCATGGATGCACAGGGTGTTGACTTCCACGAGTGATTTATATTAAGTGCACATTGGTGAATTGGTGGTCGAGGTGATTGGCTGTTGAGCCGAAGCTCACAGGTTTGATCCCTGCCGTGGCGGTTGTATTCCGGTGGAGGCTAATTGGTCTGTGCACTATGCGATGTCAGTGCACGTTAAACAATAACAGCTGGTCAAATATTTTCGGAGCCCTCTACTACGGAGTCTCATGATCATATCATGGTTTTGGGGCGTAAAACCCCCGATACTATTATTGGTTCATATTCAGGGTATACTTATGCTCTCATAGTCCTGAGTCATAGCTGCACAATCATGGTGGGCAAAGTAGAAATTGCATTGTTATCTCAATGCATGCACAGATTTACCAATTGTCGCGCCAAATGAACAACCACACAAGAGAAAGAAACACACATAGACACCACGGGCGAAATGCTATAAAAAAGGAACGTATGTCACAATGAGTGAAATGTGTCTAACTCTCGCGGTAAATAATTACATGTTCAATACAGAGCGAATTCGAATGGTGCAAGCATGTACATTGAAGATACTGGAAAATAAAGAATAAGAAAATTTAAGCATGTAAATTGAGTGTAGTGATAACTCACCATGTTATACTACGTATAATACTTTGTAAAGATAAAAAAATTGCTGGCGGCACGAATTACGCAAATAATAGGAACCCAATGGGTTCAGTATTATTGGCATTTTTTAAAAAAGGAAGCTGTAAGCACCGAGCATGTTTATCCTCTGTGGTATCTCAGTGAAAAGCAACGATCATCACAAGACGACCATAGAGATTATTTTCCTGTCATGGGTTTAAATTCACGCACGCAACCTGCCATGTGTTGCGTTGTCTTGTAGATGACAAAGCGAGCCACTGTATGCCCGCTTTCTTAGTCCTTGTATGGTGCGGCTGCTGGGGGTAAGTTGAGTTGCACATCGCGTTCTAGTGCCAAAATTAGCCAACTATTGCGGCCACGACAATTAGCCACTCGGTAGCGCAATAATGTTCGTTCTCACATGCAACCATGCATCCCCTGGTGGCGACGTACGCCAAATAATCGATCCGTGAAACACTGTTGGATTTGCGCCTCGGAAGCACGCACATCATCAGCTGTATGCACGCGCCGCTGTTCGCGCCATGCAACGATTACAGCAACGTTTCGCACCTTGAAAAATTCCCGCTGGATATCGCGTTTGTACTGTTCAATGCAGCAGCCTCTGCATATCATGGCGCGTTGACACAGATCAACAGAGTACTCAAGTTTACGTGAGACTGTAGTGAATTGGCATTGTGAGTTTTTTGACAGCCTTTCTCCGTAAAGGGGCGGACCTTCCGGGGTTGTGCATTGGTTATGGTGCTTAAGTACTGACCCGCAGGTCACGGGATTAAATTCCGGCTGTCGCGGCAGCAATTTATTAGGCAAAGCGCTAGACGCCCGTGTGCTTGGGACTAGTTTCACAATTTAAAATCATGAGGCGGCGGAAACTTCCGAAGCACTCCACCGCAGTGCTTGTCATAATCATATCGTTACGAATTTAATTTCCCAGAAGTTAGTAGCAATAAATATATTCCTAATAACATTATCATAAACTCTATTGATTATATGTAAAACGCAGAATTCTCATTTGAACTAATTTCGGAGATTACCACGTGAAGTAGGCCTATAGCTGTGTGAAGTTTCTGAGCAAATATACCCAGCCTAACCATGGCAAATGAAGCCTGGGTAAGCGACTGTAGTATCAGTCACTCCACACGGACACTGACGTCAATCATTCATTTGGGAGAGTATTCTGATCATTTAACCTCAAACGAAGTCGATAAGTTGCACTTCGAAAATATTGTATGGGCCCACTTTGTGAATTGAAGTAAAACCAAGGTAGGGTGCTCAAGACGAATTCGCTAAAGGTATATACAGCCCAACCTACTAATAACCATACGCATGTGCCTCGAAAATTATCCATAATAAACCGTAATTGTTATAAACAGGTTCCATAGAAATTCAGTTTACGGGGAAAGCAGGCTGCTGAGAGAAAATATATTGTTAGATGAAATATGCCAACAGTGCACACACACGAACACAAAACTGATGACACTGTTATTTTTTGTGTCCATGTGTGAGCACTGTTTTATCATGGTCTACCAACTCGCCCAAATAGCCACTTAGCTCAGATTTTTCAGACACCCTTTAAAGTGCGGTAACATTCACGTGACCGCCACAAACCCAGTCGAGCCAATGCGTGACAACGCGTGATGTTTCGGACACTGAAAAACTTTGGATTCTCAACATTCTATTCAAATTAGATGTCTGACAGGTCATTAATAGAAACCATTACGGCGTCTTTGCCATTGCAGATTTTAAAAGTTAGTTTTGTCGCTACGCCAGGTTACTATGCCGTGAAGCTTATTGTAAATCTGAAAGGGCGCTAGGTGTCGTTGGCTATGTGAGTGAAGAATGGGCAGCTTGAGTTTGTCATTTTCTCCTTTCTTTCCAGTATTTCGCCTTCCATTTCCTCTCTGCACGCATACCAAAAATCTAGAGTTCATTGTTATAGCCTATAGTGTCGCACAGAGGCATTATAGTAAGCGGTCTTTTTCACCATAAAAAGCATAAGAAAGTGGATGGTGTAGCAGCTTCTTGTTCTAATAACAGATATGTTGTTAAAACTGGTATAGGTATAAGAGGGTTCGACTGAAGTATTGTGCCTGCGTATACGGATTATGCGACTCCCAGATATGTAAACATAACTTATACTGGAAATATTGCGAAGCATCGGGTCAGGGTTTATGCATGGTAATGTTTCCACGGCGTATGTTGGGGCTTCAATATCTCATGACGAGAATAGTTTTTTTTAATTTGATACAAGGGTTCTCGTAAACGCTCGTGTTTTACTTGGCAGAACCACGGCATTATTATGAGGTGCTCCTTAGTCGACCACTTGGGGCTCTTTAACGGCCGTCTGAATCTGAATACACAGGTCTGTAGTATTATCCTCTACACCGAAAATGTGGCTGGAGGTGTATGGCCTGAACATTCAAAGCAAGAGCACGCTTTTTGCCTGCGCTTCTGCCGGTGTGTTTTTTTTTCTTAGGGCCACTTCGCACCTCCGTGCGCGCTGCCCTTTTAAGGCCTATGCATGGAGACCAAGTGAAATGTCGAATATTTCCTCAAAGGACAGGGGCCAAACTCCCTGGCCTACCATCACACATGAATGCAAGGGTGCTGTACGCCGCCCATACGCAGCGTAGAGCCGAAGCAGTGGCCCGGCTTAGGCATAACCCGCAAGCAGCTGCTCCCAATGGAGTAAAGAAGAAGACGGAAGTCATTAAAAAGGTACCTGATACGCAAGCCTCGTCAAAGCCTGCGGAATCGGTGACTAATGTCACCACCGCAAGCTCCTTCTCAAGTCATTCCGACAGGGCGAATCAATCGCCACCAACGGCCGCGGGCGTGAAAGAGAAAAGCTGCATTCAGGGCACCCCTTTTCGTGCGGATTCAACAGAAACCGACGGATGGATGGATGGATGGATGGATATGGCTGTACCCTTTAGATCGGGCGGTGGCTAGCGCCACAAAGCCATAATACCTAATGAAAAACAA
Source organism: Rhipicephalus annulatus (assembly GCA_013436015.1). Taxonomy (NCBI): domain Eukaryota; kingdom Metazoa; phylum Arthropoda; class Arachnida; order Ixodida; family Ixodidae; genus Rhipicephalus; species Rhipicephalus annulatus. The sequence goes on from WOVY01009710.1 coordinate 392,130, forward strand.
AAACTATATTTATTTTTCCCTTAAAAAGTGAGTTTGAGGATTCGTACTTTGCAGTGAAGAGTTTAATTTTCACTCGTGCCTTGACTTTAGCCACCAATCAGATATCCTCCTTCTAGTTAAGTCTACCCGCTTAAAGTCTATTTTGCCCTCCCGGTCCCTAAACCCCAGTGCTTTGAAAAACGCAGTGCCATCATCCTGAACTATAGGGTGAAGCCCTCTACAGAACATTATCAAGTGTTCGGCAGTTTCTTCTTCCTCTCCACTCGCACTGCATACTTTGTCTACCCCTTCGTATTTGGCCCGATATGTCTTGGTTGGTAGTACTTCCATCCGGGCCTCAAACAGTAGCGAACTACCCCGAGTATTATCATAGATCCTTTCCTTGGCAATTTCCTGCTTAAAGGTTCCATAGATTTCTAGTGCGGACTTCTTAATCATGCCCATTCTCCACATGTCAGCCTCAGTTTCCTTCACTTTCTTCTTAAAAAATAGTTCTTTTTCGTTTGGCCACCTGCTGTTTCCTAAGTATTTACCAGTCAACTTCCTGGTTCGCTTCCTCCATTTTGTATCGACATTCTTCATGTACAAGTAGCTGAAAACCTTCCTAGCCCAACGCTCTTCCCCCCATTTCTCTCAATCGTTTCTCAAATTTTATCTGGCTGCTAGCTTCCCTGCCCTCAAATGATGTCAATCCCATATCACCTTGTACTCCCTGATTTGGTGTATTCCCGTGAGCTCCTAAAGCAAGCCTACCTATTCCTCGTTGCTTAATTTCTAATCTTGCTTGAACTTCTGATGTCATGCACAAGACCGCATTGCCGAACGTCAGCCCAGGAACCATGACCCCTTTCCATATTCCTCTCCCAACATCATACCTATTGTAATTCCACAGTGCCCTATTTTTCATGACTGCTGCATTCCTGTTACCTTTAGTCGTCACGTATATTTCGTGTTCCCTCAGATACTCGGTCCCATTGCTTATCCATACGCCCAGATATTTGTATTTATCTGTTATCTCTAGCGTGACCTCCTGTATTCTAAGCTCACTACCTTCGTTGTCATTGAAAACCATGACTGCAGATTTTTCCATACTGAATCTAAAATCTAACCTATCTCCCTCATTACCGCAGATGTCCATCAATTTCTGCAAATCTTCCTTGTTGTTGGCCATTAGCACTATATCATCTGCGTACATTAATGCTGGTAGTGCCTGATCAATAAGTTTTCCTTGTTTGACTAAAGAGAGGTTGAAGCCCAGTCCACTTCCCTCTGATTTTGCCTCTAATCCTTGTAGGTACATCATGAATAATAAGGGTGACAGGGGGCACCCCTGCCTAAGCCCCCGTTTTACCTCTGCAGGCTTGGATACCTGTTTTTCCAACTTTATAACTACCTTGTTACCTTTATAGATACCCTTTAAAAGAATAGTGACTACATGTTCCACGCCTAGTGTGTCCAGTATTTCCCACAATTCCTCTTGAACCACGCTATCATACGCTCCCTTGATATACAAAAATGCTAGCCACAGAGGCCTGTGTTCCTTTTCTGCTATTTCGATGCACTGCGTCAGTGAGAACAGATTGTCTTCCAACCTCCTGTGTTTCTGAAACCCATTCTGCAGTTCGCCCAGCATCCCCTCATCATCTATCCACGCCTGCAGTCTTTCCTTTATAATCTGCATCGCCAGCCTGTAGACCACTGATGTCACTGTTATAGGACGGTAGTTGTTTATGTCAGCTTTGTCCGCCTTTCCTTTATAGATCATGCTCATCCTGCTAAATTTCCATCCATCGGGAACTTCACCATCGATTATTATTGTGCTCACTGCCTCTCTCAAAGCCTGCTTAAACTTCGGACCTAATGCCTTTATCAGCCTAATTGGAATGCCATCTGGGCCTGTTGGTGTACTACTAGGAACCCTTTGCTCCGCCCTTTCCCACTCTTGTTGTGAAAATGGAGCCATTGCACCACTTGATTCGTCCTTGTCTATTGTGGTGCATAAAGTACTTTGTTGAAATTTTTCTGTCACCCTTGTTCTTATATATTCAATAGCTTCGTCCCCTTCTAGCCTAGCACCTTGGGCTGTAGTTATAAAACTCTGCTCTAGGCTCGTCTCATTTCTTAGGGAGTTTAGATGGTTCCAAAATTTTGCAGCTGCCTTTCTATCTTTTTTATGTACTTCTGCCAGCCACTGAGCTCCCTTCCTTCTAATTTTTTCATTGATCAGAAGGGATGCATCCCTTCTACAGCTTAGAAAGGTTGCCCATTTTCTTTCAACATCATCTGTCGGTTCACCCCGCTGCTTAGCATGTCTGTGTTCCCTAGAGGCTTCCTGACGTTTTGCTATTGCTCTCTTAACTTCCTCATGTCACCAACATTTGGGTTTGTGTCTTCTTTTCCGGGGTGACTTCTCACGCGTCTTAGCAAGCTCTAGCTCGAAGAGTCTAATTAGATTCGTGTATGTCCACACTGTCTTATTATCCTCCGTGATTATTTTCTCAATTTCTTAAGTACAAACTTCTATTTGCGATTCTGAATGAAAATTTTCCTGTAGTTGCTCATCTTGTCTCCTTCCCACTTTCACTGCTCTTCCAAATCTTAGTTTGATACGTTTGTGATCGCTACCCAGACTTCTGGAGCCACCTTCATCTATGTGCATTCCTCTGAGCTTATCATACATCCTATGTGACATCAGTGCATAATCTATCGTCGACTGAAGCCTTCCTACCTTCCTACCTCCCATGATATTTGCCCTTCACCCTTCTCGGTACTGTTGCAAATGATCAAATCAAGCCTTTCACACATATCCATGATCATTTTGCCTGTCGGGTCGGTATACCCATCTATATCTTCTATGTGCGCATTCATGTCTCCTAGAATAATTATCTCGCACTCTCTTCCTAACTCCTGAATGTCCTTTGATATACACTCTACCATTGCCTGGTTTTCCTCTCTGGCCTTTGCTCCCGTCCACAAGTACACGAAACCAAGGAGTGTCATTTGACCTGCCACTTTCCCTTTTAGCCATAAATGTTCCTTGCACTCCTGCTTGACCTTTTGCCAGTCTGTACTTTTATGAATGAATGCCCAAATACCATCCCCCTTTCTGCTGCCTTCTGTTCGATTACAATATTCCCACGCGTAGTCCGGATTGTTCGGAGGTTGTTCCATGACCCTGAGATGTGTTTCTACAAAACCGTATACCATTCGGCCTCTTTTCCCTTAGCTGTTCTTCTATCTCTTCCCACTTCAGCCTGTTCCTACCACCCTGCATGTTAATATACACTATGTCTGAATTTTGCTCGGTGCTCGTGGCTACGTCTATTTATGCCCCGGACTCTACCTTTCTTAGATATTGTTGCCACTTTGGAATCGTATCTGTCCATACCACCTGTCGAAGAGTCTCCCTGGTTGTTTTCCTCGTTACTAGCTATCCTGCACCCCGAAGGGCTCGCTTGCCCCCCAAAAAAGCTACTGCGCGTCCTGCAAGTCGCCAACCCACCTCATGACCTAGCCGCCCATCGAAGTGAATTCTGTCTCGTTGAAACCCCCCACCTATGCACCTCTCTGTTTATTTCCACCACCTCAAAGCCTTTCTCTCGACTCATCCGCCATATCTCTAGGTTTGCGTTGACCACCGCTCTTTGCAGGTTGCGATCACGCACCGGTACCTCCGGTATCGTGCATATCACTACCTGTACCTTAGGAGAAGTGGCGCGCATGTTATCGACGCCTTTCGCCAGTGTGGCTGCGAGTCCTGCTGCATCTTCATTGAGGACATCGTTTAAACCGCCTGAAATTATCACGAGGTTTCGTCTATCAGCTGTCGTTTTGAGCTTTGCGCTCGCCTGCCTCATGACTGCTTCCAGCTTGCGTCCTGGGAACGCCCCTACTGCAACCCTCTTGTCACCTCTTACCCTCTCTTTGATGGCTTCTGTGCATTGATTTAAATTCGATGACACGTCATCAGTTCCAGCTCCTCGTGGGAGCGCCACACGCATCCTCGTTGCCACCCACATTAGACTCGACGAGCGCGCGAAAAATTGGCCCCGTATCTGCTTGTTATACCGCAAATGTCATCGAAAGACGATAGTCTTGCGTCTGGAGAGAGTGAACAAAACGTTTATTTGATGTACTCCACACGAAAATCAGTGAATGGTATTCTGGAGGCGCTGCGTTAGAGTGCCTCGAGCATGCAGCGGAGGCGAACGAGCGCATCAAGTCACGTCACACATGAGTTATCCTGGAAAAAGGGGCGCGCGCCATGCGTGCCCGTCTCTGAGGTGATAATGTGTAGAACGCAAGGCGACGGGCAAGTGCCACTACCGTGTTGTCTTACAAAGCGTTGCATGGTCAGCGCAACGTGATAAACGCTATGGTCCTTAGAATTATGTATGCCTTTTCTAGTGAGAGACACACATGTATAATACTGACGTGTTCCTATGGTCCCTAATATATGCGAATAATTTCTTTTTGATTGACAAGCGCACATGTATGAACGCTAAATCTTGAGCAATATTGGTGGGCACTGCGAATGCGGTTGGCCGTTTGGAGTATCGTTTGGTAACTTTGGTGCCGCTGGAGGTACCGTTAAGGGGGGACTAACAGACACAGACAGACAGACAGACCGACAGACAGACGGACAGACAGACAGACGGACAGACAGACAGACGGACAGACAGACAGACGGACGGACGGACGGACGGACGGACGGACGAACGGACAGACAGACAGACGGACGGACAGAAGGACAGACGGACAGATAGACGGACGAATGGACGGACCGAAATTTTTGTGTTGATGGTCACCAAGAAAGACTATCGTCGTTAAAGGGGAAGCCACTCTGACTTTTTCCTTCCTTACTCCGACCATCTCTCTCAACCAAGCCACCAACGTCAACACGACCTTGGTGCTTGAGCCTGTGGCCCCTGCCTCCCCCGCAATCGTGAGGAAATGTGATGGCATAGTCATTTACCGACCGGTGGAAAAGAAGACAAACTTTCTCGTCGCGTCTCGCGATTCCGTTACGCGTTTCTCTCAAAATTCGTCGCCCCCCGGTGCGTCTACGTGGTCAGGGAGGAACTACACAAGCTGCAGCCACCCGCTTCAACGGAATTGTTTATTTTGGATGTTGTCCGAGAAGAAATTCGGCAGGCCACACGGGAGCCACAGGGTGATGCACCAGCGACACCTGAGGTGCTCAGGCGGCCTGCTGTCCACTGTGCGCCTATCGAGACACAAGGTACTTACGCACCGACAACACGTAGCCCGCGCCATATCGTAGAGACAACTCGCAGCGTACCTCTTTCGACAGAGACAAGACCTCGGAAAAGCGATGTATGACAAGATATGGAACGTAGGCCCCTGTGCTTCCACTGTGGAGAGCCTGGCCATCTGTACCGGTTTTGTTGATACCATCAAGCTGGTATTCGGGGATTCGCGATCAACGCACCATGTCCGCGAAATGGTGAAGGCCATCCGACAACGAGGAATACCTTTGCTCACGTCATAGCTTCGACCTGCATCGTCGTAATCAACCGTGGTCACCATCCCCTCTACGTAAGCGCTCGCCAAGCCCACGTTCCTTTCCAAACGCACCTAGGCAACATTCGCCTAGTGCAAACCCGGGAAACTGAAGTGGGCGACCTGTAGAGGCGAGGCTGCTGGTGATTCGAAATATCAAGATCCGAAGGTCGGTAGTCCTTGTGAGCCTCTGCCTCGAGCACCCTCGTTCTCTTCGTCTTCACGCGCGTTGGCCGTTCGGTGGGGTACCGTGCGCATGCAGGGCCGGCTCGTGCATTGCGGCTGGCTTCATCGCTCGTAGTCATACCGTTAGCGTTTCTCTTCGTTCCCGAAGTCCGCGTTGCGCAGAGCAATGGCAATTTCTTGTGGCAATATTTTTCAAGCTATGCAGACTGCTTAATCCACACCAACTTCAGCCCCTGCAATGCGTCCGTTTTGACCGGTACGGCTAAACCACGAACACTTGCTCGCGTGACGAGCTCTGCCTCTGTTGCGGTGGCAGCAACACGAACGTATTGTGCTCGGCAGAGTTCCCTCAATACATAAACTACAGTGGCGAACATACAGCCAACGAACGGCACTACCCTTCCTGGGAGATTCAGTGCAAGGCCGCCGTCATTCTTGCTTCTTCGGATGGCCCCATGACGTGCCGCCGAGCGCTGGAGAAAGCCAGGAACGTGGTCAACATAACAAGCGTGGCGGTGCGGTGATCGTGAAAGGGCCGCTCCTTTCGTGATGTTCTCACCGGTGGTCACCGATCGACGTCGGCAACCACCCCTCGACGCCCTACGAGTGCGCCTCCTGCGTCGTGTCGTCGAGCTCAATGACCCCCTCGCCAGCCTCTGAGCTCGACCCAAAGGACGCGGTGATGGTAGCGCTTGCCGCCACGGTTCGTGCTGTGCTTATGATTTTGCCGGTGGACTCTCCGGTGCATGGATTATGTGCTGTAGCCCTTGCTACACACGAGGCCACCGCGCAGAGGATTTAACCGGTTGTATTACGTCCACATCGATACGAACAGGACTCTCACCCGTGAGTTAAACTGAACTCGTTTTTTTACTCGTGCCTGGGCTACGCGCCTAGCAGAGACCAAGCACCTAGCAGAGTGCTTTGCGCACTCCAATCATTTAGGGTGCCACTTCGGCCTATCATTCTTCTTCGTCGAATAATTTCCCCGGCCTACTCGGAGGGCTTTTCCAGATGGTTACGTGTTGCGGTGGTTTGGGCGCGCTGAGGAAGGCGGATCGAGTGTGTCCTAGCTATTTCTCTGTTTATTATTTTCTCTTGTGCTTCCCTCACTATATCTTTTATTCCTTTTACCCCATCCCTGTGCTGACCTGTTGAGGTGTAATTTTAAAAATAAACAGTAACGGGCAAAACTTTTCTCTTCTTTTTTTTGCATAACCATTTAGAGAGAGATGCAACTCCCACGGCTATCGGATCTAACCCATGACATTCGGGTGATACGTCAAGGACTGTAAGCACTCTACCACCGCGGCGGCTGATGCAAGGGTTCTTGGTAGTGGCATTCAGAGTTCTCTCTTGCCGCCCCTTAAAACTGCTGATTTCCATGCAATATAAGGAAAGGTGGATCGCTGTACGACACACCAGGATGGAGGTTGATGTTGTACTCTGACCACCATGGTGTTGGTTCATTTGATGGCTGTGGCGGCCTTTTTTCAGCAGAGGCAGAATGGAAAAAAATTTAAGGCACACTTATTCGGGACTCTAACCCAGAACGTACTTTGAAAATTTTTTTTTCATTTATACCAAACTATTCTGGCACGTAAAACGTCCTCATCATTCAGAGAGAAGTCACCTCAAAGCTTATTAATTCTAGACTGATGTAGGTTTGTTAGAATAAACGTGTTTGAATGGTTTCCAAACCTATTACATCTCAAAGAGTAGCCCATGAAGTTTTAGGGAGGCATCAATAACAGTATTTGATACGAAATGTGTTTTTCTGTCTGCAAAGCTTTCATTTTTCGCTTTACGTATGGCCGCTTTGGGGATTTGAAGGCTTAGTTTACTAATGCAGCTTATAGTATCCAGTCTCTGCAATGTATTGTTATCTTCCAATTACCTCTTTAGTGAATTAAACGGCCGAAAACATTATCTTAATTTTCTTGTAGCGAGCTATATTCACTAATATTGTTTTCAGTGAATTTCCTCTCGCATGATAATTTTCATAGCCAACGGGATCTAGCTTCATCTGGCCCCTAGCCAATCTTGCCAGATTTACCCACCGTGGGGGTCTGGTGGCTAAGGCACTCAGCTGCTGACCCGCAGGTCGCGGGATCGAATCCCAGCCGCGGCGGCCGCGTTTCTAATGGAAGCGAAAATGCTTGAGGCCTGTATGCTTAGATTTGGGTGCATAGTGCTCCACTACTACGTCTCTCATAATGTTATAGTGCTTTTGAGACGTTAAACCTGGGAAATTATTTAAAGATATTCTTGCCAGACTTGCGTTGGGGCCATACACAGATAGCGACAGTACGATATGATGTTGGTACGCGAAACACGGTGTGCTCATAACGGTATAGTTTCGATCGTGAACAAGTAATGACCCATGTTGAATTTTGTTAGCACGTCTTTCCCGCGAAGAGTTGTTAGAGTTGAAGCAGTAGTGATGTTGTTAGTGTTAAATGAATAAATAATTATGGAATGTGCATCATCTTGCGCAATAGTAAGTACTATTAGTCGCCCTCTCGGCTGCAAAGTTCCCGACATTGTTCCCGTATTTGAAAATGCCACCGATTTTTCTACACGTGAGTGGCTAAAGGTGTACGTGTTATAATAATGTGGGTTGTCACAGAGGATGTCCCTTGTTATGTCAGTAGCTTTGCATGCTTACTGTCAGCACGTGGGGCGCTGTTGAAATGTTCTCGTGCTCTCTCGCAGTTGTTCAACAGGTACAGAGCCAGCTGTCCCCAAATTGTGTGGTTGTGTACCACCGGTCGAAAACTATAACTATGCGACGTCGGGACGACCCTACCAAGGCGTGCAGTGTGCACCGAGGAATAACGGGAGCCTTTCTGTTCGGCCCGTCCCCACTTACACCTTGCCCCCGCCGCCGCCGCCCCAGCAACAGCCGCCACCTCCGCCGCAGCAGCAGCAACAGCAACAGCAGCCCTGCTGCAGCGGGGGAGGCGGGCAGCAGCAGTTCGTGCCCTGCTACGGTGGCTCGCGATGCCCGGGCGCCCCAGTACCGGCGCCAGTGCAATTTCAAGCGCAGCCGGTTGGAAAAATTGTCCAAGCTGCTCCGACGCGCTGTACTGCGGCGACCAGTTCGAGACCCGTGCCTGCGGAATGTGGCACCGGGTGTCATGCTGTTCCACTCGTTTCGTATCCCAACGGAGGACGGCCGCAGCCTGACAACCTATTGGAAAGAAGAACATACGGGGAGAGTTGTGGCCGTGTCCCTCATGCGCCTGTTCCAGCAGCGCGATGCAATGCATGTCCGCAGCCTGCTCAGCAGTTTTCGTCGAGAGTTCAGCCCATGCCGCAGCAGCAACCACCCTCGCAGCAGTCGGTGCGCCCACATCTCCTGCAGTACTCGACCCACTCGGGTCGGAAGCAGTACCAGCAACTGCAGTCGAGACAGCAGCAGCAGCAGCAGCAGCAACATCATCAGCAGCAGTTGCAACAGCCCCAGGGACACGTTTGTTATCGTCCTGCAGAATTGCATGGAGGATACGCAGGAACTTCAGGAGCTGGTGGAACTGTTCCCGCAAGTGCCGGTCATGTCCATCAGTGGTGAATTTCTCCGTGACGAGGAACTGCTGCGCATGGGAGAGCCGCTTGCCAGGCGCAAGGTAATCCTGTTTTACAAATAAGTACTTATATTTTTTAATGTGTATATACTGAGCTTATGTGCGGTGCTGCAAGAGCCGATTCAGAAATAATGGCACACACATATATGAGTTCCGTTCGTTTCAAGCCGAAGCGGTTCAGTGGCATTCTTATTGCGCGCGCATGACACAGGGTGCCCCTGATACATGCTGACGTACTCTAAGACGACGTGGAATCTTGCTTACAATAGCATGAAGTAAGTCACACTGCTTTGCCAGTGTTGAATATTTGCTTATTAAGAAATAATAATCCAACTTTCAAAGCAACGAAGTTGAGCAGTAAGGTCAGTTTATATCGTTTGGAAAATTTTTAGACAATTGTGACTTTTTCGTTGTTACTACAGAAGCCCCCCAAAAAAACATATTATACCCCGTTGTCACTGATCCTGTTATTTGGGGAGGTGCTGGTCGGGCTAATTCCAAGGGCTAGAGTATTGCCCCCCAGAACTGCACCACGAAAGCACGGAAAATTTAGAGGTGGTCCTATTTGGCACGCCAACAGATGCTGGCTGTGGTCCAGTGAAAGAGCCAGAGTCGAGAGTTGATAATCAAAAAAGAAATATGTTCTCAAACACGACCGATAAAACAACACATAAATATGTACTCTCGGCAATAGGCGAATACAATATGTCACCACACACACAGCGGGATACACAATACAATCAGATACACTCAAAACAACGGACAAAAACAACAGTACGCACTACGATGAATTGCCCCGCCGCGGTGGTCTAGTGGCTAAGGTACTCGGCTATACTGACCCGCAGGTCGCGGGATCGAATCCCGGCTGTGGCGGGTGCATTTCCGATGGAGGCGGAAATGTTGTAGGCTCGTGTGCTCAGATTTGGGTGCACAATAAAGAACCCCAGGTGGTCGAAATTTCCGGAGCCCTCCACTACAGCGTCTCTCATAATCATATGGTGGTTTTGGGACGTTAAACCCCAGATATCTATCTAAGCCATGCTCATCACCGGGTGAATTGCTTTAAACTTCTGTGTGACTGAAGCGAGTGCTTCTGCAATCCCTTATCATTTTCATCCAATTCCTATCACTCATTCATAAAATAACGTTGAGCTTTGATGTCTCAGCTGGGGAGATAGCTGGAAGTGAGTTTACAAAGCACGTAATAAAGAACAAAAATATAGAATCTGCACTATGTAATCGCAAACAAACATACCAAGAACTCTCCCTTGAAATTCGTGAAAGGGCAGTACAAGTATGGTGCTGTGCGGTAAACGACCCTGACTCCTGTGGTACATATATTGCATGATGTCAGCATTTGCACAGCATCATCTTTTGTCACTCAATATGAAGCTATCATGCCAATTTCTGAACCACATCACTTGGCAAGCTGCGTTTATGGCATCTGGCTTTTTCTGTTTTTCTCTCTCTCTCTCTCTCTCTGTGTGTGTGTGTGTGTGTGTGTGCGTGTGCGTGTGCGTGTGCGTGTGTGCGTGTGCGTGTGCGTGTGCGTGTGTGTGTGTGTGTGTGTGTGCGCGTGTGTGTGCGCGTGTGTGCGTGTGCGTGTGTGCGTGTGTGTGTGTGTGTTTAGTTACCTTAAATTTTCTAAAAAATCTACGGTTCAAAAACTCTAAAGAATATCCCCTATGCTTCTTTGAACAAAATGCATGTGGGTTTCGTATATAAGATGTGTACAAGCATTTTTCGCCCAGCACTGATAAAAAAATATTATAACACTACAGCTATAGTCAGCGAAGATACCTAGATAAGGAGCTAAATTTGGGAAAAATTGCTAGAATAGCTACTCGTAGCTAAACAAAGTTTTTTGGTAGCTGGCAGAGTCCAAAAGTAGCTAGACCTAGCTACAAAGTAGCTAAATTGGCCACACCGGGTCCCGGCCGTCTCCGCTGCTCGCTTAAATACCTTCTTGCTAGTTTCCAGAAATTTCTTCTGTGCGTTGCACAGTCAAGGCTGGCAAAAGGGCGCGACGTTTCGAGGACCATCGACATGACCATCAGAGACAAATGGCGTAACTCTATCATGACGCCCCTTGAACAACTTTCTAGCGATATCTTGTTCATGCAAGGAGGTTGGTCGGCGAAACTGCGCTTCCGAGGCGGAAATACAGTGCGCCCGAGGAGTCCTCTGATGTTTGCTTTCCTGTTTTACATTGACCTTGGCGCGGCACTATGGCGCCTGGTATCGTTGCTGTCATCGAAATTCGGAGGTGCGCGATTTCTTGAGCACTCGTTTGTCACACACGTGACGTTCCCACATGCGCGCCGCGATTGTAACGCTCCGTAAAATTCAGTGCAGAAACAGTATGCTTTCATTGCTGTGATTTATGGAAGCAATAACAATACTCATCGGTAATTGCTCGTGCTGCCGAACGCAACAGGTGTTTGATAATACACTGACCTTTTCATTCACGCTGCACACCCGGCCAAATGATATGATTATTTCCACGCGTTCGTTAAGGAGCACAGCAGTCCCAGTGTGCATAGGCGCGCAAGCTATGTTACGGGGTATTCCGTACCTGTAGCAAGAACAAAATTACCAATACTTGATAGAAATTTAAAAAAACCTCGCATAGGATGATATTCAGGGCTATCTACAACTTTCTCACTGGAAGTTTTTGCCATCTTCCTTGTTTGAAAGGAAAACTAATAATGCCTAATGAGGCGAATAACAAGAATACAAAAAGTAGTGCCGCATACTACAGGCAACGGTCATCAACATGCATTTGGTTGCGTCGTCATCGAGTTTGTCAGCATATTTTTAAACTCTATTTATAGTAGTCTCATGCACCATGCACGCCTAGTGACGAAAATTTCGATATTACCCTAAAGATACGGTGACGACTGTCTCACTCGTCTAAAAAATGGGTATTGCAAAAGTCGTTATGCACTATACAGCTCTCCATTATAAACAACGACCCTCAGGAGAACAATTAAAGGTTATTAAAGTAGCATTGTTAATTATTCGCAGTGGAGTTGTTTAAGCGGCAGCAAATTATTTCGCCATGGCATATATTTACTGCTACAGGATTTTTAGCAAAAATCTGTATTGTCTGAAAAGGACTCGGGAACTGTGCTAACTATATATCGTCCATTACATGCTCTGCAAACAATGCCAACTCATGCGTGTTTGCAGCGGTGCTCTTCAACGCCCAGATATCACCTCAGTCACCCGTTTCCCACTGTGCAGAAGTCCGCTGACCAAGTTATCGTTGAAATAATGTGCTTGCTGCATCCGCGCGCATGCCCGTGGTGAAATCAATATACTTGCAGCTTCTGCTTGCTTCAACTAGTTTTTTTTTTCTTTTATTCCTAATTTTAATGGTTTTTGTGTTTCGTTTTGTACATTACTGTCTTGATGATGGAATAGCCGGTTCTAACGTAGCGTACCTTCCCATATACTGCCAAATATAAATAAAAAATGCACAAGCAGATTGATTGATATGTGGGGTTTAACGTCCCAAAACCACTATATGATTATGAGAGACGCCGTAGTGGAGGGCTCCGGAAATTTAGACCGCCTGGGGTTCTTTAACGTGTACCCAAATCTGAGCACACGGGCCTACAACATTTCCGCCTCCATCGGAAATGCAGCCGCCGCAGCCGGGATTCGAACCCGCGCCCTGCGGGTCAGCTGCCGAGTACCTTAGCCACTAGACCACCGCGGCGGGGCAATGTACAAGCAGTGCAGTATAGCTTCATTCACTTACAGGCTGAACACCCAACGTGCAGTTAAATTTTTATTGTTTTGTTAGTAGTCATAAAGTTAGTACGGCCACAAGGTCTTATAATTAACATTGCTTAAAACGGGAAACAGGTACTTGCATACTGAGAAACTGCGAGGGCGAAGGCAATGCCGAAACTGCCCCTTGCTCCTTGCCAGAAAAACATCCCCGAATATTAAATCACCCAAAGGCGGTCATATGCTCATGATGTCACTAGCCGTCTCCGACAACTTGTTCATATATAGTTAACATCTTCGTGGCCTGTAGACTTCTGGCTGCAGGCGTAACTGAAGCGTCGTGGTAGGTAGCGTAAAATTTTACCAAGGACAAGTACAAAGAAGACATGCCAGCAGCGCCTATTTCAACTGATTCTTTGGGAGATGGGCAAAAATACATATATGTGCAATGAAACCAAAACAAAAGCAAGCTCCAGGGGCAAGACGGACAGCCATCAATTTGTGTCCGTAAAAAAATATCATGAAGATGGTTGAAATATCCGGAGCCTTTATACTATAACGCACCTCATAATCAAGTCGTGGTTAGCGCACGTAAAACCCTGTAAATAATAATAATAATATTAATAACAATAATAATAATAATAATAATAATAATAATGAGTACCCCACCAAGATAGCGTAGTCTTTTTGTAGTAAGTTAAATTGATAATGTGCTCGCACACGTGGTGTCGACACGTTTCAATTAGGCTTCATCAATGAAATGGGTTGAGAATTCCCTGTTGCAATAACAACAAAACACCTGTTACAATATGGCGCTCACCCACAATCGCTACAATATATAGCTCGGCGTCCATGGGCAGGTTTTCGCACCTTGTAGTCATGCTGTCTAATCCACTGATTAACACATCTTTCGGCTTTTATTGTGAGGCAAGAAAAACAAATCCTCCGCCAGCGCCATAAAAATATAGCATAAACATATAGCCATAAACATATAGGGCCTTTACGACCAACCTACAGGCGCAACCAATTACTTTCACACGAAAAATTGTTTCCGAGTACATCTCTTGCGTACCGGTGCGTCTGTCGTTTAAGGAGCCTGGAACATTTTTTTGAGTAACCACGGATTTATTTCACTGCAACAGCGTATTACCTTCCAAATTCAACACCGCGGAAGTTTTAAGAATCCCTCTAGCACTAGCGGAGTTCAAAAAAATTGCCCGCAGCTTCCCTCGGGGGAACACTGAGGAGGATGCGGAAGCATGTAATTGGTTAACGGGTGTTAAATTGCGACTTACTTGGGTCGATGGCTAAATTGGTTAACGTGGTTGTGAAATGGGGTGTTAAATGAGTGAACACGTACGGCACGTATGCGAAAGGGCGGTGTTTTATTTATTGCGACGAACTTTGAGGACGATGGCTTTGTGGTCGGTAAAGTAAAGAGTGAGTGGATCGGGTTGCATCGGTCGTAGGTCGAAATTTGCAAAGACGTGGTCGATGCAGGTTCCGCGAATGGTGGTCGGCTGGTGGTGTTTGCAGTCGTCGTGCGTTGCGCCTTTCAGCGAGTGTCGCGACGCCATGTATTCGACTATCCAATCGTCCTTGATGACGTCGACGTTGAAGTCGCCAACTAGCATGAACGGTCGATTGCGGTTCCGCCAACAGTTCGGCCGGCGCTGGTCGAAAGGACGTCGATCATTCTGTTTGTGGATTCGTTGGCATTCATTTCACGGCGACTTCGGACGTCGACGCGCCGTACAAACCAACGGACGAGCGGCAACTGAGCGCGCGAGCGCCGACCTTGAGTATATATACAGCGCGACGGCGCATGCGCTGTCAGAAGTCGAATGTTCTCGATGGAGAAGCGCGCGCGGCACAGATGGTGGGCGACGGCGCGACGGCGCATGCGCGCGCGTCAGCTGTCGAATGTTCGAGAAGCGGTGCGGACGGCGCGGACGGCGCACTACAAGGCGCGAGTATAAGATGCTTCCGCATCTGAAAATTTGTCACACGCTTTAATCACACTCTTTCTTTTCTCGTCCCTACAAAAGCGCTCGAAGCTGAGCAGGGAGGGATAGGAGGGGCAAACGAAAAACGTCACTCATGCCTCGTGACCTTGGCTATTTTTTTCTTTCTTTTTTCTTTGAATACGCGGCTTTGTCAGGGCTCCGGCAACTGGATGAAAGAGCGCACGGGTACGGCCCGCCGCGTCCAACCTACCTGCATATTGGGAGATCGCAAAAATTATGCCGATCTATAAGTCAGGAGACACTGATGTACCATCCAACCACAGACCGATTTCCCTTACGAGCACATCATGTAAAACTTTGGAGCACATTGTACTCACGGACTTCACCACATATTTCAAAGAAAACATTCTGGTTGATGTTAGACATGGTTTTAGAAGGGGCTTATGGCCAGTCACTCAGCTTACCGAGGTGCTTCATGATCTTGCAGTAGGTATTACCAACCATAATTAAACAGGTGCACTTCTATTAGACTTCATTTATGCTATTGGCTGTGTGTGTCATACCAAAATATCTGACAAAATTACTGCTGTGATTGATGACAGTCTCAACACTGCATAGATGAAAATATTTTTATTTGATCGATCCCAATTTGTAATTATCGAAAACATCTCATCTGCTCCTATGCCGGTGACTTCACGCATCCCACGGGGCTCAGTAATGGGTGCGCTGGTAATATTTATTTTCCTCAATTACATAACAACGGGCATTGATTGTAAACTGTTCGCAGACGAGTGTACAATATATCAGGAAATACGCAACAGTTAACATCACGTTTTAGTCAATAGCACTGTAACGAAAATAACCGATTGGTGTAACAGGTGTCAAATGAGCTTTAATGCGAAAATCAATTTTAAATTAGCTTTCATAAAATGGGATTCATTGTGCAATGTGTTGATTGTAGTTATAAACAAAAACAGTTGTCAACCGGGGCTTACTTGCATCTATGTGTATGCTGCCTTCATCTCAGTCGACTGTCTGTATACAAGCATGAAACAGCTCGCATGATTCCAAGAGCTAAAGTATTTATTACAGTAGACTGAAGCAGCTTACGAGAATATAGAGCACCACCCGAGAAGCTTTTGTTGTACTGGAATTGCAAGCAGTCCACCATGGGTGAAAATATAGGCCTAAGGCAACAGATAGGCATCATTTCCTCGAAAAATCGCTGCAATTAAAATACTTGTTTCCTACAGATCGTGCAGAGCAACTCGCAAACCTTATTTATCTAATGAACACATATCTACGAAACCTCGCCACTGAAGCTTTATGGCACTGCCCACATGCAAGTCACTGCTCATAATCTTTAAATAAAGCCAGCTGTCTCGTTGCATCACATGATTCTGCACTATTTGGTAACACAGTGCACACTTTATGCGTGTATTATAACATTCAGAACATCTATGTTCAAACAAGTATTTTAATTGACAGGTGCAGTACTAACTGCACGCAGCTCGAGACAATCAGTGTTGCACTGCCTATTGAGCAGGTCGCTTTCGTTGCATAGCCATCTAGCCTGATTACTCAGGATCAATCACAATCGCAAATGCACCGCGCCCCGTGTTAACGTTACAGGTAGCGGCACCACACACACTACGCGTCCATTATTCGTAGCGTAGCGAACGCATGAGGTCTACTTACATATGTAGCATTAAACTGTGGGATTCTGCACTACTCTAAGCGGTTATCAAAAGGAAATAAAGAGAAAAGTACCGACCCGTAACTGTCTCTCCTTACGAGGGCACCTGAACTGGTTGGCAGAGGGATGGAGTAGAAGAAGGGGAGTGAAAGAGATAGGAGGAAAATAGAGGATGATAGTAAGAAGAGAACCCGCACATGCAGGTAGGGAAGAGATAGGAAAGATGGAAATGGTCACAGAAGATCGAGGACGGGGTGGGCCGATCTGGCGAGAGCTACACAGCACCAGAGATGATGGACGACACGCCGATCGGTGAGGGCAACGAGGCACAGTCAATCGAGACGACTGACGGCACCAAGAGTTCGCATGTGACGAGATGATTGGTGAGATCTTCACGGGCAGGAGATCGTGGTCGACGTAAAACCGTTCAGCTTGAGTTCCTCTGAACGAATCCTGCACGCCTATCGAGAAAACCGCAGCGTATTAGGACGCGATGTGTGCACAAGTACGGCTTGCATACTGTTACACCGCGCAGATAGAGACAAGTAAAGCACCAATCTGATGAAGTGTGATGCTTTCATATCCAATTTGGCTAGTGCGGCGCTTTCCACCGAAACATGAGCCACTGAACCCTATCCCTGAAATGTCTACGAGCAAGCATCTCGAAGACGCATGTTTTTATGGGGCCGAGGAGAATATTTAACCGCTTTCACAATTACAGCTCAACTCGTTGCGCAGTTGCACAGTGTCCCGAAACAGCTTTGCCGCTCTCGCTGCAGCGCTCACCGCTAGCAGATGACAGGGCGCGCAAGGATACACTTAGATGTGCTCGCCCTCCTGATTGGTTTAGAAATCCTGTAGCTTCTACAGTGCTGCATGGAACTTCTGGAACGGAGTATAGTTCCCGAAACACCACTGCGGCGCCACCAGGGGGGGGGGGGGTGCAGTTTTCGCAAGGGCCTACGGAATCACGTACGCGGCGCGCTTGTGGCAGTTACAATTGAACGCGTGCATTTCTGTGCGACCCGCGAAATCTTTTAATATCCGTCCAGCGTGTGCCCACCAGGTAATTACCGATCTTGCTTTTACATAGCTGCAGCCCTTGCTACTTTTCGGTATTGTCTTGCCCGAGAATCATGGAGCCTTGCACACCGATCCTGTTTCGCGGAAGTAAGAATATTGAGCTCATTTTACTCGGATCCTACAAGATCACAACTAACTGATCTGGAAGAGCTACACCTTTCCTAATGCATCGAAATTCATTATAGTAAATGTTAGTATGTCGCTCCAGAAAACGTTGCTTCAGATTAAATCTTTTCGTTTAGAATAAGCGACCTCAGCAATTGCAGTTGCCACAGTTCATTTAACACAAAATAAGATAGACTTTTTACTTCCTTCAAACAAGTCTATAGTATTCATACAAAACAGTATCAGATGTAACAGCCACGAAATATAATTAGCATGTGTGCGATCTTATAAGAGTGGACTCGAGCCTCTTTGAAATTTCAGTGACTGTAACTTCAGTGCTGGCAATCGAGTGAGCAGTTATGAAGTGAATATTATGTAAACTGTGAGACGATAAGAGCGATGAAAGGCTAAATATGCGAACACAACTGTTTGCGTTCCTGCGATTTCGAATGTTTTTGTGTATTTTCCTTCACGACGTTCTTAATGATAATGCAACCTATTCAACCTTACATTCCACAGTGAACACATAATCAGAACAAATTGCGTGAAAATATTTTGTTTCTTCTCAATTTAGGGCTGATCCTGGAATTTTTTAATTTTTTTTACTTCTTTACACCTTTGCGCAAAAACCAGTTGAGAATTGCTTCACAGCTAGGTAGGCAGTGTTTTTCAAGGAGAATATGCGAGTGAGTGCATATTAGTTGGCTACAATTGCTCTCACACACAAAAAACGCCCCATTCCACGACCGACAAGCACATATTTACGTTCCCTCTCCCCAAGCCGCTGCCTGCAAACGTTGTCGCATCCAGGAGTTTTGGAACCACCTTTCCGTTTTCTCTTATCAGTGGTTTTTTTCGAATTCCCAACTAATCTATAGTTTTCTCATAATGCCTACCTTGAAGCACTTGGCACCTTTGTCATTAGTTCCGGTTATTTCCGAACGCTGTTTCGTTGTGGGGTCATGCATCTCCCGCAAGGTCATGTGGAGCTGATGTTCGTTTTCGTAAAACAGCTCGAGCACTCCTTCCAGTGAAGAAGTTTGGCTTTTTGTGGTCATTTGCGGAACGGCACATAGACTCAAACTTACATCTGCAAAACATACGATGACAAAAAGGTGCCGAAAAGCAGCTGGTGGGTGACAAGATTTTATATATGAAAAAAAAAATATATACTGGCTGCCGACACAGACGTTGGGAGCCACTAGCTGGGAGATTGTGAGGAGGGTCGTTTCGGATAGAGCTGTGGTAGGAAAAAGAAAGCATAAATAATCTGCTATAATTGTCTCTGTTTACTTTTCACGTTTTTCGTTATTCTTGTTTTATTCTGCCTCCATCTTGTGCGCCCAACTTTTGGCTTATGTGTCTATTGACAATTAAACCATCCATTCGGTATTTTCATAGTAGCCTCTCCACGGGCACTGGCGAATCCCGATAGCACTTCAACACGTTTGTCTTCTGGCTGTCCAACATGCGGTTCCGTCATTCATTATGTTTGTTTGTTCTACTAAGTATCATCGGCAAATTGGCCCCTGTGCTCGCTGAAACGAAGGCACGTGTATACTCGACTGCCCTACAGCAGCCATCGCTTTGCGGTGTGTAAACATTGAAACATGCCATGGTAGTCACTTGACGCGGCCATATATATATATATATATATATATATATATATATATATATATAGATATATATATATATATATATATATATATATATATATATATATATATATATATATATATATATATATATATATATATATATATATACATATATATATATATATATATAGCCGAAATGCTGGAAGAAGTTCACTATGTTGTAAAATAGCCTCGTAACAATTTCATTTTTCATTCTCCCGTAAGGACACACATGATTGAGTGATTACCGTTGAGATGGAAAACTACGCCTACCCCAATGTGCAGCCAAGAGTGACCACTGTAGAAAGTGTGGGGGTGCTCTGCCCCCCCCCCCCCCAACTTTTCTTAGTGGGGGCTCAAGGCCCCCCCCCCCAGCTGATACGCCTGTGGTGCCAACATTTTCTTGCCTAGTATGAACTATGAGAAAATTCGTACGCCACTTCTAATGATGTTAACTTTCGCATCCTCTTCAATACAGTTGCGAGGACAGCGTCACCATGTTTGTAGAAACGACTTTGATTCAGCGTTTAAAGCTGAATTACTTTCTGTGAATAACATAAAAAATAGTCTCATCATGTTTCTTTCATATGCTTTCAGCATATAAAATATGTGAACATATACTACAAGCGTTCATAAAATTAGTTTTCAAGCATTTTTGTTAAAAGAACACGAAAGTGCTGAATGAACATCACAAAAATTGAAATACTTTAGTTTAACACATCTTCATAAATAGAACAATGACCTCGTCACACGTTCAGTGCCATATATTCCAGCTACATGCATTGTAGATTTTCCTTCAGCCTCAAAGGAAGAAGCTGGTTCTGAAAAAAAAAAAACGTCCGGTGCTCGGCGCGCAGACGAAAATTCAACTCAACATAGCGCCTACGTACTCTACTAAATACGCACTTTATCATCACTGCGATAAATGAGATTAAAAAAACACTGATTAGAACAACTGAGTGGGTCACTGTTGTGACACCTGCTAATTTGCAGCGGCTGCTGCCCCGAGGAAGCCGCCGCCACTCGTTTCCTCGTTTAGATCAGTTGTCGCCAAACACAAAATTTTACTTTCAATGCGTGCGCCGCGGCCACGCACTCGCGACCAACCGCTGAGAAGTATTGACGGCAGTAACAAACGTGGCAAAAATGGCGGCTATGACGTCATCATAACTTGTTTTATAAACTGTAGCATGGTGATGCAAGGGATGTAGGGAGGTCCCCATAGAATTCTTGTTGATGGTTTCAATACCACCGAAATTCAAGCTCGGAAATTGCTGTAAATACCTTCCAAGCTATATCCATTGGTAATATCTTGCACATTACATAGACATGTTCACGGGAATCAATCTTGCAGGCCATATCAGCCGGGAAATTTGGTGTCAGTACCCCTTCAACGTATATATGTGCACCATGCCTGCTGATATTGCAAGTGCAACCACCGTAACCCCCCAACAAAGTTGGCCGATGGTTCTTATAACGACGCTCACTCATTCTGAATGTATCAAAAAATACGACAGTCGCACACTCTTTCACGTTTTAGTTTTGGCTTTGCTGCTGAATTTGAGTGAATTTCACTACTTCCCAATTATTATCAGAGGCCACTTTTTCGAAATCTAATAGCTGCAATTGGCTCTTCGCATAAGGTGCCTGAGTTCTCCCATTAACATAATCACCCAACTCCACTATTAATAAGGTTACTTCAGTTAACTTTCTTAACTACTACTCTGAATGTTGCCTTCAGCGGTCTTAAGATGCCCACGGCTCCACAAGGTATTGTGAAGTCATCGCCTTTTTATCATTTTAGAAGACTTTTGAAACATTTTTTTGAAACGCCGTAAACATGTGTATGCGCATCTCGCAATAAACTTTAAGTTAAAGCTCTGCTGGTCTGTCTTCTTGGTATCTGTCCTTGTAATCTTTCGTGCTAAATGATGGATCGTTACCAATTAGCTCGATCATATCGTCTGTTAAGACGCTTAGGCACACAATTTACAGTAGTGCAACGGCAGGCCTACACAAAAGTGACTGAATTTGTGTCGACCTTTCATTTTATTTCCAGGTGATAGTCATGGTCTTACAGCTGCTTCCTCCCGGCGCCGAAGCCTACGTGATTTTGGATGACGAAATAGAGAAATAAAGCGAAATCGGCCCCTGGCCTGTAAAATGTCAATGTTTCTGATTGAACACTGCTTAGTGCTTCCAGTTTCAACTTGTTAAAATAGCTGACGCAGCGTTGTGGGCCTCTTTGTTTATACAGGATCTGGCGCGGAACAATCCAGCCGTGCCATGCTTCTAATATGCACTGGCAGTTGAATTCCAAGGAAATGTAGTAATGTTCAGGTTTTATACACGTGATGCAATGTGTATACGACATTTTCAACGGCGAAGCAATGTTGAAAATGTGTGTTCTTCCTCGTGCAAAAAGCTGTGTTTTCTTCGAGTAAAACTACGAAACGCAACCAAAGACGTCAAACTGATGGCATATAAAACTATATTCGGCCTGTTCTGGAGTATGCTGCCGTAGTTTGGAGTTTCCATCAAAAAGGCCTAACAAATGAGCAGGAAAGAATCCAAAGACTTGGAGCCAGGTTCATATGTTCAAAATACAAAAAAACAGACTCAGTTACCGAGATGCTAAAATCATGTAAATTTGAACTGCTTGGAATTAGGCGACAGAGTTATAGAATAAAATTATTATTTCAGATTCTCTAGGGTCAAATAAATATTGATAAAAGTATGTACATACGGGAACCTGGTAGAATTAGGAGAAGAATAAACTATAGTGCAGCCATTAGAACATATGTCACCCGCACAAACGTCTTTCGGTATTCGTTTTTCCCCAATATTATCGAAAACTGAAATGCGCTACCTGCACATATTACTGAGTGCACAGATGCAAGGGCTTTTGAACATTTGCTTGACAACTATATGTTACCTAAAAATCGTTGGATGATGTGGTGATGCTTTTCTTTCCTTTTGTCACGCCATTGTTAATGATTTTTTGTTATTGTTGACAGTTGACATAACTTGAGTGTTTTTATATACCAATTATTACTTTTATATACTCCCTCCCTGTAATGACCCACAAATGTGGGTTAACAGTATGCTCAAATAAATAAATAAATAAATAAATAAATAAATAAATAAATAAATAAAATGGAAGAATTACGAGTGTAAGAATACTGTATTTTTCGAATGCGAACACGAATAAGGAGCTCAACCATCGTCATCGCATAACCACCGTTTTCACGGAGAGGAAGAGCGTAGCCTCGAACAGGTGCATTTTCGTCACTGTCTCTTTCTCTCCCGGCTGTTCGGGAACTGCTGCTGATGTGTGAGGATTGTGGCGTTTTGCATGCGCGGTGCGTGAGAGGCCAGCGTGTTCCTCTCCCTTTTTTTCGATGTATTGACGAAGTTGTGCTGCCGAAAATTGAAATATAGAAAGAGAACAGGGGAGCTATTCATGCGGTGTCCAATTCATACACATGTATAATTCGGTCTACCCTGATTGACTGGAGCGTGCCGCCTGTTTCTGGGCATTATTCCGCAACATCCTTTTGACGTCTCGCATCTTTCACAGCTGTCGACACTAATGAGAAAGATGAAATGCGTTTCGTCACAATGAATGCTGCCCCCAAGGACCCGCTTTTTCGCACATCTCTGAGGACGTGCATGGACTCCAATCACGTTAGCCCTTGAATTAGGTTTAACGCCACTGCCCTCCTAACACCCATGAGAGGTATGTACACATTCCCTGCATTGCTCTTCAAACATCTCAACACGTTCAAACGCAGGTTCGTTTAAGTTTGAGAGTCCTGTTACTCTACATTTCATCCACTTAGTTTCTTTTTACGCTGGGAATGTGCTGGTGGGTTTGCTGCACCGACGTGGTCAGTGCATCATGACGTCACTCTTTTTTTTGTATAACTGAACGCGCTTCGGTGAATTAGACTTGTCGACGAAGTGCAAACCACAAGAACAGCTCCCACAGTCGACAGACTAGTATGGTGCTGTATGTGCCTGTGGCATTTATTGAAAGCACAAAAAGCTAGAGGCAAAGACATGCAAGGAGCACTTTGCTTCGTAATTGTTTTACTTAGGTGACAGGCATTCTTCTTCAACAAATATTTTGTTGGAGAAGTGGTGTCTGTCCTTGTGGCCATTTGTTCATTACACCACTTTGTGATTCTGGTGAGGTGCTGGTACACTTCATTATTTGCAGCGAAGAAGCTACGTCGAAGGTGACGGTTATTACAGAAAATAATTTTCCCAGACTTGTTCTGTTGTAACATCAATATTCCCAATTTGTACGCAGCAGCACGTGAGTTGCAATGGCTGCGTTGCATTGACTGAATTTCAATGCTGAGTTGCAATCTAAGTGCGTCGAGTTTCAAGATTACAGGATGAGCATTTTGAAAACTGCATGTGAGAAAGGCCTGCATGACATAAGTGTTCTTTGCCTCAGGAAAATGCTCCGCCGTGGTGTTCTCGTGTCTAAGGAACCCGGCTGCTGACCCGCAGGTCGCGGGATCGGATCCCGGCTGCGGCAGTTGCTTTCCACATGGAGGCGGAAATGTTCTAGGCCCGTGTGCTCAGATTTCTGTGTACGTTAAAATCCCCAGGTGGTACAAATTTGCGGAGCCCTTCACTACTGCGTCTCTCATAATCATATGGTGGTTTTGAGACGATCAACTCCACATATCGATCAATTTGGCTCAGCAACGTACCTATAGCGTTTCTTCGACGGAACGTAATTTCTCAACTTGTCAATGGGGTGACGATAACTGGGGCAGTTTCATGACAACCACTTTTTTTTCTCCGCAGCCTGAGTGTCGTGAATAATCGAATAACCACTGTTGAAGCCAGGTAATTACCTGCTGCACTCATCGGGGATGCTTCTTAACAAACAAACAAAAAACGATGTGACAACAATGTCACCTAAAACGGGTGGATTTTCGACATATCGCTAACGGCACTGCTCGTACAAAAGAACTTTCACCATGCCATGCTTGCAGATCCGTTTATTTTGATTTTCTTTTTGCGTTTCTTCCACGCGGAAGTTTGAGCTCATCCATCGCGCATCCGCTTGTTATCTTGCGCAACTATCACAAGCTTTTTACTACTACAACGGCAAGAATCAACCGTCATACGTGTTCATGTTGCTTTTATTTCATAAACTTTGTATTGCGACGTTATGAGCCAAACCAGAATATATGCCAGCAAGTGCTCAGTTAAGGTAAACCGTAAGAATCACGGAAAAGAAACATGACGGTCATTTTGAACCCTAATACGCGCACTTGATTGATTGATTTGTGGGGTTTAACGTCCCAAAACCACTTCTGATTATGAGAGACGCCGGAGTGGAGGGCTCCGGAAATTTTGACCACCTGGGGTTCTTTAACGTGCACCCAAATCTGAGTACACGGGCCTACAACATTTCCGCCTCCATCGGAAATGCAGCCGCCGCAGCCGGGAATCGAACCCGCGACCTGCGGGTCAGCAGCCGAGTACCTTAGCCACTAGACCACCGCGGCGGGGCTACGCGCACTTTCAGGGCAGCTGGAAATCGGCGTAAGTATTCGCTCGTCTCCATTTACGTTTCGCCCATTGCTTCGAGAGTGGTCGGAAAAGTCAACGCTAGTGCATACTCCCAGGACTCCACAGGGCCAGCAATAACAAAACACTTTAACCAATACCCACTTACACGTGCTGCCTAAGCAATGCGTTGAAATTGTATTCACCTCTTATCTGTCGTGAGCACTGCAGTGGGAACGTCTTCCCTACTTTCTGTTTCAGAAATTTCGATGCTGACAGTGTAGTGATTGCTTACTAGCGCCTTTACACTCTCGAAGGGCTGCTGTGTTTTGACCGTGTAAAATCGGGCATCAGTATATTTTTCGAGACGTCAATTGTTCATTTTCAATAAGACCTCCCAATTTCTTTTCAGTTTCTTCAGCGCAATGGCATTATGGAAGCTCAGCCGATTAATCTCAAGTGAGGCCATAGTTAGATACTTTATCTTTGTTCAGCACTCACTGAAGAAATCGCAGCATATTCATGCAGTGAATGATTATGAGTGGGGTGAAGCGCTGGAGCGTTTCATCGCTAAACTCTGAACAATCCGCGAATATCGCCCACTACAACATCAAAGATGTGACAAAAAAGAAATTTTATTATTGGTAAGTAGTAGCTGTAGGTCGCTTCCATTCCCCCTTCATTATAATGGCTTTATGGTCGTTGGAGTGATGGATCGGTGATTGGGCAAAGCGGAATGTTTGCGAGGACTAAGTAGTGGGCAATTTGCTCAGGCGGAACTATAGGCGGTCACGTAGAAACAAGGAATGGGCGCAGTGGAAAAATCTATGGTTCTTTAACGTGCACCTGGATACAAGTACACAACCATCTTGCATTTAAAATCGGCTACTTCTCAGCAGTATTGGCTTTATGGTCGCTGATATGGTGGATCAGTGAAAAGGTGTAGTGGGATGTTTGCAAGGTGGCTACATACACCAACGGAGGAAGCATAGACCCACACCCTAAGGAGCTTCGCCCCTAAAATACCTTTTCTCAATCATCACGTGGCTTTGGGACGTTATTATTATTATTCTGACTTATATCACGAACTTTTCCTTTTCTGTTCTCTACCCACACAACTCTAACCAGATTGATCTGGGTACTGTGCTTCAAAAGGAGAAAACTTAGCAAAATTGATGAAATAGTGGACGCTCCAGCAATAGGCGCTCTAGTGATCTGATATTCTCAATTATCCTGACAACGGCCCTCATGATTCAAGACAGATTGAGAAGGCGAGTAATAACTTCACCCAAAGTATTTTATCCCTCACCTATGCGAGTATTGGCACTTCTTGTTTCCTTGGTGTAGCGATTTCTGTTAAACGCGAAATGTAGTCTAGTTACTTTTAAGAAATTACGCTCTCGCTTTCCGAAATTGAACCATAGTATATACGCACAGAGGTGGTTCAGCTCCTTCCCCTCATCTCTAGTGTTGTAACAAGGACGAAACAACTGAAAATTATTTCTTATGCATCCGCTTCAATTTACTAAGGGAAAACATTTTCAAAACGGTGTTTATTCGAATCGGATTGGACTTCGTCATTTCAAATATTATATTCTTGGGAGCCCCTCATTGTCATTTAACCGTAGACTTCCGTTCTACGGTGAAACTTCTGTAAACTCAGTTAGTTTCATTAAGTTAGTTTAATTGTTATATAAACCTTTTGTCCTACAATTATTATGTGAACACTTTTTATATAAATAATTAGTTTCTTGGCCAGCCCCGAAGAGTGAGCGTGAGCCATACATATAGGTAATATTCATCCCCCCCCCCTCCCGCAGGGGCGTCTGTGCAAGCAGGCGTTTCGTATGTAGCGACACGATGGACCCGAGCTAACGGGGGGGGTCGACTCTCTCCCACGCCAATCTGTACATAGCTTTGCCGTTTCCGGGAAAATAGGATCTTATGGGTTGAGCCGAAGCCAGGTGATTGGACCTTTAAGGCCCCCCGGCAGTGGCGACACACCCCTTTGACCCCGGCTTCACGTAGAGGGCACCCCTGGGCTGACCTACCCAGGGGAAATCGGCAGTCACCTCTCCCTGTCTCCTTCTCTCTTTCCATCTTCGTCTTTTCTACTACTTTTGATCTTTCCTGTCTTCTCCTCCCTTCTTTTTACTTCCACAATTCTCGGCGGCAAGGCTTCACCTGTTGTAGATATCCAACCTTGGGTAAATATATCAGGTTATACCGACTATGTGCGGCTGGCGCTTGCGTCTTCGTGTTTCGCAGCATCCCCTTGTTGGGCTCGGTGGTGGGTGGCTGGCATGGCCGCAGAATAAGCTACGTAATTCATTGGAGCTCCTAGCCCTCTAACAACCGATCGCTCCTCCAAGAGGCGGCGCACCGATGCAGTTTTTAAATTTCTACCAAGCAAGAAAGATAACTTCCCGAAATACCACATCATCCACTGTGAAAGTACGGAAAAGAAAGCTAGAAGCATTTCATCTTTCCTTGTGAAAAATGCCTTATAGAAACGCTAGTGCGGGATACAAAGCCACAAAGACCACCAGTGGTGACCTGCTACTTGAAATAAAAGACCACGCACAGTACCAGAGACTGCATAACCTTACATCACTTGGTGATCAGCCTATCACAATCACACCGCATCAACCCATGAACACCGTGAAGGGTGTTGTATTAGAGGGAGACCTGATTGACCTCTCTGATGAGGAACTTCTAACTGGCTGGAAAGACGAAAGTGTGATCCAGGTGCAGCGCATCAAAACAAGAAGAGATAAGAAAGAAACCCCAACGAAACAAATCATACTCATTTTCGCATCTAGCACTCTTTCAACTGAAATAGCAAAGGGATATCTTAAACTGCCCTTCAGACCATGCATGTCCAACCGGCGGTGCTGCTTTGAGTGTGAGAGGTTCGGGCACGGCTCCCAGAGCTGCCGAGATCAGCTACCTGCGCCAAATGCGGCACCAAGGTCATACCACTGACGATAACTATAAGTTACCATTCCCCTGCGCAAACTGTGAGGGTGACCATCCCGCATATTCCAGGTTATGCGAGGCCTAGAAAGGGAAAAAAATAATAACCACATATTATGAATTGAACATGAGCTTCCGTGGAGTGTGGCAGCGCATTTCCCAGCATATTTCAGGGAACACATCGTATGCCTAAGTGGTGTTAGGGGGGTCAGCACCACTTCGGTTTTCGGCAATGTCTTAGATCACGCCTATAGCGTGCCGAAGCAAACCCCAGAAGCCTCACGGGGAGAGCAACCTCGGCTGCCCCACTTTCCCTAAATACAGCCCCACCGATGGCCCCTGTGAATTCTGGCAGCAGCCCGGACACCACACAAACTAAAGAGGTCCCCTCGACCTCAAGCCCGGTGTGGTCAAATGCTCCGTTTTTCGCGACGAAGCCTACAATGAAAACAACATTGTCTGTCGTCTCTCCTGGGGCGATGTACACATCCAGTGCACCGGCGCAGACGGCGTTAAAGGAGCGACGAGGTCCCCTCGACCACTCTAAAGAAGACAAAGCAGTAATTACAGGGCCTCCTAAAGGCTCTGTAAGATAAGTCACTTTTCTCTTTGAGACGCCAGCCACACTCATTTCGTATGCACAGCACTTCTTTTCTCCCAATATAGAGACACAAATTATACAATCAAACGTCAGAGGACTGTCTTCGAAATCTCTACGTCCAAGAACTTCTAAACAAGCACTCTTCAAAAGTGCTGTGTGTACATGAAACGCACCTAACATCCAAGCCTTGAATGTTAGGTGTGTTTTTTTGTTAGGTGTGATACAAATTTTTTGCGTCAATATGTTGTCTTTCGAAAGGACACAGATGATGTTGTGGCGTCATCTGGTGGCATAGCCGTTATTGGTAATCGATTAGTAGCATGTACTCGTGCTCCACTGCTAACATCCCCAGAGACAGTGGCTGTTCAAGCAGTTCTATTGAATAAGCTCGTCTCCATCTGCTCTCTATACATACCGCCGCAATACCACCTGGAAAGATATGAATTCCAGTCTTTATTAGATGAGTTACCAGAACATTATCTGGTTCTTGGGGACCTGAATGCGCACAGCGGTTTATGGCGTGACTGTCGATGTGATGCACGAGGTCGTCTCATCGAACAGTTCCTCTGTTCATCAGGTGCTTGTCTGTTGAATAGGAAAGAGGCAGCATAATACAACCTTGCAAACGAAACTTACTCCTCCATAAACCTGAGTATTGCATCTGGCTAAATTATACCATAACTCCAATGAAAAATTATAAATATTTCCTATGGAGTGACCATTTTCTTGTCCTTTTGAGTTCAACAACATCACACGCATGTCCTTCACGAGTTCTCAAATGGCTGACCTACAAAGCCGACTGGGAACAGTTTTATAACATTACTTATTTAAGTTGGACAGACATATGTGGGTTAGGCATAGATAGAGCTGTGCAGTACTTCACAGCTTTCCTTGTTGACGCAGAGGCCAAGTGCATCCCGCAAACATCTGGACTGCCCGGCAAGCGACGCGTTCCAGGGTGGAACACTGAGTGCCGTAACGCGCGAAAGGAGCAGAACAAGGCACGGAGGTTGCTTCAGAGTTCACCAACAGCCGAAAATCTTGAGAGTTTTAAGAAAATAAAGTCTCAAAGCAGGAGAACACGTCGGCAGGCCAGAAGAGAACGCTGGCACAAGTTCTTATCAGGGATCTATTCGTATACACAAGAGGCTAAAGACCGGAACATGGTTGATAGGGTAGCAGGAAGACAAGTACATTCACTCTCACTTGTTAACACACAAGGTGACAGCCTGGAAGATCAGGCGTACTTTCTCGGAGCCCACTATGAGCAGGTGCCTAGTTCATCACACTATACTGTAACTTTCCAAATATATAAAGCAAACATAGAAAAGCAGAAACTAGAACACAAGTGTACACTCTCAGGCATACCACCAACCTTTCAACTTAGGTGAGCTTCAAACATCACTAAACTCTTGCAGTAATTCTGCCCAAGGCTACGACCGTGTCGTGCATGAAATGTTGGAAAACCTGCCACTTAAAACGCGAAAAACATTACTCTACCTATACAATGCTACCTGGCCTTCTGGTACGATCCCTCCCAATTGCTACATATTCCTGCTCATTTTTACAGATGCCTTCAGCAAGTACATTGCTGGGACACCAAGTGAAGCGGCACCTATGGATAGGTTAAGAAAAATGAACAGATTCATTGCCGAAATGTTGAACGACCTAAATAAATGAGTCGTCAAAACATTACTCTAGCCTGATCGTGTTTATTTGATATCATTGCAGCATACCTACATTACATTGTTTATTTTACTGTGTGCTTCATGAACTAGCATGCCTTTCTTAATACGTTCTTTTACTGCATGTTAATTTTGACCCAAATAGCTAATCCAACCCATATCACCTGCATAACATGTAATACCCATACATTCGTTACACTTATACCACCTTTATGAGCCTTACCACCTGTATGACCCACACCACCCGTATGACCCGTACCACCCACATGACCCGTACCACCCACATGACCCGTACCACCCGCATGACCCGTACCACCCACATGACCCGTCCCACCCGCATGACCCATGACACCTGTATGCCCTGTATCCAATAACATCGTATGTGCAGGTCCTGTACATGTGGGAATTTTCAGTAGGGCTATTTCCCGGAAAGATACTATATTTATTCCCATTTTAAAAGAGGGCAAGCACCCTTTATCAGTTTCAAGTTATAGGCCCATTGCACTTAGAAGCTGCCTTTGTAAACTTTTCAAAAAGGTGATAAACCACCGACTTTTACATTTCCTTGAAGTACACAATCTGCTCGACCGATTCCAGTGCACGTTTCGAGAGGGTAGATTCACCAACGGCCACCGAGCGTATCGAGGCAGAGATCCGAGATGCTTTCGTCCACAAACAATGCTTCCTCTCTGTGTTCCTCGATATTGTGAAGGCTTACGACAGAACATGACGCTTTGGCATATTAAGAGACTTGTCTCACCTGGATGTGCGCGGTAGAATGTGTTCCATGATCGAGAGTTACCTGTCCAATCGGACATTCCGTGTCCGTGTGGGCAGTGTTCTCTACCAAACATCTGTCCAAGAAACGGGAGTATCGCAAGGTGGTGTACTTAGTTGTACACTTTTTATTATCAAAATGAATTTCTGGCACCTGTACATTCCCCGCAATTTGTTCTATTGTACATATGTGGACGACGTTCAGCTTGTGTTCAAGTCATGCAACCTGACAAAATGTGTACGGCAGGTTCAGCTAGGTTTAAACAAGGTCTCCAAATGGGCATAGGAAAACGGATTCCGACTGAACCCACAAAATGCCACGTGTGTCTTGTTCTCCCGAAAGAGAGGCATGCACTCAGAGCCTGACTTCCGACTGAACGGCCAACGTCTGTCTGTGAAAGCCGCTTATAAATTCTTAGGCCTAATCTTGGACAACAAGTGGACCGGCATACCGCACATTAAGTATTTAAGAACAAAATGTGTAAAAGCTTGTCTTCAAGTCATGCAACCTGACAAAATGTGTACGGCAGGTTCAGCTAGGTTTAAACAAGGTCTCCAAAAGGGCATAAGGAAACGGATTCCGACTGAACCCACAAAATGCCACGTGTGTCTTGTTCTCCCGAAAGAGAGGCATGCACTCAGAGCCTGACATTCGACTGAACGGTCAACGTCTGTCTGTGAAAACCGATTATAAATTCTTAGGCGTAATCTTTGACAACAAGTGACCGGCATACCGCACATTAAGTATTTAGGAACAAAATGTGTAAAAGCCATGAATGTTCTAAAGGTGTTGTCACGTACTACATAGGGTAGTGACAAATATTGACTCATGAATTTGTATAGAAGCCTCATTCGTACCCGCTTGGACTATGGGGCCGTTGTTTATTAGTCTGCGACCTAAAATGCTTTGAAGATGTTGTACCCCGTGCGCCATTTGGGCATTGGTCTTTCTACGAGGACTTTCCGCACAAGCCCTGTGGAAAGCCTTTATGTGGAAATGAATGAGTGGTCACTTCACTTACAGAGATGTTACACATCTTTTGTGTACTACTTCAAGGTGAACGCAGACAAAGAACACCCCTCCCATTTCACAATCAATGATCCGTCATACTCTACCCTGTTCCACAGCCGTCCTTCGTTGAGGCAGCCTTACTCACTTCGTGTAAGAGGCCTCGCTGAGGAAACCAATGTGCCACTTCCAGAACACTGTTTGATGGCTCCTGGTGCATATCTGCCACCGTGGCAGTGGCAGCTTATCGACTGTGACGTATATTTTGTGGAAGTCACAAAGAATGCGCCTGTTGCACCCATCTGCCCATAGTTTCATGAACTCCAACACAAATACAGTTGTCCCGAGTTCTACACCGATGCCTCAAAGATGAACACTTCTGCCTCCTACACTGCGGTTGGCCAATCCTTTTCAGATACCGGTGTTCTTCGTCTCAAAGAGCCACTCACCAGGTTTGACAATTTTGAGCTGACAAGCGCAATGCGCAGATGAGGCGTTCATGATCACATCTGCCTAAATTTGCAACGCTATGCGCCGCAAAAATGAATCAAGTTTCAAGATTAAAGCTGTTCCCCCTTCCCTCTGCCAGGGCACGCGTAGAGAATGAGGATATGACGTAGGCGTAGGAATGGCCCTACGTACACTACACGGCAACGCGGTGACGTTGGTCCTCTACGTAGACGACTCTGCTTTGACGTCGTCAACTGTATACCACGTGACATGGCAAAAATCATTTAACACAACATGCGTACTTTATGTATTTGTTGCTTTAGGAGATGAATAAAACTTGAAATAAATAATGAGACGTAAAAAAAGTGTGCGCGTTTTTCTTTCATTTTTTCCCGTGAAACGCTACGAGATGCGGGGCTAATGTGCTAGCGTTTCACACGCGTTCATGTCCCTGTGGTCAGCGCATTCAGCAGACGACCGCCGTGGAACGCTCCTACGCATTCGCGCACTCATTGTGCTCAGCTACTCTACCGTGTCTAAGCCAGCGCTTCCAAACAATCCTGCAGTAACAGGCAGACGATTACTAAATAACGCTGGTCAACAAAGCAACGCTGCTCACGTGCACGGGGGCTGGGATTGTTCGGGCACGTCAGGCGCACGTCACCTCTTGGTCGGATGCCAGAGAGGGTGGGGAAGAGATTTGGCTTGCAAAAGCTACGCGGAGGAGCGGTAAGGGTGTCGAGCTTGTCCACTCTCACCCTCGTTTCGCGCCACTTCAAAAAAACCTGTTTTCTCCGATCGTAATGAAGCGATTCGAAACATTTTTGTGGCAAAACGTTCCTCATTGGACACCCAACAACTTCTATTGCCTAACTGAAATTCGGTATTTGGCCTGGTGAGTGGCCCTTTAAGACAAGCATCTTTACTGCAGAAGCTAATGCGATACTTGCGGCCGTTAAACACATTAAACATACAAAACTAGAAAGCGCAGTAATATACACAGATTCCCTAAGCGTGGTGAAAGCCCTCAAAACCCTGAAAAAAGACGAATATTCCGTTCTTGTA
This sequence comes from Rhipicephalus annulatus, assembly GCA_013436015.1. NCBI lineage: Eukaryota > Metazoa > Arthropoda > Arachnida > Ixodida > Ixodidae > Rhipicephalus > Rhipicephalus annulatus. Next base: position 425,750 of record WOVY01009710.1, read on the forward strand.
TATTTTTACTCGCTCCTGTATGCACAGTATACTCACTCAAACTGCATGTCGTAGTGTGCTGGGTTCCAGGACACCGCGAGATAGAAGGAAACGAATAGGCGGACCACTTAGCTGCATCTGCCAAGCCAACTAATGCCAATACAACAATGGGGATCCCTGAAATCGATCTGAAAGCTCTCCTCAAACGAAACCTCATGGCTTTTCAGCAGTGCACATGGAATACGCACACGCGAAATAAACTGCATGTTACTAAGCCGCAACTCGGTCAGTCACCGGCAGTATCTAAGTCACGCCGCACACAAGTCACACGGCTAATGATAGGACACGCATACACGACACACTCACACCTTTTGTCTGGTGACGATCCACCATTGTGTGAGAGATGTGGTGAAGCACAAACTATGCTTCACATTTTAATTGAATGTAAGTAATTAGACACTATTAGAAAACAATTCTTCTCATTACACGTTCAACAAGAAATACCAATCCACCCTGCAATGTCCATTGGTAGGGAACCACTTTTTGAACTCTAGTCATTACTGTCAATTTCAAAACAGGTACAAGATGTTCAAGTATTTTAACCAGGGAACTCGTAACACGACCTCTGAGGAGAGGTCGCTGCCGTGGTTATTAAAAAAACACAGCACATGCCTCCCGACCCTTGTACACAAGGGTGTCCAAGAGGCAGTTGTGATAATGCCAATAGTCACCACTGTTTTATTATCACGATACTTCGCCACCCACTCTCACTCGACACCTTTCACGTCAGTGTCATAATTTTAATACTGCTATTACCCGCCACTGTTTGTGGAATTTTAAGGCCCTTATACAGCTACCTAGTATAAACATTGCCCACATCCCTTGACTCATTAAATGGCGCTCTTTGGCATCATGTGGCCCTTGCACCACAAAGCATCCCACATCATCATCATTTTAATCATCCTTATCATCAAAAGGCGGAGCGGCAGCCGCTCCACATTTTTTCCAGCGGTGAAAAAATAACATAAGTAATGACAAGAAACGAACAATAGCAAAAATAAAATTGGCTTTGTCGCGTATGCGTCAGTGTACCTCCAGAAGAGGAGACCAGGAAAAGTGTGAGGCTGCACCACAATGTTTGGCCGCTTTCGCAATTGTTAATGATTGTTCTGGATAAGATTACACACTGGACACGAGTAGTAAACCTTTTTTTTTCAAACTTACGTGAGCACCAGAGATTACACTGGAAATTTTGATCACTAATTTATAGAGGATTTAGAGAAACCAAGAAAGCGTTTTTTTTGCCGGATTAATCACGACGCACATGTGCTCTCTGTGCTTCATTCGCCGATACATAGACACGTTACCACCGCCGGGCCTACCTTAGAATTATTTAGGCCGACGGCATTGCTAGTGGGATTCACTTCATAATATATAAGCACGAAATGCTTGAGTAACTTTTGGATGGATATGTTGGGTTTAACGTCCCAAAACCACCATATGATTATGAGAGACGCCGTAGTGGAGGGCTCCGGAAATTTTGACCACCTGGGGTTTCTAACGTGAGCCCAAATCTGAGCACACCGTCCTACAATATTTCCGCCTCCATCGGAAATGCAGCCGCCGCAGCCGGGATTTAATCCCGCGACCTGCGGGTCAGCAGCCGAGTACCTTAGCCACTAGACCACCGCGGCGGGGTGCTTGAGTAACATTTAATTCACAAGTTGAAAGCGGCTTTTAGGAGCCTAAACGAAAACGCTCGTAAATTGCGTGCTTGCATATTATGGCAACGCTTCCTAGAATTGGACAATAGTATATAGTGGATGCAAAGTTCGACGCTGCCACAGACTTTCTCCGTTTGTGTGGACAATCATTCTGTCACAAAGTGTTAATTTTTGTTTGAGTGTTTTTTTCTGATTTTTTTCGCAGAGAGCAATCCTTTGCTATGTGCACTTTGTATGGCGCCAATGAATCTGATTAGTGCTATATCTCGCAGTATTTCAATGAACAAAAGCGTGCTTTCTTATCTAATGGGATGAAGTTGTTTGTGCCATGGTGATTCGCATTGCAGTGTTCTGTGCACCACGCGCCTATAACTTGTTTTTGATGCGCATAGAGTCTGATTGCGGTGCACTGCTCCCTATAGTTTACATTTTTCAACCTCAACAGGGTATTTTAGCTGAAATTGCGAAGTAATGAAAAAAAGCATGCATGAACACTACCCGTCTCTAATTAGCGCAGTAGGCTTCTGCATCATATAGAGCAAGTCAGCAATTTTTTGTGGTCTGTAAAGCTTTGAAAATCACAAAAAATGCTTAATGAACATTGTAACAGTGACTCTGGAGAAAATTCTTTATTCCGATTTTTGTAGCGCTGAAACAGACACAATGAAATTTTCATTCTGTGGTAAGACAACTCCACTGCTTAATTTTCGCCAGCATGGTTTTAAAGTTCGTAAAATAGAAGCATAATCACATCACTGCTGCCTTACGTGCTGCATTTTTAGCGTCCTCAAATGTAGGTTCAAAGAATTATCAACTACTGTTCACAAATGAAGGTCGCTTGAACAGGCTATTGTGACTACGATAGACGTTAAGCGATGGCAGAATGGTACCGATAAAAAAAGACCAAAAAAAGACATCGACAAAAAGCGGCCAACATGTGCGAATGTTATACGAGATTACTGGCAGAATTCGACGCAGCGCCAGCATTTGTTGTTTTTTTTCTTTTCAGAAATTAGTGAGCAGCAGAACGTTGGTTGCGAACTTGAGGCGAACAAGCAATGCGCGCTTGCTTTGTTCTTTAGCTGATGAGCCATTATTGGGTTTTTCTCCCGAACACAGTGTGGAAGGCAGTATGGTGAGCATCGAACACTTGGCTCATTGAATCTATAGGCAGAACATTATTGCGAAAAACACTTGTTGCGTTGAATTTTCTTTTTCGTTGTTCTCATTAACTCTGTTGTATAGTGCTGACACGGGTACCTGCTCCAAGCAAGTCAAAAGTAAAGACGACATGCATGTGGTCACGCCTGAACTTGGCCTCTTATATAGAGATTACTCTTCGAACGGCGTAAAGTGGCATTGCGGCAACAAAACTAGTATGTCATCAGTTAATACTGCCGATGAAGTTATGCTGATCAGGAGATCACCGCATTGGAGGAGTGGTTATGGAGCTCGCCTTCTGACCTCGAAGTCCCGGGTTTGATCCCTGCCGGGGTGGTCGCACTTTAATGAAGGCGAAATTGTAGTGTGCCGTGAACTGTGCAATGTCAGTGCACATTAAAGAACACCAGATGGTCAAAACTTCCGGGGCACTCTCTTTCGTAATTATCTGGTGGTTTGGGAACTTAAAAATACAGATAATAATATGCTGATTAAGAAAACAGAGTTGGCTAAAGAAAGAACGTGTTCAAAGAATGTTGTTTCGCCTCACAAAATTACTCCTGAAATTTTGCATGCCTCTGAATGTATTATCAACGCGCTTCCACCACTTTCACTCAAGAATAGCAAGCAAGTTATCAGCCCGACACACTTTTTTTGTTTGTTTGGTAGGAAAGTGGTGATCGCTGAGAATTGAAGGAAAGAAACGCAAGCCAGCCGCAAAGAAGCCGATGGAAAGTATCTCTGTGGTTACTATAGCAACTATGTGCAGCTACACTTTTTCGCGTTTCTGCGTCTGCTTGCCCGCCGTTCTGTCGTCTGTTCCACGCACATAGGCCCGCGCCACCGTCGCGGCTGACTACTGCCAGTCAGTGAGGGAAAGGGGGAAGGTATTTCTACATAAAGTGTTTATGCTCGTGCGTTTATTTGTATATGTGCGTGTCTACTCATACAAAACTTGAAAGTTTCAAAAGAAGTTCAAGCACCCCTCTTTCGCCTACGCGATTGCTGGCTAGTGAGGAGTACATCCCAGCAACGCGCCATCTCTGACGCCTCAAAGCGGAAAATTTACGTGTATGTAGATAGTTCCTGCCAACGTTTTCTAACAGTATAAGTCGCCGTAGGTCGTTAACTTTTGCCATAAATGTTATGATGTGTTTTCCGTCCTACGTTCGCATACGCAATTGTATTTTTGGTACCCCCACTGAGTACAGGAAAGGTTGAATCGAAGTGAGCCTGTTCGCCAAGGGAGCCGGTATTGCAGTTAACCTAAACACCCCCGCTTCACATCCATTATTCTAACAAATTGTCTGTAACTATGATCTACTTTGAAAAAAAGCTGCTTTTATACCTGCAGGTAATCTTTTCAATTTCGTCGTGGGCGTGAATACAGGGAAATAAAAGTATTAGTGTAAGTTCCTCCAGAGGGATCGCAAGAGCGAGGAATTTTCGGCAATGCATCAGTGGTGCCTGCTTTCTATCCCGCTTCCACCGCGGTGTGATTGGATATGTTTACACTGTCGTGACACCATATCCAATCACACAACGGAGAAGTGCGGCATAAACAATTATGAATATAAAGTGTGGCTTTTTTTAACGCTGCGAATTGGGGCTGGAACACCGAGGATAACAACAGCGTTCGTCCTCAATGATTGCTAAGCCCCAATTAGGGCTGCGAGCCTTCGGATAAATAAAAAAAATGATTAAACTCACGCCTGTAAAATATTTCACCATTCTGTTTTTTCCATCAACTGCCATTTTATCGCAACAGCGTTAAAAAGCTCGTTTTTCAGAAATTTCGGCATTGGCCTCGGCTTCGGCGTCGTTGGTTGTGAGCGAAAAATCATCATATGCGTGCCCAAAGTATCGATAACGATGCAAATAGAATAACGAAAAATCTTGTATCAGAGTGGAGATCATACCCAGGTCGTTTGGGTCCAAGTGGAAATCGAACATGCGTCATTTCAGTGCCAAGCGGTTGTTCTACCACACGGCCTATTGTCTGCTTGTGAATAAATTGAAAATAACTTATTCTGCATGGAAATACGCTAAAAGTGACACCTGTTTTACAAACACATGCATCCTGTATGCATCCTTCACAATCCAACATGAAATATTGGAGTAATAATGCACGGTAGAAGTGCCCATAGAAATTAGGTGTCAGAACATGTGATTATCATAATGACTTCGTGATTTAAAGCCAGTAACCCACTACACAATGCACACACGCTACTGCGCCTGTTTCCTTGAGGCTATGTAAAGGGTGCGTAGCTGGTTCGAAAAGGTTTCATGAATTAAATGTTTGAAGTACAAGCTTGCCCTGGTCGTCTCAGGGCCTAGAGCAAGTGTGCCTTCTTCATCTCAGAAGAACGGGCCACCATCTCGGTCACCCTCTGGACTTACAAGAGTGAATGGGAAGACCTTTCCACCGATACTTGTTCAACCTAACGCTTGTGTGTAACTTGTTTACTCATGTGTGATGAACCTATGTCGTCTCCATCTATGTTTCTTATGCTAAAAGGGCGCCTTTCGACTAAAAAAGTACACACTATAGGAACAAAAGATCGCTATCACGGTGAACTCCGAAAAGCGAAGATTTATGATTCTCTATTTTTTAACGACCATTGTAATCTTGTTCCGCTTTTATCAAATGATCATGATCTAAGCTGTCATTGACACGTCAACCGCAACGACGTAGGCAGAATTTTTTTAAGGGGCGGGGGAAGGGTGCAGTGGGCACTTTTTTGATGTGGGCCTGTTTCGCCGAGTATGCCTTAGCGAGGAAAAAGTTTATGAAAAGGGCGCGGGAGGGGGGGGAGCACGGGCCTGTTGTGGTGCCGCGACATGGCTACATCATCGGTCGACCCATTCGGCTAATATAGACGTCCCCTTAGTTTTGTTGTGAAGCTACGGAATTCGGCTGATGGATCTCTCGGACTCTTTCGAATCAAGTGTTTGGTGGCACGCGCGATGCCAAGTACTGAATAACTATACCAGAAATATAAAAAAACAAAGAAAGGGCAAGATAGAAGCTTGCGATGAACAATCCGTAGACAGGGCTTGTGTCGAGACTTGTCTTCTTCAAGGCTAGAACAGAACTGATTTTTTTAGCACTAGCGTGTCTACGCTTCATACCCTTTCCTCAATACATAAGTAACTTTATGAAGATAATGCGAAAGACATTGCTTCGACAGACCCTTAAATGATAAACTGTCCCATTCTCATCGAAATCGACATGTCACCGGAGGCTCGCGGATAATAGGCAGAGACAGTTTCTTCGACCATATGTGGCGAGGAGCGTCCGAGGAGTAGGACCACCATAATATAGTAACAAGTGGTTCCGCACGGCAAAATATCACTAACTGTATGTTGATACTGTTACGCCTGTGAGTCTACACTGAACGTCAATCCCTCTGAAACGACAATCTGTGTCAAGGCCAGCGCTCGAGTCCGCCTGACGCGATCAACCGATCATCTCAACGACGTCATCAAGTGGCGGCGCCGGTCTGTCACGCAACGCACAGCGAGCTCCCTCAGCCCACGAGCCCGATGAAGCAATCGGCGCTTTCCAGTTTGGCGAGTCTTACGCAATGCGTGGCAACATACCTCGTCTTTGGGTGCAACCACGCGCAGCGGCGGTTCTCGGCTGGAGGATTCTGACATCACGGCCTGTGGCACTTCTGGTGACGTTTGGTGACTCAAAGGATCCACCCGGGGCCTATAAAAAAAGCCCTGCGGCGCGTCACCAGCAGTAGACCTATGCCTCAGAGAAACCTCTCGTAGCTTCGAGCACTTTTGCTGTCGGCGCGGCGGTTGTTCTTGCAAGCGGCGAGTTTCGTGGCACCCATCGTAACCTCGTCGGCGGTGCGCTTCGTAGCAGTGGACCTATGCGGCAGAGAGAAGCTGACGGATGCGTGCGAAAGACGATATCTCGGCTCTTCGAGTCCCTAAGATGTCGGCCCCAGTGCCGAATTTGTAACGCCTCTATTTCTCTGCTGTACATAAACCTTGGCTTAACTCACCGTCGTCTCGTCCGCTCGTCTATCAGCTCTGCGCAGAAGCAGTCACGAGCTGAGAAACCTACGCTACCAAACGGCTGGTTACCTTGGCGGCGGAGTTCGGAGCAGTGGCGCCTTCGGGACCGTGTTGGCGTCTCGCGCCTTCGTAACAGTACATCCCTTCTTCAGAGGCCGGGAAACACCACTCGAAAGGAGTGCGCTTCCATCAGTGACAAAAACCACGTGAAGTATTCTTGCATTGATTACAAGTATACATTTGAGTATATTACCATAAGTTTAAGGATTGTTATACGGCAGAGTACCTTATTTAAGTATTTCAACTTAACTGTGGTTCGGTTTGTGGGCGCCTCCCTGACAGTTAATTTATACTCAATATATATTGATGTTCTCGTGTTTATATCCCACCTAATCTCATTTTAGAGCAACGTGGAAAAACTGAAAAAGCAGACAGCAATTTTTCACACAGTTGGGGATTAGCAAAATATAAACTGCCATAAAGGGCATATTTTCCCAAAAAAGTAACAATAACCTCCGAAAGAAAGCATGCGAACTTTAAGATTTAAGCAACCTAAAGAACATCTATTAGAATAAGACGCACCCCAAACAGTGATACTTTGGTAGCCCTCATAAAAGCTTTTCACATTCATGAAAAGCCGTTAGTCAATTTGAGGGTACCTCAATGCCGGATAAAGCTCGGAGTTGGAGCCACTCTCATCAGTTTAACATTCACTCAGTTGTAATATTGTTTTTTTCGGGCAGACGTTGATTATCTCATTTGTTGACGTCGTTGCCAAGACATAGTCGCTGTCCACTATTCTGTCAGCAGTATCAAAAGACATGTAAAATGAATTCTGAGTTGTCACAGTGGTCAGACACTGCTGTATCGGCCGTCTCAATGCGGAAAGCGGATAGCTGGCTATACTTTCGAGCATAGATATATGTATGTGCGCTTTTCACCAAGAAAGAAAAGACGGAATGGAGCAAATGAAGCATGAAGAAAATGTAGACAGAATCACACAAGATCACTACATTTTTAAACGCGATAAAAGTGTATGAGCGCAGGTTCCCCTGGAGTTTTTAGCAACGAAATAAGACCTAATCTTTATCGTAAATTATGTTTTATCAATGACGGCATCTTGTTTTTCTGACAGCTCCAGTCTTTCAAACTTTCTGAAAGCTTTGATTGACATACGTCTTATCACACAGACTTATCCGATGCAGCGCACCGAGCTGTGAGATGATCAAGAAAGAATGCATGTTCGTCATTTTCTATTCACGCAGCACTTTAAATGTGACAACTTATGCAAAAACAGCTTAGTTTCACCGCAAAAGTGATGCAATGAGTGCGGTAACGACAAACTAATGCTAAATTTTTACATCCAGTGTTGCGCTACTCTACAAAGCGCTGTTGCACCAGAACACAGCCACTCGCGGTAAGAAAAGGGAATCCGCACAGTCGCTTCTCGTTGAGAGCGAAAAACATAGAAGGGTATACAAGCCGTCCGCTGATGGCTATCAATAAAGCATTAGCCACCGCATCCTTATAGTCAACCTTAACAGCGGTGGCTCGAACGCTCCTCCCCCATATCTCCACCTTCACCTCTGCGTCTTGTCATGCACCTTTAAAGCAAACAGGGCGTTTACGCTTTGCTTCCGCAGCATTTTATGGTATGCTTCACCCACCGGTTAATCTTATCACATGTGCCTTCTGATTAACGGAGATGGGCCGATACGTTTAATAAGCCGTGCTCGTCCCCGCCGTTCACGCGCTTTTACGCGCGAGTAGATTATACGGTACACAGGGGAATGACGACGATGGGAACTTCTTTAAGAAACGTGACGGCGATGGTGACGTCGATGGCGATAGCCTATCGATAATGTCCATATGGTTGATATCGTGATAACACACGGCTGAGATAAAACACGTAAGTATAGTTTTACTGAAACGCTATTTTTTAGCCTCTCCAAAGAAGCCCTACAGATTGACATACGTTCGATAACATAGACAAGAAGAACCTTTCATGACTTTATTGGCAGATCTCACGTAACATCTCACGTAACAGACAGACAGACAGACAGACATACAGACAGACAGACAGACAGACAGACAGACAGATAGATAGGTAGATAGATAGATAGATAGATACTACGCAAAGAAATGCTTCACATTCAAAACACAACGGCAAAACGTGTAATTTCACATTACTATGCCTTGCTTCTTTAATCTTAGCACGTGTTCTTTACATGGGTGAATTGTAGGGACCTGAGAAGAGCAGAACGAAATCATGAAAATGGAAAAGAAGTTTACACTGTAATATGCGTACGAAAAAACGAAGTAGCTTTGTTCACCAAACTTTTGCATTCAGTACGCGTACGGAAAAAAGAGCTTTGTTCACCTAACTTGATCGAGCGTTGTTTTCCATAGGATGTGTAAAAGAATAAAATAACAATTACAAATGTACATTTTAAAACTCTTATATGCATGAAGTATTTAAAATGCACTAAAAACAAATGAAAATGAAAAAAAAAACAAGACTCGTCTAGCTCACAGTGACAAATCGAAACTGAAACAGAAACTTGTTTTGTTTGTTTTGGTAGCGATATCTTGTGGGATTCTGTGGAACTAGTTCACGGGCTGAAAAAGAAAACGTTCCGCCGCATGCCATTGAACCTATGACGAATGAAGAAGAAGCGTCTCCTTGTCTCGAACGATTATCATCATCATCATCCTCGTCGTCGTCGTCGTCGTTTGGAGTTGTTGAAGCGCCAAGGCAGAAACGGCCAACCGAAAAAGAAGCAGAAGTGGCGAATCGCTCGAGCGTGGCGCATTTGTGCTGTCTACGTCGAACCTTCAAAGCGACGTGGTGTCTTCCTCGGACGCTGTTCCTGACTGTGGCAGCGAACGCAAGCGGTTAGGCGGTTCTCGGTGCGGGTTGAGTGGCTAAGTACCGGATGCTTTTAGATGCGGAAGCATCTTATACTCGCGCCTTGTAGTGCGCCGTCCGCGCCGTCCGCACCGCTTCTCGAACATTCGACAGCTGACGCGCGCGCATGCAGCCGTCGCGCCGTCGCCCACCATCTGTGCCGCGCGCGCTTCTCCTTCGAGAACATTCGACAGCTGACAGCGCATGCGCCGTCGCGCCGTCGCCATCTGTGCCGCGCGCGCGCTTCTCCTTCGAGAACATTCGACAGCTGACAGCGCATGCGCCGTCGCGCTGTATATATACTCAAGGTCGGCGCTCGCTCGCTCAGTTGCCGCTCGTCCGTTGGTTTGTACGGCGCTTCGACGTCCGAAGTCGCCGTGAAATGAATGCCAACGAATCCACAAACACAATGATCGACGTCCCTTCGACCAGCGCCGCCCTTTCGCATACGTGTGTACGTGTTCACTCATTTAACACCCCCTCCTAAAACCACGTTAACCAATTTAGCCATCGACCGAAGTAAGTCGCAATTTAACACCCCATTTCACAACCACGTTAACCAATTTAGCCATCGACCCAAGTAAGTCGCACTTTAACACCCCGTTAACCAATTATATGCTCCGCATCCTCCTCAGTGTTCCCCCGAGGGAAGCTGCGGGCATTTTTTTTTATTTTTTGCCTGGTATTAGGTGTGTTTTTCATCATTTTATGCAGGATGGTTTTTGTATCCTTGATCTAGTCTTAAGGCTGTACTGATGTCGAGAAATTCTCCGGATCAGGAGCGTTCCCTGTGGACGGCCTCTCTACACAATGATGACTTACCTCTCGATTTGTTTTTCCGCAGTGGCGTCAGCAATATTCCCGTCGCTCTGGTACCTTTGGGTGGAAATTTCATTAAGCTGAATAACCCTAAGGCGACACAAGAACATCTCCATGCCGTTACCCCAAACTACCAGGGCATAACCGACGTGTGGCAGTTTGGTATGTCGTACACCATCGTATGTCGGACACCAGATCAGCAATGTGTAAAGGATCTTCTTAAGTGTTCTTCCTTTGCTTCGATCCCGGTAAGTGCGTATATACCACAACATCTCGCATGCACAAAAGGCATTGTGCGTGGGGTTGACGCACAACTAAGCCCTGTGGAGACGCTCGAGAAGCTGTCGGTGGCAGGTGTGGTTGCAGTTTACCGGTGCATTAGACTCGTTGAGAACAAACGACATCCCACAGAGTCAGTGATTGCGACTTTTGCAGGTACGTCGTGTCTGTCAGAAATTAAAGCATGGCCATTAGTATTTCGAGTAGTTCAGTTAGCGTCCCGCCCATTGCAATGTCAGAACTGCTGGAGGTTTGGACATAGCTCTAACAGTTCTGACATATATCCATAGTTAGGACCGGCAAGGCGCTTAGAAACAGTTTTATTGACCGTCCTGACTTGTTTTTTTGGACAATACTGGCCGAGAACTCGTATACCACAAATCTTGGTTATACCGCGCTTTCTAGATGAATTAGATGTTCAAATTGATGCTGTTCCTTTAATCAGTACAACAGTGCTATTAAAAACAGTTTGATGATATATTTCCAAAAAAGTCAAAATTGATGCCGCTCAGTTTTTTAGAAGCTGTATTAAGAGATTACCTGGAACATACGCCAACACAAGCAGTCATAGCAACTGATGCGTCACAAAGGGAAGAAAAATGTTGAATTGGTATGTTTTTCTCCTGCCCTAAACTGGTCCTATTCGCTTTGCCTTCCCGATTATGTGCCCATATTTGAAGCAGAATTTTTTGCGGGAATTTTAGCTCTCCATAAAGTAACTGCTTCAGTAAGAACCGAAATAATTTTAACAGATTCACTATCAGTATGTGCCTCCCTTACTGCAGATGAGAACTCGCATGCTCAGAATGCTTTTAAAGCATTAGTTCCCTCGCATCTCAATCTGATCAAACTGGTCTGGGTTCCTGGACATAAGGGCATTTATATGAATGAAATGGCAGATGCGTTGGTCAAGTGATCTTTAAATGGGCCTGTTATTGAAGTATTACCGGCATCGAAATTCTTGATAGGCACTAAATTAAGAAGGAAACTACTGTTAGAGGAATTTTCTACACCTTCACTAACAGCCACACCAGAAGTCAAGCACTTGTTATACCATTGGAATAGTAAAATATGTCAAACGCGAGGAACGGAAGTCGCAATCACTAGACTGCGCTGTCAAATTCAACAGCTGAATTTATATTTACACAGAGCTGGTCTGGCAGCCTCCCCTCATTGTCCTGTTTGGGGAGTAAATGAGACAACTGAACATTATCTCATTTATTGTAATAGATTCTCTGTCTTACGAAAAAAATCTTTAGGAGCCGTTTGCCACCTTCTTGGAATAGATTTAAATGCTGAAAATATGCTTTCTTTCGGGGCTTAGTGTCTAGGCCACAGTGACGGGAAGATGGTTGACGCATTGCAGGAGTTCGTCAAAAGTTCTAAGAGGTTTAAGTGTTGAAATTATTGTTCGGTAGATTTTGAAATTTTCAATTTCAAATAAATCAAATACGACGCTTTATTGCATTACACTACAGATTATTTACAATTCAACCATCAGAATTGTCGTGTGGCATATTTTTATGACTCGTTAATGGATTAATTTTGATCTGTTATTAAACAAGAAATTCATGAAAACTATCCGGTTCTTGGCCAATCCCCCAGCGTGGGTATGCGCCACATCGTCAAGGATCTTCACTTGACTTGACTTGGCAGTGCACCTTCTGACCATCATAGGTCAGAAGAAGCGGCTGGACCCCATGCAGGGCTGTTCTGCTTCACAGGTCCCAACGTTCCTTGTTCCATATTCAGGGTTGCGGTCAAGTAGCCGGTGGTTACTTTTCTTTTATTAGATCTACCTCTTGTTCCGCAACTGTTTTAGTGCTATAATAAGTGTAACTTCTTATTTCATGTCTGTTTCTTCTCCCGGCCAGAGGCCTGCCCTCTGGTCTGCCTCTGTTCCTCCTCAAGATCTTCCCCTGGAGTTGTTTCTCCACAATGGAACCTGTAGCGTTCCTGTCGATTTGGTGCCGACCACCAATGGGTTCATCCACATGAAAAATCCCAAGACAATCCAAACGGAACTTCGTGCGATCACTCCCCACTCTCTACTGATAACAGAGGTTCGTCGGTTTGGACGCGGGGGGATACTATGCTGCTCACCAGACAAGGCTTGCATCCAAGACCTTCTGAAGTGCACTATTTTTGCATCACATCTGGTGAGCTCTTTTATCCCACCTCATCTAGCTTGTTGCAAAGGATTGGTTCGGGAGGTAGACGCAAGTCTAAGCCCAGCAGAAGTCTTGGATATCTTTTCCCCAGCAGGTGTTATTTCTGTTTACCGGTGTACCAAACAGGAAAACAAACAGAAATTTCCCACTGAAACTGTAATTGCCACATTCGCTCGAACAGATCGCCCTTCGGAGATCAATCAAGGCATGGCTGCTTATCTGTAAGGTCGAAGCTTTAGCTCCCCGTCCGTTGCAATGTGCTAAATGCTGGCGCTTTGAGCACAGTACTAAAGGTTGATTTGATTGACATGTGGGGTTTAACGTCCCAAAACCACTATATGATTATGAGAGACGCCGTAGTGGAGGGCTCCGGAAATTTAGATCACCTGGGGTTCTTTAACGTGCACCCAAATCTGAGCACACGGGCCTACAACTTTTCCGCCTCCATCGGAAATGCAGCCGCCGCCGCCGGGATTCAAACCCGCGCCCAGCGGGTCAGCAGCCGAGTGCCTTAGCCACTAGACCACCGTGGCGGGGCGCAGTACTAAAGGTTGTCGATCGAAGACTCGATGCCGCATATGCGGGGCCGTATACGGGGCTGGTCATGGTACTGCTGAGTGCCAATCAGATAATAAGACATGCTGTTTGTGCAAGGCAAATCACGCTGCAGACGATCCTAACTGCCCTGCAAGATCAAAGGAACTTCAAGTGATTGAAAATATTGAAAGGAGACGATGCTCTCGTAGAGAAGCAATTGCAGAAATTCAAAGCAGGAATCAGGGTTATGCCGGTATAGCAGCTCGTCCACCTATTTCTATGGATGCATCACTTTCTCAGTCCATTTCTGCTATGGCAGAAAAGGCCATAGAAGAAGTATTTGAAAAATTTTCACTCAATCTGTCCGACTCACTCAATGATATCATGGATTCACAGATGTCGGGCACACCTGATCTAATAACTAAGCGTATCTAACCTCCCAGTGCCTCAATCAATAAACCTGCCGAACATCAGTGAGATGCCTCTATTGATAATGAGGCAATGCCTTCCAGATCTAACACAACTGAGCAGGAAGGTATATTTGATTCAGAAACAATAATTAATCGGGATGTAGATATGAATGCTCGCCTTTTGAAACGCACCAGATCACCCACTAGCAAACTTTTTAATTCTGATCATCCAAAAACAAAAAACAGTGTAAAGAAACCTAAAACTAAAGCGGACTTCTTAAAAGATAGTATCTTAGATCAAGCAGTTGCTACTGCTTGCTTATCATCATAGGGTGCCTTAGAGTACTTCAGCGGAACTGCCGTTCAATTCTCTCTGCAACTACAGACTTATTATACCTAGTTTCTTAACAATCGCCAGACGTCAAAATGTTACAAGAAACTTGGCTGTCTGCTGATCAAATCTTCTATCTAAAAATTATCAGTGCTTTTGACTGGACAGAGACTCACGTGGTCGAGGATTAATATTTTTGATTTCATCCAAAATTTGTCATAAAGCACACTTAGTATGCCAACAAATATCACACGATTTCGAAGTCTTAGTTCTGGAAATTCACTTTTCCGGATGCGCGCAACTATCTATAGCCAACAACTACTTTCCGGCTTGAATACAAGATGAAAGAGCCCTTGACGTGACTGAGTTTTTGCAGAAACAGTATACTATTTGCGGGAGACTTCAATTCCCATCACGTGTCATGGGGATTCTGCACTGATTCATCTGGAAAACGGTTGTGAGACTGGATTAATCAGAATAACCTTATTTGTTGGAATTCCAAAGTTCCGACATTTGTTCGATGTAATTCGAGGTCCGTCTTACATTTGACATTTGCTAGCTCAAGTGTGACAATATTGTCTTGGACTGTTCTTGATACCGCTACAAGTAGTGATCACTGGCCACTGGTATTTGAAGTCAGCATTTCTTTAGTGACGGTAGATCGCCATGTGCAAAGTTTTGTAAACTACTCTAAATTTAAAAAGAATATACAGTCAACACTGTCTTCCTTGCCCAATATGTAAGCAAATATGAAAGCTATGAGCCTTTGTTTCACCCTAAAGTGTACAAAAAAAATCACAGTTCACTATATCTTCAACAAAGGGAAAATTCATATCTGCCTGGTGGAATCTGGATTGTGCCAGAGAATATAAACGCCGCAACGCTGTATGAAAAAAACTCTTTACCAACCAATGTCTGACTAATTGGAGAAATTATTTATTTGCTAAAGCTACCTTTGAGACAACAGTTTCATTAGCGAAAGACGATTATGAAGAAAAACGGTATAGCTATCTATCCAAGAGTGGCAACAGGAAAGTTCGATTCAGATTTCTCCGTAATCGTAAAGCTATTACAGCACACGTAAATATTGAATCAGTTATTTTTTCTCCAACTGAGTTGGAAGGTACATTAACTGACATTGCATTAGGATTGGAGAAGAGATTTACATCACAAATCAAAATAAAGTGTGCAAAACCGTCATTAGGAAATGATTTTATTGAAGTAAGTAGGGATGAACTTGCGCATGTTGTTCGTATTCTGCCAAACACAGGTCCTAGACCAGATGGAGTCACTTCAGAAATGTTAAAAATATTATTTGACATCTCTCCTGAAGACCTCCTTAACGTTGTCAACTGTTCACTTGAAGATAGTTAGATACCTCCTGACTGACGACTTGAGAAAATAATACTGCTTCTTAAAAAACAGGGACTAGGAATGCAGATAGATAACATTAGGCCAATCGCTTTAACATCACATGAAGTCAAGTTATTAGAATGAATGCTTTACACTAGAGTTACGAAGTTCATAACAGTTAATGCGATAATCAGTGCGTTCCAGATTGGATTTAAACCAGGTTACTCTATATGGTGGGCGAATGTTGATTTAGAGGCTCGTATAAAGCTTGCTCGCCACAGACGACAATATGCGGCCCTAGTAACCCTTGATTTAGCCAAGGCATTTGACAGTGTTGAACATGCTATTTTTATCAATGCCCTAAAAGAGCTTACTTTCCCCAGTACATAAGAAATTGGATATACGAATTTTTAAAAGACAAAATTTTATTGCTTCCAACGAGGTGTTACCACACCGAAGTATAGCCAAACTAGAGGTGTTCCTCAAGGCTCTGTTCTATCGCCTGTGCTATTTAACATTTTGTTAAGTTCAATACCACTGAGTGATAAGGTACAAGTATATGTATATGCAGATAATATCGCGTTCTTGGCATCTGACTGTGATATCTATTTACTACATTCGACTTTACAGTGTTATTTGGCAACATTGACAACCTGGTTTCAGAAAATTCATATGAACCTGAACGTAACTAAAAGTGCTATAATAGTTTTTCCAATGAACGTACCAGTTACTATTTCTCTTCAGTACCATCAAGAAATAATTCCCCAGCTTAACTGTATTAAATATCTTGGTGTAGTGTACGATCAAGAACTGAGCTGGCGTGACCACATTGAATATATTAAAATTAAGGCTACACGCGCTGTTGGGATGATAGGTAGGCTTGGCCGCCTGCGTTCCGGTCTTTGCAAAGAAACGCTGATCATGATTTATCGCATGTACGTTCGTCCTATTCTTGAATTCGGATGTGTACTATTCTCTGGTGGACCAGCATACAAAATAAACCCCCTGATTCACTTAGAGCGGGAAGCTCTCCGTAGTCGTTTAGGTGAGCCCAAATTCACATGTAACAATGTTTTGTATCAAGAAGCTCGGATACCCACCCTTGCTTGCAGAGTCCATATTTTAACAGTCAAAACCTAATTAAAATTTTCTGAATCCACTTTAAGAAGGCGACAGTTTGTATTCTTCGCCGAGCCTGGTGTATTTTTCATCGAGCATTGGTCCCGTGTATATTAACCCCAAGTGCTATTTGTTCAAACACTTCTAGATGCTTTATATGTTAATATATTCGAGATCACACCATCTGTCAAACCAATCGGCCAAGTGCAAATAGAATTTGACGATATCTTCCCCATGAGCGCTAAACACTTGCCCTCTAAATATTTGATTTGTTTATTAGAACAACACCTGTCTCAATTAGGTACTAATATAGTACTTGCAACGGATGCATCTATGAGTGGCGAAAAGGCAGGTGTGGGTATTTTTTCTCTCTCATCATTCTGGTAGTTTTCATTACGTCTCCCAGATTATACACCAATATTTGAAGCGAAATTAATGGCCGTTATACTAGCTATACGTAAACTTCCTGCGACTCATTCGACAGCTGTGATAGTGACTGACTCGTATTTTGTGTGTTCATTTTAACGTCGTCGTTGGCATCAGCAGTACTAGAGACTTTTTAATCACTAATCCCAACAAATATTCGTCTAGTGCGAATGATATGGGTGCCAGGCTATCGTAGTATATCTATAAATGAGATGGCTGACACACTTGTGCGAACATCTCTTGATCTTCCGATTGTGCCAATCATGCCTCCTACAGCTTATGGAACAGCCGCGAGGTTTAGAAAACTTTCCCTTCTTGAAGACTTATCAAAAATCACGATACCGAATGCAAATTTCTCGCACCTGCACTTCACATGGAATAATAAATGGTGTCCCACGCGTAAATTGGAAGTCTTAACAAAATTACGTTGGCGTGTACCACCTCTTAATTTCTACTTAAACAGGTCTGGTCTGATGCAATCCCCTCTGTGCTCAAGCTGTAACGAACCTGAACATATTGGCCATTTTCTTATCACATGTCACCGTTTCAAAAATAAAAAAAAATTGCTTCGAAATTTTATTCAAAAAACTACGAATATCATTTAATACTCCCAATATTTTGTCTTTTGGGGACGCTTCATTGGGATACAGCAACAGGAACATCTGCGGGGCTCTCTGCGAATTCCTATATAACACAAGTAGATTACCTTGCTGAGTCAGTGATCAGCTCTCGAATTTTACTAGTCACACTACCACTTATTATTTAGCTGATACACTGCAATGATTAAACTTTCAGAAGAATTTCATATAACGGTTACACCTCAGATATTCAACAAATTCTATTATTTCTCCCCACCCCCCCTTTTCTCTTTTTTTACATTGCGCCAAATTATATTCACAGTCAAAACACACTAATCATATTCCCCTAGTCTACATAACCTAAAGGTATTGACTTGCATTAACCACCGGCTTCTTGGCCAATCCCCCTTAGTGGGTGAGAGCCACAAAAGAAAGGAACAAGAAAGAAAGAAAACCTATGATGGCGCGTTGATGTTGCATCCCGCAACTGAGCGATTACCGCACTCGGCCACGAAAGTCACCGAGCCGCTGGTAATAAGCAAGAGTTTATCAATGCACCACAGGCGTTTGAAGGACTGCGTCGAAAAAAAACACGTTAGGGAACAATGTTATGCCAATTGCGGCGCGTTTAAAATGACTTCAATCAAAAGCTGAGTGCCATACCTACATACAGCGCACTGACCATTATTAGAACCTGCTTAGTTTTACTGCAGTAAAAGTTTTTGTCTCGAAAAACAGGTCACTTTTTTGCCTTTTCCATGGACTCTCAATATACAATCTTTTAATGCTCTAGAAACAAAATTGAAGCTAACGCCAATATGATCACTGCAGCATTCTCGTCCGTTTAGGTTCCCAGGCGCGCTATAGCTGTTGTCTATGTTTTTCAACATTAATCCTCAACAAATATTATTCGAGAAAAACTCACTGATTCCATTGAAAACGCACTGGCTTCAAGCCGG
The DNA here is from genome assembly GCA_013436015.1 of Rhipicephalus annulatus. Taxonomy (NCBI): domain Eukaryota; kingdom Metazoa; phylum Arthropoda; class Arachnida; order Ixodida; family Ixodidae; genus Rhipicephalus; species Rhipicephalus annulatus. The sequence continues at coordinate 444,536 of WOVY01009710.1, forward strand.
GGCTGCCAGGGGCGCTGGCTGTTACGGGTCCAGAAGATATGCTCTCTTCTTTTCTCCCGACGAAAACGCCGGAAACTAGACAGGGAGGGGCGGCAGGGGCTGAGAAGCTATGTCACCCATGCCTCGTTACCTTGAGCACTTTCTTTTTTTCTTTGAATGCGCGCCTTTTTCAGTGAGATTGCACGCGCACGCGTGAACAAGTACCGGCCTCCCACGGTGATCTAAGTAAAAAACTTTTTTGCTCACGGATGGTTTTGCGCTAACAACCAAGGGGGCCTGTGCCGATGGCGGATTTACTGCGACACGAGCTCTCTAACGCTACCGCGTTAAAATGCAGAAAGTGTTAGGATTGGTCACTTGTCCTGGTCATTGTTAGTACAACTTTGAATTGAGGCCAGAAGGGGGAGAAGCGTCTTACGCCATCCAGCGTGAAGGTATTTGAAATCATCTTAAGTTGTATTTGAGTTAACGAGGGGCCGAGGAGCACTTTGCAGGGTACGCATGTATTAATCGTGCATACACATCTCTTATTTATTTTTGCATGTTTGTGGAGATGATCTGTTATTGCTATTTATTATGGCCACAGAAAAGTGAAGTGCTTCTTTTTCCTCTTTTGTGATATATTTTGCTGTATGTATGGAGATGACGTGCTTTTATTAAGGTGTTGGCATAGTTGTAAGGGTGAAAGCTATTCAGTATGTGTGTTTTTGTTATGGTTTCTTGCCTATTGCATCTGCCATGACGTGCGTGCGCGATATTTATGCTAGTGTCAAGTTTAGTTGTTATATATTTCCGGTTCAAGTAGTAATGCTTGGAGCTCAAAAGCGCTTATGGTGTTCTCTTTCTTGTCCTTGTATTTTTCTCGCGCTCATTTTACGCCACAATGAATCAGTACTAGCCTGCTCACCTCTCCATTTTTCGCAACTTAAGTAGTTTATGATACCCCATTTCCCACGCCTACAAATATGCACATATGAAGGGAGGTATTTTAGGCCGAATGCGGTCTCGTAATTCCCTGTTTTAAAAAACAAGTACGTTCTGATATTGCACAATTTTGCACTGAGTGCTCTAGTTTATAAAGTTCTAACTAACAAATAGGTGTTATGAGATGGAAGTTATCGCTAAGTTTGCTTCGAAGAAACAAATGCATCTATCAATTGAAGCATGCCTTTCTGCACGCCATTAGATTACTTTTGTAGTGAAACGAGCTCTTTCTTGAACTGCTAGCTGTTACTGGGAGTCTTCGCGGCATGTTCCTCGACTTTTTCACGAAGTGCCATAGGTCGTGCGGAACTGCGCTTGCTGGGCGCTTTTTACTCTGCCTTTTGCTGCTCTCGTTGCTGCTCGTGCCGTTGCTATTACTTCTAGAGTGCCGCAGTCTGCTGCCTGTCCTTGTGTGTCCGCTGTAGACTTCTAATGCACGCTGGTTTCATTGTCAGCTGTCGCAGTGGTTCCACTCACCTCGCTGTCATATACAGCCACAACCTACCTGGCTGCTGGTAGATAGATAGCGGGGGTTTAACATCCTAAAACCACCGTATGATTATGAGATACGCTGTAGTAGAGGGCTCTGGAAATTTCGATCACCTGGGGTTTTTTACCGTTCACCCAAATCTAAGCACACAGGCCTGCAACAACTCGGCCACCATCGGAAATGCAGCCGCCGCAGCCGGGATTTGATCCCGCGACCTGCGGGTCAGCAGCTGCGTACCTTAGCCACTAGACCAGCGCGGCATGGCTGCTGGTGTTTCGTCGACTAGGGGCACCTGTGCACGACTGGAAAAGAAAATATGTATTAACAAAAGTGTACTTCTTTGGAGCTCGCTAGCAAGAAACGTCTTTGAATAAACATTGACCTGTTACAGAAACTCGCAAAATACTATTGATTAGCTTAAACAAAATTTACAATGACCATATTTATGCATGAGCTTGATTATAACGAAATGCCGCTTCAATGATTATGTTTGTGGCTGTAATGTTTTGAATGTTTTGTATCGAAATATGAAATAATGCTATGTTCAGTTCTTTCTTGATAAATTTTTACTGAGGCGCTCTAGCAACATCACATGCAACGTTGTATAGCATACTGAGAACAGGCGCCAAGCTGGCTTATAGCAATAACATGTTAGAAGTTGTAGCGTTATGGTAAAATCAGCTGATTACCTCCGAACGTTCCTCGATCCGGTCACCGTCGTTTATTGGCAGTGATCCGACAAAAAAATGCAGCTGAAAATTAAACAGCCATTCTATCCTTTTAGGACCAGTGGTTGTGCCACAACCCCTCATCTTTCTGCAAAGAAAGTTTCAAAGGATACATGAAATTTTGCAGAATTTAGCCATGCATATTCAGTATTTCTGCAGGCCAAATAAATAGAATTCCAAAGAAGAAAACCGACAGGTGCACTTGGAAAGAAGCACAGACGTGCCTCTGAAGTTAGACACTGAAAAAATTGACATAACCAAGATAATAAGCACAGCGATACTGCAACACCACATTAAATAAACACATCATACACTCTGCCATAGTTCGTTCATTTCCAATATCTTTACGGCCTTGTGAAAAAACAGCTGGTGGAGGAGTCGTTCATGGCAGAAAAATACACAGCGTCACCTAAAGTTGATCAACCTAGAGGCCTCGGCTTGTTTGAGTGATCCATGTGTTTATTAGGCCTCAGCAATGTGGACATGGACGAAAATGTCACCTGAACGCGTGCTTCGACTATTCGTTTGTGTAGGGTTTGCAATTTTTTAATGCAGCTTTAAAAAGAAGAGCGGGCTTGTCTCGAAAAGCAGCAGCGCACGCTCATGCATGTGTACAGATAAACACCGCGGCGTGATTTTCAGATCGCCCAGCTCTCCGAGCACGCCACAACACCAACAGTCATCAGCAAAATAAGAGGAAGAACTGAGCCAGTAGAGAGGAGGAAGGCTGGTGTCGTTAACCACAGTATAGGCACAGCCCGCCTCTCCTGTGCGTTTCATCACTGTGAAGACTAAGTGTGGTTTGCACGTGGCACACATTCCTCTGTGGTTACTCCTCAACGGTCGATCCGTTCATCGCGTGCGCCTATTGGGCTCCGTTACTTTTTTTTCGGTTAATTTTGCCTTAAAGCGTGCCGATGGGCATGGCTGCAACGAGGACGCAACACGCTTTTCGAGAGGTGACCGGCGTGTCGCAAAAAATGTATCACACCGAGAGGATCAGTGAGAACGTACTTGGTCGCTAGCTATGTGTAAACGCGCGACGCAGCTTATACGCAATACACTTACCCCTAGCTCACACAGAAGGATCCACTCTTTACAGCGAGCGAAATTATCCTGTCACCGAAACGCAGTGTCGGTCGCACTGAACGAGCACCACACCACCAAATTCGCCGAAACAAAGTCCTTTAGCCATAGCGCCCCTCCTGCCGAGTGGAGAATCAATGACGGGGCAAGCACGGGATGAATGCGCTGTTCCCAGGATGTTGTCGGCGGCCTGCAACTTCAGTGGGCCGTGAAGAGTTAGATCCTTGTGTTTTGCGCGTTCCAACGCTCGTTGCAACTTTGAAGGAAAAAGCAACTACATCACAAGATGCCCGTGATTTAACGAGTAAGGCAACATAGGAACAGGAACTCGTACTTACCAGTCAATCCGAGCTGGCTTCTTACTTTACTCCACAAGTCGTCCTTTAGCAAGCTCTCCTTGTGTTTGGGGTGGCGTTTGTCGTATAGAACGGGGTGGTTGTACAGCAACTGAATGAGCATTTTTGCTAAGCGCACGTACTTCACTGTGACCGGAAAAGCGATTCCACTTGGTCGTCATTTTTTTTCTCAAATTTCTTACCTAGCGCTCCTATTCGTTCACCGTGAGCCAAAACAGCGGCAAAAATCAGTCCGAGAGCGATCGGCGTGGAGAAGGCCCTTTCGGCGAATCTCACCACCACCGAATCGCACTTGGCGGCTGTAACTCTCGGTGTGAACGCGCCATTATTACAGATACGACAGCAGTCTCAGCGTGGCATTATTGTTATAAAACACATTCTCACCCACGTTAACGCTATTTCTCACACCGACATCAAGCCTGCATGTGGTTATTTGCAGCGGAATTTTAACCAGTGGCATTCGTCATTGGTACAGCACTGGGCGTCATGCAGGGTGCCCGGGTTCAAGTCCTATTCTATCCCCCATCCCATTTTATCCATTCTATCCAAGTTTTATTCTATTCGTGTGATGGTGGTAACGTGCACCGGTGAAGGTGGACAAATATTCTGCCGAAATCGGCCCTTGTTATCTCATAAAAGATTTTGCTGTAATATAGTTATTTTGGGAAGTATTACGGTCACCAGTGCCCTCTTGTCGTTTGCTAATACGGCATTTGTCGATGACTGAGTAGTTGTGCTTGGGCATGCGCAGTGATCCCCATACAGGTGAGGGGGGTGTAGGTTCATCGTAGAATTCCCCCTTCGTCCTAGTAAGTCAATGTATGGGGCACATACCCTCTTCTTTATGAAACGATAGGAGAAAGTGCGTTGGTCCCCTGACCCGCCCCCCAAGCACATGCATATGGTCGAGTGTTGAAGTCAAACATGCGGTACAGGAATCAATAAGTAGCATAGCAGGCAACAGCGTAGATACAATGTGCTAGAAGGGCTGACAGGACTCGGCACTGACTAACAAACACGAACGTTTGATTCGTTGGTGAACAATTCTATACGCTTCTTGGGAAGCCGAAATACTAAGAACTTCAGTTTGGAAAGAAGCGTATATACTTCTGCACCTACAAATTAAATGCTCGGGTTTTAGTCAGCGCCAACTCCTGTCACTCTTTTCTGTCCCGTCTATCTGTGCTGTTCTCTGCTATGAAACCAATTCAACAAGCCGGCATGTATACCTATATAAAGTTCGACAGATAACGTTAATCATGAGGATCATGTGCTTCCGATCGTGCCTTCAACTGATTGCCTGCAGGAGACAATGTTCAGAAGTAGCTATGTGCTTTCGTTAATTGTCCCGCACATTTTCGCTGCACAAAACAGTTAGGTGTTTTTTTAAAATGTCCTTCGCAATTGAATGCATTATTAATAATAAAATGAGACAATCGTAAGATTCTTGAAAATCATTAAAGTTACCAAGTTCTCACTTGTGTTGTACCTATTTTGTGATAAGTATTCACTTTTTTGCTCAGTAGCAGTGGCAACTTTGTCTGGGCGTGTCCTCAGTGTTGCACAGATGAACTTGCGCCTGACGAATTTGCATAAATCCAAAAAATACGCACTCAATACACGTCATAAGAACACCACTATTTACAAGCTTTGTCGGATAACCTCCTCCTTGCCACAACACAAACTTACCAGTTCCTACTCTGTGCTTATTAGGTAATAAGATAGATCCTAATCCGCTGCTCACTTCTTTCACTTAGTGGAACAACGCTCTGAATGCCTTCTTTGGCGAGGACCGCCTCGGCCAGTGTCTGAGTATCTTTTCATCCGACGATTGGCGATTGTTGAGTGTATATGGAGCTTTTGAGAGTTATTTTCTTCGGGCACTGAAGCGAGGACACTCGGAGAGAAGATGGCAAATAGTCTTCGCGCAGCCCCAGTTGCCCATGTCAGGCTGCTGGCCATTCCGATTTGAAACGAACAAGCATTCATTCCCCCTCACAGGGCAGCACAGGGTAGCCAGCCAGTCGGTGAATCAGCTAAGCTCACTGTTCTTCCTCCTTTCTTCCTCCTCCACTCCTGACTTAATGCACTTATTATTAAGGAAACATCACATAAATTTCAAAAATGCGGACAAGAATGTTGCAAATCTGAAGGCATTCTCCGGGTGCGCCCACCTTCGACGCCTCTTCACATAAAAGCACAGATTCTTGAGAATTCATCCACCCACTTCAGGAGTCCAGGACATCAACAACTTGACCGTCCGGAAGGCCCGTCGTATTGCAGTAGATTGAGGCCTACCAATGCCGTCATGGTTGAATTCATCTGCTTATCTGCCACACTTTTTTTCGCAATAGGGAGCTACTACCCACTTATTGCAGCTGGAAACTGTGCTTGCACAAGTGCACGATAGTTATTTATTTAGAGACGTTTTGAGAGCGCCCAGCAGCCACTTCGGTTTCAAAGAGTACAGAGCTGGGGAAGAGCAGTTCCGGAGGCAAGGTAAACACAGCTGGCCACAAGACCACGTAAAACTGTGACGTGGCGGCCTGCCCAACAGTGGGCGCCGCTCTGGCAGCCAGGACTCGCAAAGTCACAGGCGCGGAAGAAGAAATCGAGTGTAGTTCAAGCGAAAAGCGCTTGGAAGCAAACAGCCAACAGAAACTTGTGACATAGGTTTGTTTACACCCGCCGCAATGATGTCGAATCAGCGAGGGACCTGACTCTCGCTCAGCATGCACTGTAAAATTTACTTTACCTATGTATAGGCTATATTTGCCCTTGTGATTTTGTAGGTGTTGTGTATGTCTCCAGATAAATCTATCTCAATCAATATCTGGCCTCCAAATATTTGTGTCAGGGCTCTTTTATTTTAATATATATTTTTTCAAATAAAATGCGCTCATCCTCCAAGGTGATCAAATGATTATGGCTCTCGACTGTTAAGTAAGGTCACTGGGTTGAAGCCCAGTGGTATTTTCGGTGGTAGCACAATGAGAGAGGCCCGCGAGATTAGGTATATGTGCTCGTTAAACAGGCCTGGGCGGCTGCACTTTCGATGGAGGCTAAAATGCTGTAGGCCCGTGTGCTCGCAATCGCGCGCACGTAAAGAACCCCAGGTGGTCCAATTTTCTGGAGCCCTCCACTATGGCGTCTCTCATAATTATATATAGCGTTTTGGGACGTTAAAAGTCATATACCAATCAATCGAAAAAACCCGGGCGTTCAATATTTCCGCAGTCCTTCACTGCGATGTTTATTACAGTGGTTATGTGATGCTAACCTCCACCAATTTTTATTGTTTTTAAGTTCTTGGTTTAGCTTACGTTAGAATGCATCTGTAAAGGGCACTTTTTTGAACAATAAGTATACTGTGAGCGCAATCTTAGTCACATCTCAGTCGGACACGAGCCTATTGCTTGTGATTAGCGCCACAAAACGCAGCCACCAACCTGAAGCCCACGTTTCACGTTTTTAAATCTTCCTATCTAAACAGGGATATGTATAGCACCTGGACTTTGAAATCGCATGCGCTGCGATGCTGACACGACGGCCTTGAGAACAGGTGGTCAAAACAAGTGCTGATAAAGGTGTGCATCTGTTACCATGTCTTGATAATTTTGCGCATCACTAGCGCCGCCGAGATTCCATTTTTATGCACGCTAAAACAACCAGGGTACCCTTTCGCAGCAACTGGATTGCCGTCACAAATTTTGGTGTTGTCACATTGACGAGGGCGCTGTCACATCGGCGATTCATCCTGTAGACCACTCCGTGCGCTTTGCGCCGACATTTTACCGCAATGAAGGAAGGTGTCGCTGTTTGTGATTCACGTGCACCTTTCGGTTACTTCACGCAGAAGACACCCCACAGCTTCTCTTCGTGCCATTTTTCGACACTCATCAGCGTTCCGAAGCAACAGCGGCGGCACATAGGACGTTGAGGAATTACAGCTTCTCGCGACTGCACCAGTTCACAATTTCTGCCTACTGTTTCGTGTGTCCCCCCTGAAGTGTTTCCCGTCTGTTTTCGTCCAGTTCACATGGAAGCGTCAGCGGAGAGTCTGAGGGCGTCCCCGAGGAGCTTACTGTGGGCAGCGATAGAGAGAGTCTCAGAGCGCGCACGCCCACCTTCTTCGGAAGTTCCTGGATTTTCCGCGGAGGAAACGAAAAACAATCAATGTTGCGCAGAACACCTTCAAGAGTTCCATGAACTGCAACCTGCCACGTCGCCAGGGCGATGTTCACCGATCCTTGGGGCACCCACTATGACGTCGGCGTCCGCAATCATCGCCGATATGGTGGCCACTGCTCAGTTGAAACAGTGTTCGCTACATCTGAAGTTTACTACAAGGTGTGGCTGATTTTTTCGGAACGGAGAAAACTTTGAGTGCATCGTTGGCAGTGATGGCCGCCTTTCGGCGAGAGTCAACGCAAGGTAGGCTTTTTTTGTGCCAGGTGGTTGAGCAGCTGTGTCTATCACCACCATGTTTGTGCTTATGCTATGGGTGTACTTGTGCTGTTCCAGGGAGTGCCTGCCTTATGAACCATTTCTTGTGCTCATTTCCTGCAAACAGTATTGTCATCCACGCTATTGCCGCAGTGTAAAGAAAGTTTGCAGAGATGTTCTTACGCATGAGCTCAAACGTTGTTTTCATCATACTCATATCTCGGCGTTCCGCCATTTTCTTAGAAGTCAAATGAAACGCCTAAATTCCTGCCAAAATCATTGCTTTTATTTACCGTATTGTAGCGTAAATTTTGGCTGAGCAGTGATGAGCACGTTCTAAGCCGGGTAATGATTATATGCTGTCGATAACAAAACTAAGCACACCTGCGCTGGTCGTGACGGGTCAAATACCAGCTGGGGTGGGATTTGTCTTTAACCTTTTACGGCGAGAGCTGTTATCACAGAAAGGGCCAGTTTTATAGCATCGCCGTGAGTATCCGGGACTGCTACCACGAGACGAAAAAAAACACGAACTAAGAAATATCCAGGATGGAACGGGTTTCAAACTTAGACCTTCTCCGTAGCCGCAGAGTATTCTACACCAAAGTACCATGGCGATTCTCTAATCTCCTTTGCAAAAAAATCATATACATGTGTTATGATGAGAATAAATCACTGTAGTATGTCTATTACAGCATGGTAGAAGGGTAAAATAACCAGACGCAACACAAAATGAACTGCGTAGCTAGTGGGTCGGTGAATGCTTCTACCCCATTACAAAGCTCTTGGACATTCGGCTGTATTATCGGCAGCCCCCGCATCAACAAACTGTACTATATCGCCTAGCAAATGCATAGCGAGTACCGCGTTTTTCCGCATTGTTACGAACAACGATGTAGTGGGTGCTCCCTAGTTGATAACAATCATAATATGGGGCATAGTCGGTACCTTGAAAGTGCACTTCTATGAGTAGCCCCAAGAGAATTCACAGCGAGTTATATAAATACCCCTCTTTCAGCTTTCACTTTGACTACGTCGCGCTTTACGCGTAGGTCTGACATTTTGTTTGTGTTATTGTGAGATAAGAAGGTGTGCCCCAGCACTGCCAATGTGTATTTGCACAAAGTGGTGCACTGTAAAAGGAAACAACGGAGCGTGTGTTGGACGCTCGGCGCCACCCCGGCCCGCGGCGGCAACGAGTTTAGCGCAGGCGCATTACCCTCTGTGAGGCAGGGTTTTATATCTAAGGGGGCAGTCAAACCCCATTCAGAAACTTTTTCGATTTCGCGATTTTGCTTGCGTAAACAAACGCACGCAGGAGCGTACAGAACGTATGGTTGAACCATTCTTAAATATATGTGCCTGCTAATATGGGCAATCGCAGGGAACTGTGGGATACGATGGCTTCCGCTTCAACGCACCACGCGCGTTAGCAGCGGCACGCGCGCATTTTTGTACCGCTCATTAAAAAAGCACCTTTCCGTGCAATGTCAGTTGTTTAGAAGTTGATTGATTTGTTTAGCTAACCCTGACTGTGACGATGACAAGCTGCCAAAACCATGAACCGTAAGGAAACTTCTGTATCGCACTAAAATGATTTGCAATGATTTTGTGCTGCTCAGGGGTACTATCAGTTTGGCTAGAAGATCAGTCAACATACAGAAGACAGTTTTCATTGTATTATACGTTACTGTAGATAAAAAATCACCATGTTAAACATCTCAGGGGATGGCGATGACTGCAGCAGTGTGCTAAGGATTCATTTCGGGATCACTGCTTCGGCTGACATCGTCGGTCGATCGGCATAAAGCGCAGCACTTAGAGTGCGTTGAGATATCCTTTTTTTGTTGCCTTCAGCGCGCTAACGGATACATTATTTACTCGCAGCCAGGTGCTTATTTGAACGCTGATCTTGGTCAAGCTGCACGGCACGGTGGCAAATAAACACTACAATCAGACATGGATGGCGCCGAAAAATCAAAATGCGGCACTTGTTTAATGCACATCTTTTTCTTCCTTTGTGTGCCGTCTTGGCGCACAGTTTGACCAAAATAAACTCAAATGAACTCGTCCAGCACTACGTGTAAACTTACTCTTGAGTGAAGCTTTCGCGTTTTTTTTTGTTATATATATGAGTGCAATGGCCGCGCTGATCTCGTATGGAAGGTCGATTTCGCCCGCGCGTTTCTAATATTGTTACAAGGTTTCGGCTGACGGTAACAGTGCATAGTGAGACATACCAAAAAAGGGCACCCCATACCGAAAATAAAGTTGGCGTTGTTGGTGAGCTGCGTTGTGGCTGCGGACGGTCTACTGTTATTTTCACGCAACAATATCTTTGCTAGGCGCACCTGCGCGACAATTCATTTCTCGGTGTAATATTCGCAGAAAATTCATGCGTAAGCTTTTTATTAGTGCGAAAAATACACGTACAAGTGTTAAAATGGTCTTCGCACACTCTAGCTTCAACGTTTGGTATTAAAAGGCTACCTGTCACTGTGGCTCTCCTCACAGCCGCGGTCGACCTAATCTTTTTTTCTTCAATCTATGGAAATCAATACCTACGTTTGCCTTTCACGCTCTCATCGGAGGAGCCAACGGCTGAACCAAACATAGTTCATCAGCACTATAAAAAATATTGAGTAAAAAGGGTGTTTTTTGTCCCACAACAATAATCGTCATCAGGCTTGCGCTGCCTTTCTTGAAAACTCGGCACTGGCCACTTTCCTATCGAGAATGCAATGTAACCCTGATAATGGGCATCTCTATCGTGACCAGAAAGTACCGGGCGCGAGGCGATACCGCAAGGATGGAACGCATTACAGATGACGATTATTGTTGTGGGACAAAAAGATGCCCTTTTTACTCGCTCTTTTTTTAGAGTGAGGAGGAAGATAAACCGGCGACCGCGCGCGCGAATCCCGAAAATTGTGAGGCATGCGGCGGAGCGGATCGCCGTCATCTGCTCTTCTCGAACCGGAAGCCGGATGCAGACGGTGTATCCCACAATCCCTCGACTTTTCACTGGTCACCTATTCCACGCGAAGAAAATGTTTGGCTACGCCCCTGCTGTGAGGGCAGCTACTTCATCGTCCGATAACACGCGCTGCCGTGCCTCGAATAGTCGCGAGACGAACCGTTCGCGAGACGAACGAACAACGTGCACGGGGCTATAAACGCCTGCGTAGAACTCGCTTCAGCCCCCGGCCTGCGGTGGCAGCCGCGCCCTCTGAAGTTCCCCTCAACAGTAGACACCTATGTACGCTCGAATGACTTCCTCGTTTGTTTTTTGCTTTATTTAAATGCCTCTGCTTGCAGAGCTGTCTCGCTCCCCTTCGTAGTTCGTCTTATCTCGCTGTCACGAAGGTTGTCATTGAGAAAACTACGAATCACCACACCTAATGTCGGAAACGCCTAGTGAAAGATATTATGAAACTCGTTTGGTGAGATACACAACCGCACCATTCCGCGATGCGTTAATCTCTTACCGAAGGTGTAGTTGAATGGCTTCTTGTTAAGTTACGATAAACAGTTTTTTTTAATCATGCGTGTCCTCCACTTTCAGTCCCCGCTACATTTACATGCGACTTCAGGGGATGAAGTCGAATCATCGTTACTTGGTCTCCATCAATGTCGAGCTGTGTGGCGGCGATACAAGCGATCGAGACAATGGCGTCGGTGATTTTAAATAGCGCGTACAGAAGCCAAGATTTCTGCGGGATTTTTCACCTCTATCTAAAGAATCCCATTCACAAAGGCAAAATAGTTCGCTTAAACGAAAACTGTTTGCTTGACTTTCACAGTTTTATTTCGCGTAAAATGCCTACCTCTAGACGATAGGCACGGATCTGTCGTAGAAAAGGTGTTAAGCTAAATTGGAATGGCAAGATAATTAAAACGAGCGCGAAAATAACATGCCACAAGAATTAAGAAAGTCAGAAGAAAGGCTTTCTTCATTGTTTTCGTGCTCCTTTTCATTGTGTATTAGTATTCATAACTTGGCACTACAAGAGATTACTCGCCCATTTAAAATCTGAGTCAATCACCCTAATTTCTTTCAAGCTTCATGCTCACTTCCGTTCATACTCACGTAAGCTCACGCCCATAAATATTCTTTGACAATTGCGTAATTTTTTATTCATACGATAAGCCACTCAATCACGTCCATGCTGAAAAATTCTCATACTTCAGGATGCACACTCCGGTTCACACTCGCGTGCACTCACTTATACGTAATAACTTATGCTCAAACTCACATATACGCACATTCTGATTTACTCATTCAGCTTCATACTAACGTGCACTAACGCCCACATATACTCACGTTCGTACTCGCATATTTTCGCCGCTAAACTGCAGCTACTCACTCACGTTCATATCCGAATCTATTCACACTCAAATAGCACAATCTCACTCATGCTGCTTATTCTCGCACTTCAAGCTACTCATGCTCATACTTAAGGGAACTCGCACACATAAGTACACACCGATGTTTAAAATCACGTCTGTTCACTCAGGCTCAGAGCGGGTGGGCGGGCGGGCGGGTGGGTGGATTGATGGATGAGTAGATGGATAGCCTCAAAGTCACCAAAGTTCGCTAAGAAATGCTTCGTATTTAAAATCGAACTGAAAGAGTGCGACGAAAATGAAAATGGCTAAAAATTTTAAAAATTACAAGTTGGTTGCCGCATGATAAGTCATTGTTCACAGACATCGTTTGTGAAATCTCATGTGTATATTGCGAATGTGTTTATGTCGGTAAAGTGGTAGCTAAAAGACCGCATGAATGACGTGAAGAAAAAGAACGGCGTGTCGTGTCTACCGCACTTGCAGAACAAGTGGCTACATCTTATCTGAACATTGACTTGACCAAGCCAACCGTATTGGCAAAGGGAAGAAATGTGTGTTCACATCAATATCTAGAATTCCGTATGATTCGCACTACGAAACAAACACTGAAAAGAAATGATGGCGATCTGCCACCAGCGTACGCCAGGTGTCTCAGCAGAGTTCTAAAACTCACATAGGCCGGCTTCACTGGGCAACTTTACTGTGAACACGGCTACTGCATATGGTAGCCGAAACGTCATTTTTTTATTTTATGTGCTAAGCTCGTAAAACAGTAGGTTTGCGTTTTTACTGGGATCGATTCGTGACCGCCTAGTTTATGGATGACTCAGTAGGTGTCGCTAGTGTGACAGACTGACGGACGGACGGATTCACGGCTTACCGATAAAACTTTACGAAGATTCGCCCTAATCGATCATCATCCGTCGATCACTCCATGAATATGCTGTGATTTTTCGGTTTCTTTTAAAGCTTTTTTTTAGTTGGCACTCTTTCACTAATGTTAATACTCACGTGCACTAATATTCATACGTGCTCACTTACGTTCATACTGATATACTCACACCCCAACCGGCTAAGTCACGTTGATACTGATGTCTGCTTCCCCGCATACGTACTCACTCGCTTTCATACTCATGTCTATTGACACTTGCAAATTTCATATTCATTTTCGCATCAGATAACATTATAGGTCAGCGAACTCGCTCATCTGTCGACTCCCTCGGACTCACACTCAGCTCAAGCCGTGAGTCTGAGATAGTCCGGGTGAGCAGTATTTTGGCAAGCTTGAGTTTGGGAGAGTCCACTTGAAGACAACTTTCGTGAGTGTGATTACGAGTGAGGTTGGCCCAGCAAAAATTTGGCGAGTCCCAGTTCCACTGAGTCCAAAACGCAAGGTATATTTTTTGACTGAGTCTGAGTGAGTTTCACTTTATTTTGCCAACCTGCGGTCCTATATTCTCATCTTCAGCGTACTATCAGCCTTATCTGAATTAACGTTTATACTCACGTGTATTCACACGCATTCCAAAGTAGTTCTGTTCATCACCATTTCAATATTTATTGACCAGGGGCATGTATTACGTAGAGGGTACTCCGACGTCCCCCTCTCCTATTTCTTGCAGGAAAAATCTTAATTATTATATCATACAAGTAGTCATCTCTTTAAAAAAATGACCTAGCTGGTATGCGAGAATGAATGACTCGTATTTGAAGGTGCTATACTAATTGGCGCCAAGAAGAGCACCGATTACGGGGTATAATGGTGTTCAAGCGCATTGACATCTCGGTCGCGAGAGCGTTTTATAGGCTAATGGACTAATGAGTCGACTCGCTCGAGACTCGGATCGAGTTGCGCCCGCCTGGCTGAGTCCGGGTGCGAAATATTTTAGTTAGTTTTGAGTCGCAGTGAGTTCGGTTGAATAAAAGATCCATGAGTGCGAGTCCGAGGGAAGCTAGCTCACAAAAAGTTTGGCGAGTTTGAGTCAAAAGGAGTTTGAAGCACCAAATGTGTGAGTCTGAAAGAGCTCCACAGGCTTTGCCGACCTATGCCTCCCATTCATAGGTGCTCACCTCTGTTCATACTGCGGTCTACTTACGTTCTAACCTACTTACGTTCACACTAGCGTGTACTCAGTCTCAGATTTACACATGTTCACTCACGCTCATACTAGCATCAGCTGACACAGCTACCCCCGTTCATATATTAACGTCTACCTACGCTCAAAAGCGCTCACTCACTCACCTCATTCCTCACTTTCATTCTTTCGGCTATTATTACTTAAAGGCATTCAGTCACGTTCTCTCTCGCGCACTTTATTAACGCTCAATTACATCACCGCTCTCAGCGATGGGTACTCGCGCTCATACATAGTTCGCTAACACTTGTTTCTCGTAATCACTCGCTCTCGCCATGTGTCAGAACTCCCCCTTACTCTTGCCTACTCACCATCATGGACTCTCGCTCGCGTTCTCTCACTCAATGCAATTCTCTCGGCTATTCATGCTCAGAGGCATTCATGCTTCCCTCCCTCTTCATGGTGGTCTCGTGCCTATATGGTACTTGACTAGTCATAAACCCCAAGGACAGGATTGAACCCCAACCGTCGAGGCGGCATTTTAGGTGGAGCTGAAAAGCTTGAGGCTGGTGTACTTAGTTTTAGGCTCAACTAAAGGAAACAAAAGTGGTCAAAATTTCCAGAGTCCTCCACAAAAGCCATCCTTCATACTCATGTCCTGGTTTTCACTTACTACCGCAGAGTTTTTATGACCATGGTTTGCCCCGTGTCGTCGGTAAAATAAAGCTATAACGTACTGGCACGTGCTCTCTTCATCCTCTACTGCCTCCTCTCCTACTTCACTGCCAGAGCACGTGGCACCTATAGAAAGCCATTATCTGTGCGAGCACAGCGAAAGAGCGAGGTAAGGGGATAAAAGTGTTCAAGGCTGTTTTTGCGTGTTTGTGTTAGCGTTTAGAAAGTCCGCCTGTTTCTTTTTGAAGGGACTGTATTTTGATTGATAGAGGAGCAGCAAACATCAGGGAGTTTAACCAGAAAGACTTGCGGCTGACTACTATAAACTTAGAGATTAGGGAAGGTGACAAGAGATATGAGAAAGAGGGCGAAAAGAAAAGACGGAAAAGAAAATAAGGAAGAGACAGGCATTAAATTCACTACAGCGCGTAGAACTACACCGCGAACCAGTGGCGTTCGCAGAAATTTGTCGTCTTCAAAAAGCGCACGAAGGCTTTCGACAGATGTGGACGGTGCTGCTGTAGCACCTGCACATAAAGTGGCCGACCATCCAGTGGCTGCAATGCATTGGCAAGTACTTGTCTCTTCGAGGCAAGTCGAGGACACTGGCACCAGCAGGGATTTGATATATTCGTCGGTGCCTCAAACATTGCATGCCACACTGTTAGTTACTCCGGATGCTTAACATAGCATATGCCTTATTGATAGCAACTCCTAACCAAAGACGATAGAGAAGCGAACTTTAGCGTTGATGTAGGTTGAATGGAAGTCGGAGTTGCAGTGAAGGGTCGAGTTCATGTAATCTGGTAACTAGTAGGACTTTATATTATCCCACTGCAATAAATATAGTACGTGAAAAGTTCATACTCACTTTACTCCCACATGTTTCTGTGTTAATACCCATGTGTACTCACTATAGCAAAGTAATTCAGGTTAACACTCTCGGCTCCTCACACTCATAAGCTTGCCCACTTCCACATTTAGTTTTCACTTGTAGGACTCACCATCCTACTCGCGTCTACTCACACTCGCACGTACTCGCAAGTAAGTAAAAACTTGCATTCATGCTGGCTTATCACAGCCAAAGGCACTGGCAGTCATACTCATGAGTACCCTGTACCACGGTAACCCTCATGAGTACCCTGTAACGCTCACATGCACTAACACACAAGGACTTATGTGCACGTACTGTCATGAGCAATATGAGCTTAAATGCTGAATTTCTATTTATTTCACAAATACTTGTAACACACTAGTATAAACGAGGGGTAGAAAAATTGCAAGAGATACATTTCCATTCGACCACTAGGTGTGCTGAACACTTCTATGCCCGCGCTTCACCACTGGTACTATTAAAAGATAATTTCCGTTTTTCTTGTGATTTTGCCTATTACTATACTATACTATAGAATTCACAGCAATCTTTGAGTGCGCTGATTCAAAATAAATCCTTGCTTTAGCCGCTGGAAAGCAAGCTTTCTGTCCGAAAACAGCACAACTTATTTTTCTCTGAAAAACTTCGTCACCCCTGCCTGGAATTCCCCAAACACAGACAACTTAGACTGCACTCATCTTGGTCGCTTGAGGATGTCGACTCTCGGGTGACAATTACACGAATGCACAATAAGCACTCCACACCAACAGCAGAAGTAGGTTTTTCGGTACTTAAATACATTGAACAAAAGTACGCCGATCATTTGAAAGTTCTCACCAGTGAATCGGTTGACGTAGAGCGCGGAGCAAGCGCTGCAGCGTTCGTGATCCTCCCTTACAGGTGTCCTGGACAGCGCGACTCGAGTGCGTTCTTTCATCGACAGCATGTGAAAGTGTGGCAATTCAGGCAGCCCTGAAGAAACTGAAATTTTGTAGAAAACGCAGTGTTCTCTTGCCTAACTTAGCCGTATTTATTCCGCACCGCCATATGAAGTTCCACCACGCCCCTACATGCGTATACAATAAACTCTGCTGCTAACTTAATACAGCACCTTGCTCAATTTTCATCCTCATTCTTAGGTACATTTACTGGTCTATCACAATATGAAAAGTATAAACAACACACATAATCAGCTTTATCGATGACAGTGTTCACACTGACTGTGCGCATTCTGGTCAGAGCGAAATATCTTTGCGAGGTGCGCCTCTTTCTGATAAGACTATCCTGGTGCTGCCGATGTTTGCTCTGGATCACACTTAACGTTCTTGCGTACAAGAACTGTCTTGCATGTTCTTAGACACGAAGAGTGACCAACGTTGGCGCAATATTGAAATTAGTCCTATAGATGGTCAAAATAATCTCTAATCGCAAACTATGACTTGCCCCCTCATCTGTTCACAATGTTGCCACATCAAAGGCCAAAATTTACGTAAAGATATGCTGACGAAGTGACAGAGATAGCAGGCGCTTTCTTACTCGTGCATTTGTGTTTTGAAACACTGCATGCAATTGATTCAGGGTGACCACAGCATGACCAAAAAGCAGCAACAACTTGGTGCTGCTAAGACATTTAACGTCAGCGTGTTAAAAAGCCCGCGTAGCAGAAATTCTGGCGTTGGTTGTCAGAAAAAAATCTATGTCGTCCGTGCGCAACAAATTGAGGTGTAAGAACAAAATTTGACAGATCCCACCTACCACGAGTATTGACGTCATGCGAAATGTGTGGGGCGAAAGTGACAGCGGTGTAACTCTTTTGTTGCTGTTGTTGAGCAACACGTTAAAATGACACTGAACAAATGTACAAATGTTATGCGCACGGACAAGGATATTGAACAGCCGCAAATGTTTTGTACAACCAGCTCTTTGCTGTTGCGTAACGATGTCAACAACATAAGTATTACCGACACCAGATGTGATAAGCTGAAGCGTAGTGTTTGTGCTGGGAAGACGGTAGCTCTGGATAGTGCTACGTAAACCAACTTTAACGAATGGTGCTTAACTACCAATGACGCTCAGGCGTGAAGCCTGCTTCATTGCAGGGCCCATGTAATGATTTGATTGGTTGATGTGTGGGTTTAACGTTCACAAACCACTATATGATCATGAAAGACTCCGTAGTGTAGAGCTCCAGAACTTTAGTTCACTTGGAGTTCTTTATCGTACACCTAAGTCTGGGCACATGGGTCTACAGAATTTTCGCCTTCATCAAAATTGCAGGCGCTGCAGCCGGGCTGTAATTTGATCCAGCGCTCTGCGGGTCAGCAGCCGAGTACCTTAGCCACTAGACCACCACGGTGGGGTATGGAATCTTTATAAAATCAGATAGGCTGCACTGCGACCATAATTGGCGATACACCAACATTATTGCTGCATAGGGTTTTCCAAAGTAGATCCGAGGCCTGGCATGCCATTGTGCAGAATGTTTGGATTTCATTCCTGCTGGCACCAAAACATTTATTCCTCCACTCGTCGGTTCAATGTTGTAGATGTCGTTATTTTTAATGCTCTCGTATTTATATTATCACTTTCCCTTCTCGCCATTGTTCCGTAGATATAAACTGTCACACCTGTGACGCGTACTCGCATACTAGGGCACGTGGTATACGGATATATGACACTCGTGTGTGGAGGGAATTGTTCAACGTGGTATGCGACGGAATTTTTATAATATTCATGTCACAACCAGAGTCATAATAGTCAAAGCTTTTTACCCTTTCATACTTATATCTGTTTACTCAACGTTAATGAGGTGAATACAAGGGCACCGCGACGTACATAGTTATGTGTGTCTGTGTTTGTGTATGGATAAATGGAAGAAAATGCTCAGTGTTTGCCATACGCAAAGAAATTCTTGAAATGTAAGAAATTGTTATGCTTGCTCATATTTGCTTAATAAATGGTTCCAGTGAGCAACGGAGTCGGGCCTTCTGTGCTGGCATCTGGTCGTAATACTATACAGCTATGAACGATAAGTCAACACTCTGGGCCCGGATTCACAAAACTCACTTACGAAAACATTTTTGCGCAAGAGAAATTTTCTTGCGTAAGTCGATTCACGAAACGAAAAAACGTCCTAAGAGGCCATAGTTGTCACATCGGCCGCTGCAAATAAAGCGCGCTGTGACTGCACGGGAACATGTCAGCGATGGTGATGCAGTTGCTATATTTGCTTACGTCACCGAAAAGTGCTCGTAAGTAGATTCACGAAGCGAAATTGTGCGTAAAAACAGCATGGCTGAGAGAAAATCCCAAGAGTGGTCCGGACCACTCTTAGGAACAATGTGGCTACTTAGAACCTGCTGCCGCAGCGGTATACTATGGTGCCCTGGCTGGTTTTGAGTTCATTCACGCTCATCAAGGGCTGTCTGATGACTGCTGGTGCGTTTTTATTTCTTTCGGCGCTTTGAGCTTCGCGTGTTGTTTCCCTTGTACGCAGTGGATGGTGTTGACAACCACCATCGTCCAATAAGTTCGAAGTTGCGGTAATTGAAGAATTCTATTGGGCGTCAATGGCATAAAACTACGCATGTAAAGATTTGTGGTTGGATGAAAAGCAATGTGATACGTGAATGGTCAGTGCATTCGAACGCGACATGGCATAGGATCAACCTTATTTGTTATGTTGTTGTGTTGCGCCCCATCTCATCCAATTAAAAGTGCGACTCGAGATCCTTGCCTAATTGGTGGCAATTACCACCAAAGAGGTTAATGGGAGGACATTCTTTGCACGCTATTGGAAATAAAAATGAGAGGAAGTTTTCAGTGAGTGGTTCCTAAAGTTTGTGCTCTAGTGTACTTTCATTGGCTCTAACTGTCCAATGGTTGCGATCTCTGAAATACAGCTGTCGATACACTTTGGACGATCTGGAACAAAGCGTACTTTGTAAACCAAAGCGTATTAGGGGTGTGCGTGATTACGCATGGAACTACAAACAAATCATGCATCTTCATCTTCACTGTTCAGACACCGATATGGACCGTGATATTATGGCAAGCAATCGGAATGAAATGACCCTAGTAACTTTGTATGACACCGAAAATATGCAAACCCTCACGATTCTAGAGCAAACCTTGGCTGAATTCATCCCTGCGTCAATCACCAGCCATTTAACTTGGCGCACGAACATCATTCAAAGGTAGAGCGAGCCACTGACATGTATTTTGTGTGACGTAGCGACCACTTGACTTGAGAATAATAGCGTTGCGAAGGCGAATCCCCTGTCGCATGCTCTGATCGAAGCAGACGACAAACGCGAGCAGACGACAGTTTGTCCGACAGGCACAGCTTGTGATTGGTTGTGAAGCAATACCCTCTACATCAGCTCACTCCGTGACGTTGCCAAAACACTTCTTTCATCTGGCACGCCTGTCTTGTTCGTCATATCACCCCCCTCGCACATAAGAGAAAATTTTGTCATGCCGTGAAAATAGTGCAAGTACTTTCTAAGAGCTCTCTTATCATCTTATGTGCTGCGCAGTTGTCGAAAACAACATGGCGCCGTAAACAGCATATCGGTCGGTGCGACTTTCAGCAAGCGCTGCTCGCACGAGTTACTTCAGCGTTGGACCGGATGTGTTGCGATTACAGCAGCTCTTTCGGTGCGTGTAAGCAGTGCGGAAAGCTGTGGCAGTGCAATGGTGTACGGTGAAGCGCAGCGAAGCCTGTGCGTCGGTGTGGTTATCAAGCGGGGATCGGCGTCGATGTATCGACGACAACTAGCACTCGGGAAGCCTGCAATGTGTGTTTGTGTGCCGGTAACAGTTCGTTCGCTTGACTTTCCAGTCTCTCAGTTTGGTGCTGTGCGACATTTCTTATTGACAGCGTTTTGACGCGTTACTTGAGTGACCCCAAGTACGTACGGAAACGTATGAACTACGCGCTCGGTTCTTGCTTCGCCACTAGTTAGCCCGATTTACTTGAGAGCAATGTACTGTTCGGGAGTGAAACGATGTTTGTTGTGAACAGTGGTGCTGTGTTGACGTTCCAAGACTTGTGAACAAGCTGTGCTCGTGTGACCGAAACTTGAAAGACAGCGTTGATAACTGTTTTGCCCTGCGAAGTCGTGGTGGGGCAGCTTGGCGCTTTTGTTTGTTAAGTCGTCACTTCTCCTTTTTGTGATAACCATAGTCCTAGCGCTGTGATGTGATCAACCAAAACTGCGAGATGCTACATTCTGTTGTGGATCGTGTTACTTTGGAAGCGCGCCTAGACTGTTCTTCGGTAACAAATTGAGAGTTCTATGTGGCAGCGAGAGCCCGTGAACGTCAAGCTTCCCTCCAGCCCCCCCAAAAAGCAAAGATTTCATCGGTTCCTTGCTTTTGATGAAGTTGTTGGCCAATATCGCCTAACTACAGGTTTCCGAGTTCGTCTGGCCATCGTTTTGCACGGCACTAGAGCCTTGACAACAGCCGGTCATGGCCAGTTCTTACATTTTATCAATGCACGTGCACGCCTGGCCAGCCCTTCATTGCTGTCATTGGCAGCTTCCAGTCTGCAGATGCCCTTTGCTTGTTCGTCGTACTTGGTTCCTTAGGACACCGACGGCCACTAAATGCTGCCATCGGTGAGTTCACCTTGCAGAACTAAATTTCACCGGTACTATAATTCACGCAGTTCGATAACGTGTGCAAGTTTTTAAGCCCATCAGATGTAATGTTTCTCTATGGTAAGTTGAAGCATGAAAAATTTACTACTACTGTTATATACGTACATATATTATGGAGCAAATACATAAAAAGTTTTTTGTGATAGTGATACAAGTGAGCTCTTGTTTGATTATGAGGTTGGGCCTGTCGATTGACCACGTTTGGTAGTTGGAAAGTTAATGTAAATTTATTTTTCAGGAGCCAGGTTGCACTTAAAAATTTATGTTATTTTGGAAAATTAGTTCTATAGACGATTACCACTGTGGTAGTACTATACTTCAGTAGGACATATATATTGCGGTACGTAAATTTTACATGAGGCTTCAGTTTATTTCAAAGTGATTATAACAGATTTTGGTCACTTTAACGAAGTGATAGCTTCCTCAAATAAGTATTAGAAGTGAGTGCTTTTAATGATTGTTTTTAAATATCTCGTTTTAGCTCTTCACAGATCGCAGAGATTGGTTTGTTAAGGTCCTTTGATGCATCGGTTGCACATTCTGGCACATCAATCCTCATCATTACTTGGAGCACCTGTACAAAAACAGGAAAGACACGTTCTCCCTAACTGTGCAAGCCTATGTCACTGCTCGGACTGTTACCATTCAGCAGATGTGGCGTGGAAGCATGCATGGCAGCCTCATCTGGAAGGACTGCAATCTGCTTGGGAGCTTCGAGGGCACGAAACTGCCTAACGGCTGGCTGCAAGGTTAGTTTTTCTTTAAGACAAACGATTACGTGAACACCACTTACTGTGCACAAATTGAAAACCTAAGCATGGTTGCTTTCAGTGGATACCTGTAATATTCTTACACATAATTCTTATTCAACATTTATAGAACTAAATTGCAAGATAATTGAGGATGTTGAAAGCTGAAAGCCTGCAGCTTATGAATTAAACGCCAATAATCTGAGACTCAAAAGCTTGTGCTTTGAAACGAGCACAAATACTTTGATTCCTTATTGAGCTCTCCAGCTTGTGACTCCCTCTGTGGATCAAGTGCTCTGGAAGGAAATAGCAAGTGGGTGAAAATTGCCTGGCTGTTCACAACTTGCAAGGAGAAAGACTATTTAAGAAGCCTCAGATGACATAGGGCCAGTAACTGCATCTTTTACCGAATGTAGCTTTTTCTCTCTCAGTGCTGTTGCTTGTGTTTCAGCCGAACATGTTCACCACGATTGCATAGTGATATATATTTTTCTACAAATTGTACCTGACCTAAGTATGCATTGTTGATCTCTAAAGGTGACGTTCAGTGTGTTTCAAAGCCATGGCTTCTCATTTCTCTGACTGTGGCTAGCCTATTTCAGCAGCAGATCGATGCAGCTAGCACACATGCAATCCAAGTCATGGAGCGCTTCTTTGGTGTTCTGTGCAGGACACAGCATATCCATCCGGCAAGACACTGGTATCAACAATATTGGTGAGTGTTGGTGGCACCTGTAGGAGCCCGTTGTGTTTGTTGTGTATGATTATTTCCCCTCATGAAGTGCATTTTTTAAAGGTTTTCTTCATTTAGAATAATAGATGTCAGTAACAAGCACACTCATAATCCACAAGTTCTTTGTGTCTTCTAGACTGCCCATTTGCTCCTATATGCGGTATGGTGAGCGGGTTATGTATGACAGCCTTAAAATTATCAACATTGGCTGTTGTGTTGCAATGCAGTCTAACTTGTGTTTCTTAGTGAACTTATTTGTGGTCTACTTCTCGCACCTAGTGTAAAGTCGAAATAAAAGAAACTCTATTGGCTTTTTATGCCTGTCAGAAGTGTCATGCCTTCATCTATAACATTTTGGTTTTGCTCTTGTATCATATTAAACATATTTTCAGTCTTCACTGTTTGTGTGCGTGTGTGTGTTGAGGCTTGTCATTGGCGTCTGAAAATACAATATCTGTAAATATGAGCACATAATTGACAACTATACAGTCTTGCATGTAGCATGGTTGTAACAATGATCTGTATTTTTCTAAGTTCCAGCAGTAAGAAGGGATTCGGTGCTCCACGGTCATGTACAGTGTATCAAGAACAGAGCACAGAAGACCAACAAGTATAAAGGGACTGCCAGTGACTGTTCTCCTGCTCAAAGTTTACAACAGCAGAAAGAGCACATTGTGATGTCAGGAGCAGCTGCTGCTTAACTTCATAGCAGTGCATTATTCAGCAGTTCCTTTGCTTGCAGTCGAAATTATTTAAATTTTGCATGGAAGATACCAAACTATGACACTAATTTAAAGGCTGCTGTAGTGTTAGTGGGCAAATATTTTTGAGCTGAAGTTTTTAACATGTGTGTTAAGTGCCTGCGTGCCTCTACATTTGCATGCCAGAAATCACAGCATCCATGGTCGCCAATGGTAACTGTGTTTGCATTCTTTGTAGTACAAGAAGTAAAGCCATGAATGCAGTCTTTATGTACTTAGTCGATGTAATCCTTCAGTGTACACTCATTTCTATAGCACCAATGATGCCATGAGTGTATAAGCTCTGGGAAGTGAATCTATGTGGATTATTTTATTTGGAAGGAAGAGGATCAGCACTACTCCTAGTATATCTTAACAGTAGATTTTAGTGCTTGGGTATTATCCCACTGCCTGTCCGTCCTTCAACAGTCTACTTATCTACTGTGTAAGTGTAACTTTTTAAATGTATACTTTGCTCGGATAGGTTTGTTCATAATGTAATGCAAGTGACTTATCATCTATGCAGCTCTACTCAGACTAGAAATAAAAGTATTTATTTTTATATGTAGCTATAGCATGCATTCACTTGTGTTTTTCTAGGTGCCTGTACAATTGTTTAGCCCTACAAAAGTGCTGGTATACTCTAATATTGAATCTGGCATCTTAAAATAGTTTGTTAGTGGAAGTAAGAATGTGTTTACAACCAATATTACTATCCTTAGATGAACTGTGAAAACTCTGTGGAAATTTATTTACAGTTTTTGAACGTTGTGAAGGCAAATGTTATGTTCTTTTATTGTGGTCCCTGTTTCATGCAAATGACACATAATTACTTTGCAATGGCAGAGTATTAGTTGTTATTTTACACATATGTGCTGAGCAACATCGCAGTTGAGGCCAGTAGCAAGACATACATGCAGTGCACTGGAGCATCACCTCACATAGTGTACAGTCTTTGCCCACCAGTAAACTCAATATTTTTCAAGCAGACTAATAGACAGCTGTATGGGAACTGTGTTGGTGTGCAAACTTTGAAGTCTTCTTGAGGAGTGTTTTTCATCATTTTTGTCCAAGTGAAGTAGCTACCCAAGGCGACAACTGGTAGGAATGGGGTGGTTTCCTCTCTCCAAAAGCACTCCTACCAGCTGCCTCAATGTTAGCATGGGGCGAATTCACGAACTGGAAAAATAATTGGTCTTTGTTTTCTTGGCCGAAAGAGTCACTTCCACCGTTGAGCCACCACGACGCGCCAGAATAGAAACTTTTAGCTAAATAAAGTTGATTCTACTTTTGAGAAGTGTTTTGGGGAAACGAAATGGCACCTATAGATGTCAATATAAACACTGTTTGCACGAAGGAGCTTAGTAGCTTATAATTGTATTATCCATGTATTGTCTAGAATTTACTCGCGCTGTGCCAACTTTCAGCCTAAGTGTCCTAACATGCTTTGTTAGTGGCTTGTGAATGAGCCAAGCTATGTAAACAAACAGAGTGATATTGCAGACATGTACAAATATTGATGCACAGCCCTTTTCTTTAGCATGACATTGTCAAGGGCTTTATTCTTGTGTTTTTTATAAAGAGTGCTTGTCACTAGGCATCAGCGGAAAACTATGCATCAAGCTTTTGCGAGATGGTTCGAGAAACACCGTGTTCAGACATAACAGTGCCGGTGGATTTCTCTCGTAAGTTACTTTCTGTAGTATATTCAAAATGAGTTTATTAGAATAGTTTTTTTATAGCCATTCATTTTAATATTTACACCTGAGTGTGTGTATGTATGTATGTATGGGTGTACATATGTATATGTGTGTGTGCGTATATGTATGTATGTATGTGTCTTTTAAATGAGAATCCGTTTATCATTGGTGAGTAAGTTTCGAAATGATACGGCTGAATTTGTTCCTAGTTATTTCTCTTTTGAGCCATTACATATTTCAATTTATTTTGTACTGCATAAAAATAAATGTAACCTTACACAGAATATGTGTGTTCGAAGAAGTTGTTTTATTTACCAACCTACAGTCATGGGCAAGAAATTGGGTAAAATGGAACGGACCTGCGAAGATTAGTTAAGAGCATAGCTACTCTACATGGCATATCTCGTACACATTGCGTTGGTTGAATATGTCAATTTCAACCTTTCAATTTTAATCAGAATAAGCAAGCTATCACCCGTGGTTGTATATGTGTGTGATATTTATGCATACTGTGATACCGGTTCGCAATTAAAATTAAGGTCACAAACGTAGTCGAGCTGAATACACGAATTTTGTCCATGCACCTTTCATCTGCACTGGAACTGTTGTTAATAAAAATAAACTTCAGTTTAGAAATTTATTCTAGTAACCAAAAGCAGGGTATCTCTTTATCACACAAATCAAATTGCCATTGTTCTGTTTCAAACTGCTATAGTTCATTTTAACCATTGACAGCGACATTACACTGAAGCGTGCAGCATGACAAATAGCGGGAGAAAAGACACAAACTAATCACCATGTTCGCGTCAGCTCTAACTGTCCGTGCTCTTTGGTCTTGCTGCATGTGATGATGCCCACCAAATTAGCACGAAAGCGTGTCCCTACAAAGGCAGTCAACTTGGCTGCAAGCAGTTAGCTCACTGCATGTGTAGAGTTTCTTCAAAACACCGTGAAGACTGATTGCTGGTCGAATATCCAAACACGTGAAAAGTAATATACCAGGTATATTATTGGTATTTCAGCACTATACACTTTTGCGATAAGAGAGAATGGAGGAAAAAAAATTATGAACCCTGAATTGTTTAATTTTTGAAGGAGCACAATACAGCGCTTTTGGGTGAAAAGGGGAGTGAAAGAAGCAAGTGCGAAAGCCTACTTCGCAAAAAATTAGTACCCGCCACCACGCATAATGTCAGGCCGGGCAACCTCTTGAAAAAAAAAAGTGCTCAGTGATTCTGCGAATCGAACCAAGTACCTCGTAGATTGTAGTTGAGCGCTGTAACCGCTCGTCCACTGCAGCAGTGCTTGCATTCGCACTATTGCTGATATAGCGTCATTCCTTCGAATGAAGCCAAATGCAAAAACGTCCGGTGAAACTTTGTCAAAAATAGAAAAAATAGTTAGAACGCGTTTGCCCAAGGTTACTATAAGATAGTAACCGCCACGTGTGACTGTATAACCGTGCGCTATTTATTCTTGTACATTACTGTCATGACGTTGGGATAGCCGGCTCTAACGTAGGCTACCTTCTCATAGTTTGCCAAATATAAATAAGAAAATAAAAATATATAACAGCCTGTGACAACGCTAATCAACTATTATGAGTTCACTGTCACTAGTGTCACTTTCACTAGATGAATGCTCAGTTTGCTTCCATTATAGTTATTTAAGAAAGTTTTGGCTCATTAACTCAACTCTCCTAATTAGCAATGATTCTCACATCTAAGGACAGTCACACTTCATCTCGCTTTCTGAGTGGCTGTCACTCCCATATAACGCGTACTCCTCTTTTTTATGCTCTCCGAGCATCTGACGCTGCTTTGCGGAGACTTTCCCTGACGTCTGCTGGGCCAGAAAATTGTCTTTATTATCTATCAATTTCAAGCTTTCACGAAGCCGAAACGAGTCTCTCTCTCTCTCTCTCTCTCTCTCTTCATCCTTTTCGCACGTGTGATAACGTCTCTCGACCTCAAGACTCGTATACACGTCCCTTGCTTTGTTTGCGCACTCAAACAACGCTGGACGAAATATTTGCACCGTGTTTTGTGAAAAGCATTAGCACTGAGACACCTCCCGACGAGCCTCCCTCATTTTACGTAGACATATACCTAAGCGTAAGCGTATGCACGTTCTCGCATTCCAGCTTTATAAAAAAACTGCGGTGCATGGAACCAGCAAAATTGCGCTCACAATTTCATTTCATTACTGCTGTTATCTATTTTAGCACAATTCGTCTGCAGGCACCAAAGTCGCTCATGTGTCTTGTAATAAGAATATTGTAACAAAGGCTACCTTTGACTATAGGTACAAAACACCCTTACGTTCACCACTATACCGTGCTAGATTGCACGGAATTAGTTAAGTAGCAGCGCAGCTTCAATGAAATGTAAGGTAAGTGGTCGCTTTAAATAAGGGAAGACATTCAAGGCACATTTTGAAACATTGCATGCATCGATTTATGTGTGGTTTCATTTATGTGGTGCACCTGGAGTGTTGTTTACTTGTACTTGGCGAGATAGTGCATGGATTGCTCTTAGGCTTAAGGCCATCAAGCAATTAATATTTTTAGCTACAGTCGTTGTATAAAGGCGAGTGCTTGGCTTTGCACAGCCTACCAAAACGTCTATTACAACGTACGCGGCATCCCGTAAGCGCTGTAGCAGACGCTCGCGGAACTGAAACTTAGATGCAGCAAATCATTGGCTATCATCGTATACTCTCGATGCTAGACGCTTTGCGTGCTACCTTGATATTATCGGCACACACTTCTTTCTTTCCTTGTCGTTTCATCGGCTATTGTGTGTCCTCCTTGCCCTCTTAAGTGCCGAATAAGTTAAATTCATACCCGCGCTATAGTAATCCCTCCAGATAAGAGAATTTTCGGCTAAGAAAATGCGTAGCCAAAGAGAAAGCTTTGTGAATTCGGGCCCTGATTCTTTGGTGCAGTGCTTACGATACTCGGCGGCCGACCCGAAAGTTGCAGGTTCTAACCCGGCCGTGGCAGTCGCATTTCAGACGAAGATGAAATGCCAGAAGCCCGTCTCTTGTATGAAGTCAACATTCGTAAAGAACACATGATCTGAATTTTTGGAGCCTTCCCCTACAACGGGCTTCACTCATATCGTGATATTGGTGCGTAAAAAAACCCATAGGAGTATGTTATGTACGGCCTTGCGACTTGCTTTTCGATACGGCAATATCATGGCACAACAGTGTGCTTGAAACAGCCTAATACTTCGTTCAAAAAACGTGATGAATTAAAATATTTTCCAGCAGCCATACCAGCAGAAATTCCTTTAGGATGTGTTGAGGAGAGTTCGAATTCACCTGTTATATTTCTTCTCAATAAACAAAGTAGTATGGTGGTCACAGAACTCAGGTGCTGGTCTGGAGTGGACGGGTTGGATCCCGGCCACAGCGGTCGGTTTTTCGTTGGACGCGAAATATTATAGAGGCGCGTACCTGTACTAGGTGATGTTGGTGCACGTTAAAGAACATCAGACAGCCATAGCTTCCGGAGCGTATCACTACGGCGTCCCCTATAAGCATAAGCAATCTAGAACGTAAGATCCTGCATATTATTAAGCATCATGCAAGTTTCTTTTCTTGCAACGTGAACGGCAGTACAGACGGAAATGTGCATTATTGTTGGCCATAATTACCTTGTTTACGGAGAGTGTACAGTAATCTTTTTCAATGACATACGTCATCAACAATTTCAGAATGTTTCTTTAACAACTTCCAAACACAGGCACTCAAACAGTTTTTAGGCACTCAATCACTTTTTTTAGTGTGCCGTTGCAAAGGGTAATACTCTGAGAGAAAAATGAAATGATTCTGTTGTACCTTTTCGTGTAAGAGCTTTGGGGCGCTGCTAATTGTTAAATGTATTCGTTATTGCACGTTGGTTTTCTGGTTTTATTATAAGAATCTACATGACAATTAGACGCTGCAGCTGTTCAAGGCACTTTGGTAAATACTATATTCAGTAAATCTCCCACAATTTCTATTCGCAAGCATTGAAAGTGATCGAAGCCGTATGTACGCAAGACCTTCTACAAGAAAGTGCCATCTTAGCGATCATTCATTAACTTCCCTACAGCTCTCTCATCCCAGCGCGCTCTCCCGAATCCGCCGTTTTTTATGCTTGCCATTCGTGTCTTAGTGTTTTTCTTTTTTTATTCTTCACTGTTAGTGGTCTTGTTCATTAGGTATACCGAGTTGCCGGTTCTTATAGCCTGTAATCTGGCTTTCTTCTTTTTCTGTTCTGACGCAGAAAGTTATGTGGTACCTGAGCCAAACCTGCTCGACGGTTTAGGTTGGACAAACAGCACGCTGTTCCTTGACGTGACTGTACTCCTCGAGAAGTACCCATTGGTGAGTGCTGTGCAACGCGTGATGACAGGCATAGAGCAGAGCATTCAGCTAAACAACGACACACTAGGTGTCTGGAAACTCTACGCTATTTTATGGGCGAAGCTGCTTACTTCGTGGGCTTCTCTGGCGTAGTCGTCTGCATAGAGTAATATAAAAGGTCAAAAGAGGACACTTCCATACACTCCTTCAGCTGATTTGTGTTCGCAGCGCACCGAATGGGTGTGGTGAAGCTTTGCAGCGCCTGAGATGGCAGACCGCAGAAAAGACGGCCTCGAAGGCCATTTTATAGTGACTAGAAACAATATAAAGCCTCCGAGACCACTCCTACATGCGTGCGAATTTCTCGGACCATACTTTCATTTCTTTAACGCGTCGTTTGCATGCATCAATGAGCTTCGTGTAAGCTGCACCGCTACAGCGGGAAGCACACGATGCCAATGTGTAGCTATGAATATTTTAACTAAAACATGAGAATCATTGACGGAGTGAAAACCTTTGTTGTCAAGTGATATTTTTGGTAAGCACATGCCAGCTTGGTTAATGTTTCATAAATGCAAGAAAAAAGAGAGGCTCACTGCACTGCGAGACAGGTAACAACTGCCATATAATGTATATAACTTACACACGAGGAAGAAACGCATAGGAAACAATATAACAAGAACCGCAGCCGAATAAAACTGCAACACACGCACACAAATGCGCATACAGGGCACGATGCGACACGGCAGTAGTTGCCTCAGCACTTGACTTTAGCTTGAACTAAAGGCTACATCTTCTTTCCCAGATCCACACTAGTTTTTTCCAGCCCACTGTACATTTCTTTTTCGCTAAAAGCATCCACAGTTCGCGCAGCCAAAACAAAGCAAGTTTATGTGGCATGCAGGCCGTTAACGAGACAGGAGTGTTTAATCAAAGATTACGTTCTAGCTTTAGCTATAGAGCAAACGTGTTTCCCGATTCACCACTTCTCTTAATGCGTTAGTTTGAGCTTTAAGCAATTTGGAAACGAAACAGATAACGGTACTGAGCATAGCTGCACTTCTCATAAAATTTCACTCATGCAGTGAATTCGAATACATGTAGCAGCACAAAGAAAACCTAACAACGCGATCGGTGACTCAATGTCTTGAGCCAAGAATTTTCTCGCAAACCTGGTTCAGAGCATTCCAGGCAGTTTTCTTTCGTGCGAAGCGATCCAAGAACACAGTATGCGAAGTGAATAGCACAAAAAAATATTTTCGCTGAACAGCACAATGCCAGAAACCTTAGGTTAAGGCTTCAATGACAAATTCAATACGCACCTAACACAGTATTAACGTCGTTGGTACCTACCAGCAGCCAAGCTGAGAGGCAGCCAAAACAAGCGAAGTCCGCGACGCACGCCAGGCACGTTATCGCACTCCTTTTATGGCATCTCCCTGCTGCTGCCCATACTTCTTCATTGCCGCAAATGCTAATGAAAACGGAGCGTGAAAACGTTGCCGTCGCAACAACGCCATGTGCACTTCTCTCGCGTCCGATTCATGACTCATATCAGCCAGACGTTATCGCACCGTATCATCGCATACGATACAGAGGGATTCAGGCCACTATGCCATAGTCAAAAACATGTACACGTATAATGCACTATAAAAGGTAATGTATTGAATAATATGAGTATTTCTTTGAAGCAGTAAGTGATGTGTTGCCACCTTATGGCTGAGTTGAAGCTGCGTATAGCTCAGTCGCTTTTTTAGCCCGAGTGACTGCTCTTGACATTTTTATGTTACTCTATGGTCGTCTGTCGTAACCACTCCTATTATGACAACTGTTCACTACATGGCGCTCGCATCGCTCAAGAGGTGAGAAGGTGAATGTGTATTACGTTGTGAGACGTCAATATTTATGACGTCTTAGAACTTCATACCTAATGTACAACGTCATTTACCTGGTATGACGTTGTAAAAGGGTTTTGAAAATGTCTTGATCCCGAGTTTGACGTTCTGCAATGCGGTCTTGTGCATGAAATCAGTTTCAAGCAGGAGTGAGAATTAAAGAACGTGGCATAGGCATACTTGCCTTAGGAGCACACGGAATTATCCTGAATCAGGTGGTACAGGGTGTCATGGGATTGAAATCGTTTGAGTGCAGAAAGCTGGCAAAAAGATAGAATTGGAGCAGCGATTAAGAAAAATCGGAGAGGCCCGCCGCGGTGGTCAAGTGCCTAAGGTATTCGGCTGCTGACCCGCAGGTCGCGGGATCGAATCCCGGCTGCGGCGGCTGCATTTCCGATGGATGTTGTAGGCCCGTGTGCTCAGATTTGGGTGCACGTTAAAGAACCCCAGGTGGTCGAAATTTTCGGAGTCCTCCACTACGGCGTCTCTCTTAATCATATGGTGGCTTTGGGACGTTAAACACCACAAACCAATCAAAAATCGCAGAGGAGCGTTGAGCTAGGAAAGTTTGACCTAGTTGTAGATGAAGAATGTTGATACAAATGAAGGAAGCGAACTCTAAAGCTCTCAAACAAGTAATTAGACAACACGGAATACCAAGCCAAAAGGAAGCATTGGTTAAGAAGGAGAAGGAAACAGAGAGGGACATGTGTAAGATTGGTAGGCTTACGAAATCATCACTGGAGACCTATCGGACTCTCAAGCAGGAAATTGCAAAAGGTCTACATTAGTTCTCTGGGTAGTTCTCTGCTGTCCGAGGCCAGAACGGGAGTATTGCGGACCACGACGTACCGAGCCAAATACGAAGGCACAGGCGTGGCATGTATTGCGTGTGGAGAGGAGGAGGTAGTGGCTGAACATTTGATAATGTTCCGTAAAGGCCCCATCCTATAGTCCAAGGTAATGACGCGGAATTTTTCAAAGCATTGTGGTTTACGAACAGTGAAGGCGAAATGGCCTTTAAACTTTTAGAAATAACCAAGAGGAGGCTAACTGATTGGTTGCTACAATTAAGGTGCGAGTTAAATTTAATTCCTAAAGACATAGTGATAGTAAACTTAACTTTACGGGTAGGTGACGTGAGCCACCACCCGATCCATAGGGCACAGCCGGATACATCCATCCATGTTTCGATGAACAGATGGACGGACGAACGGATGCTTCACCCCGCTCGTCATCATTCACTCCGTGGAAATGCTGCACTTTTTCTCTTTCGTATACATAATAGATGCACTTGGTTGCTTCACAAAAAATATACGCCCTAAAATAGTACGGAAAAAGGCAGCATAATGAATTCGCATTGAAACATTTTTCTCAGAGGCAACGATAACAGCCTCGAAACCGACACCAGGTTAACGCCCTTCTTTCTCCTCTCTATTTTTTATGGTATTGTATTGGTGTGAGCTGCGTACTTTCCGGAAACATAAAAAGAAAATAAAGTTGGATTTATTTCAGTGATTTTGCTGGCGTAGAGTTATAGGGGTATCATGACTTGCCAAACGTACAAATAAATGTCTTATAAATTATGAGTCAGTCCTAAAGCTTCAAAGCGAGAGTAATGAAAATAAAGCTTTTTTATTAAGATAGAGAAAAAACGAAGTTGATGCCATTATATGGCGATGGCTACCTCCTTGCACCTAATTGTAACAAATAAAGAATTAAAAAAACAAAATAACATATATATACATATGTACAGTCTTATATAGGCGAATACAAAAGTTCTCATATGGGCAGAACAAACACGTAGCCGCCACGTCCATTTCCAACCAAGTCCACCCAGTAGTGGTCACATATCATTATTTTGTCAAAAAACGTTATTTTTTATGTCACGCGACCTGTCAGTTAAATCTAGTGAATAGTAATACTAACGAAAGAAAAATTTAAGGCAATGCGATGCTTTTCTAAGCACAGTGATGGTTGTATTCTGGAGCCCACAAGAAAATAAATTACACTTAAAATGGCTCTCACTGGCACCTATTTAGTCATGGTAGCACTGGTGTGGCCATAGAAGAATACACAAAGCAACAAAAAATAGAACAGAGCATTGAATAAGCAGTAGCACTATGACATGATATTCCCAGGCACAGGAGTGCCCACGGGCTGCGATGAGGGGGGATGGTGTACCAGTTCTTGAAGGGAAACACTGCACCCGCTTAAGTTTCGAATCGTGCCATGCAAAGCCTGGCGTATGTGATTTCCGTATTGTTTTGAGTTACTTTCCCAATGAATTTAAAACTGACTTCGGCTCCACTTTGAAACAAAGTGTCGTCTGTATAACGTTTCAATTTCTGTAAAAATTGCGTTTTTGTTACGTTTACGCTGTGACACCATAGGTTCCGGTCTGCACTACTGCTGAAGATTGCGGCGACGCCCGGTACAAAATCTTTGTTCGCATTCTCCAACTGTCTGAGGACTTCTGGCCAGCCGGTGTGGAGCCCATCCTGATTACTCTGAGAGAAGACCCCCTCGTGGATATTCTGTCAGCCAGACAGCAAGTGAGTCAAGATTCTAGCGCAGTCTCTACAGCATTATTTTGGCGGCATTGTACAGAATAGGCATTCTTAACAGGGCCCTGCAATAGGTTTTGAGCATGATGAGAAAACGCTGCTAATCGGTAGTCACAGTTCCGCGAACACGTGAGCCAAACAATGTAGCGCCGCTCATAGCCAAGAATTTACTGTTCACTAAGCAAGCTAAAAATTGCGGCTACTCTCTCCCAATGGTCCCATTACACAAATTACTGCGCCATATACTCAATCCCATGGCTTCAGACCCTTTAAAAAATTCAGTCTGGCAACATGGCTCTTCTGCCATGTCTTGTTCACTCGTGCGAGCTTGCGGGCTGTGTGTCTCGGCGACGCCGATGTGCGTTTCCTGCAGCGCACAAGTACACTGCTTGCGTTCCCCCAGGACGTTTACCGCATTTGAATGGTACGCCAATGGAAGTCCCTTTGGTGATCAAGACATAGTGGAAAAATGTGTTTTTTCTTTCGTTCGGTGGCGCTGAATTTTGAAAAATGTGTATTGTCTGAAATAAGCTTCGCGTGCTGCGCAGTCGTCGTAGCCGCGCCGCGCGATGCTGACG
The DNA here is from genome assembly GCA_013436015.1 of Rhipicephalus annulatus. Lineage (NCBI taxonomy): Eukaryota > Metazoa > Arthropoda > Arachnida > Ixodida > Ixodidae > Rhipicephalus > Rhipicephalus annulatus. The sequence continues at coordinate 479,584 of WOVY01009710.1, forward strand.
TGCCCGTGCACACGCGCTCGCTGTCGACTGAAAGCAGCCGCGTGTTCAAAAAAAAGTGCCTTTTGTTACTAAGCTCGCTGAAAAGGGCCTCCCAACCTCGGTCAGGGGGTGATGCACCACGCGTGTTTCATGGCCCTTTTAGCAAAAGCCGGTATCTCGGTACCCCGCTCTCGCCTTCTGCCTGCGCAATCTAAGCTCGTTCATGCGCCGGCACGCTTTGTAATTTTGTCGCCCTCCACGTGCAGCTTCATATGTGACTTGCTCAGAAAGTCTAAAAAGATTATAAAAACGTGTTGACTGTGTGAATCTTGTTAGAACCGGGAGCAGTTCATTGACAACGTTTGCGGGACCAAACAAGTTAAACACAATCTCTTTTGACGAGTGCTATGGTAATGTTGATGGTGAACAGCTGCCTTTCTATGATAATAAAATTGAGCTGAATCAACCAGGAGAGAATGAATCAACCAGGAGTGTTTCCTTTTGGAATGCAGGACGTCACACGTCTGAGTGACAACCCAATGGTCTCAGGCATGTCGCTCATACCCTACAGGTTGATGAACTTAAAGTTGTATACTTTGCACGTCATGCTTATTCAGCTCATTTTTTTTCTATGTCGACGACGTTTTTTCTAATTAAAGCAGCAGTTAAATGGAGTCATACGACCGACTACTGGTCTCACGAGGAAGCGACGTTCTTTTGATCCTCAAACAAGTCGCTGAACTGCTGGCGGCCTATGTCTGTCCTGTACATTGTTCTTCCCAGCCGGGAAGCGAGGCGCCGTGCCGTGTGTTGCCGTAAGCCGATTCACGAGACAAGTGTTTACGTGGTGGCAACATATTCCTTGAAAGAGACAGCGGCGGTAGCCACAAATTGCCCCGCTAATTGAGCGAGCAGTTCGGTGGACTTTTTTGAACCACTGTGGTAGCCCTTTTGATGTATGCTGTCGTGAGCTTGGGACCCATCACCCAGCGGCACACACACAAAGAGCCACGTTGGTGCCTCAGTGCAGTGCAGCGACCACGCCTCAATATTGGATGTTTGGTTGGTCGTGTATGGATGTCACCCTCGCAGGTTTTGTTTGACCCATGATTGGACAGTGCAATATGCACCCATTCCCTGATCTAGGGATATGGGGAAAACGTACCCTTTATAACGAGCCACCCGGTTCATTCGAATGGAGCTCGCCATGTAGTGGAGCTCACCTTTAACGATAGCTCACCATGTATATAATGCAAATAAACCTTCCGTTAAGTTCACTTTTCTCCTGCTTCGGCATCCACCTTCATCCCGGATTTTCAGTAGCCCCAAAGGCTGGTCGCAACAAGTGGTATATATGAGTTCAGCACTAGCATTTGGAGAAGTTGAGTGAAGTTAGCCATTTCAAGAGTTATCGAAGCTGAAGTCAGAAGACTAGTGAACGTGAAGATATGAGCCTTGTGATACATAAAGCGAGGACATCAAAATCCATCTTTAACACACATACCTCTGCGTCAGTGTGAATAAACAGCAACACTATCGTCAATAATCCTCTGCAGTCTCGTAGCGCATGTTCTCATCTCTTACAGCATCTGTCAGTCTGCTTGTGCGCTGTACTGACTGTTGCGACTCCAGGTCCTGCGAGTCTCTTTTGGTACCAGGCTCCCATCGTAGGAACCATCGTCGAAAAAGTCAGATGAGGTGCTCGTATTATCAGCAATATATTTACACGGCTGAGAAGCTCAAAAATGAGCTCGGAGAACTCAAGCTCGAGGACTCCGGCTTAACGTCTCGCTCTAAACGAAGCTCGCTGAAAAAAAGCTGAAAAACGCACGTCCCCTTCTTTTAAAAGCAGCATAGTACAGCCTTGTCACATTGTCCACTCTTTCGGACATTGCAATGCTCGATGACTGGCCAGGTGACTTTTGAGGTGGAACCACCTTTCCGCATGGCGGGGTAGAAAAGGAAAGTCCACAGAAAGAGCTTACGAACGTGTTTCGCACCACAACACATTGGTGCCCGGCCTCTTGATAACATGCGCGTCCGAAGAATTTGGCTTTTCCTTGAAAATTCCAGCAAGCCCGACGACGTGGCGCTTCTGCCTCCAGCCAAACTGCCGACGCTCACCAGCAGGCGATTCCAAGAATCGGGACACTGGCGTGGCCAGCGAATGCATCTCGTTGCCTGTAAGCAACGGCGAGCCTTGAGCGGTGGTTAAGCCTGCCTTCCATTGCCCTTCGGATCAATGTCCCGTGCGTTGGTCTTTGTTCGTGATGGAGGAGTCGTCGCATTTTTGTTCCAGGAATGTGGCTGCGCACGCTTCTCTCGCAACTTACTTCGCGAGACACGAGCACGAGGTCACTTATAACACGACTGAAATTGTATTTTTATCGAGTTTTGAATACTTGTCCTACTGTTATACTTTCATGCATTTTGTAATTTCTATGCTCGAGAATTGACTCCACTAGACTCGGTCCCTAGCTTTCTCTCTCCTCTCGTGCATCACCATACGAGAAAGATGAGCAACCTATGTGCACTATGGTTGCTCATAAAATCTACCTGGAAAACCAGTGCCAGTTCCGTACCGGGAGGTGTGGAGTGGTGCACATGTTGTGTTTGTATGTGTATACATCAATTCGGGATACATAAGAGAACACTAGGGTGAATTGACATGAACATTGACATAACTGAGGGTGACAAGTCACAAGGGGCACGTTGTGCGTATCGGAACATCGTCAAACTATGAAACTGTTGTGTACACCCTTGGATTCATGATCTCTGGTTCTTTGAAGGCAGCCACCGCAGTGGTGCTAAGTTTTTACCGCATTCTGCTGCTGGCTTGGAAGAAGCCAGTTGGATACCGGTCATGATGGTCGCATTATATTGAGGTCGAAGTAATTGAAAACCCGCGTACTCTGCAATGTCATTCACATGTACACAAGAACAGAAGAAGTAGTCGAAAGTGGTCTGACAGCTGCTGCATCGAACACGCCTTTCTGCTCTTTCTAGAGGGATAAGCATATTAAAGGAAGATCGCACAAAAATAAAACAAAATATGCAAGTAAGTAAAGCAAATGATGAGGACTTGTATAAAAAGGAGTAAAACATGACACAATTCATGCGGGTGACCAGATCCGTTTGGTTCATAAATAACGTGTCGTCGTATAGGCTAACCTCGCAGTAGGTGACTTGACGCAAGACCTTGCAAAAATGATGGTGTGCTGGCCACTTATGAATTACTTCTACGCACAATATTTATCGATACCAATAGTAGAAATAGAAAAACAGGCTTCTCGTTCCAGGTTCTCATCGTTGGATTCTCGCAGCTGCTATCCACGGCCGGAAGAAGTCTGCATGCCAGTGACGCGTGTTCTGGAAGAAGTGACCCTGCATTTCTGCACCCGTGAAGAATCGCAGTCGGAACTTTCCGAGAACCTCGTCAGTACCGGCTTCTTGTCTCCAGCCAAGTTCAGCAGTGACCACGTCGTTGTGGAAAGAGGTCGCACAAACTTCTTCCGAGACCTGGATGGCGAGGCTCTCTTACGCCAGTTACACCTGCGCCAGCGCCATCCTCCGGTGACGCCACCTGGAGAGAGTCACCATCAGCAGTGCAGTAGCAGTATTTGGGACGATGGGCATCTCGCTATGCCAGATGAAACTACTTTTGAGTAAAATCATCTCGACGGAAGCTATGCTTGCTCATCTGCAAACGCTATATTTTTCTAGTAATATTTTAAATAGTTTTAGCATTTCTATATGTATTTAGCGTGGACATACTTGTAAATTAGGTTGAAATTTAATTAGTTTGAATGCTATTTAGTTTTATTCGTTTACCCAAGTTTCGGCGGGCAATGTTAGCGCGCTTAGAAGTCGGTGTCAAGTGAAAAGGCAGCACTGGAATGCGTGAGTGATTGCAGTACACACTAGAACTTCAGTTCATCTTCGGAAACAACCGCCCATATGTTGTGTAGCTACTAGCAGTGTTTCTTTATTAATTATTGAATGGACAAGTTCAGGTGCTTAAAACTATACTTCATGCAGAAAACAGCCAGTCTGTTTGTGTGCAGAGTACCTTATGATCGCATGCTTGGCTTCGAAGACGAGCTCGCTTGGCACCAAAGCGAAGTTACTCCCGCTGCAGTCGAACGTGATATGCGCAGTTCTGGAGCACACCACCTTTTCCTACGCCCTCTAGTGTTCGCTTTTCAATAAACCAATATTGTGACAGTCTTTTTTCTTATTTCAAACCGTACTTGGTTTTTGTTAACTACACACTTTTTGGACTGTATATTCAAGAACTTTCTATACACAGTTTTGTTCACATGAGTTGACCTAATAAAAAAAAGCACCCCCGAGTGGTCCATTTTTTTATTTTCCAAAACAAGATTACTTGCGGTTCGCTGGCTCCTCGTGAGAACATTTAGTATGCGCTGCGTGTAATAGACCTTTTTCATAAATACGCTCCCTAACAGTGAGTAAAGCACGTTTGTTATAGTGACGCACGTACTTTCTTACAGGACTTGAGTACCAAATAAGACTTAAGTTCAGAGAAATTGAGAGGCTTGAAGCGATCAGAAACTTCAAAGAACGTTGCTGTAAACTGTTTCGGCAAGTTGGCCTAATAGCGTCAGGGCGTCAGCATGGCCTTAATGAAAAGTTCACTTGTGAAAACCTTGGCTCATGCGACATTTCCTGAAAGGAATTTCTCAAAGCATTCAGTTCATCACATGCAATAATGTGTCGTAATGTTTGAGTAATGCCACAAAGTTTTTCACCACGACTACACGAATTGAGCAAGAAGGAGCCTCGAATCGCTTCACATCAATAAACAGTACACGCCAAAAGAGAGAGAAGCAAAAACTTTTTATCCGAGCCTCAGGAATACTAGCCTTTCATTAAATGCTTTTACTGACAGCAGCTTGGCTAGCGACATGGCACTTTTGTCTGTTTATCCAGGCTTGCAGAGAAGTAGGCGTACTCGTGTACTCGTGTAAACCAATACATGCCGCAACAAAATGCCCAAATATTTGCGCGCACCCTTTATTAGTTGTAAACCTGAAATACCTGCACAGAACTGGAGATCTCCGGGTTAGCACACCACGCAGTCGCGAAAAACAGGTGTTGCCCGATTTAATCTTTTTTCAATGAATGGTTGTTTTGCTCGGCGTAGCTCACTGTAGCTTTGGGTCTTTACACGATAGAGCTTTTTGTCTTATATGTCTCGTACTTGGCACACAGAGAAATATACTTTCGTAGAGAGTGGCCACTGCAACAATTTGCGGCCAGGCAAGGAAGGGTTTGAACAACCGCTAGATGACGTACCCAGGCTCGCTTTTGCTCGTTAGGCAATGCATAAAATAGCCGCCTCAGGACCTCAGGAAGACCACGAAGATCAATGTTTGGCGTCAAATTGTTTTCAAAAAGCGTTCTGCATTGATTTGTTCAATTATTCATGTCGGCCCCACATCGTGTCCAGATGAGGACGTTTATTGCGCTACCACAAAAATCAATTACTTGTGTCTGAAAGTTATGTCTCAGCATTTGTTTCGCACCAAAGGTATACATTCATGTGGTTTAGATGTACATGTATTCCCTTTCCGGAAGTATGGGTGTGTAGCCTAGTGGGGAAGACACTTGCTTTCGGAGCTCGAGGGTCCGGGTTCAATTCCCAGCATCAATTTTTTTATTGTTTCATTTATGCCCAAGACATTATCTGTCAGACCAGCTGCTCGTGGTGCTGAAAGCAGCGCATTAGCTCACCTGCTTGGTCCTACGAGATTGTCCGCTCTTTACATAGGTATGTTTCTCTACGCTTGACACGCCTACAGAGCGAGATAACTGAGCACGACCGAACTTTTAATATCGCTGAGCAATTAAGTGAAAGAACAGAGGCAAGCGCTAAACTCAAGTGTATCACCTCTTGCGCTTCGTCGGCGATAAGATTTAAAAAATAGACAACAAATAACACCAGATATTTTACAGAGATATCGCATGTTTTTATTTAAAAAAACTGCTGAAAGACACTAAAAGCTAACATTCACGTCGACCTCTCTCCATTCGACAAGATGGCCCGGCCACCTCTGCGAGTGTGCATTTTCCTTGCAATTTTTACTACCGCTGACTTCCCGGGGCCTCGTATAAGGCCTTTTTTACCAATACCCACTGCACCCGACTTTTGAATTTGCCACAAGAGCCAGGTTTTCGAGGCTAATTGAAGAGAAGAATTACGCCAATTTTCATGCTGTGCACTACGCGAGCTTTCTCCTAGAGTAAATTTGTTAAAATAAAAAAAAAATTTCCTTAGTGTAGCAGGTTTTAAGAAGTAGTTTGCCTACCTAAAGGCACATCGTGCTTTTATTTATTATATTGGATTTTCACATAGACTATTTGCCCTGTGTGAGAGAGATGGAGTTTTTGCATTTATTTTGATTTTACCTGCACCTTTGTTGGGGTGCAAATGATATTCTCATGTAGACGAATCAAAGAAACTGTTTAGAAAGCGCGGCAAAATTAGAAATCGACCCAGTTAGAATAATACCAGAAACAAGACCGCGCGCACACATGCGAGTACTTCAGCACCTCCATTCCACGTCGCCGCAACGACCAACACTTGTCTGAAGGAACAATGACTACCCTTTTATTGATGTGGAGTTTGTACAAGGGGTAATTAATAAATGTCTTCATTGAACGGGGAGGAACAATGACACACGTGTTCACTAGAAATTGCCAGAACTGTCACTTTGTAAACCATTGTAACATTTAAAAAAGGCCTGCATCCCCCAAGTGAACAATCTGAAGGTCATTAGGCATGTCACCAAGATGTAACCCTTGGCGGTTAGGTGATATTGACCCACAGTAGTTTTGTCCATAAAAAGGACAAAAACAAGCCAAAGAACAGAGAAAATAGAAAGTTTAAAGCAGAATCGTGGGATGAATATATGACTAGTTGCTACTAAATATCGATCGTTACATCTTTGAAAATAATGGAATATCCTAAAACAAGAAAAAGCTGTTATTTACCATCATGAATAAAATATATGACACTACAAAGCTGCTGAGCTAGAATGGTCTACGTACGTGAAGTATATATCATTTCTGGAAGCTTCATTTAAAAAAAAAACTGCCTTGCTAAATTGCTAGTTATTGGCAGTTGAAATATAATTATCATACTAGCTCCGTTTGAAAAAACACCGACTAAAAAATGAAAGAAACCCCAACGTATTACCGATAGAGTCAATTCAGATTTTGTGGGACCGGGCAAAAATGTCAGAAATAATTGAAACTAATATCTTTTATATCAGATACTCTTTTACCTTCTTCATGAATGCGTGATTCTCCTACTTATCTGGCATATCAGCCCAAAGCCGCAATTTCGGTCATCCAGTGACATCGCTCAAAATGTGACCACTGCACAGGACTTCACGTTTATTTAGCCCAAAACATGCTCTGTGCCATTACCGACACCACCACGCGCACGTCGCGATAGTTTTCCGGGGGCATAACGGTGGGCAATGGATCGCTCATTCATCGCGATGTTGGACGGACGGACGGATGGATGGATGGATGAATGGACGGATGGATGGATGGATGGATGGATGGAAGGATGGATGGATGGATGGATGGATGGATGGATGGACGGACGGACGGACGGATGGACGGACGGATGGATGGATGGATGGATGGATGGATGGATGGATGGATGGATGGATGGATGGATGGATGGATGGATGGATGGATGAATGGGGCTGTACTCTTCAGATCGGCCGTAATACTTAGCGCATCAACCATTAGATTTATCTTTTTTTCTTTGAATAGTGAGGTTGAGGATTCGTACTTTCCAGTGATGGGTTTAATTTTCACTCGTGCCTTGACTTTCGCCACCAATCAGATAAGCTACTTCTAGTTAATTCTACCCACTTAAAGTCTATTTTGCCCTCCCTGTCCCTAAACCCCAGTGCTTTGAAAAACTCTGCGTCATCGTCCTGAACTATAGGGTGAAGCCCTTTACAGAACATTATCAAATGTTCAGCACTTTCTTCTTCCTCTACACACGCAATGCATACTGTGTCTACCCCTTCGTATTTGGCCCGATATGTCTTGGTTCTCAACACTCCCGTCCTGGATGGATGGATGGATGAATGGATGGATGGATGGGTGGATAGATGGATGGATATGGCTGTACCCTTTAGATCGGGCGGTGGCTAGTGCCACCAAGCCGTAATACCTATTGAACCAAAAACTATATTTTTTTCCTTAAAAAGTGAGTTTGAGGATTCGTACTTTGCAGTGAAGAGTTTAATTTTCACTCGTGCCTTGACTTTAGCCACCAATCAGATAACCTCCTTCTAGTTAAGTCTACCCGCGTAAAGTTTATTTGCCCTCCCAGTCCCTATACCCCAGTGCTTTGAAAAACTCTGCGCCTTCATCCTGAACTATAGGGTGAAGCCCTTTACAGAACATTATAAGTGTTCAGCAGTTTCTTCTTCCTCTCCACACGCACTGCATACTGTGTCTACCCCTTCGTATTTGGCCTGATATGTCTTGGTTCGCAGTACTCCCGTCCTGGCCTCAAACAGTAGAGAACTACTCCGAGTATTATCATAGATCCTTTCCTTGGCAATTTCCTGCTTAAAAGTTCGATAGATCTCTAGTGCGGACTTCTTAATCATGCCCATTCTCCACATGTCAGTCTCCGTTTTCTTCACTTTCTTCTAAACCAATAGTTCCTTTTGGTTTGGCCACCTGCTGTTTTCTAAGTATTTACTAGTCAACTTCCTGGTTCACTTCCTTCATTTTGTATCGACATTCTTCATGTACAAGTAGCTGAAAACCTTCCTAGCTCAACGCTCTTCCCCCATTTCTCTCAATCGCTTCTCAAATTCATGTTGCTGCTAGCTTTTCTGCCCTCAAATGATGTCCATCCCATATCACCTTGTACTCCCTGATTTGGTGTATTCCCGTGAGCTCTTAAAGCAAGCCTATCTATTCCACGTTGCTTAATTTCTAATCTTGCTTGAACTTCTGATCTCATGCACAAGACCGCAGTGCCGAACGTCAGCCCAGGAACCATGACCCTTTTCCATATTTCTCTCACAACATCATACCTATTGTAATTCCACAGTTCCCTATTTTTCATGACTGCTGCATTCCTGTTATCCTTAGTCGTCACGTATATTTCGTGTTTCCTCAGATACTCGGTCCCATTGGTTATCCATACGCCCAGATATTTGTATTTATCTGTTACCTCTAGCGTGACCTCCTGTATTCTAAGCTCACTACCTTCGTTGTCATTGAAAATCATGACTGCTGATTTTTCCTTACTAAATCTAAAATCTAAGCTATCTCTCTCATTACCGCAGATGTCCATCAATCTCTGCAAATTTTTCTTGTTGTTTTCCATTAGCACTATATCATCTGCGTACATTAATGCTGGTGGTGCCTGATCAATAAGTTTTCCTTGTTTGACTAAAGAAAGGTTGAAGCCCAGTCCACTTCCCTTTAATTTTGCCTGTAATCCTTGTAGGTACATCATGAATAATAAGGGTGACAGGGTGCACCCCTGCCTAAGCCCCCGTTTTACCTCTGCAGGCTTGTATACTTGTTTTTCCCTCTTTATAACTACCTTGTTACCTTAATAGATACCCTTTAAAAGATTAGTGACTACATGTTCCACGCCTAGTGTGTCCAGTATTCCCCACAATTCCTATTGACCACGTATCGTACGCTCTCTTGATATCCAAAAATGCTAGCCACAGGGGCCTGTGTTCCTTTTCTGCTATTTCGATGCACTGCGTCAGTGAGAACAGATTGCCTTCCAACCTCCTGTGTTTCCGAAACCCATTCTGCAGTTCCCTCAGCACCCCCTCATCCTCTATCCACGCCTGCAGTCTTTCCTTTATAATCTGCATCGCCAGCCTGTAGACCACTGATGTCACTGTTATAGGACGGTAGTTGTTTATGTCAGCTTTGTCCCTCTTTCCTTTATAGATCATGCTCATCCTGCTAAGTTTCCATCCATCGGGAACTTCACCATCAATTATTATTGTGCTCACTGCCTCTCTCAAAGCCTGCTTAGACTTTGGACCTAATGTCTTCATCAGCCTAATTGGAATGCCATCTGGGCCGGTTGATGTACTACTAGGAACCCTTTTCTAAGCCCTTTCCCACTCTTGTTGTGAAAATGGAGCCATTGCACCACTTGATTCGTCTTTGTCTATTGTGGTGCATAAAGTACTTCTTTGTTGAAATTTTTCTGTCACCCTTGTTCTTATATATTCAATAGCTTCGTCCCCTTCTAGCCTATAGCACCTTGGGCTGTAGTTATAAAACTCTGCTCTAGGCTCGTCTCATTTCTTAAGGAGTTTAGATAGTTCCAAAATTTTGCAGCTGCCTTTCTATCTTTTTTATGTACTTTTGCCAGCCACTGAGCTCCCTTCCTTCTAATCTTTCCATTGATCAGAAGGGATGCATCCCTTCTACAGCTTAAAAGGTTGCCCATTTTCTTTCAACATCATCTGTCGGTTCACCCCGCTGCTTAGCATATCTGTGTTCACTAGAGGCTTCCTGACGTTTTGCTATGGCTCTCTTAACTTCCTCATCCCACCAACTTTTGGGTTTGTGTCTTCTTTTCTGGGGTGACTTGTCACGCGTCTTAGCAAGCTCTAGCTCAAAGAGTCTAATTAGATTCGTGTATGTCCACACTGTCTTATTATCCTCCGTGATTACTTTCTCAATTTGTTTAGTGGCTATGTCAATTTGCCTTTCTGGATAAAAATTTTCCTGTAGTTGCTCATCTTGTCTCCTTCCCACTTTCACTGCTCTTCCAAAAATTAGCTTGATACGTTTGTGATCGCTACCCAGACTTCTGGAGCCACCTTCATCTATGTGCAATCCCCTGAGCTTATCAAACATCCTATGTGATATCAGTGCATAATCTATCGTCGACTGAAGCCTTCCTACCTCCCATGTTATTTGTCCTTCACACTTCTCGGTACTCTTGCAAATGATCAAATCAAGCCTTTCACACATATCCATGATCATTTTGCCTGTCGGGTTGGTATACCCATCTATATCCTATATGTGCGCATTCATGTCTCCTAGTATAATTATCTCTCACTCTCTTCCTAACTCCTGAATGTCCTTTGATATACACTCTACCATTGCCAGGTTTTCCTCTCTGGCCTTTGCTCCCGTCCACAAGTACACGAAACCAAGGAGTGTCATTTGACTTGCCTCTTTCCCTTTTAGCCATAAATGTTCCTTGCACTCCTGCTTGACCCTTTGCCAGTCTGTACTATTATGAATAAATGCCCCAATACCACCCCCCTTTCTGCTGCCTTCTGTTCTATTACAATATTCCTACGCGTAGTCCGGATTGTTCGGAGGTTGTTCCATGTCCCTGAGATGTGTTTCTACAAAACCGTATACCATCGGCCTCTCTTCCCTTAGCTCTTCTTCTATCTCTTCCCACTTCAGCCAGTTCCTACCACCCTGCATGTTTATATACCCTATGTCTGAATTGGCTCAGCGCTCGTGGCTACGTCTATTTATGCCCCAGACTCTATCTATTTTAGATATTGGTAACACTTTGGAATCGTATCTGTCCATACCACCTGTCGAAGAGTCTCCCTGGTTGTTTTCCTCGTTAGCTAGTAATGGTCCTAGTAAGCGAGTTTAACGCCCCCAAGCGGACAGTGGCAGAACGCTTTTCATTCTTAACAGCTTCTGTGATGTTTCAGCGTTGTTACAATGTTCACCTGCTATCAGCACGACAAAATGAAAGGGCTTCTGGCCGCATCCACATGTGGACGAATCCAAGCTCACTAGTAGATGATGACGGCGATGCGGACTGCGCCGCTTTGTTCCGGCTGTCCGCGAACGCCTTTCTCGCTCTTTTGCGTCAAATGCTTGACGAGCTTCGAAAGCCATCCGATTTATTCTGTTGCCTGCTAATTACAACTTATTTAGGTAGAGTTTGATGCCAATAATTATTGTATATGTTGGTTGAGACGCGTCCAAATTATCCGGACTTCTCAATTCAAGGAGATTCAAATTAACGAGCTTTTACTGTGGTGGTTGACGACAAAATGAATCTTAAAGAAGCATTAAAACACGTAAGAAGTATAGGGCCCTGTGTCCTTAATGATTTCGGCACAGCTTGGTGTTGTATGTGGGAAAGCGAAAAAAATAGCACCTTTCGCACTTAGGCTGTTGGTAATAAGAAAGCGTAGACTTCCAAACGTTTTATTAAAGGGTGAAGCACCTCAAGTTCTATATGCTAGTGCGTTGTGCGTTGTCCCTTATTGGCCTAGAGGGCCTCCACTGGAGGGCTCGGCACTGCGATCGTTTTTACGTCACCCATAGGATGCAACTGCTCGCCCAGTTCGTCCACTGTGTGGTTGTAGACTCGAGGAAAGTTAGTCCCGGGTGAGATTGCGGTGTGCGACGTTGCAGTGTCAGCTTGTGAAGCGCATTTTCGACCACCTGGACATTTCACCTCTTGGACGTATTATCGATTCGGGCCTGACTTTCAGGCCAGCAGTTATGGTGGTGTACTGTTCAATGCCGCGGGGTCTGACGTATGCGGCGGAGCCCGGTGTAAGCTTTCACCATTACCCCAAATGTTAAAAACAGCTGGAAACTGAGCCCGTGAAGAAGAAAATGGGTGAAAACACCTGCGCTAGCTCTCGAGCGTGCAGCAAACACTTTCACGAGGAGGATTTCGAGTACGCCACCGCAGCGAAAATGTTCGGTAAGTAACAGCTGACTGGTGCGCGCGAGCGCTCCTCACAGCTTATCGCGGTCGTGTATCATCCGTGTCACTTACGAAAGCTGATTTGTGGCAGACTGGAATATGCGTTGGCTTGTGCCCGAAGCTGTTCCGGCTCTGAACCTCTCTGTGCGCCCTTCGGACCCACCGCGACGCTCCGAGCGCACTCCAAATAAGACTCAAAACAAAGGTGAGCAAGTGTAGTTTCACCGCATGGTCGAGTTTGTTATGAAGACCCAGTTTGTTATGAAGAATCGAGAAATAAAAAGATACGATAGCAATGACGACGGCTGGTGTCCGTCTGTACACCCCATTCGCTTTTCTTACTCGTTTTACAAAAATAATCGAAGCTTGTCTCGTATGTCACCCTATTTTATAGAAATTCCGATGCGAAGTAATTGCTTTCAAATCAGCAGACATGGGGTGACATGGATCAGATCTGTTGAGGTGCTGTACATGGATCATATCTGTTGAGGTTGTCTTTGTTGTGCCTTTTGGGAGTCTTGTGTTGTTTCCACCACTTCAAAAAGTTTTGGCTTCTTTGCATAGGCGCGCGCATGAAGGAGGGGGTGGGAACCTCTATTGTTATGTCAGAGGGGTGGCGAAAAATTTGTCCCATAGATTGAGTTAGTAGGTAGTGTATGTACTGCGATAAGCGTTCGTCTTCAGACTTGAGAAGTGCCTACATTTGAACGGGTTTCTTTATGAAGTGCAGGGATTTCAATTGTTGAGTAAGCCTTGTTTACGTTCTACTCACCATCAAATCACATAGATAATTGATCAGTGCCTACTAAATATAGGCTGATGATTCATTCACCAAGAATCTCTATGTAGTGTTTATTCATTTATCTTAGCAGGCTCTCCAATGTAGGGGATTACATATGCCCTCACAGATTGTATGCACATACATCTGTATAGCTTCTAAGTTGCCTTTAATGCATCTTATGTGTCAGAACATGCTTTCATTACTTGTGGCACAAGATGTTGTCTATTAATTTCGAAAGAAATTGTTATGCTACTCACCCAAACCTAAATTGTTAACAAGAATCTTGATTTGCCGAAAAAGGGTGTTGCATGCTTGTCTACTAGACCAAAATTCATAATTGGGCAACCGGGAGTTGTGATAAAACCATAAATACATCCGCATGCTGTAGGGCCACTAATGAAGAACTTTCAGTATTATTAGCTTCTCAACCTATATTTGCAGAGCACAGACCACTGGCTTTTTTCTTCCTTAAAAGCTTGTATTCATTGCCCATTTGTGAGGAACAGCCCAGCACCACTGCAATAGACATTGGTAATGAGGAATTTAACCTCATTGACTATGGCATTCAAGGGACTTGTAGTTTACAAAAAATTGTAAACCACGTTTAGGGTATCGGACCTATTTGCCTGTGTATTTGCCTGTGTGATGTCAAGTGACTCATGTCACTTGACATCACACAGGCAAAACCTTCTATAGCATAGCCCAGTATAGCGTAACAAAGAGGCGGCCAAGGGAAGTGACGGTGAGAGGAAGAGATATGAGGGTTGCTAGAATGGGAGGAGGCACCACTGCATTCTGAATAAAGGCTTCCTTTCTGACTGGGGCCGACGAGTAGCCTGCACATTCGAAAAGTCAGCCCGTTATTGCCTGTGAATGCTAGCGTCAGCGACAGGCAGGTAAACTACTGCTCTGCACTTCCTACAGATTTCACATTGAGTGCAAATGCATGCATTTTTTTTTCTATAGTTTTTTTACGTTTTTATATTCAGGGATTATTGCATAAATTGACTTTTTATTCATCAGGTGTGCCTTCTGAAGTCACAGCTGTGGCTAAAAAGTTATGACTTGTCATGTATACTTTTCTACCAGGCTCCTTAGCCAGCCATTGAGCTTTTCAATGCTACAAGAAGAAAGAGAGCTCAACGTACTCACTGGGCTCCCTTGCTTTGAGTTATAACAATTGTGTCCTTTACACAGAAAGTAGCACACTTTCTCAATGTAAAATCTTTCTCTCCAATGAGAATGTGGTGACATGACCCCGATTAGGTTACGCCACAAGATGTCCTTTTCGGTCATTGCTGTGGATTTAGGTATACATCGACACATCATCGAAAATTTAAAGTCCACCAAGTCAATTCTAGCAGTAATTTTTGCGAAAGCTGTGTATTGGCAAAGCAAAGAAACAGTTGTAGGGAATTTGCCTGTGCACTTTCAAAAATACACTAGTGGAAGGGAAGTGTTAGACTGCAAAAAAATACCATTGCAGCGACCAAGAGACATCGAGTCTGAATTGTTAAATTCCAGTTGGTACAAGGGCACGTACACAGGGAAGGTATTATTATGTGAAACATCTGGAGGCCACATAAGGTACGTAAGCCAGGTGTGTGGCGGAAGAGCATCTTACTCTTTCATCACAAAAAAGAGTAATATTATGGAGAAGTTTCTGCTGTCTATCGACAGTGTGATGGTGAAGAGTTTTTTTTAATTGACCGAATTCGCCTAGATTACCACATTGAAATAGTGAGACCACTGTTCTTGCGTAAGACTAAGCGACTCGCAAAACGTGGAACCGAAAGAAATCAAAGCATAGCCGCTGCATGTGTGCATATTGAATGAGCTATTCAGCGCATGAAGAAGTACAAGATTCTAACAAGTACCTTAGGCATTGAAGTCTTCCCTTCCATTGATGATGTATTGCAAGTTATTCATAACATTGTAAATCCTTCAAAATTTATATTCATCACTCATTTCTGGCACAACACATGGTGATGTCAAGTAGTGGCAATGAGTAAATTTTACTGTGAAGTCATTGCACAAGACACTGACTGAGGAAACGTTTACTTGTATACGATGCACACCTTAGAAATTAAAAAGGCCAACCTTCTGACTCACCAGCGGGTAAAAAGGGACACTAAAAAGAAACAATGAATGGGTTTAGATTGACAAAGTGAGGTCGGTGAGCTCTTGTGTCATTCTTTTCACCACCATAGATTTATTATTAGGAGAAAAAATCAAGATCTAAATTTCATTTTCAAATTTCTCACAACTTTGTAATCCATGAAGTCGAACATTTCAAAGAGCATTTATGGTATTCTGGTGCCACTGGCACGACGAAGTTTTTTCAATCTCAGCTGGTGAAGTTTCTGGCCCCCTGAAGGGACAAGGTTCAGCCACGACCACGTCTGTGTAGAAGACGCGAGCAGCCAGATTTCGCCTGGAGGCGCAAAAGCTTGAGGCACTTTCGGGCTCTGAAGTGGGGTAAAAGGAGCATGCATGGTCTAGTTTTTAGGCTGACTGCGTCAGAGTCCGATACTCCCTCAAGATTTTGTGCCGCAGAGCAAAAACTGACGGATCGCATGCTCTACACAGACGTGGCTGCGGCTGTACTTCATTTCACATTTCACAATTCACCATTTTATTATTTTTGTCAGCTTTCATTTATTATACTGTTTTTGAAAGGCAGTGCAAATACACAGAGAAAAGAAACACATAAAAAGAAAGAGCGCTGTTTTTCTTTACCCTTTTTCTTTGCGCTTCCCATTCAATATGATATGATGCAGCTAGCCCAAGCCAAAGTACTCCTCATTCACGCTACACAACAGAGCACAAAAATAAATTAATGTCACGTGCAGCGCTCTTATTGAGGCACTGTTTAATATGAAAGATATAATCAGGAGACGGGACATTTTTTGTCCATTTTTCTGAATATAGCTAGCACTTAATGAAGTTCTGATGAAGAGTGTACGGTATGTGACGTCAACCCTCCAATGTCAACTTAAAGGAGCGACGTAAAAACAGGACCAATCTTTGCTGTACGTCACTTCCTAGATCTTGGGGCGCACGTGCGCGAGTAGTGCAAGTGGCATTCTATAGAAATCGAGCGTTTTTCTGCGACATGTAATTTTGCAAATCTTAACAGGAATGATCTGGAGGGCGCAGTGCACCATTACGCTTGTCAGCTCAAAATGCCCAAACGTATTGAGGGGCCCTTTATGATGTTCACCGATAGGAGAGAAATGGCTCCAACGCGACTAAACCTGGATCCGTTTTTTCTGGGGTGTCAGTGGTCTGGTTATTGGCTCCTGCGCTGCCCTCCCAGCCACACCGAAACGAAAGAGAACCAGGAGGGCGTTAATTGAATGTTAGAAATTTGACGCACAATGCTAGACACTAAAACGAAAAACCACATACTGCGAATTGCGTGGAAAACGCATGCATATGTTGAATCGTTGGTATCTTTTTGCTATACTAAACAATATCATTTTTGTTTGCTTTTTGCCGTAGATACAAGTCACCAATGTCATTTTTTGTGATATTTCAATATTTGTACAAGTTTATGTGCCTATAATTACGATTTTGAGGGCCTAAAACGGTGTTTTACTTGCCTGTCTTTGGCGCCCAAAACACACTTTTTAGTGCCTGAAAATCTGGCGTCTCATAATGACTACCGAGTGAATATTTGACAAAGTAGCAAATAAAAACAGACAGCAAATAAAAACAGACACCCAGTAAAGAAAAAAAAGAGCGAATGCACTGCCAACAAAAGCGCGGGCGTCCTCATGAGAAGCACAGCAGTCTCTTAAACAGTTCTCGGCTGGTCTCAGAACTCATGGGCCTAATCAGGCGCTCGTCTTTTTTGGCACTCAAGCTAGGTGCCGGCTGCCTCATAGCACGAAAATGTTCCAGCTCTCCTGATGGTAGTGAATTAAAAAAAACCTCAATCTGTTCCACTATCAGTGTGCGCTAGGGTGGGTAAAAAGTGCCATCTGTTTGCGAGGTTCTTCCGCGGCACCTTGTCGCAGCAGCACTGGCGCTTGAGGGGAGACGCTGCTGCTTAGCTGCATCTCGCTCGCTGGTTCCGGTAATTGATGGAACACAATGGGCATGAGTTCACGACTCCTACCAACTGTACCACACTAGAAAAAATAACAATACTTTACTAGACCAGGTATAATTGCCGAAATCACGGAGGTGGAGGAGTTCTACAAAGAGCTGTACAGAAGCCGAAACAACCAGGATGATATAGTAAGAAACTATAATTGTCTACAGGAATTCGACATCCTAGCAGTAACGACCGGGGAAGTTAGAAATGTTCTAGAAAGTACGTAAAGAAGAAGCCACTGGTGAGCATAAAGTAACAACGGCGTCCTGAAAGATGTCGGAAAATTTGAGTTAAGGAAACTGGCCACCATTATATATACGAAGTGTCTCTTGACGGGAAGGGAACCAAAATTTTCAAAGAACTACAACATAATCTTGCTATGGTCTAATCAGTGTTGGGTATAGGTCTAATCAGTGTTGTGCATTTCGTGAAATGTAATCAAAACAACCTCAATAAAACCTTAATTTAACGGTAATCTGTATTCATAAGAAAGAAGAAGTCGAAGACTTCAACAGGCCAATCAGCTTTCTTTTCGTTCTCTGCAAACTATTTACAAAAATGTTAGCTATTATAATTAATGTGACATTACAGTTCAATCAACCAAAGGACTAAGAAGGATTTCGTACAAGCTGCTCCTAAACAGACCTTATTCATACTATGAATCAGGTAATACAGGAATTCGTGGATACAATGAATGTTTATACATATCCTTCATATTATACGAGAAGGTGTCTCAGTCAGTCGGGACATCAGCAGTAATGCAGGCACTACGGAATCCGAGTATCGAAGAACCCTACATAAGCATAATGAAAGAAATCTTTAGTGGATCCAAAGCCACCATAGTTCTTCATGAAGAAAGCGACAAAATCCCGATAAATAAGGCTGTAAGGCAGGGAGACATGATTTGTTCAATGCTATTCTCCACGTGTTTACAGGAAGTTTTCAGGACACAAGAATGCGAAGAGTGAGGGATAACAGTTAATGGAGAATGTCTTCGTAACCTTCGTAATCTTCGTAAAGTCACTGAAGACATTGCCTTCATGAGAAACTCGGGGAAGGACTTACAGATCATGACTACTTAACTGAACACGGAAAACCAAATATTTTGTCTAAAAATAATATGCAGAAAACTAAAGATATGTGCAACAGTCTCGGCCGAAAACAGCAAATTTCGATGGGTGTATAGACGCTGGAAGTTGTAAAGATTTATGTCTAAATAGGACAGGTAGTAACCGCGGAGCCGAACCATGAGAGTGAAATAACTAGAATAATAAGAATGGGATGGATCCCATTCGGGAAGCGTCCTCAAATCACAAATGGTAATGTGCCACTTACCCATTGGAGGAAGACATTGAACAGCTGCATATTGCCTGTACTTACCTACGGAGCAGAAACCTGGAGGCTTACAAAGAGAGTTCAGCTTAAATCGAAGACGACGCAGCGAGCGATATACAAGAATAAGATAGGAGAAACCTTTAGAGAAAAGAAGAGAGCAGAGTGGGTCTGCCGGCAACCAACCAGAGTAAAGAATATAATGGTAGAAATCAAGAAGAAGAAATGTACATTGGCTGGGCAAGCACATAGGCAGGATAAGCGCTGGTTTTTAAGGGTAACTGACCAGATTCCCGGAAAAGGCAAATGCACAAAGTCGAGACAGAAAGCTGGTTATGCTGATGAGATTAAGAAATTCGCAGATATAACGTGGCAATGGAAAGCACAACTCCGGGTTGATTGGTGGATCATGGTAGAGGGCTTCGCTCTGCAGTGGGCGTAGTCAGTCTGATAATGATGTTTATAATGACTTGCGTAGGCACCGAATAAAAAAACTGTGCTTAAAGGGGACAAATGCGGCTAGAAATGTACCTGCTTGTCTTACAACTATTTACTTACTCTGGTCTGCAATACACCCCATGAGCTACGTTTTGTTCATCTTTCTTCCTGTTTTGGCGATGTTTAGCAAATTATTAAGCTCCCCACTCTGTGAAAGCTCAAAACATTCACAATAGTTATTGGAAATTTGCTATGCATAACCTAGATGTGAAGTCATTGGTGACCTTCTTTAATCAACTTCACACAGCATCGGAGTCAATCGGCTTCGCAGGAGTTTTCTGAGGACGATCATCGCGGTCTTTGATGCCCTCAAGAAGCGTCTCGGCAAGGATCCTCGACATTCTTTTGCGCACGTAGTGCAGGCGTGAACGAGCGTAATTGGAGTTCATCCCGACTTGTTTCCATATCTCAGTCACATGATGTAGCTTTGTTCTTATCTCGTCACACACATCTTCCACAAGCCTGGACCTGCATTAAAAAATAAGCATGAACACGTTGTGGCAAGTTCGCTGTTCTTCTGTAAAGGCTATTTCTTTGTTCCAGAAAAGTTCTGCCCAATAGCTCTTTTTTTACAAGCACCAAAGAACTTATAGCAAGAGTCCCATCTACTTGTCTTCCGCAGCCTTCTTATGAGCCATGTATTGGCTTACGGTAATAAAAAAGTCCGTTGACACATGTGTCTGCGCTCTCGCGTGTACGTGCCCCTTCAGTATTTACTTCTGAGAGGCACGACTTAGGAGGTGGCGGTAACATATTCAACCTGCTCCCCTACTCCTTTCAATGGAGGTTCTTGAAAATATCTCGTGCGTCGCGCGTACTCCATAACAATGACCTTAGGGCATCGCAGCAGCTGATAACCCGTATTTTATCAAGAGGGGTATGGTAGAGCGCCTTTTTGTGAGATATTGACATTAAAGATGATTGACGCTCTCATTGACAAATACAATTTTATGCTCACGAACTTATGGGTCAACTCACTCAGTGTCTTGCCTCGCACTGAGTATGAGTCCTTGCGAGACCTGGCGAGTAATATGCTGGTGATTCGGAGTCCGAGTGTGTCCACCTGAGGCAATTTCGGTGACTCTAGTCTGAGGGACCGCTCAGAGCAGATTATGTTTGTTGAGCGAGACTGGTATGACAAATGGTTGCTGTTACGAATTGCAGCGACCTACACCCCGTAGAAGCAATGTGGGTTTTCTGCGCGTCATTTTTCAATATTTTTCTGTTGTACGATTTATCTTTATCACACACTATGTTAAAGGGCCAGTAAACAGGTTACGACTTTTTTCTTACATCCTCATACAAGTTCAGCAATTCGTAGATTAGACCGCAGCAATCACGTTTTCTGAATTTTACAGCGCTGCGCGCCGCGCAGAGCCTGTTTCGAAAAACAATTCCAGCGCATCTTTCCTACGCCTGACCAACCCTCTTGCACGCACAGTGACGTCAGCCCGGCAATCGGTGACGTGACGTACACGCAACGCGCCGATTGGTCTAAATCAGGTGTGAAAAATCAGTAGTAATGTCAACGTCAGTTCCTGTTCCCACCCACAGCAACGAAACAGTCCCTTGTTTCTTGGCAGTGCGGTGAAAGAACCAGCCTCACAGTTGTCGCGTGCACGTGTACACTCCTCGCTCCACTACAGCGCCTGTGCGCATGTACGAACGTAATTCGCCCTTGACATGAGCAACACGGGTAAAAAGCCTTGCTCAGTCATCGGCTGCAAATCGAGCAACTTGACAGCAGAGAAGCATCGGCACCGGGTGCCTCACAATGGGGCCCTGCACGCTGCATGCCTGAAGCGAATCGGCCATCGAGAGACGTGCGTCGGGAACCTGATCGTTTGTGGTCGACACTTCGCTCCTGACGGTTACATGGTTGACCCGCGGCTGGTGCGGCAAACGGTAAACAAACAACCAAGCTACAGTGGCTACTGTAACCTAGCTTCGCAGCAAGCGGAAGTGCATTGCGACTGATCGCGTTTGCCGATGACGTCAATCACTGACGTGGTATCACGTTGCCGAAGTGGGTGGAGTCACGACGATGGGCTAGGCCTTTCCTTTCATGGAAGGGAGAAGGGGTGTGAGGCCACGCGAAAACTTGAAACTCGCTTAGACCGATGTTCTAACCCCTGTAACTCCCTTAATATAGCACGAATTTTCAAAATTCTTGTGGTAGCATGTTCGCAAATAAAAACTGCACATATATCTCTTTATTAAAATTTTTTAGATCTCAGGGCTGTTTATTGGCTCTTTAAGCTACAAGAAAATCTTATGTTCGTTCACGCTTGTATGTTTACCAAAAATCAACAAACGTGTTCGTGTGAGTTCGTGAATTCTCAGTGCTTCACATAAATAACAAGAAAAGTGTGCAAAGCAAGAAAAACGGAAGAAAGCCGGAGTTCTTAAAAGCCTTTAGTCTGAATCTCTCATCTTTTTTTTCTCTGATTCAATAAAGTGGTGCTATTGCATGGAATATCAGTGTTCCACTTACTAACTCAGCTAAGCCATTTAAATAGTGTAAAAACGCCGCATTGCACCAACATGGCGATGAATGCTTTAATAACTGAGTAACAATATTATGCCCCAATGTTGCGATACGATATGAGATATGGCGCACTGGAGGGTGCCAGCCGTTTTCACAATCTGGTATTCTTTAAGGTGCACGGCCATGGCACAGTACACGGGACGCTGGCATTTCACAATTATTGAAATGTTAACTCCATGGCCGGGATCTAATCTGCGATCTTCGGGACAGCAGCCGAGAACAATAACCACTGCTCCAACACGGCGGATTACAATATACACTGAATTCATCGTGTATTAAAGTGTGAAGCGCATGAGGAGTGCATAAAATAAACAAAAAAAATTGGCAATGTGGACGTGTGAACTTCGTGTGCAAGGTCAACTACGCCGCAATGCTTCTCTAGAAATATCAACTGCTAGTTAAAAGTACGTAGCGTGGCGGGGGCGAAACAGGAGTAAAGACCCCTTGCCTGGTGCAACCGCTAAAAATCACAAGAGGCCATCATACCGAAGCTGGGCCACCATGCTTGCGCTGCGTTTTCTCAGGTGCTATTAACACCAACGTAATGTCGTTGCCGCTAGGAGAACAAAACTGGGAATATCCGATACGGGCGACTCTACCATGTGAGTCACGACCAAACTCAATCCAAGTACTTTAGAAAGCGTACTCACGTAAGCCCTTCGTCAGGCTGGCTGGCCATGACGACTTCAGTAAGCGGCTCGCCTTTTCGAGAGATGAGTCTTCCAAGTCGGCACTAAGGTTCACTATCGCCAATAATACAAGAAGTTAATACCAGCACGAAGAATTCTGCGTACAAAGAGCAATAGGAACCAACCGCACGAGTCAGCACCCGTTTGTTTGTTTGTTTGTTTGTTTGTATCCTTTAATCAGCACCAGTGACTGCTGCTTTTCTTCTTCTCCTTACCTCTTCCTCTGGTTGCACACGTTTCTTTGAGCGTTCAGACCAAGGAGATTTTAAAAAATTGCTCAAGTGGAAGCTCCCGCAATGCTTTGCCACCAGTAGTAAGACAAGTTTTTGGCATTCAAAGATCTCGGAAACATGCTCAGCTGGTGGTAACCAATTCGACATCAAGCGGATTTTATTCGTTAGTTTAATGGCTACGTTATATACACTAAAAAGATATTTGTTTCCGAAGAAAATATTCGCAAACACGAGTATCGGTGATTTAATCTCCAATAAAATATGCCTCGAATTCGAGGCTTACTAAATATATTTAGTAACACAAGGACGCAGATTGAGCACTATCTGACCTAAAAATATTGCAACGCTAAACTCGTTGGGTGTGCGAGGAAAACGCTCTTTTTTCAATCACCGAATGCTAACAGCTCATCATGCGCCTAGCAACATGGCTGCCACACCCACTATTTTGTGGTAGGCACAGCTTCACTCGTGGGCAAGAATTTCCACTCCAGCATTGTTTTATAAAACTCCTTGGTTCAGACCATGCATGAGACCCATACCCACTTCAGTGTGTGGGCCAAAAATTTGTCGTTTCGAATTTAGTACATAAATTGAACAATGTTGAATGATAAAGAACATATAGGTAAATAAAAAGAATACTGGACTACATATCTCATGTATGCTTTACCACTTTGCGATATTGCTAATAGACCAGACTGGCGTAACCTGATCATAACGCGTTCTTTTCATATATATAGCTTATCAAATTTTGTTGTGGTCAGGATTACAATGGAGTTCATTTAGAAGCTTAAGTGTACTTACAAACAAATTAATAAATATTTTTTGACGAGGTCCTAAACCTTGGGCTCCAAAACTTAGTTTAATTTCATCAGTTGAATTTAGCTCTACCTTTGAAAGCGGATTAACTTAACTCATGATACACGCTCCTTCGTTTTCGTTTATTTGTAACAACAACATTCGAAACGTTTGAACAGTCCTCAACTAGTCCTGATAACTCGTTACCTCCAGGGCGAGTCAATGTTAGTAGTTGGCCCTTAGATGCCTGGCTAAACCCACAATGGGAGATCGGCCATGAAACGGGCGGTACCTTATTTTAGAAATAAAATTGTTTCACCAGCCCAACACATTTAGACAGGAATAGTTTTTCTTTATAAAAAGAACAAATTTGTAAAATAAACCTTCTGTTTCGCAATAAAATAACTGAAATAAAAGAAAAAGGAAGTTAAACAAGCTAATAGGTTGAACATAACGTGAATTTTTGCTTAACTTAACATTAATTTTTTTTCTTGGAAAATTGCTTGCGGCTTTGCAAACATTCCTGTCGCTAAAGCCCTTTTCAGTTGCTCCAAAGGAAAAGGCCAACGAAAGGGATAAATATAAAATCAACGTTCCGAGAGGTTCTTCTAACAGTCTTTTCCTTTGATTTGCAAACAGCCTGCATATTAAGAGGAAATGCTGTAAAGATTCATTATCGTTGGATTAAAGGTATAAGAGGGACCATACCCGACCAGACCTGTGTAAGTAAAAATTGTGTGAAGAAATTCGGCATCGTTGTCTCGTAGTTTATATTTCCGGCCTTCTTATGAAACACCATCAGTTTTTTCAATGCTAATGTTGATGAGAAAACTTTGATGCTACCAAGCGAAACTTTGCAAAGTTATCCAATGAGTGAGTGAGTGAGTGAGTGAAAGAACCTTATTCGGTCCACAATAGACGCGAGTAAACTCAGCGTCACCTGGCTAGGCCCACTCGGGGACCATCAGGTTAAACCTGACGTCCCTCGCGCGGGCCCTCTGGAAGGCCAGGATTTGAGAGGTCTGGTCCTGGGCCTTAATGAGTCGCTTCATTTCCTCTTGGGTGAAAGGGGGACCGGCAGAGGCGCAGCCCCACAGTACATGTTCGAAGTCCACATAACCACCACACAGGGGGCAGTCCGGGCGGGGAAACCGTTCAGGGTACACTGTGTGCAGTGCCGCAGGGCTCGGGTAAGTGTTTGTTTGTAGCAGTCGGAGAGTAACAGCTTGGACCCTGCATAGCGAGGAGTGTGGTAGAGGCAGCAGTCTTCTTGACAGATAGTGGTGCTTGCATATCTCGTTGTACGAGCAGAGAGGCTCAGGTCGCCCAGGAGATGACGCGTTACCCGGCACACGGTCAGTCAAACCTCGTGCAGCCGAGTGCGCCTCCTCGTTGGGATTGAGCGAGGCACCCTCAATGGTTCCAAGATGCGCAGGAAACCAGACCAATGAGTGATTTTTGAGGTCTTTGACTTTTTGAATAATCGGTAGGACCTGGGGAGCCACCATGCCCATCTGGAAGGCCTTGATAGCGGCCTTGGAGTCTGAATAAATTGTGTCATGTACACCGTCCGTCAATGCAAGAGCAATGGCAACCTGCTCTGCAACGCTGGAACTAGAAGGGCGGATGGCAGCGCAGCTGATGACTCTGCAATCACAGTCGACGACCACTGAGGAGAAGGCTTCTTCTTGAATGTACGAAGAAGCATCGACGAAGCAGGCTCGATCCTTGTCCAAGCGGGCACTGGCGAGCAGAGATTTACCCCTGGCTCGTCTTCGTGCTTCGTTGTAGGTTGGATGCATATTGCGCGGCATTCGCGCAATCTGGATCTTGGATATTACGTCGTTGGGCAGCTTCACAGCGTCAGGACCGACAACCGTGGGGTTTCGTCCCAGCATGCCGAGTATGGCTCTACCCGCTGGCGTGCCAGACAGTCTGACAAACTGTGCAAACTCTTGGGCTTCGACAATTTCTTCGAACGTGTTGTGGATTCCCAACTTCAGGAGGTCTTCCGTGTGCGTTCGAACGGGAATGCCAAGGGCCAGCTTGAAGGCTCTTCTGATTTAGGGCATTGATTTTGTTGCGGTCCGACACGAGCCAGTTGTGCATAGCCGCCGAATAAGCGAGGTGGCATAGCACGAATGCGTGGATAATCCGGATCAGATTGTCCTCCCTGATTCCGCGGTGCCTGTTAGCGATTCTTCGAATCAGTCTGAAGGCGCTTTCGGTCTTGGAACAAATGCGTTTGACGGTGGCTCCATTGGCTCCGTTAGACTCGAAGTTATCCGATGCGGCAAATTTTTCAAATCGTGCAACGTTGATAAGTGCTAGGGTCGGCAATATGAAAATAATGGGACCATTATGTGAGGTCTTTGCAAGTGCATTTGCCTAATCCTTGAGGTTTGAACCTTCATGACCTGATACCCATATAAATCGAATGAGACGTAAATGTATTGGGGCAAGGGCATAAAACACTTCTAAAGCATGCTAAATATTCGGTACAGTTATGAAAGAACAGAAATACAAACAATTGGAAAGAATAACAACGTGTGTAATAAAGGCAATTCGGGTAATGCTAAGACAATAGCAAGTTTGTCGCTTGATAAATGGGTGTAAAATCAGGCAAAAAAATTGGTTCGACACCGAAGATGCAATTCGCCCTCCTACCTTTTTTCACAAACTGGAGCATCAGTTGCTGTTATAATTTTTTATTTATTCCTGCTAGGAGGTCTGTGAAAATGGTCTTTAGGTACCTACTGGGAAGATCTTTGCTATTGTCAAAAAATATATGGTCGAATTTCGTTTTAATTGTTTCAATAGGTTTCCTTAATACCGGTATTCCGCGAAAGTTTATTTGTAATGTTTCCAACAGCTTCCGTATGACGATGACTGGTGGTTATTATAGGCTACTATTAGTAAATATGGCCGGCGGCTCATTAATGAAGACATAGTGTGACCTCCTCTTTGTGGATGCATATATATTTAGAAAGCTACGAATGGTTAGTATTTCGAGCCATGTAAGAAGAAAAGGCAGGCACGCTTCTTTATATACAGTATTATTTGCGACAAACTTAGGAAGCCCAAGACATAATCGCAATGCTTTGCGTTCTAGAAGTACCTGTGGTCAAAATTTGTAGGCGGGTGCTACACATTGGGCGAATGTACATAAAATATATCATGACGAGGCCATCATGACGTAAAGCAGATCGTTTACTTTGTTTAAGAAGCATGCCTGTCGCCCGTGCTCTTTTAGCTTCTATGTTTTCTATATGCGGGCTCCAATTCAGGTTCTTGGTATAAGTCACTCCTAATACTTCAACAGTTCCACCTGCACGGTAACGTCCTTTCTGTAAAAACTGCACAAAAACGAATCGCGGATAATTTAAGATTTCGGCTTTCCTGATGTTTATTTATAAATTGATGTCGTCCAACCACGTGTCCAGAGCTTTCATATAAACTGTACTTTCTAATGCAGTGTATGTATGCCTCCTGCTGTAGCAAATAGAGCGATGTCATCAGCGTATACATACACTTGTTAATCATGTGGGCAGGAATCAGGCACAGTAAAACATTATAATTATTGTAGCAATACAGAACCTTGGAGGAGACTTCTATTTTGTTTATGCTTGGAAGAAGACACACAAGATTGAGAGCACTAAAACTGCCTGCATTTTAAATAGAAGTAAACCCATGCAACAAAGTAAACTGGTAAACACATTATCATATATATATATATATAGATATAATTTACCAGACACTATTGCCAAGGATGTATAGGGAAAGTTATTCGCCCAATTGTAATGTATATGTGAAGAAAGAAAAGTGGGTGAAAAAATGACTTGCCGTGAGCAGGAACCGAACCTGCGACCTTCGAATAACAATCCCGGCTGCGGCGGCTGCATTTCCGATGGAGGCGGAAATGTTGTAGGCCCGTGTGCTCAGATTTGGGTGCACGTTAAAGAACCCCAGGTGGTCAAAATTTCCGGAGCCCTCCACTACGGCGTCTCTCATAATCATATGGTGGTTTTGGGACGTTAAACCTCACATATCAATCAATCAATCAACCTTCGAATACCGCGTTCGATGCTTTACCACTTAGCTACCATGGCGGTTGTCCCCCAGCCACTTTATTGGGTTTATATTTGAATTTAAACGTGGGCGTGTCAGTCAGCGCCACTTGTAGCCATGGATGCGAGTTTGGCACACTCTTTATCAGCCTGTTTGGCGTCACGTGAACATATTAAGCACGTAGCACGTGAACTTATTAAGAGATGGCAGCTGACCAATACTGTCTCGCGCACAAGCTAACGGCACTGAGTCTGCCAGTACGAGGCCCTCGTTAACAAATAAGGGGAAAAGGTGTATACCTAAGAGCTCGGTTTTCCGTCTTTTGACACAATAATAAAGAGATCTAAAAGACAATATAGCCAAGGAATTTATAGAGGAAGTCATTAGACCTATTATAATTTAAATTTTAATGAAGAAAAATGGGTGAAAAGATAACTTACCGTGAGCAGGAACTGAATCTGGGACCTTCAAATAACGCGTTGGATGCTCCACCACTGAGCTACCATGGCGGCTCTCCCCCCAGCCACTTTCTTGGGTTTATATGTGAATTTGAACGTGGTGGTATCAGTCAGCGCAACCTGTAGCCACGGAGGCGAGTGTGGCACACTCTTTATCAGCCTGTTTGGTGTCACGAAGCTCGTGAACTTCTTACGAGGTTGCAGCTGATCAAAAGTCACTCGTATACAAGCTAACAACACCAAGTCTGCCAGTACGACACCCTCCTTATTGAATAAGGAAAAGAGGTGTATACTGAAGAGCTCGTTTTTGCCGTCATTTGGCACAATTTTGATGAAATCTAACAGACAATAATGCGAAAAAATGTATAGGGGAACGTATTTTACAAATATTTATGTAAATTCGAAAAAAAGAAGTGGTTGAAAAGATAACTTTTCGTAAGCAGGAACAAAACTTGGGACCTTCGAATAACGCGTTCGATACTCTACCACTGAGCTACCACGGCGGCCATCCCCCGAAATACTTTATTGGGTATCTTTGTGATATTTTTTATTTAAACTTTGGAGAGTCAGTTATACGAGGTACTATTGGTCAGCTGCCCACTCGAAATAAGTTCACGTGCTACGTGACGCCAAACAGCTCATAAAGAGTGCACCACACTCGACGACACCTTGGCTACTTGCGGCGCTGACTGACAATATATATATATATATATATATATATATATATATATATATATATATATATATGTGTGTGTGTGTGTGTGTGTGTGTGTGTGTGTGTGTGTGTGTTGCGAAGAAGAAAACGCATCGTTCGCAAGCAGCATCGCCACTACTTGGCTACTTGGTTCTGGGCTTCTCTCGCTGGCCTCGTGCTGATCGTCACCGGCATCAGCTTAACCATTGCTCTGGCCCGATCATGTTTTCATCGTAAGGCAACTGTTGCAACACACGCCAATAAACCCTTTTCAATTGGTGGAGGGTGCTGACATTCCCCGTCGCCTGAACCTGAGTGCTGCCATTCGCCGTCACCTGAACTTAGAGCTGCGCAACCGAACGCTACCTCCCATCATGGCCACCCACAACGCGCAACCTGGCTCTTCCACTCCATTCTTCAGCAACCCCGGCGTTCTTGCTTGCGAGAGCCCAAGGTCTTTAGCGGAGCTGATGAGACCGACGTGGAAGACTGGTTCACCAACTACGAACTGGTGAGCGCAAACGACAAGTGGGATAACGCGGACAAGTGTACTAACGTCAACTTTTACCTCGCTGACATGGCCGAAATGTGGTATAACATCCACGAAAACGACATTACGACATGGTCCATCTTCAAAACGTCGTTTGCTGACGTTTTAGGCCAACCCATTGTCCACACGAGCTGAACAACGCTGGCGGACTCGCGCACAGAAGCCAACGGAACCGCTCAACAGTTACATCGAAGACATTATTAATCTTTGCAACCACGTGAACAGCACCATGCCCTAGTCGGAGAAGATTCAGCACATCCTCAAAGGGAATAATGACGGTGCATTACAAATGCTCCTGGCCCGTAATCCTGCCACCATTGCGAAACTTGTCACTCTATGTCAAAGTTTCGACGAGTTGAGGAAGCAGCGTGCCCTGACTCGGCCATTTTCCTAACACGCCGATTCGCTCTTCAGTCTTACTTCTGTTCCCGATCACTCATCAACCCTGCAAGAGAATAAAGACTTTCTGCGTGAAGAAGTAGGTCGGCAACTGTCGTTGATTCCCTTCACGCAGCAGCCACCGTCCTCTCGTCTGCCCTCACCCCTCCGTGACGTTATTGCCGAAGAGGTAGCTCAGGCTGTTCCCGTCTTTTCCCACCAGACCTGTGACCATGCCTGTTCCCCATGCTCCGGCTATACAGCCTGTGGCCGCGCCTCTTACGTATGCCCAGGTGGTACGCAGCAGACCTTGCCAGCAGCATTTGCCACCCATGTCTTCAGTTGCTCCCAACTCCGCCCCTCTTTCGACACTTTGGGCTGCCCCACGAGTCAGCAATTACTGGCGCACTTCTGACAATCGAACAATCTGCTACGCCTGCGGTACTCCAGGACACGTGGCACGATATTTTCGCCGTCGCTTCCAACCACTCCACGACGCTACGCGGCCATCATTGTATGACCCACAGCCCATGCACCTACACTCAAAGCTAAAAGGGTAATAAAAGGGTGTGTGGCTCGTCCTTTTGGGGATAATGGGGCTTCCACAACCATTAATTCTTTTAAGGACTAATGGCACCGGGTCTAACAGTTAGTTCCCTCAAGGGACTAATATTTAGTCCACACATTTACACCTTAGTAACCGGTAGTCCCACAGTTCACCCCAAAAGACTAACATTTAGTCCTCACAATTTCACCTTATACAGCAACTGTTAGTCTCCACATTTACACCTTACCGGGCAACCTTTAGTCCTCACAGTTGTACCTTGCCGGACAAACGGTTGATCCACTGAAATACTCCAATCGCAAAACTTTTTGTCCCCAGTTCAAACATTGTTTTTGTTTATTTTCCGCCAGGCCTAATACTTTTTCGCCTGTTTTTCTGCGCAGTTAGCCACAAATTCCGCAGAAAAGAACACGCGATAAAGTAGTTAGCCACCTGTGTGTAACTGCTTTCACAGTCACGGCAACAACGACAGACAAAAGTAAGACACTGAAATCTTTTATTTTTCTACATACACATGAAGTTTCCCCATTCTTTTAAGTGAATTCATGGTGAAGTGTACAAGTCCACCTTCGTTGTCAAATCTTGTTCACCCTTTGGTGAGCTCCTCCGACAGAAGTCATAAAAGACAGGCATTGCAGACGCCAGGACGCACTGCACGCAACCTCCTGCCTGTTGTGTTACCACGGCTGCACGTACAATAATATAGTAAAAATAGTTAGGCACATGTCAAAGAAAATGAAGATGCACGCATATGACAAGTACGTGCACGTTAATATAAAAACAAGCGTTAAAACAAGACACAAATAACTTTACCTTCACATTTTGCACAGTCCCTCTGAAGCTGCTCTGACGAAAGAGATGGATGACGGGCATCGCAGACGCCAGTGCACAGTCTTCAGCACGGTGTGTGCCCATGGCTGCACAATAAGTATGTATTATAGTGAGTCACACGTGACAGAGGATGAATACAAATGCATATGAAAAATACGTGCAAGGTGAAATGAAAACATATGTGAGATATGACATGCTAATGATTTCGGCGTGATATCACTCATCGTCAGACTCATTTCGATCCCCGTAGAGCAACAGCTTAAGAGCGGCGGCCACAGTCACAACTCCGCGAACCACCGTGCCGCTAACAAGTCGGCAACTCCTAAGCGAGCGACGTCGTTTAGCTCGAGCAAGCGAACGCGAGATGAAACATGACACTGAACGCGGAGTGTATGCCGCCAGTGAACTTCAAACAGCATAGCGAGCGTACGCTTGGCCGCCGCCACTAACAACGCCGAGCTGGTTTGTAGCTAGCGCCGAAGAAATCGACAGTAATGCGGCCCTTTTCCACAAACTCGAGCGAGTGCAGCGCGCAAACGCGAGTCCGCCACCGCGGCCAGTGGACGGCTCCGGGCTGCTTGCAACCGAATGGCGGGAAAGCCAACTCTAATGGCGACCAATTTTCAGTGAGTTCCGACGCTAACGAAAGCCCCGCCAGCCCGTGCTGGTGCAATTACAGCGCGCGACACACTACAACCAAGCTCTTTACGAGAACCCGCAACGTGTTTTCGACGACTCCCAACACAGCGACGAGGTCTCAGCCCAATATCGTCAGCACGGAGCTCATCGCGGCGGCGAAGACAGGCGAGCACTCGATGCGCGAGCGTACGGGAGGCCGACGGCAATGGCGGACTGAAGCACAGGCGAACTGAATGCACCAAAGCTGACCTTCGCGAGGCACTTCGAGCGTGCGACAATAAACACGACCGAGCCCGTTGCCCGCAAGCGCGATCCTTATCGCACACGCGACAAGTAGAGTAGAATAAACAATGAAAACCTACTTGCCTGAGAATCCAGCGCTCTTTTCTTCCCTGAGTCGGACTGAAGTATATATCCGATAGGCCTGTTTTTCGGCCGCCATATTGGTCTTTCCAACTGTTGTTGTCGTGTGCTGGTCATGACTATCTTGAAACCAGAGATATACAGCGCAGCGTGGTGACCTATCAAGGCTTGCTCCAGACTTCATGGGTGCAGCGAAACGCTAAAGCAGCAGCCCACGCTCATCAATGCGTTCCACAAGCACTACGTCTTAATTCTTAGATCGTCGAATTCAGGCAGCCGTGCTCGAGCACTCTGAGCGCGACGCTACGCGACCACCGCCGGCAAAATACGGAGAAAGACTGAGGCAGCAGAGGAGGAGAAGGACATGTGTTTCGTGGAGAAGGAGGACTGGCCACTTAGGCAACGCTTTTCGCACTGCCTGCAATGCCCGGGCGGTTCATCCCAGGGGAGACTAAGTGGTTTCGCGCCACACAGTTCCCTCTGTGGTTGCTCCTCAACGCTCTATTCGTTCATCGCGCACGTCTATTGGGCTCCGTTACTCCTATTTTGGGTAATTTTGCGTTAGAGTGTAACTGCTCCATATCTCTCCCCGCAGTATGGCTACACTAACTTTCCCGAGTCTAACCCCCGAATGCAGAGGTGTTACTTGGCTCGCGACTTCAACTTAACTTGAGCAAGTCGGCGTGAAGCAAGCAGTGGACTTCAAAACACCCAAGTCAGCCTTCGCGTTTCATAGATGCTCAGGCTGTCTTGCTTGGTCAAGTCAAGATCGAGCTTCAAAGCATAATCACGCTGCTCGCCTGCTAACGAGAGTAATAATGAAGTTGTTCGCGTAAGGCATGCATTACAGCAAAAA
Source organism: Rhipicephalus annulatus (assembly GCA_013436015.1). Classification (NCBI taxonomy): domain Eukaryota; kingdom Metazoa; phylum Arthropoda; class Arachnida; order Ixodida; family Ixodidae; genus Rhipicephalus; species Rhipicephalus annulatus. Next base: position 512,694 of record WOVY01009710.1, read on the forward strand.
AGACCATTCGTTTTAAAATAACTATCAAAACGAAGGGCCACAAGCATATTCTTGCCATCTTACGGCTAACGAGCGACACGTGGTGCCTGCCGCCACAGCGATGCGCAATGTTGCTTCTGTAAAGCGTTCGTTGCCCGCTGGTTTTAGTGGCCACCCAAATGCGGCGCGTTTCTCCACGATTGCTTGTTTTGGAGGCGAAACAAGCATCGCGTTGGGTTCTTTCGCCGTTTTTTTTTTCTTTTTCAATCGAACGCCATGGCATGTATTTTTGACGCGATTTTCACGGTGTTTGCCTTTCTGTTTGCCTGTGTGCATGCCTGTAGTGGGCTAGGTCGCAGTTGTTGAAAAAAAACAAACAAACAAGTTCTGGGAACAAATGTGATTCGTATCCTTTTGTTGAGCTTGGTAAACAAGAGAAAAAGAGGGGGTCAGGACATGGTCCTTAGCAGAATTCGGTCTCGCGGGGTGCAGTAGTGTATTGCTGCATGATGGTGAAGCGGATAAAAAACCCCGTGATAGGGGCACCTCTTTTTTATGTGTGTGTAATTTTACGTAGTGTTGTGCTACAAGCGATGCATTTCTGAGCGAGAAACAGCGCCCTAGACGAGACGAGAGGATAGATGAGGCACACGGACACAGCACCGAGTCAATTTTTTTACCGAAAGAGACGGAAAATGTCGTCGTGTTATAGAAAAGCAGAAATAGCTTTTGCGGTTACGGAACACTTCGGCATCATCGACATCGGGGCTATTAATACGCACGTGTGCGTAGTCGACACGACCTGTAACGCCAGGGAACTCAGCCACTTCATAAAAGCCCCGCATAAATATAGAAAGTGCCGCCGGCTGCGGAAAGCGCACCAGCATCGCGTACAGGTGCTTTGCGGTGAGTAGCGTAACTTTTACGACTGCATGGCACACTGTCGACTACGTAATGCGGACGAGATTTCCGGTGACTGGTTGGAATGTGCCAGCGCCGTAAAACCGGAGAGCCATCAGTAGCTGTAACAATGGACGCACGGGCTGTCTTCGGTTGTCCCCTCTTCACGGAGCGGCAACATAGCCAGCAGCTGCCCCACGGCGTTAATCGTGAATCTGTGCCGAGCATGGAATTGTTGCTCGTCGTACAACTCCATCGGATTTCCTCGGTCACGTAAAGCGGGTGCAAATTCTTTTGCTGGCAGTGCACCGCAAAAAATGCTACGCTTATGGCGAGGCAAGCGAATTCAAAAGCGGCCACCCTTCACGCGACGTCCATTCGAGAGCGGGTGCAAGAAACGTTTGCAGGCAGTGCGCCTCAAAAAATGCTACGCTTATGGCGAGGCAAGCGAATTCAAAAGCGGCCACTCTTCACGCGACGTCCATTCGAGAGCGGGTGCAAGAATCTTTTGCAGGCAGTGCGCCTCAAAAAATGCTACGCTTATGGCGAGGCAAGCGAATTCAAAAGCGGCCACCCTTCACGCGACGTCCATTCGAGAGGTGGCCATGTTGGAATAACGCATGAAGTCGCTTTCAAGCTAGCCCCGCAGCTGACTTGAAACTTGTCCTGACTTCGACCGAGCCAAGTCGCCTTCAAGTCGTCCGCCAGTTCGAGAACGATTTATGGCGACCGGCAAGACTGTCTTGACTCAAGAACGAGTCAAGTACTAGTCAAGTGACATCTCTGCATTCGGGGGTAAGTCACCCAAGCCCCCATCTCATACTCACTCTCCCCGCTCCCCGTCTTCTCGCAAGCGATTACTGTCCCCAATGCGTCTTCGACCCGCTTCTGCCAACAGAGAAAACTGAACGCCGCAGTTCCAGAGGCAAGAACTGTGCCGTCGTCGAAATGCCCATGTTCTCGCAATTCGCCTGCTAACGTCGTCGCCATATCTGTCGATGGCGTTTCTACCTTTGCCCTCGTCGACACAGGTGCTGGCGTTTCTGTCATAGCCGCCCATCTCTGCCGCTCTCTAAACACAGTGACCACGCCGCTCTCTGGACTATTGCTTCGTACTGCTAGCACACAACCAGTTCGACCTCTTGGCACCTGTACGGCCCGCATATTCATCCAGGGCTCTATGTACGTTGTCGAGTTCATCGTCCTTTCTGTGTGCACGCATGACGTTATCTTCGGGTGGGACTTTCTGTCACAACATCATGCCGTCATCGACTGCGCACGTGCTGAAGTTCAATTTTAGCACCTGTGGGACGAACCTTCGCTTGAAACTCTTGAGTGGTCGCCAAAACTCGTCGTTCGTAAGGACACTGAAATTCCACCAGCATCTTTTGCCGTTATTCCTGTTTGCTGCGATGACCGTAACAATGCTACGCTAATGTTTACACCTTCCGACATTTTCATGAGCAGCAGAGCCATTTCCTTCCCTTTCGCTACACTTGAAGTCATTGCTGGCCGAAGCAATATTTTCGTCCACAACCTTCTTTCTGCACTGCTTACGCTATACTTGCCCGCGAACGTCTTGGTCGAGTGGAACACCTTGATTCTTTTTTATTCCTTAACATGTCCGACTAATCGCGCAGTACCGCCTTGACCGAGCTTCATGCCCTTTCCCCACTGGAATGCTCGTCGAGTGAAATCTTCTCTAGCTCCATCGCCGACACCTTAAGTGGTCAAGAACGCACCGAGCTTCTTAATCTCCTCCAGCACTTTGCTATTTTATTCGACGTTTCTCAGCTGCGATTCAGTCGCATTTCCGCAGTGCACCACTACATTGACACCACTTCGCATCAGCCATTGCGTCAAAGACCTTACCGTGTCTCTGCTGCAGAACGTCACGTCATCAATGACCAGCTCGAAGAGATGCTACGCCGTCGCATTATTCAACCATCGCACAGTCCTTGGGCATCTCCTGTCGTTCTAGTTCGAAAAAAGGATGGATCGATTCGATTTTGCGTCGACTACCGGCGATTAAACAAGGTGACGCGGAAAGACGTCTATCCATTACCGCGCATCGACGACGCGCTTTCCTCTCCTTAGACTTATGATCCGGATACTGGCCGGTTCCTATGGCAGAAGCTAATCGCCAGAAAACTGCGTTCATTACACCAGATGGCTTGTAGAAATTGAACGTAATGCCGTTTGGGTTTTGTAGTGCTCCTGCCACGTTTAAATGACTCATAGACAACACACTGCGAAGACTGAAGTGGTTTGTGTGTCTATGCTACCTCGACGACATTGTCGTTTTCTCTTCCAATTTTCTTACACATCTGCTTCTGCTCCAAATGGTTCTGGGGCGTTTAACCAACGCTGGGCTCCAACTGAACCCTAAAAAGCGCCGCTTCGCCACGCAAAAGCTGTTCAGTTTAAGGCACATAGCGTCCAAGCATTGTGTTCTACCCTACCCTGCAAAACTGCGAGCAGCCGCTGATTTCACAAAACCTACTACACTGAAATAATTATGCAGTTTCGTCAGGCTATGCTCGTACTTCCGGCACTTCGTTCGAAATTTTGCATCGATCATGTCACTACTGACCAACCACCTACTCCTACGCGGTGACGCAGACCTTTCTTCCCGGACTCCTGACTGCAACGTCGTGTTTGCCACGCTTCGTAGTCTGCTAACATCTCCTCCCATTCTTCGGAATTTCTACCCAATAGCTGCAACGGAAGTTCACACAGACGCTAGCATGATTGGTCTTGCCACTGTCCTCATCCATCGCAAGCCGGGCTACTTCGAATACGTCGTCGATTTTGTGAGTGGCACGCTCACTAAAGCTGATGTCAATTGCAGCATCACTGAAAACGAGTGCTTAGCGCTAGTGTGGGTGCTTCGCAAGTTCCTCCCTTATTTGTATGGTCGCCCATTCGTCCAGGTAACGGACCACAATGTACTTTGTTCGCGTCATCTATTGCAGCGGACGCAGGCATTCTGACCCCGGTTCCCTGTCCCGTTCGCCTTTACCTCCCGACTCGGTCTGCGGAATCACTGGTACCAACTCCGTCACATCTCTCGACCTCGACTTATTTGCCAGTGAACAACACAAGGACGTTTGGATCGCTTCGCTTTTTGACTGTCTCTCTGGATCGTCCACCACTGTGAAATCCCGATCTCTCCGACGTCACGCTGCTCATTTCGCCATTCGTGATTCGCTGCTACACCAACGCAACTACGCCCCTGAAGGTCGTTAGTGGCTCTTGGATGTCCCCCGCAGCTTGCGATCACAAATATTCGCCTCCTTTCACAACGATCTCCGAATCGGCCATGTTTTCAAAACTTGGAACGCCTTCACCATCGCTTCTACTGGCTTGGAATGTATAATTTTGTTCGAAAATTCGTTATGGACTGCCCTGACTGTCAAAGCCGCGAATCACTGCCATTCCACTAGTCCGGTGCGCTTCAACCACTTCCGTGCCCTGCCAAACCTTTCGATCGGATCGCAGCTGATCTCTATGGCCCTCTACTGACAACATCAGATGAAAATCGGTGCATCATAGCCTCTGTGGACCATTTAACACGCTATGCTGAGACCGCCGCCCTTCCAAGTGCCACTGCGCGGGATGGGGTGTCCTTCGTCCTCCATCGCTTCATACAATGACATGGTGCACCTCGAGAACTACTAAGGGACCGAGGTCGAGCCTTCTTATCTGAAATTGTCGTGGCTCTGCTTTCTGAATGCCACGTTGTTCATCGCAAGACCACAGCATACCACCCGCAGACTAACGGGCTCATGGAGAGATTTAACCGCACCCTCGGCGATATGATCGCAATGTATCTGACATCTGATCATACTAACTGGGATCGCATTCTTCTATTCATCACGTTCGCATACAACACCGCGGCACAGTCGCCACTGGATTTTCACCTTTCTATCTTCTTTATGGACTCGAACCATCCCACACTATCGACACTCTCCTTCCATACCGTCCTGACGCATTCGAATGCCCATCTGTGTCCGAAGCCACCCGAAAAGCGGAAGAGGGCCGGGAACTAGCATGTACCTTAACGTCCCAAGAACAGCAGCGCCAGAAAAAAAAAGAACGCCGACTCTTCACGAAGCTACAGCTATTCCCCGGGATTACTAGAATAGCTGGCTATTCCTTACAAACCCCCGCCTTTTCTCAAAACTCGTCCCGACGTACGAGGGCCCTCACCGCGCTTTGGTGCCAACCGCCACGGTAAATTTTCTCATTGAGCCAATTTCCTTATCTGACGACATGCGCCGGCGTGGACGGGACATCGTTCACGTCGCCCGCCTTAAGCCATACTATAGCCCTATGGCTTCAGACTCTTAGGTCGCCTGGATGGCTCTTTTTCGGTGGGGGAAAATTTTGAAGAAGAAAACGCATCTTTGGCAAGCAACTTCGACACCGCTTGGGTACTGGGTTCTGGGCTTCTCTCGCTCGCCTCGTGATGATCGTCACCGGCATTTCCTTGATCGTTGCTCTGTTCGGATCGTGTTTTTATTGTAGGCCATCGTCGCAACACACGGCAATAAATGCCTTTTCAATATATACATATATAGCATCGAACGCGTTATTCGAAGGTCGTAGGTTCAATTCCTGCTCAAGGCTGGTTATTTTTCACCCACTTCTTTTTCTTCTTATTAACATTACATTTGTTCTAATAACTTCTCCTATACATTCCTTGGCATTATTGTCTGTTAAATCTCATTATTGTTGTGTCAGAACACGGAAAAACGAGCCCTTAGGTATACACTTCTTTCCCTTATATATATATATATATATTGTCATGATGAAGAAAGACGCTGGGGTTTCTGGCGCGGGGACAGCGAGCTGGGAAAGGCAGAGGAAGACGAAGTTAGATAAAGAACAGCCGGCCTGCAGCAAAGGCGTTGTCTCTTTGTCTTATTTCTCCACGTTATAATGGCGCAGTCGATGAAGAAGACGTCATACGTCCCGGCTTCGTCATCCAGGACGCCCGCCGACGTGCAGATGCGGTAAGCGTCGCTTGGGGACGGCGTCAAGGCCTCCTCAGCAGCTGTGCACCTGCCGCCACTGCCACCACCGTTCGGGGATGGCGCCAAGGCCTCCTCGGCGGCTCTAGTATACCCATCACCGGTATTTCTTCATGAAAAGGGACACCGTCTACGCGTCCTTCGCCACGGATTGTGCCGTGAGCACAGGTCGACAAGTGAACCCTGCGGCACAAGCCACCTGTCCGTATCCTCGTGGATCATCGGCAGCGTGGTTCTCTCATCGTAAAAACGCTGTTCACGCTTCCTCGATCATGGAGCCGACAGCCCTCCTCCAGCCGGGAGCACCTGTGCCGCCATTCGGGGACGGCGTCCAGGCCTTCTCGATGGCTCCTGGGCAGGCTTGCCCCGGCCCCACCACGACAGTACATGGCCTGTCGTTGACCGCGAATGCCGTTCACGCTTCCCACTGCGACAACGTCCTGCTCAGTGCTTCATCGGCACCTCAGCCGCTCAGGGGTGCTGTTCAAGCTCCCTCGGCCGAGGGTACCACAGCAGTGAGTACGCTGATCGGGGAACACGTCCCCACTGGCTCCGCATGTGGGCCGCCCGAGAGTGCCACCGAGCTTTCGCGCACCATTGCGCGACTCCGCCTCGAGGTCGGCGCCCTGACAGCGTCGAGTTCTGCGATACTCCCTGCTGCTTTGCCGGGACTTCACATTATCGATGAGGCGTTGGCCGCGGCCGCCTCGCAAGACCATTCAACAACTTCCCCCGAGAGCCGCAGCAAGCTCCAGTATACTCTCGCGGCTCTTTCACACCAACTTGGCTGTGTGGCGTCGCTATTTTCGGGAGCTTCGCCTGCCGTGACACCACCACCGGCTGCCTCCGAGCTACCCGAGTTTCGCGGCTTCCAGGACGATGCCGTCGATTGGGTGGCTACCATCAATGCTCTCGGAGCTCGCAAGGGATGGAGCGACAATCAGAAGTGGTGCGTAGCCTTAGACCGCCTTCAAAATCCTGCTGCTGCGTGGCACAGGTACGAAGGCGTGCGGCAGCAGTCCTGGGCGGACTGGAGCGCCAAGCTCATTGCTGCGTTTGGAAGAATTGAGTCTGACCTCACTGCTACCTCTCATTCTACCCTCGCCACTACCGAGCAAGGGGCTATTGAGAAGCACAACGACGAGGCAGCTGCACCCTCTGCCAACCTGCCCTACCTCGGAGATCAACCTCACGAGGCGCCGCGCCCCCCTACAGCTGTGCCGCGTGCCCCCTCCCCGGACAGCTTCTCGGAGTACCCTGCGGCAATCATCGAGACAAGCTGGACGGTGTACTCCTCCGGGCAGATCTCTGACTCCGCGTCGACACCTGACACACAATTACCCTTGACCCAACTTAGGACCGCCTATAAAGCACAGAAGCCAGTGAGCCAGCCTCCAAGCTGGTCAGCCTCAAATGGCTTGGATCCATTGACCTGCTGCGTGACGACGGCGGCTCTTCCACAACCAGCCGGAGACCAAGCACACGTCACAACGGCCAGTTTTGACCCATAGTAAGGAGCCGCACCATCCCCTGCCACCTTTGCCGTCATTGGCCGATTGCGTGGACGCTCGTAACCTGCCAAATGCCGTCTTCCCTAACGAGCCACAAGTGCCTACTCCACCTGAGGAGGATGCCATCGAAGTCATTCCGGTGCAGTTCACGGTTACTCCGGATGGCGAGGCAACTGGCCATGTCGACATGAACGCACGTGACGGATTGGCAAAAACCTCCACTTCGACCAGCAGTGCATCAGCGAAGCCGCTAGAGCACGACTTGCGTCGCAAGTCTACGCGCAAAGTCTACACAGCGATGTCGCTGATATCTATCGATATAGCCCATCGTACCTTCCCTCGCTCTGAACAACGCAGGCGTCCCCGCTCAGTGTGGGCCGCAGTACTGCATACTGATGTCCCTGCAATGTCATCCAAGCAGCGAAGGGGTAGTCATCGCGATGGTCCGCCACCAATGCGATCACTCCGCACCAGCCAGTATCACCTGCTGGGTTTACATTCTCCAGGTGACTACATTAACTTGCCGCGCGGACGCGACCTGCAACGACCACCTCGACACAGCCAGGGTCGTCCACCAGAGTACAGGACAGTTCCACAGGACAGCTCGAGGCGTGCACATGACAGACTACCACGGCACTCCCAGTGCCGCCCTCCAGAGAAAATTGCCCTTTGCGCGCACGCAGTCGTGGCCGAGTGTCATGATGAAGAAAGACGCTGGGGTTTCTGGCGCGGGGACAGCGAGCTGGGAAAGGCAGAGGAAGACGAAGTTAGATAAAGAACAGCCGGCCTGCAGCAAAGGCGTTGTCTCTTGTCTTATTTCTCCACGTTACAATATATATATATATATATATATATATATATATATATATATATATATATATATATATATATATATATATATATATATATATATATATATATATATATATATATATACACCACTGTCACCTATCAGAGATATTGCATCCCCAGCCGAACAAATAAGCGTACGTGTTCTGGGAGAGAACAACACCTAGGGATTCACTAACAGGAAAAAAATTGCCCCATATCTGCATCTTAAAATCTGCAAATGTCATTAAAGACAACAATCTTGCATGTTAAGAGAGCAAACAAGACATTTTATTCATGTTCTGCGCAAGAAAATCGGTGAATGGTGTTTTGGAGGCACTGCGTTAGAGTGCCTAGAGCGTGCAACGAAAGCGAACGAGCGCATCAAGTCACGTCACTCGTGAGACGTGAGTGCCATCTGGCAGTTTTCTTCAAAAGCATAGCGCGTGGCTCTGAGAGGGCTGTGCGCGCCCATCTCAGATGTGCTAAGTTGTAGAACGCAAGACGTCGGGCAGGTGCCACCACCGTCTCGTCTTAGCAAACCGTTGGAAACACTCCCCGTTCCGTGCAAGCATTGCATGGTCAGCGCAGCGCGATAAGCGCTACGTTTCCTAATATCACCTATGTATGCCTTTTCTAGTAAAAGACGTTCATGTAGAATATATACGTGTTGTTATGGTGCCCCAGACATGCACAATAATTGTTTTATTTGGCAATTGCACAAGCATGAACGCTCAATCTTGCGTAACATGGTTGGTGCTGCGGATGGGGTCGGCCGTTTCAAGTACGCGATGCTGTTAAAAGCGTACAAACAGACAAATGTACTGACAGACAGACAGACACACCAAGCTTTTTGCGTCGAAGGTCCCCAAGAAAGACTATTTTCTTTAATAGGAGAACGCTATTTTCAGCTTCTCGTTGTTTGTAAACAGCTCAACCCCGTTATCGATGGAGAAGAGGGCGCATGCCGGTTGGGAGCTCTGGCGTAAAGAGAGGAAAAAAGAAACAGACAATTGTTCTCGTACGTGGTTGGTCTGGCTTAGAACGCTTCCCTGGCTTTGAAGTAAAAACCACGACACACTATGGTCACATTACACGTGAGTGCTACATTTTTTGCGCTTCACGTAGTCATCCATCCATAGACAGACTTGGGTATTTGAAACAGTACAGATTGCTACGCAACACAAAACTGGCTATTTCGGCTCAGTTGTGTAGGTAGCTGGATGACAATGACACACTTTTGATTGATATGTTGGGTTCAACGTCCCAAACCACCATGTGATTATAAGAGACGCTATAGTGGAGGGCTCCGGAAGTTTTCACCACCTAGTGCTCCGTACGTGCATCCAAATCTGAGCACTCGGCCTTACAGCATTTTCACCTACATCGAAAATTCAGCCGCCACAGCCGGTACTCGATTCTGGGACCTGCGGTTCAACAGCTGAGTACCTCAACCACTATACCACCGTGGCGGGGTAATGGCAGACATTTAGACAACCGATATTCAAGCTTGGCCGCTGTGAGCACCTTTATATATTGTCACGTGGTCGTGACGTTGAGAAGGTTGCACTCTATGGTTGCAAAGCTTAACATTTTATTTGGGCGACCTTGTGCCTGTAAAACTAAATTATAACGTTGAAGCGATTCACACTGTGAACTGATAGCGATGTGAGCATGCAGCCGTCATCTGTCGAGTAATCTGATCACTGACGAAGCGCGTCGTCCTTTTATGCAGCAGTCATCAAGCGTTACCGCGTTATCGCTGACGCTCGCGTAAGCTCTCGAATAAGCCCCGCCGCAGTGGTCTAGTGGCTAAGGTACCCGGCTGCTGACTCGCTGGTCGCGGGTTCGAATCCCGGCTTAGGCGGCCGCATTTCCGATGGAGGCGGAGATATAGTAGGCCCGTGTGCTCAAATTTGGGTGCACGTTAAAGAACCCCAGGTGGTCGAAATTTCTAGAGCCTTCCACTACGGCGTCTCTCATAATCATATAGTGGTTTTGGGACGTTAAACCCCACATATTAATCAAGCTCTCGAATAAACCTAATAATTGGCGTTCTCCGCGCCATTCTACATATCAATCCTAAAGAGTCGAGCATTGCGGCGCGGTTGGTGCCGATGTTTGCAAGCCGTTTTTGTGCTGAAATCCGGGAACAACTCGCTACTTGAACGAAGGTTTTGTTTTTTTGCAGTAACTCTTCCTGTACTTCAGAAATAAACCACGATTTGGTAAATAAACAGAAAGTCGCAATAGGACGAGGGGAAACTACACCACGAAATATGTACACTGTGCGTAAGGTTGTGGTACGTAATAAATGAGACGACTACACGAAGCTTGAAAACTTTCAGACTGTTTGGGTTGAAAATTAAAAAAATGTGCATCTTTCACTGTTACAACTCACTAAAGTTTCCGAGAAATCACTACTAAGCCACATTTTCAATATCTTTGTCGAACCCTTTAGCATCATTTACCTAATGCGGATTCTTGTAGCGCCAAGCCATTGGGAGCCCCTTATAACCAATGTTGTTTGCCCGTGGGTGTTCCACTACTGTGAATGTTCCAGCCTTTATATATGAGCTCATCCCTGTGTTCAGAAATAAAACAGCCTGTCAACCCCTACTTTCGACGAACCTTAAAACTTCGGCTAGTAAATTATGCAACGAACTCTGCTGTTCGAACTCAAGCATATTTACAACACAAGTTTTACCCCACTTTCTTCCCACAAAGTTTTATTACACAAAACACGTGCATGGAGATCTGGACTACAGTGGACTTCGTCGATTTCGAAACATATCACGAGCACAGCGGACGTACTTTGGTGTGTTTAACGCTGAAAAAAATGCAGAAGGCCCGGGGAAGATGGAAGCATGGAGAGGTGGATAAATTCATGAACACCGAGTGCCACTGGAGCTTAAGTTTTGAGAAGTGAGCTTAACTTGGGGCAGCAAACTTTTGCTGCTGCAGCCTGAAGCAGTCGCAGTCTTGAATAAAACAGGCCCACAAGCCAAAAAATACCCCGTGTTCGCGTATTTTCATTTGTAAAATTGGGTGCTGTGCAGGAAGGAGTTTCCACAGTTTTTCAAATTAAGCAACTATGTACATACATCATGGTCCACTCTTCAGGAAACGCGTGAGCGCGGCCGGTGGTCCACGGAATACGAGATCTGGAAACGTGGATCATGCGCATACAATCCCTGAGAGTCCAATTCAGTCATGTTCACGAACGAGAAGTAAGGACGATGTTGAACGCTATGCTGCCAAGCGAATGCGATGACAATGAAACGAGTGCCGACGCGTTCACTAAACGCGCAGAGGAAGCCAGGCAGCTCACACGTGTGCGAATATATCAACAGCAAGAGTACGACGAATATGTCGCTATAATCCACGTCATACACCTGTAACGTACGAAACTGGGGACAGAGTATGTGTGTGGGTGCCTGTACGAAAACGGGGACTATCCGAAAAGTTGCTCAGGCGATACTTCGGACCTCCTTGTCCAACCTGTAAAAGGCGTCGACAACACCGACCTGAACTTGTGCCCGTAGTGCATATTAAACCATTTGTCAGCGAGTGACTTTATGAAGCACCGTCACTTTTACAAAGTGACGTTATGCGCTTATGAATGGCTCAGCTATAGCATCGGGGCGATGCTCTTTTAAGCGGAGACAAATGACACGCTCAGAATAGACAGACAACGAAAACAATGTGCGCGCCAACAGTCTCGTGAAAAGAGACACTGACCGAAGAAGACGACGTGCTTTTGTTTATGTCTTTGCTCTTGGTTGCTGAATAAAAACACACCGTCGGTTCTCGGACTCAACGTCTCGGTGGTCTGCTTACGTCGAACCGCGACAATATATATATGCATGCTTGCAGGGCACAAATCTTTGAGTGCCGGTACACCGCTAATTAATATGGTGACACGTTGAAGAACAAAAATTATGCGTTTTGCTTTTCTACTTGTTTTTTTATGTATATACATATGGGTCATTCAGTTGAAGGCCAAGTTTTCAAAAAAGCCGTTTCAGAAATATCTGCGTGATATTTTCATATATGCGACGTTCTGTGAAGTAATGCTCTACTTTTTTTTTACTTGCTTTCAATAGTTACGTTGAAGGCAAGCAACAAAACTATGCCCATGGGAATAAAAACTCATTGACTACACCCTGCATCGCAGCTTAATAAACAATACTTTGAAATGCCTTTTACTAAAGCAGTTGCTATTCCACAGAAACAGTTTAGGCCAGGCCAACTCTGCCTATTGGAACACCATTACCACCACCACTACGAACACGTAGGCAGCCGGAAATTCATATCGTTTAGGACAATAGATTTAGTAAGTTCGTCTTAGAGAGAAAATTTTTGAATCATGCGATCGTGCTACTAGAGGACGGCTTTAGTACATTTAGGACGATTCTTTTAACGGACGCTACCGCCAGCGTCTGTCGCTTTATTTGTTGTCAATCCAGTATGATCTTGTGGCCAGAGCAAACACAAGTGCACTACCTGACTGGGCACATATGAGCAAAATTTTGTTAGTAAGCTGGACGACTGTGTCGCTTTTAAATCTGCGCACAGAGACAAGAAATCAATAGATATAACTGCTATAGAGATGATTCCTGGGAGTTTCCACAAGGTAAAAATATTAGAGGTTAATGCTGCCTGAAATATTGCCGTGAAGTCTGGCAAGCGAAGAGAAAATGACCAATTTAGTAGTGCTGAATACATTCCCACTTGTGCCTTCACGTCATTTATTTCTGCCTTCTCGTCATGCATTGACACGTCCCCGCTATTACTTACAGCGCTACGAATCCCGAACGATGAGCTCCGTGCTCTCCCGCTTACAGCGCCCGCACCGCAAGTGGCGCAATCCGCAAGCCGGTACGCACTCCATTTTTACGTTTCATCTTCTGCTTCGCTCCCATGATGCATGAAGTGACTTCACCAGCGTGAAATACCAGAACCATAAAGGGTGGATCTGTTACGAAACAAAAAATACGTAACATCACCTAATAACTACTAGCTGCTGAATTGAAATTGTGTAATAATTACTTAATAACCAGTCCCGCGAGTACAGTCGACTAGCACCACGCAATAAAATGGTGTCACTGAAAATCATAGAACATCTGGTTACATTACTAAAATCATGCAACAACGTCTCACGGCACAAAAACTCACGTAACACTCAAGTGACTAAAATCACGTAGTATCGCGTAGCTATCAAGTGACATGAATGATACCGCATCACGCAAGTGCTCGGATGACGAAAAGCCTAAAAGAAAAGAATACAATTACGCAAAATAAGGTAATAGCCAGTAGCGTGATACGTTCAGGGCAAAAACTGCGTGGCAGCTAGTGACGTGCATTGTCGAGCCGAGTGTTGCGTACCTTGTACTACTAGCGAAAAATCCCCGCCGCGGTGGTCTAGTGGCTAATGTACTCGGCTGCTGACCCGCAGGTCGCGGGATCGAATACCGGCTGCGGCGGCTGCATTTTCAATGGAGGCGGAAATGTAGTCCCGTGAGCTCAGATTTTGGTGCACGTTAAAGAACACCAGGTGGTTGAAATTTCTGGAGCCTTCCACAACGGCGTCTCTCATAATCAAATGGTGGTTTTGGGACGTTCAACCCTAGATATCAATCAAATCTTAGCAAAAATTTATCATCGCTTGAAAAGCTCAAAATTACTAGCAAATCTTAGCTTGGTCGAACACTGCCTCCGCTGATGGTTCCAGCCCAGCGCCAATATTGCCTGAAGCTTTCAGCGCGCATTACCCTGGTGTGTTTTCACTAATGATTGTTTCACCAGCGTATATTTTTTGGGGCTTGAACTTACAATCTGCATTTGTACTCACCAGATATGAAATAAACGCAGCACGATTCGTAGTAAGCCAAAATTTTTGTTGCTGTAAGAGCGACTAATGTGACAAAGTTTTAGGCATAACGCCTTTACGTCAATTTTTGCTTGCTTGTCATTTGCTTTAGAAGACTGAAGGCTGTCCTTAGCACCTGGCCCTATTTGTGTTTTCGTTGTTTTTTATGTTTTGTTTCAACTAGACCTATTGCTATGCGAATAAACGGCGTAATTATTGCGATTGCAGGGACTGCGACAACTAAGAATAATATCTGATGTTTAACGTCCCAAAACCACGCTGTCATCATGAGAGACACCATAGTGGGGGGCTCCGGAAATTTCGATCGCCCGGGGTTCTTTAACGTCCACCGAATTCTGAGTAGGGGGGCCTCGAACATTTCCGCCTCCCTCGGAAATGCAGCCGCGGCAGCTGGGATTCGATCCTAGGACATTCGGATTAGTAGTCGAGCGCCAGAACCCCTAAACCATTGCGGCTAGGCAACGCAAGCATTCCAACGCCGAAAATCGAATGACTGCAATAGCACACAGTCAGCTGCTTCTTCGTGAACAGGCGCGGAGAACATCCACAATTACCGAAAGAACTTCACTAAATGCCAAGGGTGATCACCGAGTGGAAGCGGAAACATCTCACGTCCTTCCTATCAGCCCCTGCGGTAGCGTGGTTGATTCCTCGGTGAATACAATCTATATGCTATTACCGCATTGCACTTCTCGTCGTCCTGAGCAAACAAAGTGGTCTCGATAACTGTCATGCTCAGAAGCCCGAGTGTGTCCGTATGGAGTCCGCTATCTATAATTTTGAACAATTCGAAATGACACTTATACCGGTGTCACAATGGCACTTTTTTGTGCCAGTGTGACTGAGCAAGGCTCAGCCGGATGATATTTTTTGGCCCCGATCCACAGTGCTTGCTCGAGCGCGGTCACAAGTAATTCAGATTGAGTTTGGCGGACACAAGAGCTGAATTGTGGTGGGGTTAAGACGATTGCGTTAGCAACCTTTATTTCTAACGGAACTGATTGTAAATAAAAGGGACAGTGCAACCGTGCCGGATCCGGATCGAGCCTAATGCAGATGTGTTCTGATTAAGGATACCCGTGTGACGTTGGCACACTTTCCATTGAGATCGAGATCCATTTCCGCATCACGATTGTCTGTATAAGGTGGTTACTGAAGCGACATAACTGCGGTAGAAATGTATGATTGCGAGCCCAATCAGGATGAGTTTCTTTATACTGATCGATAATGCAATATTTGGCTTTAGAAAAAGACCTACAGAAAACAGTCTTGTCTAGTTCTTCTTTATTGTGCCTTAGGTGTTTCCTTAAGCTTCCATGTATCATCATCAGCATTATTTAACACTACAGCACTTATTAGGTGCAGGTAACTTACATGCCAAAAATTACCATTCATGTTTGCAAGGTATCTAAAAATGAGAGACGTGAAGCCAAACACGTCCACTCTACAGGGTCGACTAAAGATTGCCTCGCTGTAAGGAACATAACAGATATAATTTAGCAGGTACGCCATAACGAATGGCTCAGAATAACTTTGACCACCTAGGTTTACTTAACGTGAACTGGCATCACACAGCACACGCACCCTTCGGACTCTATTAAAATGCCATCGGGATCAAAACAGGCGTTTGTCGGGTCAGCAGCAGAGCACCCTAGAAAACTTTACTTCATATATACACCAAGTAAGTGCCCGATCTGCGACATTCGCCTTCTTATGAACGGTTAATGTGCGCTGTATTTATTAAATTTTACTTTTCAGCCTTGAATCCAGGTCGCCCTGTCCACACTCCACTGACTTAAAGGAATGTTGTGCCGGCAGCAGCTGCTGCACCTTATGCACGTGAATAGTCTCATGTAAGACGATGTTCGATTAACAACAAGCGCCTGCAGCTTTGATTTGACTTGTGAGGTTTAACGTCCCAAAACCACGATATGATTGTGAGAGACGCTGTAGTGGAGGTCTCCAGAAATTTTGGCCACCTTGGGTTCTTTCATCATCATCATCATCATCATCATCATCATCAGCAGCAGCAGCAGCAGCAGCAGCAGCAGCAGCCTGACTACGTCCACTGCAGAACGTAGTCAGGCAGTGGACGTACCTGTGCTTGCTTCTGCCAATTCATACCCGCAAACTTCCTAATTTCATCTGCCCACCTCACCTTCTGTCGTCCCCTAACCCGCTTGCCTTCTCTGGGAAACCAGTTAGTTACCCTTAATGACCAGCGGTCATCCTATCTACGCGCTACATGCCTGGCCCATGTCTATTTCCTCTTCTTGATTTCATCTATGATATCATTAACCCTCATTTGTTCCCTAATCCACACTGCTCTTTAACGTGCACCCAAATAGGAGCACACGAGCCTACAAAATTACCGCCTCCATCGGAAATGCAGCCACCACAGCCAGGATACGAACCCGCGTCCTGCGTGTCAGCAGCCGAGTACCTTAGCCACTAGACCACCACGGCGGGGCGCGGCATGTAGCAAGCCAACCGATGACGAATAATGATAATCGGTATACATATTGATATTGAAGGTGAAATTTGTTAAGAGCTCGCACTACAGGCGACCACCGTGATAACGTAATTTTCTTATATATTTTGAATAAGAAGCAATTTTAGCTGACCGAAAGCACTTTGGGAGTTTCTATCTATCTATCTATCTATCTGTCTATCTATCTATTTATCTATCTATCTATCTATCTGTGTATTTGAATTACACAAATAGAATAATATCCAGTTATCGCTGGTTTGAGGTGCGGCATATGAAGTGCGAGATATTTCAGCTTTTTCGTCACAATTCGACAAAAGGGGCAGTCGCACACGTTACATGGAAGCCCAAAGCCGTCTTGCCAGAACGAATGATCAAACTAGGCCTTTGTTTCAGTGAACTTTTAATGGATCGAACTAGAGCACCGCGTACCATTGTGTAGGTGATACACACCTTAAGGTGTGGCAGGCAGTGTTGCGGAACGGGCGCCTCTATTCCATTCCACGATGATTGATATGTGGGGTTTACCGTCCCAAAACCACCATATGATTATGAGAGACGCCGTAGTGGAGGGCACCGGAAATTTTGACCACCTGGGGTTTTTTAACGTGTCTATTCCATTCCAATTCCATTCCAAAGTATCAGGATTTGCCGCAATTCCATTCCTTTCAATTCCTCGGAATGAAAAAAATGGCCCATTCACACTCCGGTGAAGGCGGAAGAATTCAATTCCATTCCTGCCATTCCTCGATGTATTAAAGACATGTTGATAGTTCAGAATGAACGCCCCCATAAATATGGTGTCATCAAAGGCACTAAAACTGCAAAAGTACGTAACACACGTTACGCTGAAGCACCACACTGTCATCTGGTTCCCCGACCATCTCGGCCAGGTGCCGAGTGCCCATCCAATCTCAACTAGATCACCCATGATGCAGCGCGTGCACTTACCGACCACGCCGCCACAGGGCAACCCCATTTCGATGAGTTAGAGAGCAATCAGGATGCACCCAATATGTACAACGGCATAACAAAGCACTTTTACCTCGAACGCCGCATATTTCCACCCCACATTCAAAACTTAAGAGACCACATGCGGTAACCCTACGCCTATTACATGCACACACGTACCCAAACCTTGCCTAGTTTCACGTTTATTATCCTGATGCATAGCCCAGCGACACGTGCCTCTCGTGTGGACACACGGCTACATTCGCACACGTGATCTGGGAGTGTAGAAACACTCCTCCCGACTCTACCTCGGACAAGTGGGAGAAATCCTTCAGGAGCTCACTTCTCACCGACCAGCAATGGGCCCTTCAGCAGGCCTACGAAGCGACCGCCAGGTACTCACTGTCGGTCCCTACGTGGAGATTCCCGCTACGCGCTAAGCGCGTCCTGCAGGATTTAAATATAGTTTTTTTTATTCCATTCTACGTTACCCATGTCGAGGGTTAGTAGCTTGGCGGCATATCTCATGCAGTAAACCGCCCTACTATTTTCCCTAGGAGCACTTCTCCCGCTACATATAGGATTGACATGGTCAGCGTGTTTGAACGAATCATGTTGTTTTAAGGCTTAATTTTTTATTGCTTGAATGCTGAAATAGCGTATTTTTATGCTGACAAAAGCAGTGTTCAAGAAGAAAAAGCGTTTTCGCCACGCGCCAGAAGCTGTCGAGAATATGAAGAAAACTGATATTTACCTAATGGGGGACAAAAGCGCTCTAGATCTGCTGGTATTACATGGAACGGTACACCACCACTCGGGCACCTTGTGTCTTTGAAACGAATACGGAACACAGCACTCCGCACTGTTCACTAGCCCGCATGCTTTTCAAGCACGCCTCGCAAGCATGTGTGGGGTGATGAAAACTTTCCGGGTTAGCATGCGCGCAGCTATCAATGTTTTTAGATACAATATTTAAAAACGTCGGCAGGTATGCATTGTCATCTTTATCGCAAATGTTACATACGTGTGTCTGGTACTAAACTGATCGTAAGATATAGATCAGGTCGTGAATATAGTATTCGCCCCTTGCGTGTGGGGGTATCAATAAGAACCAACTTGCAGTAATAGTTTGTATTTCCCTTCAGTATTCATTGGGTAATGCGTATGTTTGTACGCTAACTTATGCCGAGGTTTCTCTTCTACAAATTGATGGAGAGATTGTTCACTTTTGCACCAGGCTTATTCTTGGCTTTGGCTAACTAAAGGTGGACCTAGAGAATGCGTTGTGGCCTTCGACTTCAATAGAGCATTTACTGAGGCTTACATAACTAATTGAAGCATGACGTTACAGTAGTAGCGAATAAGGGTGTAGCAAAAAAATTCCGGTCCTTCACAATGTCCTTTTTGCTTGGCGATGCAAACACGAATATACGCCGAGTCGTAGGAACCGAATCAAGTTACAAAAAAAGGTAACAATAATAAGTAAATGATCCCACCCCGGAGGACTGGGTGTGCGGGATGACTAGCTCTCAGCTAGAGATTCAGGAACGTATGATTTCCTGAGCTTCATCTCCCGAACGCCTGATCTCCCCAACAGATTCGGCATTTGGTCACTAGCTCTTTGGTCACTAGGTCAACAACATAAAAAGTTCTTAAGCGTCTTCGTGATTTTTAAATGGTCCAATAAAGATCGCAAGCAGTACGAGGCACAAAAAACGCTTTATTTTTGTTCAATTATTGAAATTTTGCAACGAAATGTTAGTAGCTAAATGCTGATTTTAAAACCTGAATTGTGACTGGACATTTCCTTCGTGGCTTGGTTAAACAAAAAAAAATGAGAGAATACAATTGTCGTCTACCTAGACGCGCATCACAAATATGAGCTCCTTAAGCTTGAACCACTACACACAGGAGCCTCTGTAATCGTGCATTACCGTGGTGCTTCTCTAGCCACCAACAGACGCGGCAGCGGCGGTGGCACCACCCGGGCCTCCCTCCATCCTAGAACAGAAAGAACGAGGGTTTCCTTTGGCGCGAATCGTCACATCGGGTCTTGGGGATACACCGTAGTGGCCGTGGTTACGTAGGCTTTCCTGCTTCAGGTGGGTTCCGGGACAAATTATCGTGTACGACTGTGTGATGCGCTGACCTACAGACATTCGCTGACAGAGTTTCGGGTGAAGGTACCCATGTCTATGTAGGGGGGACAGTATTTCAAAAGGTGCGGGCGAGTTTGAGGTGACACGATGGCGCAAGGTGATATACGAAAACTCGCAGTGAACAAAAGCATCGCGCCAGCGTCAATAAGCATCCCATCTTTGAAAAGCATTTTTTTAATATGCGTCCAAGTCGCGCACGGCGAAAGAAGCTAGCACAAAGAAGTGAAGGGTAGGGAGAGAGAAGTCAGGTGTGGACTGTGGCTGTGGTGCCACCGAGGGGGAAAAATGTCACAAGGCGTAAAAGGGGTTATGCTGCCGCCATGGTTCCGCTCCACCACGGGTACGCGAAGACCAGCGACAAATATCAGAGGAGCACAATTGCTATAAGAACAAAGTTGTCGTAAGCATGCTGCTTATAAATGTACCGTGATTGTAATCAGCCAAAGTATTTTAATAATATTGCTTTAGTGTTAAATTCAAGGCTCTGATTCACTAATGTTTGAAGTTTGAAAAACAGTATATAGACGAAGACGGGCTCCATTTTCATAAAAAGACGTTAATGCATTCCGATTCCATTCTGGACAAAATGTGCTTAATTCAATTGCCCTTTTATTCCTCCAAGCGCTGTCCGCATTCAATTCACATTCTATTCCGGAGTTTCGAAATTGTGGAATGATTCTGGAATCATCCACATTCCGGTGTGGTCACTCCGCAACACTGGTGGCAAAACGTAATCAAATGGTGCCAGAGAAGAGGAGACGTGAGCTGGAGTGGCGCTCGTTGCGGCTAAAGATACTGAACCTTCTGTCCTACGGAGAACCATCATTTTCTGTGGCATTCTAGTCTTTCTTTTTTTTATTCCGAGCAGATTCGATTGAGTCCTAGTAGTTCTATTTTTTATAAACCTTCGAATGTACTAACTGTCAAGTAGTTTATTTACGTATAGACCTACTGGAAGTCCAAGGAACGCCAGAAGAGCGAGGAACGTTAACAGGTCGAAAATACAAGACAAGCGCATGCTCGGGTCGCGCGTGTGCATCAACGCTGTGGCTTGCCGTTTCTTGTTTCTTCGTCGTCGTTCGCATAGTTTTCTACAATGGCCCCCGGTGAATAGCGTAGCCAACCTGGCGACTTAAGGCGTAGTCAATATAGCGGGGCCGTAATACGGCTTCAGGCGACTCACATGCACAATTTCTCGGCCACGACGGCGTAAGTCATGAGACTGTGTCAAAGGCTCAACCTCATAATTGACTGGTGACGTACGGGCGAGAATGTGGTAGGGCCCGTGGTATCGTGCCAGTAATTTTGAGGAAAGGCCAGGAGTACTCGGTGGAATCCAGAGCCAAACAGGAGCACCAGTCGTGAAAGTAGAGAGATGTCGGACGGTGTCATGCCGTAGCTTCTGGTGGCCTTGGTCCTGGGTTGTGAGTGAACGGGCCAATCGTCTGCATTCTTGGGCGTACCTGGCAACATCAGAAATTGCAGTGTACTCAGAGGAGTCGGGCGTGTATGGGAGGATAGTGTCCAGCGTGCACGATGGTTCGCGTCTGTACAACAGAAAGAAAGGGGAAAACCTTGTGTCACGTGCGTAGCGGTGTTATACGCATACGTGATGAATGGAAGGACAGTGTCCCAATTGGTCTGGTCTGAAGCTGTGTACATCGTCAACATAACACCGAGAGTGCGATTAAATCGTTCTGTGAGGCCATTCGTCGACGGGTGATATGCTGTCGTCATGCGATGAACCAGGTTGCACTGAGCGAGAAAGGCTTGAATGGCGTCAGACAAGAAAACAGGCCCCCGGTCGCTCAAAAGTTCGCGAGGAGCACCATGGCGAAGAACGAAGTTGCGCAAGATGAAAAACGCAACTTCCCTCGCGGTTGCTGCGGGTAGTGCTGCTGTCTCCGCGTAACGCGTGAGGTGGTCCACGCCGACAATTATCCACCTATTTCCAGAGGACGACGTGGGAAGTGGTCTGTATAAGTCGATACCGTCGCGGTCAAATGGACGCGCTGTACAAGGCAGAGGCTGAAGTGCACCGGCAGGGCGTTGAGGTGGGGCTTTACGTCGCTGGCATGCAGTACAAGCACGTACGTATTTGCGAACGAATGTGTACATGCCGCGCCAGTAGTACCGCTGACGTAGACGGTAGTACGTTTTGAGAGCGCCGGCGTGAGCGCTTTGCGGGTCGTTGTAGAAAGCTGTACAGATTTCCGAACGCATGTGGTCGGGTATCACTAACAGCAACCTCCGACCTTCAGACGTGTAATTTTGCCGATAGAGGAGGTAGTCTCGAATGGCGAAATGTGTGGCTTGACGGCGGATAGTCCTTGAGACCAAATTAACTGACGGATTAGTCATAAAGGCGAGGAGTTGGGAAATCCACACATCTTTGCGTTGTTCCGATACCATGTCTGTGAAGTCCATTGGTGTTATGACAGCTGAAGGAGGTGACGAGGTGGTTGGGTCAGCCGGTAGCGGCGAGCGGGATAGCGCGTTAGCGTCGGAGTGCTTGCGGCCGGATCGGTATACAACACGAATGTCGTATTCCTGTAGGCGAAGCGCGCAACAACTAAGGCTCCCCGACGGGTCTTTGAGCGATGTAGCCAGCATAGAGCGTGGTGGTCCGTGACGACTTCGAAAGGGCGGCCGTAAAGGTATGGGCGGAACTTCGTCAAAGCCCAGACAATTGCGAGGCACTCTTTCTCCGTGACGGAATAATTACACTCGGCTTTCTTGAGGGTTCAACTCGCGTAAGCGACCACGTATTCTTGGTATTCTGGTTTTCGTTGGGCCAATACAGCACCTAGACTGACACCACTGGCATCGTTGTAAACCTCCGTAGGCGCATCGGGGTCAAAATAACGTAGTATTGAAGGTGATGATAATAACCACCGAAGCGCGGTGAAGGATTCGTCGCACTCTTTTGACCAAGCAGAAATGCCTTTGGAAGTTGTCAACAGGTTGGTAACAGGCGTGATGATGGAAGAGAAGTTCCGCACAAATCGACGAAAGTATGAGCACAGGCCGATAAAACTTCGAAGCGTCTTGATGGAATTGGGCTTCGGATAGTCAGCCACGGCACGGAGTTTCACCGGATTCGGGAGAACACCCTCTTTGCAGACGACGTGACCCAGTATAGTGAGCTGACTTGCGGCAAAATGGCACTTCTTGATGTTAAGTTGAATGCCAGCAGAGGTGAGACACGTGAGAATAGCACGAAGACGAACAAGGTGAGTCGAAAAGTCGCGAGAAAAAACGACGATGTCATCTAGGTAGCAGAGGCCCGTGTTCCACTTGTAGCCGCGAAGAATGGTGTCCATCATCCGTTCGAAGGTAGCCGGAGTGTTGCAGAGTCCAAACGGCATGACGTTAACCTAATACAGCCCATCAGGTGTTACAAATGCAGTCTTCGATCGGTCAGGATCAGCCATTGGAACTTGCCATTATCCTGAGCGTAAATATAAAGAGGAGAAATATTCTGCTCCTTACAAGCAATC
Source organism: Rhipicephalus annulatus (assembly GCA_013436015.1). NCBI lineage: Eukaryota > Metazoa > Arthropoda > Arachnida > Ixodida > Ixodidae > Rhipicephalus > Rhipicephalus annulatus. The sequence goes on from WOVY01009710.1 coordinate 535,939, forward strand.
GAGAGCATCGACGATGCGTGGCAATGGGTACACATCCTTCCGAGTTATCTTATTGAGCCGGTGGTATTCGACACAGAATCGGATAGACCCATCCTTTTTGCGCACAAGTACAACAGGGGACGACCAAGGGCTCTGCGATGGCTGGATGACACCACGCTTGAGCATATTGTCGACTTGTTCGTTGATAATACGGCGTTCTTCCGCTGAAACTCGATATGGTCGTTGGCGTAAGGGAGCATGAGTACCGGTGTCAATGTGGTGCGTGATGTTCGCTGTGCGACCCAAAGATATAGTTGAGCGCAATCGAACGCAGAACGGAACTCTCGAAGAAGGAACAAGAGTTCGCGTCTTTGTGTCGGCGATAGCTCAGCGGCAACAGAGGGCTGGAATGAGTCTGGCGCGGGCAGTGTGGCGACAGGTTGCCCCACCGTGGTGGTCTAGTGGCTAAGATACTCTGCTGCTGACCCGCAGGTCGCGGGTTCAAATCCCGGCTGCGGCGGCTGCATTTTCGATGGAGGTGGAAATGGTGTAGGCCCGTGTGCTCAGATTTGGGCGCACGTTAAAGAACCCCAGGTGGTCGAAATTTCCGGAGCCCTCCACTACGGCGTCTCCCATAATCATAAGGTGGTTTTGGGACGTTAAACCCCACATATCAAATCAATCAGTGTAGCCACAGGTGGCGTCATAGCATTGAGCTGGAAGTGAGGTGGGTGTTTGGCAAGCTCCAGAGGACGCAAAAGTTCAACGTCTTGTATGTTACCCAAACATTCGCCGCGAAGTAAGGTAACTGGCGACGATAGCGAGTTCGCAACGAGCAAGGCGGTAGCACCAGATTCCACGGTGAGTATGGCAAAGGGCAGGTGTAGGCAACGGCGGCGAGTAAATACGTCAGACGGAGTGAACAAAACAGTTCCGGCAGGAGCGGCCATACAGGTCAGGGCCACAAGGGTGGATGTTCTCGGTGCTATTTCTGTGTCTGCAACAACGACAAGATTGTAGGCTTCAGAAAGAGAATCTGCCAAACAAGAGCTTGGCAGCGGTGTAAGGGCAACGTCTGCACGTGAGCAATCTATGATGGCCCGATGACGCGAAAGAAAGTCCCATCCAAGAATGACTTCATGGGAGCATGATGCGAGCACGAAAAATTCAATGGCATAAAGTTCACCTTGGATAATGACACGTGCAGTGCACACAGCTGTTCGCTCTATGCACTGCGAGTTGGCCGTGCGGAGCATCAGGCCCGAAGGAGGTGTCGTCACCTTTTTCAACTTGCGGCAGAAGGTCTCACAGATTATGGAAACGGCGGCTCCTGTGTCGATAAGCGCTTGTGCGGCGGTCACCTCAACATTGACGTCGATAACGTTTTGCGGCGAGAAAGATGAAGGCCTTAAGCAGTTCGAATGGTATGCAGCTGTTGCCTCCGGAGCTGCAGCGTTCAGTTTCCCTCTTCCGTAGTAGGTCGGCGACGCATAGGTGACAGGGAGCGTCGTCGGGGCGATGGCGACCGATGGTTTGCGAAGAGTCGATGACTGTCAGTGGTGTACCTTGATGGCGTCCTAGACGACGACGCAATTGGCCTGCCCACGATGTCAACTGGAGGCGGATCTCGGCGACAGTGGCGGGCGACGTGTCCAGCGATACCACAGGTGAAACAGATGGGCCTGTTATCCGGCGTCCTCCAAGCGTCTGCTCGACGGTAAGATGGAGCTGAAGATCTCGCGTAGGGATACGGCGCAGCAATTGGGGTTGTAGGCACGACATAGGGCGGCGTGGCAGGTTGAGCATATGGCATACGCTGTTGCGTAGGCCGAGCAGCGACGGCGGTGTACGTGAGAGGCGTAGTGACAGGTAGTTGTTGATGCATTAGTGGAAGGGCCTCAGCGACTTGGGTTCGAATGGCGTGTTGGAGGTCCGGTGCGAAAGCTTGCGCGGACTCATGTGTCAGTGGCAGCCGTGACAGCTGGCGCGCTACCTCTTCGTGGACGAAGTCCTTGATTGTCAAAAGCAGCGGCTGCTGATCGGTAGGATGGGTAGCTAGGCGCAAGCTTGCGAGCGTGTCTGGCGTCGTGAGGGCTTGACGAGCAATTGCGCGCTGCCTACGCCACTCTTCGAAGCTCTGACAAAGAGAAACGAACACAGCAATTGTGGGAGATTTCTCTCGAGCAACATCTGAAAGGTGCCGTCGTCAATGCCTCTCAAAATTTGCCTGATTTTTTCTTCCTCAGGCATGGTAGAGTTGACGCGGTTGCATAGATGCAACACATCTTCAATGTAGCCCGTGTAGGTCTCGCCTGGTTGCTGCGCACGGTGACGTAAACGGTGCTCGGCTTGAAGGTTGCGTGCCACAGGTCGTCCAAAGACATCCGTAATAGCAGTCTTGAATGCAGACCACGTAGTAATGTCAGCTGCGTGGTTATAAAACCACAGTTGCGTGGTGTCCGCCAGGTAGAACGTGACAAAGCCCAGCTTATTTGGGTCGTCCCATTTGTTACTTGCGCCAACTTTATCGTACCTCGCTAACCAATCTTCGACATCCGACTCAGTGGATCCCGTGAAGATAGGAGGGTCTCGTTGAGGATACAAGGCGCCGCAAGTGACGTGGACGGTCGAAGGTCCCACCTGCAGAGGCGTCTCGGTGGCCATGTTCGTGTCAAGTAGAGGGGGAAGCTTACGGGAGTGAAGTTCCAGGTTTGTACGGGAGTCCACACACCTCCACCAGATGTCACGTAGTTTATTTACGTATAGACCTACTGGAAGGCTGTCACAGAACGAGCGCTAAAAATGGGCGCGCCGCCAAATTCTTGCGGTAACGCGCGGAAGAGACGCCGGGAGGTCAAAAGAAAAAAAAAGAAAACATCCAAAGCTCCCCGGGCGCCCGCTCTCCCCTTGGAAGCGTGGCTTCGCCGACGAACCTCCTCACCCCACATCGGCGGCCGAGATAGCCCGCGATATTTCTAGAACGAAGGAGGCGTGGCCACGCCGAGATGAGTCATCCGACGCGGAGGGCAGTCGAACCGTCTCGCGCCTCTCCCCAGCCTTCGCTGCGCATCGCGCCGACGAAATGAGGAGAACTTTCTGGAAGGTGGCGCGGAAGGTATTTAATCGAGCAGCCGAGACGAGAAAGCAGGAGGAGACGGAAGTGAGCGCCAGAGCGCGTAGGGATTCCGCCGTGTAGTCGGCGAAGGTTTTGGTCCGTAGGGACGAAGCCGGAGATGAAGAGGATTTCCACCTGAGGGGTGAAGGCTCGAGCTACAGGCAAGAGCGTGTGTTTACCGCTATCGAGCGAAGACGCGTGGCAACAGCTGCGGGTGTGAAGCCGACGTGTTCCGGCGAAGAAGTTGAAGTTTGAAGAGTGGCCAATTGAAGACGGGAGGTTTCCTGGAAGGGAAACTTCGAGGGCTGCGGAACGACAACAACGCTGTACTTTGAGTGAGTGATTCTCGGAAGAGTATCATCTAGACTTTGGTTCCAAGAACTTTGGACTGAATAGGTTTTCTATCTCTTTAGTCTTTAAGTGTCTTGGTTGTTCAATGCATGCGACTGCATTGTAGTGCGTATTGTTGTCCGTGTCCGTTGTTTCAAGTGTGGCTGATTGTATTGTGTAGTACGTTGATTGATTGGTTTGATTGTTGACATATTGTATGCAACTATTGTTGAGTGTGCATTTTTGTGTATTGTTTTCGATCTGCCATTATTGAGAATATAATTTGTTTGTTTATCAACTCTCGGTTCGGACTTGTTCTTTGGGCCACAGCCGGCGTCCGCTGGCGCGCCCAAAAGGACCAATTCTAAATTGTCCACGCTTTCGTGGTGCGGTTCGGGGGGCCGATACTTCGGCCCTTAGAATTAGCCCGGCGATCGCCTCCCTAATAAACGGGACATGTGTGACAATTAATCTGGCGTCTGCGAGACAGGAACTTTTGGTGCACAGTGTGTCCAAAGTAGTGAGAAAGAGCCTCAAGTTGTTGATAGTGCTACCGGAACGATTTTGTGTGTTGTTCAGTGTTCTCGTTAACGAGTGCAGGGGAGTGTTCCGATAGACTGATTTAGGCAGATACTTTTTGCACGCGGCAAGGTCTTATTTGTGAGATACAATGGATCTCTAAAAGTTAGTTGCTCTTGGTGAGAAGATGGGCTTTTCTGGCGCCGAACTACGGAAGTGGGTCACCCAGAAGGAAAAAGAAGAAAAAGAGAGGGCCAAGGAAGAAAAAGCAGCTGAGTTGGAGAGAGAGAGTTTGGCAGCTGAAAGGGCGAGAGAAGAAAGAGAGGCAAAGGAGCGACAGCTGAAAAAAAAAGAGAGAAAAGGGAACGGCAGCGGCAGCACGAGATGGAACTCGAGCGGCTCCGGTTGCAACAGCGAAGTGAAACTCCCGTCCAATCTAGAGTTGAAAGCAGCGAACGGGAAGATCACGGCTTCCGCTTGGACCCAAGCAAGCTGCTCGTAGCATTTGATAAAAGGAAGGACGACCTAGACGCGTACCTTCACCGATTTGAGACGATTGCGAGGAGCCAGAATTGGCCGGAACATCAATGGGCAACTGCTTTGAGTACTTGCTTGAGTGGTGAAGCGCTCAGTGTGTACGGTAGGCTGACGCCGACCGATGCAGCCAACTATGCCAAGGTGAAAGCTGCTTTGCTGAAGCGATTTAGATTTACTGTAGAAGGATTCCGGGACAGATTTCGGACAGGAAAACCAGCTGATGGTGAGACGGCTACGCAGTATGCTGCCCGTCTTTGCCACTATTTCGACAGATGGATTGAACTTTCAGGGACAGCGCAGGAGTACGATGAGCTTAGAGAGCTGCTAATTAGAGAACAATTTCTTACTAGTTGCCACCCAAGCCTGTCACTGTACTTGAAAGAGAGGAAGGCTGACTCACTTGAAGGAATGCTTGAATTGGCTGATCAATTCTTGGAAACGCAAGGTGGAACTAATTTGGCCAAAGTCAAGAAGGAGTGTCCCGATGATTCGAAGAAATTGGCTCCCAAAGAAAAGAAGCGTGCACCAGAGAGCATTCCATAATGTTTTCTGTGCAACCGAGTGGGTCATCGCGCGAAAAACTGTCGAACGATCTTTACGAGCCCTACGGTTGTAAAATGTTTCAAATGTGGACAGACTGGGCACGAAGCAGACGCATGTCGAAACGGAGCGAGTCAAACTCACCAGGTATCCTGTGTGTAAGCGGCACCGAAATCCGGTGATAATGCCGTCACCGATGGATTCGTAGAGTTGCAAAATGGGGAGAAAATTCCTATTGTGGGTGCCGTAATGTCAAAACAGCCAACCAGTGTCACAAAGGGAATGCCAGCGCTGCCTGAAAAAGTTGCGGGCAAAAAGGTTACGGTGTTAAGAGATACCGGCAGTTCCACTGTTATCGTGCGGAGAAATTTGGTACGGGAAAGTGAGTTAACAGGCAAAACGAAACCGGTTTGCTTAATTGACCGTACAGTTCGGATGCTTCCCGAAGCAGAGATTGAGGTGGAAACCCCGTACTTCAGCGGGAAAGTTACCGCTCTATGTATGACGACCCCCCTTTACGACCTTGTCATCGGAAACATCGACGGGGCGCGAGGGCCAAGTGATCCAGAATGTTTGGGAAAAGACCCGAAGATAGAGCCCTCGCCAACACAGCGGCCGTGAGATACAGTGGAGGAGTATCCCGTGACGGATCTCACTAGAGCCCAAAGTGAAGCTGCGGCGCAAGAGACAGCGAAGGAGAAGACGATCGTGTCGAATAAGTTCACGGGCCGAGCAACTGGACTTACGTTGGCACGACCTCAACCGACCGACAGTGTAAAGGAGACGGAGTTGGCCAGCCGGGCAAAATGTAGAGGCACGATCAAGCGGGTAAATAAACAGACAGGACCCGTCGAATGTAATGACGCGTTAACGGTGTCGGAAGTGACAACGATGGCTGAGACGCCGCCTCAGATACCGTCGTTGGAAAGGGCTTGCCGAAAAAGAACGAGGAAAAACAAGAGATCGAGTGAGCACCGCAAGAAAGGACGCAAGCGCAGTTCAAAGTTCACAGGATAAGTGCTTAGGTCAAAGCAGAATGTGTTTGGCAGTGTTGAGTGCCATATGTTGTGTTAACGTTGTGGTATCCTGTGCCACAAGTGTCGAAGTGTTGTGCTGTGATGTGATGTATAGTATTTTACCAATGTTGTAATGAGAGAACTTTGTACATTTATATTATTGGGAATGTGTGGTGGAGTGTTGTGCTCATGTGCTTGTGGTTGTGTTTTCACGTGTTGTGTAATTGAATTACAATGTACAATTGTATAAAGTGATCTATTGTGAATGTGACGTGTCATGAGCGACGGAATATGTTACAGTCTGTGAGAGTGTGGGGTGACTGTTCGCGCTCGTTTGTGTGGTTTTGAATATTATGAGATATTATTCTTAAAGTGGGGGGCAGTGTCACAGAACGAGCGCTAAAAATGGGCGCGCCGCCTAATTCTTGCGGTAACGCGCGGAAGAGACGCCGGGAGGTCAAAAGAAAAAAAAAAGAAAACAAACATCCAAGGCTCCCCGGGCGCGCGCTCTCCCCTTGGAAGCGTGGCTTCGCCGACGAACCGTCTCACCCCACATCGGCGGCCGAGATAGCCCGCGATATTTCTAGAACGAAGGAGGCGTGGCCACGCCGAGATGAGTCATCCGACGCGGAGGGCAGTCGAACCGTCTCGCGCCTCTCCCCAGCCTTCGCTGCGCATCGCGCCGACGAAATGAGGAGAACTTTCTGGAAGGTGGTGCGGAAGGTATTTAATCGAGCAGCCGAGACGAGAAAGCAGGAGACGGAAGTGAGCGCCAGAGCGCGTAGGGATTCCGCCGTGTAGTCGGCGAAGGTTTTGGTCCGTAGGGACGAAGCCGGAGATGAAGAGGATTTCCACCTGAGGGGTGAAGGCTCGAGCTACAGGCAAGAGCGTGTGTTTACCGCTATCGAGCGAAGACGCGTGGCAACAGCTGCGGGTGTGAAGCTGACGTGTTCTGGCGAAGAAGTTGAAGTTTGAAGAGTGGCCAATTGAAGACGGGAGGTTTCCTGGAAGAGAAACTTAGAGGGCTGCGGAACGACAACAACGCTGGACTTTGAGTGAGTGATTCTCGGAAGAGTATCATCTAGACTTTGGTTCCAAGAACTTTGGACTGAATAGGTTTTGTATCTCTTTAGTCTTTAAGTGTCTTGGTTGTTCAATGCATGCGACTGCATTGTAGTGCGTATTGTTGTCCGTGTCCGTTGTTTCAAGTGTGGCTGATTGTATTGTGTAGTACGTTGATTGATTGGTTTGATTGGTGACATATTGTATGCAACTATTGTGGAGTGTGCATTTTTGTGTATTGTTTTCGATCTGCCATTATTGAGAATATAATTTGTTTGTTTATCAACTCTCGGCTCTGACTTGTTCTTTGGGCCACAGCCGGCGTCCGCTGGCGCGCCCAAAACGACCACTTCCTAAATTGTCCACGCTTTCGTGGTGCGGTTCGGGGGGCCGATACTTCGGCCCTTGGAATTAGCCCGGCGATCGCCTCCCTAATAAACGGGACATATGTGACAAAGGCCAAGGAACGCCAGAAGAGCGAGGAACGTTAACAGGCCGAAAATACAAGACAAGCGCAAGCTCGGGTCGCGCGTGTGCAACAACGCTGTGGCTTGCCGTTTCTTGCTTCTTCGTCGTCGTTCGCATAGTTTCCTACATAACAAACATCATCGATAATACGGTGCTTATATTTGGCTCAATATTGGTAAAGTTCTGAAAGAATCTGAGTGTGGTAAAGAATCTGAAATCATTTTATTTTGGAGCGCCCACACAAAACAGCCCCAACGTCTGATGTGAGTGCCACATTTAGTGAAGCGTACACAACCCGACGTGACGTGACGAAGAGGGTTACGTGCACTGCTCGTTATCGTACAGCTTGTAATTTTCTAGGCTGTATTCATTCTCATAGTACTCACGCACTCGTCCAACACAGAATCCTTGGAGTCTACCTTCACCCACATGATACATTCTGCAAAAAATGAAAAATTTGTGTCAGTGCCGGCTGCAAAAAACACCTAGGCTATATCACAGCACGTTAAAGCGACACTAAAGAGTAACAATGGCTTGGTTTAAAGTGATAAACTGCGCTATACTGCACTATCATAATTTTTTTTAATGTCTGAGAAACTGAACGTTGAAGTTTATTTTTTTTATTTCAAGCCGAGAACTCCACGCGTGACGTTAACTTTTTCAGAAGACTTTTCTCATTTTCGTCAAATCGACTCAATAAAAATTTTTCAAACGTCGTATGCTAAGCCTAAGGCAGCCATAGATGACAATTTACTTCAATTTTATCAATGAAGATGCGTGCGACCCAGTGGACGCCTTCAAAATCTGCAACCTCACGATGTTTGATGCGGGAATCGAATACAGCCTCTCCATTCATATTTTCTTTTGGCATGTTTTTAAAAAAATGTGCGAAAAGGTGAAAAAAAGTGTGAAAGAAAATGTGGATGGAGAAGCTGTCTTTCGATTCCCGCATCAAACACCGTGAGGTTGTAGGTGGTGTTTTCGGTATTGTGAAGCATTAATTTACCAAGGTGCGACACATCATTATCCTCTTTGTTGCCCCTAGAAGCGTCGCTTTCGTAAAATTTTGACTATATTTCCCTAAATGCTATTCGAGCACAACAGCATATTCCTCAAAAAATGTCCGATAATCTTTAAATATAAAAAATACCATACCTGCTCGCTCCACTAATAGATAATTTTTTTCTGTTGCGACAGATATGATTGATTGATTGATTTGTGGGTTTAACTTCCCAAAACCACTATATGATTTTGAGAGGCGCCGTAGTGGAGGGCTCCGGAAATTTCGACCACCTGGTGTTCTTTAACGTTGTCTTGATCGGGGTGCTTAGTCGCATCCCACCGCTGATCACCAGTTGTTGCGGGTCGGAAGGAAGGTCGCTGGAGGATACGAAAACAAAACCCGGTCTCTTGTGGTAGCGTGGTGTAGCTTCGGGTTGAGAAAACGACCGCTTACAAGATGGGGATACGAAAAAACAGACAGGTTTATGGCACTATTTACAAATATTTACAGCATGACGTCAAGAGTCTTCACAAACCACGAGCGTGGTGGTTAAACCGTTACATGGTTCAGAGTGACGTCCTGCACTTAGCAGCGTCCTTATAAGCCCTGTCGGGCTCCTCCTTCTTGATGGGAACACCAATCACACACACACAACAGGTGAGGGGTACGAGCATGCACGGTGCACGTGAACATCCAATTTTGAGTCGAGATCACTGCACTGAAAGGTGGCGCCAGAGGGGCTCTTACTCGTCGTGTGTGTCGCTGGTCGAGGGGTCCCAAGTTTCGGACAGCAGACATCAAACGGTCCGCCAATCTGTCCGCTCAATCAGCAGGGCACTTTGTGGCGGCGGTCACCGTTTCTTCAAAGGAAGACGCCGTCTTTGTTGTCCTCTCTGGAACGGCTTACAGCTTCGTGGCGACACGACGTCTCATCCTCCGGCTAGCAGGGACAATACCTGGCGGGCATAGGCAGCCGACCAGTCGGCTACCTTTTTGAGGATTAAAAGAGCGCCGCTCCCCCGTCATCTCTCGACGCTGGTTCCAGGAAAACTGGGGTTCCAGGCGTGGGAACGCGGCCCGGCCACGCTTCTCAGCGACAGCATGGCGCCTACCGATGGCGGTCATAGCAGCTTCCCCCTCGCCAGATGAGTCACGGAGGGCAGCAGTCAACACTGCTGCTCGCAGGGACGACGAAAGGGTCAGTAGTTGAATGCCAAGAACTGGCCTTCGCTTGTGGCATGGTCCGGGTGATTGCCGAATCTTCGACAACATCTCTGATACTCGACCACATGTACAAGCAAGCCCTCGGCCCCCTTCGAACAAACCAAGCCAAAAAAGGGATGGCAAACCAATTTTAATTACTAGCTCACACTCAAAACTCTCAGGACTCACTTGAGCACAGAAACCAGACGTGCTACCCTACAAATTCACATAGTAAGATGCACGAAAAAAACTAAAATATCAATTTTGATACACCAAGAGCACTCCAGAATGGTTTAGAAAGAGCGGCTGAGCGCGTCAGCGTTTCCATTCAATTTGCCCTTTTTTACCTAATGTCAAAATGATATTTTTGAAGAATGAAGCTCCGCCTCACAAGGCGACTGCTCTTTGATGTCACGGTTTGCAGCCAAGTAAGGAGACACTGGTCTGTCTCTACTTTAAATTTAGCCCCCCCTGAGAAAACACTGCCACTGATGAATGCTCTATACAAAGCAGGCGCACTCCTTTCCTGAAGCGCAGTACGTTATCTCACGAGAGCCCAAATTCTAGCTCAAGTAAAGCGCATCTTTACCTGTTACCACTGTCGTACTGACAAAGATCGGCACCTAGACCTCGATCTCTCGCATAACACCGAACCGTTAATTCTCGGTCGTAATAGGGAACTTTCAAAACCGTACGATGATCAGTACTGCATCTTTGCTTACGAAAGCAGCTTCCTTCTTTTCGTCGCTGACCACTGTCATCAGTTCTGTCCCGCGGAGAGCATCGGTCAAGTACGCGAACGCTGAATAAACTCGAATTCAGCGAGCCCTACAATTGTCCTAACGTCCGTCTGCGGCTGCCAAACACCGTCTACTACTTAATACATTAAGCTCACCAGCCTCCCGAAAGGTTAACCTAAGCTGTGACCTAACGGTCTACCTCAACGGTTAGGGAAAGCCTGATGATCTTCCCATGGTCACTCGATCAATCCTTCAAAGAAGGCAACAACAAAAAAGTAACAAACACTGCCTTCTAGCAGGTTTGTTCGGTTAGAGTTCCCAGCCTTTGCTAGCGCGTTTGATTAAAAAAAACCACTGAGTTCTTCGGAGCGTTTTCAACTAATCTCATTCCTACAGCGCTGCAAAATGCACGGCACTACTTACCAAACGCTAAAGCCTTCACAGTTGGTCTAAGTATTTATCCTTAAGTTACGTTTCAACACTCCGTGTACAACACAAATAATTCTAGGTGCAATACTCGTCAAAAGCACCTCACAACAATTGCATAGGTTTTATGCTGAAACCATGCACCAATGGTTCTCAATTCTCATAGCGCGCAACGACAGCTCCTCTGTGTTGCGCCGAACTCTATCATTTTACGAAATCGTTCGGTTTATTCTAACTCTTCCTCAATTCCTCATTCACGCCACATCCACATGACAGTGAAAGCACGCAATATGAGACTAAACCTTTGAAGCACTAAAAAAATGAAACATTTTGTTCAGTTTTTTTGTATATTCGTAGAAATGATTAAAGCTCTTCTAGTTCGGCGGTTTTCTTTCTGCAAACTTTACATCAAATTTTGTAACCTGTACACAATTAAACTGACTCTAATTTGCATCTCCAATGCAACACTGAGTAACAATATTTAACATGCCTGTGCAAAAGTTACTCATACTGAACGTGAACCCTCTTCTCATGGTGCTTTTAATCGCACACGATGGGATCGCGGTCCCGGCGGTTGTCGAGCACGCCAGAGGCTACAAAATGCACAAACTCTAAGCAGTGCACTGCCATCACACCTAATTTTCCACTTCGGCCTGTTCCCCTCAGGAATTTGAAAGGGACGCCAGAAACAGGGGGAAAACTGGGGCCACTGTCCCTTTGTGTTCACCCGGACGCGGTTTTTAGCTTTTGTGATCTTTTGACGTTGACCCTTCGGACAAGTTCGCCTTCCTGAAGTTGTCGAACTAAAGGCCCGTTTACATTGACCCGACGAGGGCGCGTTGAGTCGAAGTAAACAGGTTTTCTGGACTCGCCCTCTCCATGTATAAGTGGACGCGTCGGGGCGGAGAGTCGTCGCGGCGAGTCCCGTCGACCCGGAGACAGGGGGTAGGTTCACCGAACTCGCCGCGCTCAGAAAGGGCATGTATAACTGGTCGCGCTGAGTTGACGGCTCGTGACCTCTCCCGCCCGTCGCGGTCTCAGCTTCCCCTGTCCCCATCACTCCGATGTTGCTCTTTCTCTGTCGGCCGGTACGCGCGGAGGACATCGTTCTGTTATGCGGTAAAGGCAGATCACTTTTACGTTTAAATCTTGCTTGGCACGTCCTACGGGAGCTTGTTGGTTATCGTTCTCACGACCGGGTATTTTGCTCTGCCCGTAGCAGGAAATCGGCTTGTGCGCCACAAATCTCAAATACGTGCACATGAACGCTTTAATAAAGTTTCTGGTCACCTCCCCATCAGACTACATTTGCGTAAATTCACAGAATTGTCTACTAATGCGCAGCATTCCAACTCCGCTTGCATTTTTTTGCGTTCTTCACAGCCAGGTTCGACTATGAAAAGGCAAATACTTTCAGGTATTTTATTCTATGTAAGTTTTGTTTTGGGTTTTTTTTGCAAGTGGTGTAAATTGACTTTATCACAAAAATTAAGTGCCTTTACCAGTACATGTTTTTCCCCCAGAGGAAAAGCGTAGTCCAGGGTTGGTTTCGCTCTTTTTAATTCGTGTTTCATGAATCCCTGAATGGAGTTAGGCATTTCGAACGTTTTTTCGGGTTTAGTGTTCGGGTTTTGGAGGAGATGAGGGTCGTTCCACGCCAAATATCCCAGACAGTACGCTAGACCATCTACGAATACACTCTAAAAAGTAATGGTTGGTCACATTACTACACTATTCATTTTTGCAACCAATTTTCTAAAGAAAACTTTAATTTTTTAAATATGGTGGCAGTTAGGTTGCGACAAAAGTTTGAAAAAGTGAAATATTATACGCAGCACGGTAAAACGATTATAGTCGGTAGGAAAAGAACCGCATTTTCTTGTTAAAACGCATTCACCACTAGTGTATGTTAATGTGCTTTGCGGGGAAGCAATGCAGTGTTCTTGACCAAAGTCAGAAATTTTTACAGCTTTTCAACTTTTCCAGAGACAACGCAGCTGCATAGCTTGCTTGCATTGTTGACGGTAAGTGGGGGAAAAACACGAGTCGCGAAGACAGTAGTTTGGAAGCGCTGGCACATGAACTTGGAAAAATTTGCAATATTGTTCTTGTTCAGGCACTTATCAGTCTGTGTGGCGCTCCATATAAAAATATACACGTTGGATCATTTCAAAGGGTGCAGAAACGATATTTATTTCTGTAAGTTTAATACGAATCTTTGTTTTACGCGAGAAAATATTATTTATATTTGGTACGGCCAATTCCTGGAGAGACCAGCCAGGGGTGAACAGGGGACGGTGCGTCAGGCTGCGGATACGCCTGCGGTGAGCGCTGTGCCGCAACAGAACCACTGCTGCCATCGCGTTGTGCAGTGTTAGCCAAGACACCAACACAACCATAAAGTACAGCTGGTGCAAACTGAGAAAAAATACCAAGACAGCCATCGCGGTGGCGGAGCGACAACTGCGTAAACAACCGCAGCCCACAGCGGCGATAGGCGGGAGCGTAGGCTTGGAGGAGCGGAAACCGGTACCGGAAGACGGGTTTTCAGCTCGCCTCGACGCAAAGCGTCGCTGCGATCACCGCTCACCTCGACTCATCCGTGCGACTTCACATAAACTCGGGTGCGTCGAGGTAAGCTGAACCCGCCACTCAACTAAGCCCGCCCCCGTCACGTCCATGTACACGGGGCTTAAAACGCGCCTTTCCTTTGAGTGATGCACCTCCTTTTCCCCCTTTAAAGCTGGATCGCCGCTTCTGCCAGGCTGAACGCCACCATTGACGTTTCCTAAAACTGATTGAATGCCTACCCCTTCGTCTTTTTGGCGACGGGGTGGGACTAGTCCTAGGCTCAGGCAGTGCCGAACGCTTTCGCTTCTTTGTTTTTCGGCGATGTTTGCTTGCCTCTTTTCTCTCGATGCCATCATCATGTCGCGTCGTGACCTCAGAAGTTGGGAAGCTCGTTGGAGCTAGTGCTAGGTCTTCCCTCCCGCTAACGCTGTTCGAACTCTGCGTCACGACGGACTGTTGGGCCAAATTATCTTTGTCAACGCTGATGAAACCAATAACTGGGCCCTCTCCAATGGCATCGCTGCACTCCTGAAGCGTCGCGTTCTCACTCTCATTAGCCACTGCACTAACCATATCTACATTTGACGATGTCCAAACGTCCTCTTGAGGCACAAAGGAGGTTTCCAGCATCTTACTGGGCCCATTAGGGCTGCTGGTACCTTCCTCATGCACGCAAGGAGCGTCTTTCGACATCGTCCCTACCTCCAGACCAGCCAAGGCATTGTTTTCTGCATGCTCCACATCGATGCATTCAGGAATTTGCGGGCCATTTTCTGGCGCGATCTCTGTTTCTAGCGCTTCATGACGCACTTTAATGTCCAGCGCTTTGTGACGCTCCTCCCTTTCAGACTCTGGTCCGATTCTTTCTTTCTTTTTGCTAACAGAAGTTCCGAATCTTCTGATTAGCTCTGCTTTAACAACTTCGTTGTTGTTCGCGTGCTGCTCACTGAGTCGCGCAACAACATCCGCTGCCTCGCAGGGCAGAACCGTGAGTATCTTCTGAGACCACGTGTCTCGCTCACACGACAGTTGCCTACACTTTCGTTCAAACAGTCTAAGATACAGGCCCATATCCCATGATACCTTATATGGCTGCATGTACCTAGACATCTCGAACTCTGCCTCATTTTCGAGAAGAACTCCTTGCTGGGGTCCCAACCTCGTACTCAACTCATAGTCTTGTTTGAAAAACTTTCTCTTGAGGCCTTCTCTTTCGTCTCCACTCTTTCCTTCCCTCTGAGCTGCTCTTAGTTTTCTTTCGATGATGAGGTCCCATTCTTCACTTAGTTCCTCATCATCAGCCCCCAAATTATTAATCACTTGAATGATTATGGGTTTTCGTGCCAAACCTTTTGTATCGATCCCCAATTCCTCACACAACAGCAACAAGTCTGACTTCTGCAGCTCCCGTAAGTCCATGATCGTACTGAGTGCTCGCTACTTCCAAAACAACTTTCCGAAACGGCAAAACTGAGTCTTTCGGCAAAGTTAACTACCAGTTCTAAAATTTAACCCTCTTTTAGAACCTGGTTCACTCTAAGGAAAAGCCAAGCACTCACCCATACGTGATCCATGTCTCGAGCCAGCTGCTTCTCTTGGGCCGACTGTTATTGTTCCTTGTAGCTTCGAATCCAACCGCTGATCAGCAGTTGTTGCGGCTCGGGGTGCTGAGTCGTATCCCACCGCTGCCACCAGTTGTCGTGATCGGGGTGCTGTGTCGCATCCCACCGCTGATCACCAGTTGTTGCGGGTCGGAAGGAAGGTCGCTGGAGGATACGAAAACAAAACCCGGTCTCTTGTGGTAGCGTGGTGTAGCTTCAGGTTGAGGAAACGACCGCTTGCAAGATGGGGATACGAAAAAACAAACAGAATTATGGCACTATTTACAAATATTTACAGCATGAGGTTAAGAGTTTTCACAAACCACGAGCGTGGTGGTTAAACCGTTACATGGTTCAGAGCGACGTCCTGCACTCTGCAGCGTCCTTATAAGCCCTGTCGGGCTCCTTCTTCTTGATGGGAACACCAATTACACACACACAACAGGTGAGGGGTACGAGCATGCACGGTGCACGTGAACATCCCATTTTGAGTCGAGATCACTGCACTGAAAGGTGGCGCCAGAGGGGCTCTTGCTCGTCGTGTGTGTCGCTGGTCGAGGAGTCCCAAGCTTCGGACAGCAGACATCAAATGGTCCGCCAATCTGTCCGCTCAATTAGCAGGGCACTTTGTGGCGGCGGTCGCCGTTTCTTCAAAGGAAGACGCTGTCTTTGTTGTCCTCTCTGGAACGGCTTACAGCTTCGTGGCGACAGGACGTCTCATCCTCCGGCTAGCAGGGACAATACCTGGCGGGCATAGGCAGCCGACAAGTCGGCTACCTCTTTGAGGATTAAAAGAGCGCCGCTCCCCCGTCAGCTCTCGACGCTGGTTCCAAGAAAACTGGGGTTCCAGGCGTGGAAACGCTGCCCGGCCACGCTTCTCAGCGACATCATGGCGCCTACCGATGGCGGTCATAACAACGTGCACCCAAATCTCAGCACACAGACCTACAGCGAGAGTTAATATAAAACATGCCTAGAAATATCAATTATCCCTACTGAAACGTTTTGTATGCGAGTCCAATAATTCCATGTGTTTCCATAAAGAATACATATGTTTCCCATATATTTTCCTTATATTTCTGTAAGACTCTTACGGAAGCATACCGAATTATTGGACATCGCATACGGAACGTTTCTGTAGGGTATACTGTAGTATTCAAACAAATGTAAGTTAAGAGCTTTTATTGGTGATAACGTATGGTTAGACCAAATATAGAAAGTATAGTCTTTGCTTCAAAGAGTCCAACACGCTTTTCAGATTTCCAAAAAGCGGCCGCTGGCACTTTCAACACATCTATAAACTCTGACCAATTTCGCCGGCGAAACCGCAATGCAGAAGAGCTCAGATATCCCGTTTTTCTGGTACATCTAAAATCATTTGGGCTTCTGTATCAACCATCGATTGACTTCACACTATTTGCACTATTTGTGTACGGGACGCGCTTGAAATTTGAGCACGCATGACGCACGCACGTCCATCAATGTAGAAGAGCTAAAACCACTTCAATCTTTGTCCTCAACAGTGCTGTCATTTTGGTAGTCTAGTAGTTTCGCTCATTCGCGCCTCAATTTTCCGAGAAAATTTAGTCCGAATTCATTACTCTGCAGAACTTATTAGAAGTTGCTTTTTTGAAACCTGAGAGCGGCGATGGGCTCGATCTTCGCTGAAAGAGCGTTATAATATAGTTTTAATAATTACCGCTGTAAGTAAATTTCTCAGCCATTTTAAAAAGTAATGCCGCTACCAAAATAGCAACTATGAAGACCGCAAGCAATTATTCTATTTTCTTTACTCTCGAGCGTTATATATGCATATATACATGCATAAACTTGGAACACTGCATAACGAAAATTAGGTCATGAGTCAACGCTGTTTTTCTTAACATTGTTACAATACTTCGGCAACAATTTTACTTCATTTGCTTCCGCAGTAATTTATTGACCTAGTATTGAAACAAATAAAGCACAAAATGTAAATATATTACTGGTAAAAAGAATTGTGCTTTTTATAATAAACGTTAACCATTCAGCATATTGCAATTTTTCGCCAAAGCGAAAAAGAAAGTTAAAACACAAATGATTCAACTATGGTGGTCATATTCACACATTCACATATACCTCTATGACTTTTTTCAACATATTCTGAGATGGTCAAAAACAGGCCGGGTGCAACTATATATATATATATATATATATATATATATATATATATCATCAGCCTGACTACGTCCGCTGCCGGACAAAGGCCTCTGCCATGTTTTCCGCCAGTCAACTCGGTCCTGTGCTGCCAATTTATACCCACACACTTCTTAATCTCATCTTCCCGCCTAACCTTCTTTCTCCCCCTAATCTGCTTGCCTTCTCCCAGTTAGTTACCCTCAATGACCAGCTGTTATCCTGTCTACGCGCTACATGCTCGGCTCATAACCATTTCCTCTTCTTGATTTCAACTGTGATATCCTTAACCCCCGTTTGTTCCCTAATTCAATAACTAAATGCTCAGAATATAGCCAGCCACTCTACATAGCCTTCATAGATTAGGAGAAAGGCGTTTAATTCAGTAGAATTATCAGCAGTCATGCAGACACTGCGGAATCAGGGCGTCGATGAAGCATATATAAACATCCTGGAAGAAATCTACAGTGGATCAACTGGTACCATAGTGGTTCATAAAGAAAGCAACAGAATACCAATCAAGAAGGGTGTAAGGCCGGGGGATACAATCTCCCCAATGCTATTTACCGCGTGGTTAGAGGAGGTTTTCAGAGGCCTAGAATGGGAACAGCTAATGGTAAGAGTTAATGAATAGCACCTTAGTAACCTGCGCTTCACCGATGATATTGCATTGCTGAGTAACTTAGGGGAAGAAATGCTACTCATATATACAGAGTTAGACAAGGATAGCAGAAAGGTGGGTCTTAAAACTATGCTGCAGAAAACGAAAGTAATGTACAACAACCTTGGATCAAAGCAGGGCTTCGAGATAGATAATATTGCACTTCAAGTTGTGAAAGACTGTCTACTTAGCGCAGGTAATAACTGCGAAGCCGAACCACGAGATTCAAGTAACTAGAAGCATAAGAATGGGGTGGAGCACATTTGGCAAGCACTCTCAAATCATGACAGGTAGATTACCACTATCCCTCAAGAGGAAGGTATATAACAGCTGCATCTTGCCGGTACTTAGCTATGGAGCAGAAACAAGGAGAGGTAAAAAGAGGGTTCAGCTTAAATTGAGGATGATGCAGCCAGCAATGGAAAGAAAAATGGTAGGTGTAACCTTAAAAGACAGAAGAGAGCACTGTGGATTACGGAACAAACAGGGGTTAAAGATGTCATAGTTGAAATCAAGAAGAGGAAATGGACATGGGCTGAGCATGTAGCATGTAGACAGGATAACCGCAGATCAGTAAGGGTAACCAACTGGATTTCCAGAAAAGGCAAGCGGGTTACGGGGAGACAAAAGGTTAGCTGGGCAGATGATATTAAGAAGTTTGCAGGTACAAATTGGTAGCAGCTAGCAGAGGACCGAGTTGACTGGTGGAACATGGGAGAGGCCTTTGTCCTGCAGTAGTTGAAGTCAGGCTGATGATATATATATATATATATATATATATATATATATATATATATATATATATATATATATATAGTCAGAGTTTTACTGGCTACCATAATAACAATTATAATCAAAACAAGAATGTATTGATTCATTCCTAACAGTTTCGGCTGGTGGACCAGCCTTTTTAGGAATATCTAGGCTTAGATCATCCAAAGAAGGCTGGCCCACCAGCCGAAATTGTTAGGTATAAATAAATAAATTATTGCTTTGTTTTCTAAACTGAATTTTTCTCGAAATTTATAATATATAGCTCTCATTCCCGAGCATTATTCCCTGTTGCTTCTCACTAATGTTTTGTCCCACAATGTGTATATATATATATATATATATATATAAATATATATATTAGTGAGAAGCAACAGGCAATAATGCTAGGGAATGAGAGCGGAATTTATTAGCAATAAATGTAATATAAATATAAAGAATGAAATGCGGATGAAATAGAACTTGCTACCAACTGAGCTACCCGACCACTTTATGGGGCATATATGTCTATTCAAACGTGGCATCGTCAGTCAGCGCCCCCCGGAGCCATGACGACGAATGTGGAGCACTGTACATGATGAAGCTGACCAGGTGTGTAATGAATGCCGCTTGTGTTTCGCGAAAATTAATCGGCCCCAGTTTCACAAACGCAAACCAAATTATGCATCTCGAATGTGTAAAGGTCTTGTCTTCATGAACTAATTTTCAGAAAAAAATCCATAAGCCGCGATAGATATATACACGTCATACTTCAGCCTATAATATAAAAACCCTCATAACGCACATGCAACGGTCTATCCTGAGTATGTGTGTGAAGTTTCCTACTATTCCGATCGCCGCTATGTCAATTCATGCGTAGTGAATCGCAACATGAAACGACTCCTATCAATTTTCAGCGAGAACGCTTGCTGTAACCGCTGAAGATCTCGTGTATAATATTTAACACGTTTGTTTCTAGCGAAAAAGTGTTCTCCACTTACGCTGAGTGCCGGAGAGGGGAAATATGCCCCCGAAGCAGCTGTGACCGCCAAAGAAGAGCATTTGAGCCGTGCCAAGAGACCCTAGGTCTGGAAAACACAGGAACATTTTTTTTTCAGGAGCGCAAATCAACCACGCCGCGTAAATCTGCAGCACGAGTGTGTCACAGAATCACTCGTGTCTGTTTACGTAAACTGCGAACATAAGCCTTCATCAGCTGATTGTGCATATTAAAGGTCGGAAACCTTCAGCTCTCAGTTTTCATGGATGGGAGGCAGCTATATCTGGCCTCCGACAGGAGCCTCTTTAGGCTTCCTTGCATCACAGGCCATGTTTCCTCTAACTCAGCCTGCAAGCGCCCGCGCTTTTTCTTTTTCATTTCGGGTTAGGTAAGCAACGCAAACTTAAATAGAGAAGATTCGCTCTCATATGCGAGTTCTGTTCACTGGCGGAAACGAAGGAAGTCACGATTGAAGTACAGAGTGGTAAGCAATGTCATTAAACCAGGCACGACGTCTTCTTACCAATATTCCTCCTTTTTTACTTCGGGAATGTACTTTAGAATTCTTAAAAAGGTGTAAGTTAACTGTCAGAAGTTAGCCTTGCCTGGATTTCGATATTTAATAGGCACCTCGCAGTAATACTGCACATATAAGTTCTGTGCCGTGTTGCATTGCTTAGCCGTCCCACGTGTGCAGCGAAACTTTGGAGACCAGCCATTGGCTCCAGGTGTTTGAGGTCTCAATGCAGCCGCGCGGGCTATCAACAACTCCACCTTTTAACTTACACCTATAAAGCCGACCGCATGAGTGCTTTCAGACTTGGCCCTCCTTCCCCTCTTCCTACTATGTGGCTGCTAGCACCGTCAAGGGAACCGTTGAACACGTGCTCAAGAGCTGAGCGACCGCACGCAACCAGCTTATTCATGCGGCAGGTATGTTAATCAGGTGTGGCCGCTTCCGCTGACTCAACTACACTTATTGCATATATAATCGAGGCCAGCTTTGTGACCTCATTTTGCTCATTCGTGGCAGATATATACTGATGTGAAGCTTCTATATACTGAAACGGTTGAACTGTGGCTGCTGCGATGTTGAGGAAATGAATAATTTCAATTACCTCATCCCTACTTATGAATAAATAGAAGCATAATCATGTCTAAAGACTGGCAAGAATGGAAATGATTACTGTTTTTTTTCATTGATCAATGCCTTAAAACCAATTCATGAGAGTCCACTTACCATCGCATGGACCGAAGGGGAAGTTTCCAGAGTCAGAAGCAGTAATATTGACGCAGTAGTCGACTTTATAATCGCTGGAAAGTAAGTATAACCGCTGACTCAACTACATTTATTGCATATATAATCGAGGCCAGCTTTGTGACCTCATTGTGCTCATTCGTGGCAGATATATACAGATGTGAAGCTTCTATATACTGAAACGGTTGAACTGTGGCTGCTGCGATGTTGAGGAAATGAATAATTTCAATTACCTCATCACTACTTATGAATAAATAGAAGCATAATTATGTCTCATGACTGGCAAGAATGGAAATGATTGCTGTTTTTTCTTCATTGATCGATGCCTTAAAACCAATTCATGAGAGTCCACTTACCATCGCATGGACTGAAGGGAAAGTTTCCAGAGTCAGAAGCAGTAATATTGACGCAGTAGTCGACTTTATAATCGCTGGAAAGTAAAAAATGGTTAAATTACAAAGCTAGAAAACAGAAGCTTCAAAAACTGCACCTCGTTGCACACATGAAATGAAGCTTCTGCTTAAGCTACGCATTTAGGCGAACAGTATTTATGCACCAAAAACGTCAACGTAGTTAAAAATAAGCAGAAGCCTTACGTCCTGCGACCATGTTCTTGGTCGTCATTTTTGCGTGCCAACGGAGTTCACTCTCCAATCAAAATTGGCAGTGGTGTAATGCGCGCACCCGCCGCCACGAGTGGCGCACCTCCCCGGATCACCCACTCAATTTAGCCAAGTTATTAGCTGAATTTAACAGCTTCTTTTAGGCTAAGGCCGTCACCATCATTTTTTGAACATGTCATTTGTGGCGCAATGCTTAGAACATGAAGACGCGAAATAAAAACAGATGAGTGCCATCTGTCTAAGTTATCGTTTTCCGTATTCATGTTCCAAGCATTGTGCCACAAATAACACATTCAACAAACATGCGAACCAACTCGCCAAGATAAAAGTTCTATAACCATCTTTGTCAGCCTGCTCAAGTCCACTCCCGGACAAAGACCTCTCCCAATGACCTCCATTTTATCCTATTCTGTGCCAGGTAATTCCATTTTATGCCACCTTATTTTGTCGCTCCACCTAGCCCGTGGCCGTCCTCACCCACATATTCACCTAACCTTGACCTCAACCACAGTAGCTTATATATAAAAAGACTATTAAAGTGGGTTTCTTCGGTGCTTCTTGGTAAACCACATATGTCTCGGCAAAATTTTATAGTTTAAAGTGTAGAAATTCTAAGACAGTTATCTAAAGAGAAAGCCCAAGTACCGCAGACAATATCCACTGTGCTTTATTATTTGCAGTTTAAAATACCTACAATTATAAATCCCTGACCCTCAGCTAACTTAAACAATTTACCAATTTACCATGTTTGTCATTTCAAATTCGAAGTATTTCTTTCTGTACTGCAGGTACTTTTAGCGTATATATATATATATATATATATATATATATATATATATATATATATATATATATATATATATAATGAACTCCCATTAAACGAAACATGCTAGACGAAAAAGACGCATAAACGAACGAAACTATCTAGGCATAATTGGTTGGTCTTCCATATATTTAACAATAAAAAGTTAAAAGTTTCGCACAACAGAACATTTTTCATAGCTTTCATCGATTAAATGAAACTAAACCGACAAAAACCAATGAATGGCGGAAGTGGCCACGGCAATCTAGCAGCCATGGAACCAACGTCGAAGCTAGGCTAGCTATAGTGTACTAGAATATGGGGTAGTGTGTTCAGGGAGGAGCCGTGGCTGAAGCATTTGGTATCGACAGCCACGAGGTGGCGCCCCCTTAGCATGAGTTGTCACTTCACGCTTTGCCTTTCATGCATTTCTGTGCTTTGATATTAGTAATCGCAAGGCTTTAACATCCCAAAACCGCCATAAGATTATGAGAGACGCCGTAAAAGACTGCTCTGCTCCGGAAATTCAACCACCTGGAGTGCTTTAACGTGCACCTAATTATAGGTACACGCACCTCAGTATTTGCGCCTCCGCCGAAAATGCAGCCGCCGTCGCCGGTATTCAATCCCGTGATATGCGCTTGCATACGTTATTGCTGACACATCCGCGAAAGCTTTTCTAATGTGTTTGTTTGTACTGCATTCAAAACAAAACGAAATATCAAAGCCGCAACACACGGTCCAAATGCAGGTATTAGCAAACGACGTCGAAGCAGTCATGCCTGGAGAAACTGCCTGCTGTTTTGAAAGCTCGGTTGGTGAACGAATAATAAATTGGGAAGACTGAGGTATCGAAGGAGCATTTAAAAACCTGAAAGTTTCTTGTTATATTTCTGCTATATTGAGTCGTAGTCTGCACACTGCGACAGCTTCGACTTCCTTCGTTACGCGCGCGGCACCGTTCATGTCGATAGTTGCATCATGCAATTTTAATTACGTTGCTAAGGTGACAAAACTGCCATTTGATTGAGAGTAACGCCGTAGCTGAAGACTTGGCAATTATTTTGACAATCTTTGGGTCTTTAAACGATTACGCGCCTGCCGAAATACTGCTGCTGTGGCCGGCATAGTGCACTGTACAGTCAAAAGGAAACATCACTTGGCACCACTGTCAGACTGTAAGAAGAAACCCTTTATTTACGAGCACACATACTGCAGTGAGCAGTAACACCGATTAAATTCGTTGCCATTCCGTGGAATTATCAGTTCACGATCACTTCATCCCGGTGGCACCTTCATGAACACCGACTAATTTTCGCATGCAGCTTTTTTTTCCGTTTTGCCTCTCGAGACTGGTTGATACTCTTCACGAAAAAATTAAATTGTGACAGCACGTAAATTACCGCTCTCTTTGACACAAGATGTGGTGTGATCGAGCTCATATCAATTGAAGGTAAACAAAGCTTGAGTAAGCGTTAATTCCAGCGATGCTGCAGTCCCTGTAGTGTTCGCCCCCTCGGGTTCATAGCCCGCAGGAAGGTCCATCGATGAACCTGAATCAGTGGCCTCACCGTCAAGACAGGGTGCTGCAGTTTTCTTGGAAATCGTAGATTCGATCACCGAGTTCTTCCAGTTTCTCAGAGGTCTTGGATGCGGCGCTTTCTTCGATAAGTAGCTTGGGGCGTTAGGCAGTAACATCGGCACAGCGTCCGGCGTTAGCTCCGATCTCCTACGTGGTACGCGAACTTCTTCGCCGTTTATAACGTGCACGTAGTCTCCGAGAACACATGAAGGCTCGAAGTGTAGCTCACATACAGAGCAGCTTTCGTTCAAGGTCACATCCTTTTAATGCAAATTCTGTTCCCAAACCTTCTTCCGTGATTCGTCTTTGGGTGCAGCGAAAAGCGACGGCTGCACACTTTTTTTCCAATGGTGTCATCCTGTTTCCTGTTTTGTCATCCTGTTTGTCATCCTGTTTCGCACTCAGGTGCAAAACAGTGTCGTTGCCGCTGATGACTCGACATTGCCTCACTGTCGTGTAGTCAGCACAAAACCTTGCCAGAAAAACTTTTGTTAAACGGGCGCGAACACAAGCAACAGGTCACTGAACAGCACCCGAGAAGGCACAGCAGCGCGGAGCTGACAATACTGCCAGCCCATGCTACGGCAGTGCTGCCTTTAGAACCAGTTTTCTGTCCACGTGCGACGCTTCACGTGATGCATGGTGAGAGAGGGTGCTTGAACACACTACCCCATATTCTAGTACACTATAGCCTAGCCAAGCTAACCCAGCGATTGCACATGTCTGCGCACGCTGAGAAGCAATCGACGTCTCATCATGAACTCGAGGAGAAAGCCTTTAGGAACCTAAAGCTCAAGTTCAAGATGAAGGTTTGTGCACAAGTGGTAATGCCTTGGTGTGTGATACCAAGCCCATTTCAGAGGCTGACAGTGCAGCAAGAGCTGCTGTCATCCTGTTTCAGCGCTACTTTGAACACGATGGTGGCACAATTTCTGCCAGGCCTTTCAGCAATGCACTCTTACTATGTGAGAAAGTGCTTGAACAAGGCCAAGCAACTCGTTAGCACCTCCTTTTTTCCGAGTTAGCAATATTAGCAACATATTTCTTTCTAATCAACTATAGATGTATTGTGTGTTTCAAAATGTTTCTGTTCAGTCAGCCACAGTTGGTGCTTTTGAAATAAAGCTATATATATATATATATATATATATATATATATATATATATATATATATAGGTGTGTGTGTGTGTGTGCACAGAAGAATAACGTTGCCGCAAGTTTATAAGTATAAAAGTCAATGCGCTTTCACATAACAACTTGTTTATTCAGCCGACGTTTCGACGGGAGCCCCGTCTTTTTCAAGGCATAATACTATTTACACATCTTCGTGTCTTCTTATAGCTTTTCGAGATAGAAGGAAAAGGGACAGAAGAAAAACTAAAACAACAGCAAAAAAGAAAAAAGGGAGGAAGAAACGTTTGAAAGAAGCAAGAGGGACATGGTGGGATTAGGAAGGAACAGAAACTCAACATAGTATAGCGAACAGAAACGCGCTATGCCATCTTTGTCAACAATACTTACCAAGCACCCACCCTTCCCCCAAGTGGACAATTTGACCACCGTTTCTGTATTTTACCATCCCGCGCAATCCGCTGGTGGCTTGCCCTCCTTTCAATTTTAAGATAAATTGATGGGGAGAGCTTAAGCGCTTCAAGTGCATGTTGGTAGCGTTGGAAGATAATAAAGAGCCGGTAATTGTGCTGCCGCTATCAATTGGCTCCTGTCAGTGAAGTAAAAAAAGAGGAAGAAGAAAAAAGCTAAAAAGATAAGAAAAAAGAAAAAAGTGGGAACTCTACGACATCCGGGACCACTTATCTGTGCATCCCGGCTGTGCATGAAGCGGCAAACCATTTCTCCATTGCCAGATGTATAAGCTAAAAGCTTTGTTAGGGGGTAATATTATTGTTGTAACGAGAGGCTAGGAGCAGAGTACTGATTAAAGAGGGCCGTTTGCATCTTTTAGTGATCGTAACGCTGACAGAGTGCCTGGGTGTTCATTTATTCTGTTTTTATCATGTTGATTTTTTTTCTTCTGTTCCCTTTCCTCCTGTCTCTAGAAGCTATAAGAAGACACGAAAATGTGTATATAGTATTATGCCTTGAAAAAGACGGGGCTCCCGTCGAGACGTCGGCTGAATAAACAAGTTGTTATGTGAAAGCGCATCTACTTTTCTGCTTTTACAATATATATATATATATATATATATATATATATATTAAACGGAATAAAAAGTAAGAGTGAATACTGCACCAGCAAAAAAATCTCATTTTTATAAAAAAAGCTAGATATTCAGTATACTGCCCTTTTTTGCTTGCCAAGGCCAGAAGCAAATAAAGTAAATAAAAAGAATCAACTATCGATTTCATTCAATAGTAGTGCCTTGAGATGAAGGAAAAACTGTTTTGTAGTAATTGACTATATTTAGAGCGACACAGTTTCACTTCGGTGCTAAAACTTTAAATCACCCTCCAGGCATTGTCACGATACATAACCCCACAATAACTACGTCTCACATTCATTTAAAGCTGTACAATATTTTTAGCATGATCGGAGATTGTCCGAAATCGACAGGGTACATCGGCGCGGGCCCGTCCATGCCAAGGCCGGGTGGCACAGATCGGGTGACACTCAGCGTGTCACTCAGTCTGCCTTTTGGCGAACACAATGTTTTGGCCAGTTGTATCAATAAAAAGACCCAGCAAAACAGTTATAGTAAGCTTCAGTTAATGAGACTTGTGCACAAGCAATCGATTTGTCTTCACATAGAAGGCAAGTGGATTATACTTACGAGCAAACCAAAGCTGGTTGTCCAGCTGTGCGAGCCGGTTTATCCTTCACTACATTTACGGCACAAGCTGCCTTAAAGAAGGAGTGTACAGTGTCCCACAAAAACAACGCATATGCAGCGGAATCACAAAAGAAAGCCAGGCCTGCGCGGAAGGCGTAGCCCCGTCACAGCGAAAGATAGAAGAGCGGCCTTTCAGAGCGTTTTCTAAACACTTGCTTGATGCCCAATATGGCATTAAGAATAAAAGCTTTAGGGCAGTAGGCTGGCATTCGCTGTGCAATCTTTCGTCATTCTTCTGAGAAGCGTGGTATACGCTGAACTATTGCGAGGAATTTTGTGACAATTGTTCATGGAGTGGCTGATGACGATGAGCAATTATGCTTGAAGTTGGTATGCGCCACACTTAATAGCTGAACAAAAACAAGCTTTTGTAATTGGTTGGAGCATTGCACAACCCAATCGTTACGCTATTCGAATTGTGCGATGACTGGTTGTTCTTTCGCTGCTTTAAAATGCTTTATAGGTCGTATTAACGCGATTGCTTTTCTGGCATCAAGATTTTCTAAAGCAAGTTTGCCATCAAGTTCCAAGCACTGGCGTGACTCAGTGGTAGAGCACTGGGCTGGCGCCCTACGCACCCGGGTTCAAGCCCCACTCTGTCATTGGTAATAGTTTTTTTTTTCTAATTACGTGCGCTGTGGTTACGGACACCGGTGACGGCGGCGGTGGTGGCGGACAACTACGGCGCTGCGTGAGACCCATGTTGTGATCTCATAACAGCTTTCGCGGTAAAAATCTGAGGGAACAAGCACGCTCACCTTGGAGGTCAGCACTTGGCAGGCCACACTATCTTTCAGGGGGCGGTCGTGATAAAGCTTTTGCTTCTCGCGCAGTCTTTAAGCATATCCGAGCGACGCATGTCATCATCCCAGTATCATCAAAGCAAACTAGTAAGCTTGGCATAGTCACCCATTTTGGCTCTGGTAGTGAAAAGTGAAGACCGCTTTGTCCTCCTCAGGGATGAACACTGGCCGCTCTGCTGTCATGCACTTCTCGCTGGGATCGTCGACTGAGCTGAAGTAGGCGACGGTGTCTTGCATCGTTGCCACAGCCTGTAGCAAGGTTGCCGTATCATCCTGAAAGGAAAATTGCAAAAGAACGACGCTCACAAATAACGTCGACCTTCGCATGAATACAGCCATGTCGGGATACTGCTGCGATACTCTATTACCGCAATAATGTGTCCTGAATGAGGAGCGTACGGTAACCAACACCCCTGTCATTAATCTCTTTGAACACGCCACGCCAGGCCCTGGAAACTCTCAAGTTCTACAAACCATCGTAGAGGGCAAAAAGACGATGGAGGCGCAAATCTTTTAGGCCCGTGTACTCACATTTGGGTGCACGTTAAAGAGCCCCAGGTGGTCAAAATTTCCGGAGCCCTCCACTACGGCGTCTGTCATAATCATATGGTGGTTTTGGGACGTTAAACCCCACAAATCAATCAAGAGGGCAAAACGATCAACCACGGTGCGCTCCAGCTCCAAACACTCGGAGTGGATCTACTGACTTTTGTGTTACGATCACATGGCCGCCGCCATTCGCGCTATTGCACTTTCTTGTATAGAGGCGCCCTCGTCGGGGCCGAATTTCTATAATAAGGTAATCAAATAGTGCATCTTTCCGTAACGCTACACCTAAAAAACGAATTTCTGTATATTCCAAGTAGTTTGGCCTAGCCGTGTGCTGAGTCAATATTTTTTGTAATAGTTTTTGATCAAGCTGATTCGTAGTTATCAGCAGCTTATCGACAATATTAACCTCATTTCAAAATATACGATGGCCAACGGTAGTGACAGAAGGTAACAAAGCGTGGTGCATTCGAATCGCTCTTGCAGTTTCACCTCGATGTAAATATTTCGAGCCACTGCCGGCCAACACACCTACTTTTGTTCTGTTTAACTCGTTCAAATGCTTTCGCGAAGCGCACTCGGCTGACTTCGAAGGAGTGAAGTGACTACTGAAGCTTTTTCTTTTCTTGGACTTGAAACGGGTCCAAGAATATACGGCCTGAACTCATCGACGTCCGCAAGAAGGGGCATCTACCTCCCCCTGAAACTCGGGGTATATATATGAAAGATAGGCAGAAAGGGGGGGGGTTACCTTTAGCCTTGTACCGTAGTCAAAGTTTTCCCAAAGCTAAAGTGCATGGGTCGTATGGATCTCTTCTCGTTTGTGCACGGCCCGGCGCCGCGGGATAACCGCAAAACCATCTGAACTTGGACCATGTGCGCGTGATGTGTAGAAGCGACAATTCTCTTTTCCGCAATACCTTAGTCGCCTGCTCAGGCTGCCTTTTTATATACCCTACGAAGATAAGACTGGCATAAACGACCCGCCTCCAGTGGCTCTCCGTCTTTCCTCCCGCTAATCTTTCTCTTCCTCCTGCAAAGCGATTGTCGCTGTTGCTGCCTTCGTTATTTCTGTTTCTTTTTCTATTTTTTTCTTTTTTAAATTACTCTTTGGCCATTGAATTGGCCGGGTGGCACGATGTGGCACTTAGTGGCTGCGCCGAACTGGTACTGGCACTTGGACTGCTTGCTGCTCGCCACCGCTGCACGCTTTTATTATGCACGCCCGGATTCCAGACGCTTCTGGTGCCTTCGCTTGTGTGAAGCACAGTGGAAGCTACGGGTACGTCGAGTCTTCTCTGGAACTTTCCGCCGACGGTTAATGAATGTGCGGTTGAAGGAGAGGAAAAGGCACTATTTGCTGCAGTTCATGTGACAGCATGGCTCAGCGCCTCAAAGGGGAAGGGGGGTTAGGTGGAGAAAAGAGTCTAGAGGCCCGTTTACAATGACCCGACGAGGGAGCGTTCAGTCGAAATAAACAGGTTTTCTGGACTCGCCCTCCCCATGTTTAAGCGGACGCGTCGGGGCGGAGAGTAGTCGCGGCGAGTCCCGTCGACCCGGAGACAGGGGGTAGGTTCACCGAAATTGCCGCGCTCAGAAAGGGCATGTATAACCGGTCGCGCTGAGTTGACGGCTCGTGACCTCTCCCGCCCGTCGCCGTCTCCGCTTCCCCTGTACCCATCACTGCGACGTTGCACTTTCTCTGTCGGCCGGTACGCGTGGAGGACATCGTTCTGTTATGCGGTAAATGCAGATCACTTTTACATTTAAATCTTGCTTGGCACGTCCTACGGAAGCTTGTTGGTTATCGTTCTCACGACCGGCTATTTTGCTCTGCCCGTAGCAGGAAATCGGCTTGTGCGCCAGAAATCTCAAATACGTGCACATGAACGCTTTAGTAAAGTTTCTGGTCACCTCGCCATCAAAATACATTTGTGTAAATTCACAGAATTGTCTACTAATGCGCAGCATTTCAACTCCGCTTGCATTTATTTTGCGTTCTTCACAGCCAGGTTCGACTATGAAAAGGCAAATACTTTCGGGTATTTTATTCTTTGTAAGTTTTGTTTTGGGTTTTTTTGCAAGTGGTGTAAATTGAATTTATCACAAAAATTAAGAGCCTTTACCAATACATGTAATTTCCCCCAGAGGAAAAGCGTAGTCCAGGGTTGATTTCGCTCTTTTTAATTCGTGTTTCATGAATCCCTGAATGGACTCAGGCATTTCGAACGTTTTTTTGGGTTTAGTGTTCGGGTTTCGGAGGAGATGAGGGTCGTTCCAAGCCAAATATCCCAGACAGTACGCTAGACCAACTACGATTACACTCTAAAAAGTAATGGTTGGTCACTTTACTACACTATTCATTTTGTAACCAATTTTCTAAAGAAAATTTTAATTTCTTAAATATGGTGGCAGTTAGGTTGCGACGAACTTCGAAAAAGTGAAATATTATACGCAGCACGGTAAAACGATTCTAGTCGGTAGAGAAAGAACCGCATTTCCTTTTTAAAACGCATTCACCACTAGTGTATGTTAATGTGCTTTGCGGGGAAGCAATGCAGTGTTCTTGAACAAAGTCAGAAATTTTTACAGCTTTTCAATTTCTCCAGAGACAACGCAGCTGCATAGCTTGCTTGTATTGTTGACGGTAAGTGGGGGAAAAACACGAGTCGCGAAGACAGTAGGTTGGAAGCGCTGGCACATGAACTTTGAAAAATTTACAATATTGTTCATGTTCAGGCACTTATCGGTCTGTGTGGCGCTCCATATAAAAAATATACACTTTGGATCATTTCAAAGGGTGCAGAAACGATATTTATTGGTGTAAGTTTAATACGAATCTTTGTTTTACGCGAGAAAATATTACTTATATTCGGTACGACCAATTCCTGGAGAGACCAGCCAGGGGTGAACAGGGGACGGTGCGTCAGGCTGCGGATACGCCTGCGGCGAGCGCTGCGCCACAACAGAACCACTGCTGCCATTGCGTTGTGCAGTGTTAGCCAAGACACCAACACAACCATAAAGTACAGCTGGTGCAAACTGAGAAAAACTATACCAAGACAGCCATCGTGGTGGCAGAGCGACAACTGCGTAAACAACCGCAGCCCACAGCGGCGAGAGCGCAGGCTTGGAGGAACGGAAACCGGTACCGGAAGACGGGCTTTCAGCTCGCCTCGACGCAAAGCGTCGCTGCGATGACCGCTCACCTCAACTCGTCCGTGCGAGTTCATATAAACTCGGGCGCGTCGAGGTAAGCTGAACCCGCCACTCAACTCAGCCCGCCCCCGTCGCGTCCATGTACACGGGGCTTAGGAATAAGTTGGAGGAGAACGTTTAGAGAAACGTGTGACAGCCATGGCAGGTAGAGCGGAATGCGGTCAGGAGCCAGTGGCAGTGCAGTCCGAGTCGTAAGACCAGGGAGTGTGGGGCTACAGGGATCACTAAAAGGTCCTGCAGCTTCGATGATAGCCCCGTGGAATCCAAGTATTCCAGGAGGCTCTTGAGGGCCCCTGGCAGGTTGCCGGAAAGAGCAGGTTGTCTTGGCTGCGTTGCAAGCCGTGGCGTCGTAGTGGTAGTGATTAGAGGAAACAAAATACGCCTAATTTCTGCAGCCCGTAAGGAAGCACGGCGCAGCGTCTATTGGCCTTCTCTCCTTACTACACTGTTAGATTTTCGGCAATATCCCTGCCTCCACTCTGGAGCACTTCCTCTTCCCGTGTCTCCCCAATCTGCCAGAACTTCGAAGCCTGGCGGAGTTCCTTGAGGAGACGGGAATCGCGACCTACCGTTGAAACCAGATCATCCTTTTCCACACCCTTTTCTGCTGCCGGCCTGCTGTTTATGCCATTAACCAAGCCTCGTCATGTCTAAAAAGACCTTCTTTCCTCTATCCACTTGCATCCCATTTCTCCTACCCCAGACACTGCGCCATGCTCCCTATTGCGCTGCAGAAACTATGTGTCTTTTCTTCTTTGAACCACACATTCATTCATGCGGGTGGATGTTTCGAAGTTGGAAGGAGGTTGACTCGCCGCCTCTTGGTGTCTGACATAGTGTAGCACTGTCTTCGATGGTTGTTTTTTCGTTGCGCGGTCTTGAAACGAGAACCCACTGGCGGCCCGGCTGCTTTCTGTCGTTTGAAGGCGCACTTATTTTGTGACATTCTGACAGTTTTGCCTTGTCCGGTCCTCAATTATGGTTATCCGTCGCTTCTTCAAGCGTCCATTGATGTATGATAGAGTGTCATTTAGCTGTCCGGCGGACCATTCTAGTGTGGCGTGTGACGATTTTGCTGCATTTGACCAGCCTAGTGATGCAGACTTCCACCAACGGACAGTGCCTGGGGTCGCCGTCACCATGGAAGAGGTTTCACCATCACTGAGCTACCACGGCACAGTAAGCCTCGATGAAACTTCTCCTTGCTAGGTAATAAATGAAAATGACAACAGCAAGCAAGCAACTAACCTTCCTCGAGAGTATGACCTAGGAGAGTTTCTAGACAAATCTAAACATGCCGGCATCCCAGAAAACTTGAAGTTGCGACTTCTGACTAATCCATGGTCGCCAAATGCTACATACGACTTTAAGAAAGATGTAACACTTGGCAAGAAAACTCATCGCTACTAATGGCTGGCAGATTATGCCCCTTGGCTTGCGTACTCAGCGACACTGAAAGGCACCCTTTGTCGTTTCTGCATCACCTTTCCTCGAAATGTTCATCGGCGCACTCAAGGTAGCTTTATCGGGCGCACTTTCAGTAACTACAAAAAAAATTGCACGAGGCGTGCACGGATCATGTGAAATCCCAATGGCACCAGGAAACAACGGCTGCCCCACATAACTTTATGAGTGTGATGTCAGACAAGAAATTACGCCTTGTACACCAGCTAAACAAAGCTCTGCACGAGCAAGTTGGAAGGAACCGCCAGAAACTAATTCTGATCATTGCCACCATTATATTTTGTGCAACGCATCACTTGCCAGTACGTGCCAAACAATCTGACAGTGGAGTTTTTAATGATTTTCTTGACTTTCTTGTAGAAGCAGGAGAAACACGGCTTCAAGAACACTTTGCATCTTCTTCTGGTACAAGGCTAAAACTCAGCTTGCATTGCCGCCGTAATCTTGAAGTTTTTAAAGGATATCTTTCGAATTTCTTTGACTAGTACGATGGATGCACGACAATGGCTAGAAGATAAGCTGGAGTTAACAAAATATTACTGAAAGAGCTTCCAAAGGCATTATTTTTCCACCGCGCAAGCCAGAAACTGAATCTCGTGATCAACAATTTAGCGGTCTCTGAAAATTCGCAACACTATTAATAGGGATCATTAAGCAAACCATAAACTTCGTCTGTGAGAGCATACTTCGCAGTAAATTGGTTACCAATATTTTGATGCTGCTTGAAACAAGGTGGTCTGTAAGATACAAGTCAGTTAGACTGTTTTGTCAACATTACGTGGCCATAGTTGAAGCACTCGAGGAGCTATCATGAATGGAATCAACCTCGAATGCTGCAACTAGGCAACGACCTGCCATCCTCTACTGTGCAACGACAAGTTCATCTTTGTCTGCTTGCACATCGTAGCGAAGTACAGCACACGACTGGAACCTGTTACGAACGTTCTACAGAGTGTAACCATGAACTTTTATTCGGTACACGACCACATCACTCAGCTGCAGAACATACTTCGTGACCACCGGACTAACGCTGAAGAGCAGTTCTTTGACATCATGAGAACAGCAAGTGAGGCAGCCAATTGCTTAAACATATTCATATCTGTGCCAAGGCAAGCCACTTATTGAACCCACCGAGACAACTACGAGATACACTCGCGGGAGAAATGTTACCGCGTGGCAATATATGTGCCTCAGTTGGACTCTCACTGCTTCCTTGGCAAGCCGCTTTTCTGACACTAATGAGAAGAGCTTCAAGCTTCTACAGTTTCATTCAACAAAATTGAAGTTTTTGAGCCTTGTTGAGTTAACTGTCCTCGCTGATAAACTAAAAGAATTTCACAGCATCGAAAACTTCAAGGAAGAGATCAAACCTTCATACGAGATGTGGCAGAACAAAACCAGGGACACCTCAAAAATAAGCTA
The DNA here is from genome assembly GCA_013436015.1 of Rhipicephalus annulatus. Taxonomy (NCBI): domain Eukaryota; kingdom Metazoa; phylum Arthropoda; class Arachnida; order Ixodida; family Ixodidae; genus Rhipicephalus; species Rhipicephalus annulatus. The sequence continues at coordinate 570,207 of WOVY01009710.1, forward strand.
TTCGGAACTTTTGCTTCAGGCCAAGACACTCTTCCCCACTGTCGCAAGAGCCATTGAGGAAGCTCTGGCATTGCCAGTTACCACCTGCACCGTCGAACGCTCCTTCGGTACAATGAGGAGAGTCAAAACATGGCTACTATCACTGATAAATGGCAGGTTGGACGCCATTTGTATTAGGATTGCTCACAGAGAGCGTGTTATGAGACACAAGGATGAATTTATCACGCGTGTCATCACAAAAATCGCCCAGAAAAACCCCAGACGGTTGCAGCTGCTATTAAAAGAAAACTGACGGACTAGACTGCAGTTATATATCAGTGACAATGTTGTGCTGTGCGCATGTGGTGATCGGTTCGCACTGGTTGAAATCCCGCTTGCAGTGAGTTTGCTAATCGTGTTAACTTTGGCGCTAAGCTTAAACATAAAAAATCGTCTTCGGAGCAGCGTGAGCGGTGCTTACTGGACGGTGTTGACAGTCTCCAGAGATGTGTGCTCAAGACAGGAACTGAACGCCAGGGGCACGCTTTGAATTGTGTAATGTATTTTTGAAGGCAATCAGTTTCGCATAATGCAAATGTACAAAGAAGATGGTTGTGTGACACTGTCTCGATGTGCTGTTAACAAAAAGCCTTGCAGGCTGTTAATAAGAATTTCAAGTGTGTGAAAGTGAGCTTGACGAAAGTTGAGAAGAACGTAGGCAAACTGTGTGAAGTGGGGGGTAAGCGTTTGTCTAAGCAGATTTCGAAGGCCAAAGCAGATAGCTTGCTTGTATTTTAGCGCTAAAACCCACAAGGTGGATATACCATTCCGAACGATTATCAGTGCGCGGGGAACATGTGGTGTTGAATTTTTTTGTTGCAAAGACAATACAGGATATCTTTCCAGTCGATGTGCATGATCTTTTTTATATTGTTTCACTTTGAACTGTTTCTACAGTGAAGCACTGCATTGAAGTAAGTGGCGAGGCAAATTTTGTGGCTATCTCATTTTATCTCAAATTTTTCTGAACAGCATCCTACCTTCTTTTAACGGTGGCATTTATGTACAAAAGAAAGGAATTTGTATCAGGTTCAGTGTAGCACCAATTTCAGTTTATCTTTTTGTCTCGTACTGACTAGGCAGTACAATGTGTTTCAACTTCTTTTCATCAATTTTCTGCTTAGGTATATGTTGACGATACTTCAATTTTTCAATATAAGATATGCCATGTTCCTTACCATAAAACGGTAGTAGAACCGAAAGGTGGGCGAGTTGGAACTTATCCATCGTGGGAAGCGCACAAAATGAAAACCCACAAGAGAAGGAAACAGGAAAAGTCCTATTTGTCCGGTTTCCTTCTCTCGTGTGTTTTCATTTTGTGCGCTGCCCACTATGCGCATGAAATGGTATATTTCATTTTAGGTGCCTTCAAGAAGAATTCTAGGGGACTAATTTTCACTCATGACCTTCAGACCGACAATTGTGTGCAGTTTTAGATGTTTGCCCGGCTGTGGAAAATGATCTAGTTTCTTGCGCTTATACTTGCCTCGCCGCACAAAGACGCTATAGTCTTAAGGTTTTTAAATGTGCCTTGCTCTGTATTGCCTACTATCTGCGTTGCGCAGGTCGGGTTCGCACACGATGCACTAGAATTTGCACTAAGATGTTCGAACTCGAAAAGGCTGGCTTCCTTCGGATGGTCTGGGTTGACGTGGCCGAGTCATTCCAGAGGAAAGTGAAAATGAGTACTCTGGAAGAGCACTTGAGAGCCCAGGAGCGTGCAAAACAAGTGCAGCCGTGCGTGCACAAAGTGAGCCATAAACAGCAGAAGGTGGCCACTATGCGTGTACTTCCTGTTGTGTTTGTCGCTCCAGTTCAACTGGTGCAGCTGTGCCAGCAAAACTCTAGTACTAAGCAGCAAGGGTGCCCCGCCGCGGTGGTCTAGTGACTAAGGTACTCGGCAGCTGACCCGTAGGTCGCGGGATCGAATCCCGGCTTCGGCGGCTGCATTTCCGATGGAGGCGGAAATGTTGTAGGCCCGTGTGCTCAGATTTGGGTGCACGTTAAAGAACCCAAGGTGCTCGATATTTCCGGAGCCCTCCACTACGGCGTCTCTCATAATCAAATACGGTGGTTTTGGGACGTTAAACCCCACATATCAATCAATCAATCAAGCAGCAAGGGTGCCTAAAGAGGCACGTGAAGCCATTCAGGCGGGGTGCCGAAGGTGTTGTCTACCGAGATCCTGTGAGCTGTGGGAACAGCAAGTTCAAACGGGACGTAATGACCGCTTAAGGGAGCACGCCAATAGATAGGTAAAAAGGATGGCGCACATCTTCTGTTTAGAGCAAGCTAAGAACCTTGGCAAATGCAGAGACCAAACGGGTGAGATAACTTTTAGAAGCGTTTCATATTTCAAGGAATGGGTCCATCTGTGTCAGTGGTACATCAATTGTATCGTATCAATCTGAGATATCCTTTTTTAATCGACAGCTTACCCATTGACATGCTTAAGTCCCAGTTTCACGCCATGGCACATGCGTACAAGTTTTCTTGATTTATCATCTCGGACGGCAATAAAAAGTGCGTAGATTGGTCCCCTCAGACTATTTTCTCTGTCTTATTGCGTTTCATCTTCTCTCTAGCTTTGCGCCAAAATTTACACGTTGAGAGCGATGCTAAGTTTTCGCGTTTTGCTTATTCCTTCTAGTTATTCGTTCATTAACAAAATCCAATGCATTTTCCAATCAAATGATTCGTTGTCTCGTTTTTTTCGAATGTGCGTAACTCTGAGGATAAATATTGCCTTTTTAGAGCTAACCTACAATACCCCCCGCCTACAAGTGGTGGCCCCCCCCTGAAAAAAATTCTGCGGACGCCCTTCAGTCTGGTAAGTAAAAACCACTTCAGTTTTTGCCGCCAACATTGCGTAGGCGTCACACGGTGGCAGCGCACTGCAATATTAACGTTTTCAGCGTGTCATAATCTGTCGCCGAGAAAACGTGCGTTACTTGCGGCGTGGCTTCACGTGGGAGCGAGTTGCTGACTCATTAGTGCATTCTGAAAGTTTATTGCCAAGTAACACAAACCAGGCCGCTGTTATGAAAGAAGGCAAATGCAACACTACCACCTCGCATGCGTCTTTGTGCCTAGCCCGTAGATCAGCGAAAAAAACCTACGACGTATAGTTTGCCGCAGTCGTACCTGAGAAGCATCACAGAATGAGTGTACTTTCGCCTCAGTGTGACGAAGAAACGATCCCTTAAATGAGAAATACTGCTTTTTTTCTGCCATAGCCTCATGGCCTACCTGACATGATACAGCTGTGTACAACGGGCAGAGTACCTGCTACATGACACGCCTTGTAAAGAAGCAAAGCCAACTGATACAGCTTGTGTTATAAGGTACCATTACATATATGGGTTACAGACTGCGGTTTGCTAGTTCCCTAAGTTTATTTGTTTACTTTTGAAAAACTTTATCTTCATTCAATAAGTTTATCAAAGATGTAGTTACTTGTTTTTTTTTTTGACTGCCATGAAACAACAGCATGACTACCGCACAATGTCCACTCTGCAAGCACGTTGAAACATCTGAATGTGCGCTACCACAGATCATCTCGAACCTTCTACTGCTGTAGTTGGGAGTGTTATACATTGCCTCGCGTGGAGGGGGCTTTTGATCAGCCAGAAGTATCGGCTGTCTGCTGTGTCATGGAATCTACACTTCAATGACGTTGAAACTGAAACACTACCTCTGTGCATTAGTTGCGTTATGGGACACTGCTCAGCTCAACGACACATGTTTGATCCAGTGGCCACATTTTGATGGAAGTGAAATGCAGACACGCTCGTCTGCATAATGGTTGGTTTGAGTCACTTGCACCACATGATCTATTTTGTGAGGTGCTGTTCCTTGCCGTTCGTTTCAGTGGTGCAGCAATGGCCATCTCTCAACCACGCTATTGACTTCAAAAAGTGCAGGGGATGTGCAGCACTAGTACAGTCGCAATTTTTTTTAGAGTAAACACAGAATCGTGTGGCTTTCAGTACTACTAGTGCCGTTAGACGACACGTCACAGTATCTTAGCGCATGCGCAAGCGTGGCAGCCTCACTTCGCGCGCATCACGCCATCGCAGCGCTCGTTTGTCGTCTGCTAGGTGATTTTCGGTCTTCCTGCGGATCCTTATATGATGGCAACAAAAATTTGGGTGCTTTCAGTTCAAATGCCTTGTCTTTCATGCCTGCCGTGTCACTTGGTTTTCATTATTTTTTTTCTCCTTTTCCATCCTTTTTGTAGTACAACAAATAGGTGAAGAAACGCAAACACCCAAACTGTTAGTTTGTGTACGTTAAATTTGACGAAAGACTGGTACGTTTATTTAAGTTCTGTCTATAATCTGGAATAGTTTCACCTAATGTTACGTTTGTATTTTGTCGTGTACCCCTTTGAAAAACAAAAGCACTGCTGTCATTCTGAAGGTGTAAAAAATAGTGACTTAAAGTTATGATGCACTCGAAGATTTTGCCACTGTTGGCAAACCTTGCGTTTGTCCACAGTCGCCACGTAAACTGGGTTTCGCATATAGGTGATTTCATGTATATTCCCGCATATTTTCACAAATTTTAAAGCTTGCCAGAAGAGCACCGTGATCCAGCGATTTTCAATGCGCTTGTTCAATACTTTGACAATGTCCACCAGCGCCAGGTATGCTGGAACACAGAATGTGCATCGGAGAAAGCGCCAACTGAAACATCAACGATGACCCAAAAAACGCCAGTAGTGGGACGTAATTGGTAGTTATACATTGTTGCCATTCGGAGGCACACGGCTTTCCTACTGTCGTGCGCGTGCAGCAGACGGCACGCGCTGGCTCGCCTAACGCAATGCGCGCGATGGCAGAATTTTCGCCACCTGGCCGCACTGCACATGAGCGATAGTTCTCGCTGCCGCCACAAGTTTGAAGCTTGAAAATGTGAAAAATCTGTGAGGACGAAGTGCAAGAACAGATATTTCCACAGGCAGTCACGTTTCCAGTGAAGCTACAATTGAATTTGTTTTAACCAGTACTGTATAATCCTTATACAAGAAGTGGTTTGCACAGCAACTGTAAAAAAAGTATTATTTGAATTACAAAATGAACACCTCAGCAGTGAGGGTCAATACCAGCCCTTCTGACCTGTCGCTGTGCCTTGTGAGACAGTTTACAAACTACGCTTTGAACTGTTTCTTCTGAATCAACCTTGTTGGCATAATATCAAGTTTACAAAAAGATGCCCCAAAGCTCAAAAGGCTGCACTCAATCGCATTCGACATTGCACATAAGCTCGGTGGGCTCCTTCAAATGAAAAACGAATTGTAAAGGTGATGAGCACTAGCAGCACAGCTATGCCAAGCACATGAGCATTGTTGTGATGAGCAAGATTGTGCTTATTAGATGTGGTAGAGTTCTTTTTCATATAGCAGAGAAACATCCCACATTTATTTCAGAACGTCTGCTTCTGTTTAAATTACCTTGTCATAGCTATAGTATTTATCACTATGAAGTGTTATTCTGCAGACTACTGTCATAAAGAAACTATGAAATTGAAGAGGTACTTCAAACGTACATCATAATGACTTATTCACAGCCCCGCTGCAAGATGTTAGGTACTTCAAGCCGAAACTTCTAAAAGTGGCTGGGAGATAACAATTTTCAACTTCCAAACACGAGTATACTGAAAACATGAGCACAACAAGTATGTAATACATGTGATTTTTATTGATCCTGCCTAAGCACAGGTTCACATCAAGCCTTACCAATTTATTTTGGGGGCGTTTGCTCTCAAGAGAGTGCTCAGGTTCTACCGACATGTCTATGGAAAAAAATTCCCCCACCTTTCTGAAAATACTATGGTTGTGAGGAAGTGCGAATGCAATGCGTAGCGTTCATAACGGTGTTTCGCACCTAAGAACCCAGCATTAGAAGAAAAAATTTGTTTTGCTTAGACCGTGCAGCCATTAGCACCGTTCGGCGCACGTTGCGTGTTTCTGTCACGAGAAACGTGATATGCGTTTCCTGCTCTGGTAGCAAGCGTGCATGGTAAAAAAATACTATGAAGTGAGCAAAAGAATTGTCGGCTCGACATTGGCGTTCCACAAAGGCGTCTCGAGCACACATTTTCGGATGTTTTTGAGAGGCACCCAGCCAGTGAATGGTTCGGAGTGAAGCAAGAGTGGACGGGAAAGTCGGGCGCAGGAAGGAGAGAGAGTGAACGGCAAGATAAGGAGCTGCGAAGCACTGCACCTGCCCTCTCCTATACTTTCTCGCATCACATGCTCCGGTTACTAGGGGCAAGGATGAGCGCGTGTGCCCGCAGCTGTCGCTATGGGAGGAGTGAGGAAGCAGACATAAGGCCTGCCGGCGTGGACACCACCGCGGACGACGCCGGATGCCTGACATAGCCCGACTAAGATATACATTCGCATTTGAAAGAGATTGCGCTTACAGCTGAGCAGTTCTTTAGTGTACCGTATGATCACCAACAAAGAAATGCAAACAACAAAAATGTGCAATGCATGCCTAAAGCTTACTTTCTTATAACTTTGGTTCTCCATTCTGTAAGAACTCACCTTATATCTGTTTCTTTAGCATACATGTTCGCTGCATACTCCGCAGACCAATTGTTACTTACGACGAGAAATTCTAGCTTTATTAGCTGTGTAATGAAGCTATACCAGGCAATATAAGCCCTAAATATTTTTTCGCCGATCACCTAAATGCGTAATACTCTTCATAAGGGCTCACGGCCGCGAAATGAAAACTCGTGCCTACCCTGTTGACACAACGCAACCTCGCCCATTTGTAAAACATTCATGGTAACGCAGAGCCAGAGAGATTCAGAACTGAACGCATCTGCGATTGTTTACGTAAGAAGTTTAGCAACACCACATTGTCCTCACTACGCTAACTATCTGTCGGCATTATGCATGTTTCATTCCCGATTCCACATCATGCGCTCACTTCAAGATGAACACAACATGACAAGCGCCGCATAGCTGACGGCAGGATGAGCGCCCTGTCATGAAGCTATTCAGGCATTAAACTCGCACGCCCGACACAATGAGAGTGACGCTGATCCAGGAATTTCGTTGTTCAGTTATATCATTATATCTGTTACCTTTCAACAGTCTTTACACATGGGTGGAGAGTATGCGATAAGTATGAGTGACTTGTTCGTGCGGACATGACTGCATACATACATCGTTTGTACCGGCTTGGGCACTCTCAATAAACGATACAAATCTTACTTGATTGACGTTGTTTTCGCCAGTTTGGTGACCTAGCAATAATAAGACATACGATTTGCGATTTAACGACGAAAAAAAAACAAAAAAATAGCAGATCCCACGTACCTGGGAATCGACGTTACGCCAAGCATACGGAGGGAGGGACCGTATTGTACTTTTTTTATTGAGCGACAAGTCATGAAATAATGCTAAATACGTGTACGAATGTCACACGCACAGACATATAGGTTGAAGAGTTGCACATGTTTAAATAACCAGTTGTTTTCAGTTGCGCCACGATGCCAACATGCGTATTAACAACACCATAAGCTGATATGAAGCGCTGATGCTCACGAGAATGCTGGCCCTGGACACTGCTTCATAAATTAACTTCACCGCATGGCAACCAACCACAATTGACGTTAACGCGACATGACGGCTATCTCGAATGAGTACATATGAAATGTTTATAAAATTGGATAGGCAGCATTGCAACCACTACTGACGTTTCACGAAGATTATAACATCTATTTGAAAAGTAGTTCCGAGACCTGGCGTATGTAGCTCTGTTGTAAAATGCTTCATTGCAGGATGCTTGGGTTCGATTCTAGCTGTGACCCTGACATTTACTCCTTGCATTCGTTGGGTCAACGCTACCGGTAGCGGGTATTTCTTAACGCTCGCACGTTAAATTTGCCCATGTGTGTTCTCGTCGTTCCTGGGTAGATTATAAGTGTCAATTACCTGTGGCGCATACCCGCATACCAGCGGCAAATATCCGCCCGTGGGTATATGCCACTGTCTGGCGGGAAGTGCTTGACGACGTACGTGACGGGACTGTGACATTACTCATGCCTTGACCAGCACGTCATATTCATCAAACCATCATACCCTCCTATGTTAATTTTGGTTCCCGCCAAGTTAAGGGGGTAACCACGAGAGCACCAAAACGTAGGCGGCTAGATAGATAGATAGATAGATAGATAGATAGATAGATAGATAGATAGATAGATAGATAGATAGATAGATAGATAGATAGATAGATAGATAGATAGATAGATAGATAGATAGATAGATAGATAGATAGATAGATACGCTCAAAGTCGCCGAAGTTCGCTAAGAAATGCTTCGCATTTATTACCACCTTGAGCAAGCAGCGTGGTAGCGCAAACCAGCTGTAACCAGTCAACCATCAGCGAAAAAAATGTGTCTGTTTATGGATGATGATAGCATTAACAGCGCCATCTCGCCTCTCGGCATTGCAGTTCAGTACGCCACCGCTACGCATATTTTGTTACTACAGTCAAAAGTACAGTTTCCGTTCTCTAAAGTGGTAGGTGTTTGTTCTCTGGTCGCACCTTCAAGCAGCGCTACTGCAGAATTTGTGGGCGGGTTCAGGCACTGAAAGCAGACTTTGTGGGTGGATTCAGGCTCTGGCGTGCGTGAATGCTGAAAGATAACCCTGTGCTGCCAATGCAACCGGCGGCGCAGTTAAAAAGTGCCGGGTCAGCGTCGCATTTACAGAATCTCTATGCGAATTCGGTTCCGCACAACACAGAGAAAATTCCAAGGAATTACGTGCAAATCAACAGTGGTCACGAAATAGGTTAGATATGCACGCACAATACTTGAAGTGTTCCGCATAAGATTGAAACATTCTGATGTTTTGAGAGCCGGATTCATGATATGGGTGCCAGCCCAGTAATCTAGCACTGAGCTATTCTGGTGCTTGGATTCATGATATCATCATGAGGAACAGTTAACTATGTAAAAGCTAGGACTTTTCTTGGATACGCCGCCGTACTCCGTCATTGAATGCGCCACTTTTGTAAAAGTAGCGGAATAGCCACTAAGCGACAAAAGCGTGTGGTGATCTAGTTTTTATAAAAATGCTAGTCACATTACAACGCATTCATAAATTCAAGATGCGCTTTTCATTTTCTAAGTGCGACAGCGCTCAACACTCTCCTAAGCTGGTCATGGCAGGCGCTCTACATGCAGAAATGGAATGCGGAAACCAACGTAGTGACCCATGACCTCCAGGCCGGTGAGCACAATTGGTGCCCCGGAAGAAGGACCCAACCTCTGTAATCACAAATTATCTCAATTCGAGCAGCTAGACGTTCATTATCACTGTCTCTCATCCTGGTCTTCCACGAAATATGAGCGAGATTTATGCAGGACCCCTGGCACCGAAGTTTTCAATTCAACATGTTCAGGTTATGCCATTTTCGTGCTTAATCAGTGATCACGCATTAGTGATGAACCTTGCCTGTAAAATGATTCTTCCATGATAGGAAAGGCGGTTCACTTCAGCGGTGACCATCCTTTGGAATTGTTTTGTGATACGATTTTTTAACACTCAAGCATTTTATACCGGTGTCCACCACAGCTGCGCTGACGTAGCTTTGTCCAGGATATGACTATATACTCACAGATTGCAAAAAAAAAACAAGAAGGAAAAAGTTCTGCCACGGTGCACCGTCGACCCCCTGCTCCTCTTTGCGCGGCTCTCGCCACTAAGCCACGTAGCATACGTTGACAATAGTGATTACGGTAAGCCATCTATATACACCGTATACGATTTGGTTGTCCTCAAGGTTCCGAAATTTCAGCGCATTTTTGTCATCCGTAGCGAAATGACAGGATGAGCTCGCGTTGGGTAGAGTTGCTGTACATATGCTACCTTTAGGTAGCAGAGTTGCGTCACTGTTTTACGAAACTGCGCGGAACGAGGGCTGCGCGTAACGAGGGCGTCGCATGGCCATTCATTCACTATCCAGCTCGATTAAGCTGAAGTCTACAAAATTTTAGCTGGCTTCCTCATAAAGTTAACGAATAAGCCCTACGCTACGAATGAAATCCATTTTTGACTGACTCAATCACGATGAAAAGTGCACGAATAATTTGCTATCTGTAAACGAAAAGGAACGCGAAACTAATGTTTGATAGACTATAAATTAAAATCGCTCTTCTTCAATGAGCCGACCCACTATGTTTCAATATTACACACCAATAACGTAAACATGAAATCAAGGCTTCTAGGAAAGGACAGAGCAACTGAGTTTTGCTAGTACCTTCACAAAAACTACAAAGAAAGCAGAAAAAAGCAACTGTATATAGTACACTGAAGCCCGAAAACTGCTCATACGCGGGTGGCAAGTAGATTTCCGGCAACACATTTGAAATCAAGATGGCGTGACTTGGAGCAAGTCTGCTACCTAAAGTTGCATATACAATAGGCACTTTTAGCTGACCAGTTTCGCGCTCCGTTCTACGTTCTAATCAAACGCTCAACGTTACCGCAACGCAACGCACGTTTTCGTTTTCAGCCAAGCATGGTTCGGTCAACGCAATGGCGAGGCCACGAGTGCATGAACATTCTTGTAAAGAAAAATAAAAAAAAGTTCCTATCTTGCAACAAGATTGAAAATGTTGTTTTAATATAGTGTAAATTCATTTACTGTTTGACGCATGAGCATTTTCAATTTTTTATCACCTTCACTTGGAGCTCAACTACAACCGAAACCTTCAAAGAAGCCGAAACACGTTTCAAACGCCCTGCCCTGAGGCAGCGCGTTAAACGCGTTGCCTAGTGGCAAATCAATCTAAAGAGCTTTTCTGGATAGGTGGATCAGTTGCTGCTGCTGAAAGAAATTGTTACTAATTAAATTGCTTACTCACGAAGATTCATGAAGTCGCTTTGACGGAAGTACCCAAGATAGATGGACGGATGTATTCGGCTGTGCCCTTTAAATAGCGGTGGCTCACGCCACCTAGCCATAAAGTTAAGTAATATCACTGTTTGTTTAACAATTGAATTTCACTCACGCATCGATAGTAGCCACCAATCATTTAGCCTCCTTCTGGTTATTTCTACCCGTTTAAAGTCTATTTTGCCTTCACTGTCCCTAAACCCCAATGCTTTGAAAAATTCAGCGCCATTATCTTCGACAATAGGGTGTAGCCCTTTACAAAATAATATCAAATGTTGAGCCGTTTCCTCCTCCTCTCCACGCGCACTACATACCGCGTCTGTGCCTTCGTATTTTGCTCGGTACATCTTGGTCCGCAATACCCCCGTTCTAGCCTCGAAGAGCAGAGAAATACCCTCAAAATTATCGTAGGTCTTTTGCCTTGCAGTTTCCTGCTGAAAAGTTCGGTAGGTCTCCATTGATGAGTTCGTAAGCATTCTATTCTTCCACATGTCCCTCTGTTTCTTTTGCCTTCTTCTTAACTAATGTTTCCTTTTGGCTTGGTATTCTGCTGTTGTCTAAATACTTGCTTGACCATTTTTGAGCTCGTTTCCTCCATTTAGTATCGACATTCTTCATGTACAAGTAACTGAAAGTTTTCCTATCCAGACGTTCCTCTCCCATTTTTCTCAATCGCTCCTCAAATTTTATCTTGCTGCTAGCTTCCCCGTACTGAAACGATGTCCATTCCATGTCTCCCTGTACCCCCTGATTTGAGGTATTCCCGTGAGCTCCCAAAGCAAGTCTACCAATAAAGCGTCTCGAGACGCTCGCTCCCTTATTGTCTGAAGTCGAAGATCACCCAACATGCGCGGATTCCCGAAGGGATTGACTGCGACGACTGCTCGGAGGAAGCACAGATTCTAGTGTGTCCTGGAGTGCCGTCGGTGCTTGCGTGTTTGCTGAACAAGTCACCCTAAGACTATTGCAAGCCAGTGCGTATGCTAACTCTGCGGTTCTTCATGCCATCTACATTGAACGGTATTACGCAGCCCCGAACTTAAGGATCAAACCCTGGCCGTCCAGAGTGTTCGTGAACGGGCTGCCAAGCTCGGCTTGACGGTCCCAACGTGGGATTAGCCGGGTGGCGCGGGGTCTCCCCAGCGTCTAGTTTTAATTTTTCAATCAATTAATCAATCAACCACTGTGTTACCCGAGCAGCGCGGACTTGCGGCACAAGAGGCTACCATTTTGGTCGTTTCTCCTCGCGTCACGTGATCCTTTGCTCGTTACGACGGTCCACGCACACGCTCAGCACCTGACCGACTATAGGGCATGCGCAGAGGCGCAACCACCGAGTGGCTAAGCGGAGTAGTAGGCAAAATACGGTCAGATAAAACACTGATCTCTATACTAGAGGGAGGTCGATGGCGCAACGAGCACGCGCGGTTGAAGCCACCAGAAGCCACCGTCTCGGAAGCCACCACCATGAACAGTCGCCTGCGGCCGGCGTGAAAGCTTCTCTTTTTTTTTAATGAAATGCCGGCCTGTAGCGCAGTAAACTGCCCGAATTGACCTGAAATGTTGTTGCAAGGAGATTTCACGTATAGGTTGCTCAAAACATTTTTACTTTTTACGCATTCTGCGAAGAAATTGGGGTAGTTGCTCGCTGTTTTTTCTTTTTTACGAGGCATGAAGAAGGTGTTTTTTTTTTTCATATGCTATTTCCCACTACCGATGCCTCAAATATACGAGAAGTAGGTCAGTAACTTGAAGAAGGACAGCTCGACGCCATCTCCAGAAAGCAGATTTTGCAGTGACCAGTTTGCACCAAGAAGGTTAAAAATATTTAGTAAAGCTCCTTGGTTTAGACCACTCGGATGCAAAATTTCATTTTGAAAACGGCGCTATCCAAATGCTATTTTTTTTTCGGATCACTTACAAAAGACAAATCTGCACCCCTAGCTAAAATTGCACTCATTGTTCTTTTTTTGTAAAAATTATTCCGTGACAAATTTTCTTCTGTTACCTGACTGATGAGTAATTGTAAAGTTATACGTTATAGCATTCCGCCGTACTCAGAAGGTGTCGCTACGGCGTCTGACATTTTTCATGTAGCGTTGGCATTCCAAGTGACACCTAATCATTGAGTTTATTGTATGAACTAGTTGTAGAGTATAGCACTCCGCCTCTCAGACGGCGTCACTACAGCCTCTGTCAATTTTCGTGCAGTGTCAGTCGGCGTTCCAAGTGGTGCCTAATCGTAGGGTTTGTTGTAAGCACTAGTTGTAGATTACAGCCCTCCGTCGTATTCTAACAGCACTGCTACGGCGTCTGTCATTTTTTGTGTCTAGTCAAATGACCGCGAGAATATATTACAAAAAACACAAAGATACGATCAAAGCAACGACTGCCATCAGATAACACCTAAATTACGCGCCTGAAACGCCCAGAAGATGCCAGTTTCCGGGACAGCGAAGGGACCTTCTGGTACCTTCACAAGCACCTGCATGAACGAGTGGGGATGCGTCGTTCAGTCTTTTTAATGGAGGTCAGTGCGCTAAAAGTGCCTAATAACTTTAGCGTTGCGTGGCGTTGGATGCTGCGCCTATCGTGTTTCAACGAGCGCCACCTGCACGGAACGAGGTGCCTGCGCGTGCTTAGGTTCAGGAGAGCACGAAGGTCACTTCACTCGCTGCCCCGACCGTGTTTACGGGGGGAAGCCGCTGCTCACACACGAAGCACACCCTAAGGAAAAAAAATGAAATCTTCGGGGAGTAGTTGTGCTACACAACAATAATTGTCATGTGCACTTGCTCGCGTTACTTTCATTAAAAACCTGAGCTGGCCACTTTCCTGAGAAGAATGCTATGTTACACTGATAACACACGCGCCATTCGCGAGCGCGAAGTACCGGAATTCTTGTGATAACGCGAGAAAGTACTCGAAGTAGATGAGAATTACTTTGTGTAGCAGAAGCACGGGAGTGTTTGAGCATTTGGGGACAAATCCTCATTTTTTTTTCATAGTAAAGTAAGAATTGTGACAGTTGTTCAGCTTGTCCTGTGTATACTTCGGCGTTCGTTCCGTGTTCCTTTTGCTCTCTTTGAACAGCGTTTTTCTATTGTCGAGCTGTGACAGCTGTTAGGCAGCGCTCGTCTTGTGTATGCTCATTTTGTTCCTGTTTTCTGCTTGAGGTGTGCGCCGCCAGTTTCGAGCTGCTTGCCGTTCTTTACGTGAATTCGCAATGAGTTGCTGTTGATGAAACAACGCACAATAAACGTTCAACTACCGCTGTTAAGACACAATTCACTTTCGTGCTATACCGATTCCGGGGTAATGGGATCAGCCACATTTTCTTATCGTAAATGCTAATAACAAAAAGTGGGGCCCATCTGCATTACCGGCTACTCTTAAGTAATAGTTGTCGACGTAATGTTGTCAATACAAAATTCGAAAAATATATACATAGAGGAACAATCAGACACTCAGTTTCTGTATGCAAATTAAGTTCTCACGAAACAGGTGAGTCAATCGCTCAGTGCGAAATATTCCCTAAGCTAAAATATCTACATGTAAAACACCTAAACATTACCGCACTAAATACAGAACACTTGTAAACTGTCTTTGATTTACCAGAAGTGATACTCGAGGAAACAAATACTATATAAATAAGAATATACAAGAAACATGTCTTCAGCAGTACACTTAATTAATACCAAGGCCCGAAGTAATTTTTTATGAATTATTACGCGGAGTAATCTTTCTAAAACGTTTTCTGTTCACCCTTGATCGAAAAAAGAAAGTATGATGATAGTGAACACCTATACAAATTCGCCCTATTTGCATGAGTTTCCTAAATAGAGCCAAGTGTAGAAGAATGTACACTTGGTTTTCTTCAGCCTCTTCACATCACCATGTCATTTCACATGAACTATAGGTTTATCCGAAACACCGTACGGAATAAAAGGTGCTGCACAGACAAAATCTGAGAATATAAAAAAAAATTACCCGTTTGAAACTCAAAGCTATGATAAAATAAATGCGGATATCTTAGATATGAAAGGTTAAACGTTTCCTTTCATAAACCTACCACCTTTTGTCAGATTTGCAGTATTTCCACGAGTTATTGTTTTCACCAATTAGCAGACATTTCTACTTAGCAAATACTTGTCTTTTGTAAGTCACCTTCGCGCCTTCACGTATTGTAACTTACGTTTCTAATGAATATCGTGCTTATATGTGTATGACTTGAATTGTATTTTTTGTACTAAATAATACTTACTTAATCTTTCCCGCCTATATATAATACAATATATACATATATATATAAGATCTAACAGACAATGATGCCAATGAATCTATAGGGAAAGTTATTATAACCAATGTAATGTAAATAAGAAGAAAGAGAGTGGGGGGAAAATAACTTGCCGTGAGCAGAAAACAAACCCGGTACTACCTTCGAATAACGCGTTCGATGCTCTAACCACTGGACTATCATGGCGGCTATATCCCCAGCCACTTTATTGGTTTTATATGTGAATTTAAACGTTGGAGTGTCAGTCAGCGCCATCTGTAGCCATAGCGGCGAGTGTGGAACATCCTTTTATGAGCCTGTGTGGCGTCACGTAGCACGTGAACTTATTATGAGCGGGCAGCTGACCCACTTACGGCAGTGACCTGCTCATGGCAAGTTATTTTTTCACCCACTTTTCTTTCTTCTTGTTTACATTACATTAGTTTTAATAACTTCCCCTGTACATTTGTTTGCATTATGATCTGTTAGATCTTACTAATATTGTGTCAAAACACGAAAAAAATGAGCCCTTAGGTATACACTTCTTTCCAATATATATATATATATATATATATATATATATATATATATATATATATATAGATATATATATATATATATATATATATATATATATATAGGATATGGCACTACGGGAGCGTTGTCAACAAGGATAAATATATTCATCTCCCAACAGTTTCGGGAGGGGTCCTCTCTCCCCTCCTGAAACTGTTGGGAAATAAATATATTTATTCTTGTTGACAACGCTCCCGTTGTGCCATATCCCATACCTTCACGAAGACTAACTGGCCCATTGAATTATTACTCCCAATATATATATATATATATATATATATATATATATATATATATATATATATATATTTATATATGTATATATATATATATATATATATATATATATTCCATTATTATTACGGTGCTAATGAGAGCTCTGCAAACCATATAAACGAAAGGAGTTTTGTTGAAAAATCAAGCGCATAGATTCATCAATAAACAACCCACATCATTTGCCGCCAGAATTTGTATTAGGAAGTGACTAGTCATTCTATGAATGCGTCGCACGCGCCATTCTGTCAATTCTGTCCTTTCCAACTATTTCACATTGCCTTGGAGTTCACTGTAAAATATGTTGTGAACGTAAACTTTTCGCTGTGGCGTATGTCTTTATGATTCAAATTGTCGTTGCAGGCAAAAGATTTCCACTGTTCTTTCGGATGCTCCAAGAAAACTTGAGGCTCAATCTGATGAGACCACAGTGATAATGAGTGACGAATGGACAATGCATCAGTGAGCAAAAACATTTCATTGCCGCGAAGTCTCTATCTTCGAAAGGTAAATAAAAGGTAAAGTATCCACCTATGTGGGAGAGAAAAAAACGATTTGTATAAGGCCAAGAGGACGAACGCATTGAGAGGAGCTTACCAAAAGCAACGCATATGGGCTCAGTTAGGCGCACACTGACTGGGAAAGGTCCGGGTTACTTCGGCTAACTCCCGGGCCACGATTATATACCGATGCCCCGCCGCGGAGGTCTAGAGGAAGGTACTCGGCTGCGGACCCGCGGGTTGTGGTTTGAACCCCGGCAGCGGCGGCTGCACTTTCTATGAAGGTGAAATCTGTATGCCCGTGTGCTCAGATTCGGATGCACGTCAAAGAACCCCAGGTGGTCGAAACCCCCAGGAGCCCTCCTCTGCGGCGTCTCTCATAATCATACATGGTTTTGAGACGTGAAACACCACATATCAATCATTCATGATTACATTTCAATACCTGATTCAGGGCAATGCTGTCTCGCGCTCGATCTGGAGTTGGCCACACTTTACTCATGTTATGAATAAGATGAATGGCGGACGATCGGAGTGGCACAGCATCGAGTTGAAAACAAAGCTACGAAGAGAATGCCCTGGAGCTTGTAAGAACTGTCTCTAAATCTATATACGCCAGTGTTCTCGCGTTAAGCAGTGTGGTCCTCTCGTAATGCCAACCAACCTTCGACCACGATGGCAATTCGCCCCAGCAACATAGCTCTATAGCCACAGCAGAGTCGATGTTTTGAGAACGAATTCGAGGACAGAAAGCTTCGTTCATCGGTGAAACAAGAGGCAACGTAATAAATAGCATACTTAATACTACCTACCAAAAAGCATTCTAACGTCTTTTTTTCGCTATTTTTATGTGCGTATGCGTGTGCGAGCTTTTTCGCAATCGGTCAAAGCGCGCAGAGTAGCTACCCGTGGGAAAATGATATCATGGTGACTATCCCGTTGTTGCAACAAAATCTCTCGACTTGTGTAAGCGTGGCGAACAGTGCTAGATAAAGGCGACGCCACGCACTACGACTATTTCAAAATACTCTGTGGACGCTTTAGAAATAAAACGTTCATTGAATACAACCACGTCGTGAATCATGCGCAAGCCATTATCACGCGGCGACAATGAGCCTGCAGTTTTTCCTCGTAGCTGCTTTCTGAACACATGGCTTCGTTTTTCAAGAAGCAGAGGGACTTCCCTAACTTACTCTGGTAAAGTTCATTAACATGAAAATCTCGAAACAATACAACGGTGCATTTCCTGCAAAAGCGCACAAGTTTTTTTTTTAACACATGTCTTACCAGTGACCTCTTGAAAGGAAGCTGCACGACATGTGATGTTTACCCCATGGTTTACTGATACGATATAGCCGCATATAACAATTCCGATGCAATGCTATAGGGCTGATGGAGACGCCGTATGCATAGAAGTGCCCCCAAGCCGTCGTGACCAGATGGCGATATGCAGCGGGGCTAAACCCTCTTATCACGCGCTCAACTACAGGAGTGTCACTGTGACGAGTATTGTCACGGGGTCGTGACGTGGCCGAAGACAGGAGACTTCGTGTTGGGATTTAACCGTTTATTTGGACGAACCTGTGCCCAGTAAACGGAAAGTCCAATTACAGCAGCAGTCTCGCACAGATAGCAGTCTCGGACTGATAGCGGCGAACGGAGCGTCAGCCTTTGATCAACAACTGACAAGCGGCGAAGCGCGTCAGCATTTATACTCTTGCCGTCGAATGTTCTAGCGTTATCGCTGGCGGTGGCGTAGGTTCCAGAACAATCTGTACCGTTCGCACAGTGGGCGTGATCTTATCGAAATGATCTACTACAGTCCGGAACCTTCTCGAAAACTGCAGGCGCGGTTTGCGCTGAGAATCGTGTGGTGTTTTGGGACGATAACAAAAACTTGGGAAATAGAACGTGGCAGTATTCACCTTTGTCCTTCCAGATTCATTCACCCCACTCAGATGGGCTGTGTTGATTGATATGTGGGGTTTAACGTCCCAAAACCACTATATGATTATGAGAGACGCCGTAGTGGAGGGCTCCGGAAATTTAGACCACCTGGGGTTCTTTAACGTGCACCCAAATCTGAGCACACGGGCCTACAACATTTCCGCCTCCATCGGAAATGCAGCCGCCGCAGGCGGGATTCGAACCCGCGCCCTGCGGGTCAGCAGCCGAGTACCTTAGCCACTAGACCACCGCGGCGGGGCCAGATGGGCTGTGTTCAAATCACACGCGTAATATATCGCCTGCCCGCATTGACAATGTCGTTACAAATATTACCATTCGCAGATTTGTTGATCGCAAATTTAGCGCTGCACCAACCAATTGAATATTCTGCAGGTCCATAGCCAGGAGAGGGGGGTACCCATGTGGCTCCTCACCACACATATACGAAATTCTGATTGAGAGAGGTGCGTTACAACAAAATATATAGTCAAAAAAAGTTTTTTTCACATAGGTAAGACTTTCAGCGAGTTCCCCCCCTTCCCAATAAAATTCCTGGCTACGGGATAAATCAATCAAAGGAACCTTTTTCGTTATTAAAAAAATTAAAATACAGGGCATAAATGGACTGATAGCCTCAAGTGGCTAGTGGCCGGTCCAATATATTATACACAGACAATGAACAGGTCAGCTTTGAAGGGAGAAACAGAAACGATCTTAAATACGCAATGTACGTACACATTTTCTGTTGCGAACATAAAAACTCATTAGGTTGCAACTAGCTTACTGTTCATGGCACTCATTAGAAAAAAATACCACATTGAAAATAAGATCAAACAGACAAACGCACTGGCTTAGATATCTTGTCTCGATAAAAAAATGACTGCATGTTAGGCCAAAATCACGTGCAGTTTTAATCTCTAGGGGAAAGCGTTCCACATTTTTGTTCCAAAATTTTTTATCACTCTTTCTCGATAAATATCACAGCGTTTGGGCAGGTTTGAAATACCAGTAGAAGCATGTCACGTATAGCATATAGTAACTGAGAAAATATCAGCAGGTAAAGGTGGATTTTCATTGATAATGTTATTTATTGACAAAGGAATTTTGTAGTCGCGCAACATCCCAGCCGAGAGAATTCGTTGTGATTCGAAAAAAATATTGCCAACTGGTTCACCTTGGCTTATGATTTTCAATGTACGCTTTTGACTTCGTTCAAGAATGTTTGGATGACTCTTTTGCGTAAGCCTCCACGATTCCAAGCAGTAACTCGTATAACAGTGACAGAATGAAAAGTAGAAAGTATAAATAAGGCCTGTGGAAAATATTGGTGAGCTTTGAGTAGAGTGTAGCAGCCATAGGTTACCTTTCAGCGCACAGTCTGTACTTGCTCGTTCTAGTGTCAATTTTCATCAAAAAAGACGCCTAAATCTCTTAAAAAGGGACTTCTTGAATAAGCGGCGTTTGTTATGTTAAAAAATAAGTCTCGATGTGTTACTTGTGAGAGTCAAACGCTATGTATTTTGTTTTAGTACAGTTAACAGTGAGCTGATTTTTGGCGATTCATTCCGAAATGTTAGACGAATTGGTTATCACGTCAATTTGTAGGCCTACGAAGGAGTGTCCTGCTAGAACTAAAGCAGTGTCGCCCACGTACATCAATCTGCTTAGCTCTGTAGCGATTCGGGGACATCCTACTGTGCATTTATTATAATTGCAAGATGAATTAATGTTACCAACTACTAGCTTTTGATGCGTGCCAATAAATAACTGGAAAAGAAATTGAGTTACTTGCCATTTCTTAGAAATGTAATTTGTCCAGTAAAATTGAGCAACTAATAGCATCACATTCCTTTCTTATATCTAAAAACCCGGCTAATATTATGTTGTTTTAATGTAGCGTAGAATTAATATATTGCTTAAACATCAATACAGCAGTTGAAGTGCTCCTGTTAGCCACAAAACCGCGTTGCCCGGAACAAAGTATACCCTGATCGCATAGAAAGCGCCTTAATTGCGACGAAATTAACTTTTCGAACGTAGTCTTAGCTCTATACTTAATGAAGACATTGGCGTGCAGCTGTCCGGAAAATTGCGATCACAAGATTTGAGAAGTGGCATTACCTTGGAAGTTTAAAGTATGTTGGGATGAGTTTTAGAAGAACATGCATAAATAAATAAGCAGCACAATGAACCACACAACACATCAATATATTTCTTTAAGATTCTTGACAATATGACGTCGTATCCAGCTACCTTGTTCTCTCATACCTTTTTAATAACTTGTCGAATGTCATTATCCATCATGCCACAATGGTGGAAATTGCTAGAAACCGGTAAACGTGCATTTAGGTTGGATATATGAGCAGGAAGCTTAGTTCCATGATTGAGACCAATATTATTTAAATAATCGCTAAATTTGCCAGCCACTTCGCATGTTGGCTTACCCATTGTAATGCCTACTTTGCTACCCATGCCAGTGACATCTTTAACAATGCGCCAGGTATTTTTTGTGTTACCTTCACTTTTTTTTCACTAGGTTGGTATAGTAAAGTTTCTTCAAATTTTCTTATCATTGCTACTGGCTAATTTCTGTACGACCTAAAACTATAACGGTAGTATCGATTGCTCCTGTCATGTTTTCCTCTTATCGCAATAAGAATATTTCACCTTCGAAACCTCAAGTATATTTCTATTCATCCATACGCATATGGCAAGCTCATAATTTTGGCGCAAACAGCTGCGCTTGGATTGTTCGATGGCGTCCCAAATGCAGTGAACAATGTTATCGCGCTCGAGGTTCACGTATTTATCATAGAGAGCATCGAAATTTGTAGCTTCAAGTAGTGTTTGCACGGAATTGTGGTCTACACGTTTTGTCCGTTTGTGAAAGGAACGTCAAGAACACGAATATGTTTCTAGTGTAAAAACAAAAAAGTAGAATTGTGATCTGCAATAGCAACAGCGTATACAACTGCCGACACATCAAAGTGAATGTTTCGCAAGTGATCAATAATCGATTTCGAACGGTCCTACATAATATTGTTGGGGAAAAGAAATGTCGTTTTCACAACAGTGACTGCGTCGACTTTGAATCAAACTTGCTTTTTCACTATTAGAGTTTGTTCCCTCCACCCATAGACGTGCTTCAATCGCCGTCCCCGTAACGCCCCGTGCTGACGTCACTGGTAATCGCTTCTGAACTGCTTTTCGCCCGAACTTTCGCGATCTATTTGAACAGAAGTCGATGCTTCCACCACCAGCGCTCTGCATAAATCAAGATCTATTATTAGCGGTCTTCCTCGTTGCTGTGACGTCACGGAATTAAAGGGAACGTTGATTCTGCTTTGGTTGCGCCTAGGGTTCCTCGACTCTCGCTCCCCGTGTGCATCGAGGAACCCTATAGTTTCGCCCCCTTAATCCGTTGTCGCGCCTAACGGCCCCGAAGTCACGCGCTGAATCGAACGAGGCGCACGAATACCGGCAGCTGAGAGATGTGGCAACGAAGTGTCGCGGTTTACACCGAGATTTCGTAGACCTTGCGTGCTTTCAGCACCAGCGCTCTGCATAAACCCAGGCAATTAGCTGTCGTTTAGCCTCGTTGCTGCCTAGACTGCTCGTGAATGAATGAGATAAAACGCTGGTTAAGCGATTATGTACGCGAAAAAATTTTGAGCAGTATAACGCGAGTGTCATGTAGGTTGAAGCGATGTGCCTGTAGGAGCATCTTTTATGCCTTCCAAGCCTGTTTTCACCAAAAAATGACGACTGGTGGCGAAATTGACGGCCAAATGTGCAAGTGCACAAAGTATACTTTCCCGCGCGGGGCTGCGATATCGCCATCAGTAGGATACATGCCCTGTCATCCTTTTATTGGCTACAAGAACCACTGTGTCTAGATTAAGACGTTTCGTTTGCTAAGCGCTGGCTAGTTGTCTTTTACATTACGGAGGTCCATGCCTCCTCTATTAAGAAAAAGCAGTATATGAATAAAAGACTTTTAGAATCAAGTTTGTGATAAAGCTTCAAAAATAAAAACCATACTTAATCAGTGCATATATGTTGGTGTATAGCTGTTTTGCGATGGCGCCTCACGGATAAGAAAGGCAGGGCCCATGCCCTGCCTTTTTTTGAGGATACAGCTGCCGATCTCTCTGCTGTCATTAATTTAAATTGGAATTTGACAGTGGGCCCAGATGCCACAGATGCGTTCTGCATGTCAATGTGCGCATCCACTCATCATCACTAGCCAACTTCGAGCCACTGATTTGCCTCGAAGTTGACGCACGGTTTACGCTCACGCCAGCTTAAAAAAAATGAAAGGTTGCGAAGGTACCACCTGTGTAGTGACGGTACTGCACTAGTTTTAATTATTAACATCATAACAATCACACGATTGCCGTATGAACCTGCTAAACACAACCGAAAAACGCTAGTGGAAAAAAATTGATTACTTGCGCCATCTACTTTACTGCACTTGTGGCACCAACTGGCATTACGGCAGCAAGTTTTCGCGCCCACTGGCAATTAGCTGCCCCGGGAACAATTCTGAAAGCTCACTAATGCATACGTACCGTCGACTAGATTTCCTGAGCAGCCGTGGAACTGAGGATCAGAAGCAGTGCAGAAACAAGCTGGACAGCCATCGCTACGAACTTGGAAACAGTGACAGACATGCCATGGAGTGGGGGCGATGCTTATATACACCCGTGTCAGGCTACCATATGAAAAAATCAAAGCTGAACATGAACCCTACGAAAAAGGTCAACGGTTTTCCAACACGAAAACAACAAACGCTGCTTGTTTTGAGCCAGCGGGTTTTTTTTTCTCGATCGCTTGAGTTGAGCGAAATGAGATCTGTCACATGTCATGCAGCCACGCTACCTTGGCAGGCTTCTTAAGTTAGCGCACATGTCTGTAATTTGTAGCCCATAGCTGGCAAAATACGAACGATCGTATTGATGTCATCATCATCATCATCATCATCAGCCTGACTACGTCCACTGCAGGACAAAGGCCTCTCCCATGTTCCGCCAGTTAACCCGGTCCTGTGCTTGGTGCTGCCACTTATGCCTGCAAACTTCCTAATCTCATCTGCCCACCTAACTTGCTGTTTCCCCTTCACCCGCTTGCCTTCTCTTGGAATCCAGTTAGTTACCCTTAACGACCAGCGGTTATCCTGTCTACGCGCTACATGCCCGGCCCATGTCCATTTCTTCTTCTTGATTTCAGCTATGATATCCTTAAACCCCGTTTGTTCCCTAATCAACTCTGCTCTCTTCTTGTCTCTTAAGGTTACACCTACCGCTTTTCTTTCCATTGTTTGCTGCGTCGTCCTCAATTTAAGCTGAACCCTCTTTGTAAGTCTCCAGGTTTCTGCTCCATAGCTAAGTACCGGCAAGATACAGCTGTTATATACCTTCGTCTTGAGGGATAGTGGCAATCTACCTGTCATAATTTGAGAGTTCTTGCCAAATGTGCTCCACCCCATTCTTATTCTTCTAGTTACTTCAATCTCGTGGTTCGGCTCCGCGGTTATTACCTGCTTTAAGTAGACATGGTCTTTTAAAACTTGATGTGCACTATTACCTATCTCGAAGCGCTGCTCTTTTCCGAGGTTGTTGTACATTACTTTCGTTTTCTGCAGATTCATTTTAAGACCCACCTTTCTGCTCTCCTTGTCTAACTCCGTAATCTTGAGTTGCGATTCGTGCCCTGAGTTACTCAGCAATGCAATGTCATCGGCGAAGCGCAGGTTACTAAGGTACTCTCCATAACTCTTATCCCTAATTGTTCCCATTCTAGGCTTCTGAAAACCTCCTGTAAGCACGCGGTAAATAGCATTGGGGGAGATTGTGTCCTTCTGCCTTACACCCTTCTTGATTGGTATTCTGTTGCTTTCTTTATGAAGCACTATGGTAGCAGTTGATCCCCTGTAGATTTCTTCCAGGATGTTTTCATATACTTCATCGACGCCCTGATTCCACAGTGTCTGCATGACGGCTGATATTTCTACTGAATCAAACGCCTTCTCGTAATCTATGAAGGCTATGTATAGTGGTTGGTTATATTCTGAGCATTTCTCTATTACCTGATTGATAGTATGAATGTGGTCGATTGTTGAGTAGCCTGTTCGAAATTCTGCTTGTTCCTTTGGTTGATTGAATTCTAACGTTTTCTTTACTCTGTTAGCAATTACCTTTGTAAATAGCCTGTATACTACAGAGAGCAAGCTAATCGGCCTGTAATTCTTCAAGTTCTTGTCATCTCCTTTCTTATGTATTAAGATGATGTTAGCGTTCTTCCAAGACTCTGGTACCCTTCCCGTCAGGAGACACCTGGTAAACAGGGTGGCTAGTTTATCTAACACAATCTGTCCTCCATCTTTCAGCAGATCTGATGTTCCCTGATCCTCACCAGCAGCTTTGCCTCTTTGCATGCTCTCTAAAGCTTTTCTGACTTCTTCTATTATTACTGGTGGGTTGTCATCTGGGTTACTGCTAGTTCTTATAGTAATAAAGTCGTGGTTGTCCCGGCTACTGTGCAGATCTCCGTAAAACTCCTCCGCTATTTTAACTATCCTATCCATATTGGTAGTTATTTTGCCTTCTTTGTCCCTTAGTGCATACATCCGATAGTTTCCTCTTCACTGCTTTGATGCTTCCTCCGTTTTTCAGAGCGTGTTCAATTCTCTCCATGTTATACCTTCTTACATCGGATACCTTACACCTGTTAATCAGCTTCGAAAGCTCTGCGAGTTCTATTTTGTCTGTTGTACTTGAGAATTTGTGATTTGACGCTTCTCAATGAGATTCTTCGTTTCCTGGGAAAGCTTGCCAATGTCCTGTCTAACTACCCTGCCTCCAACTTTCACTGCAAACTCCGTAATTATACTCGTCAGATTATCATTCATTGTATCTACGCTAAGGTTGGTTTCCTCACTAAGAGCCGAGTACCTGTTCTGAAGCGAGACTCTGAATTCCTGTACTTTCCCTCTCAGTGCTAGCTCATTGATTGGCTCGTTGCGTATCAGTTTCTGTCGTTCCTTCCTCAAATCTAGGCGAATTCGAGACCATACCATTCTATGGTCACTGCATCGTACCTTGCCAACCACTTCCACGTCCTGCACGATGCCTGGGTGTGCACTCATTATAAAGTCTATTTCGTTCCTATTTTCGCCATTAGGGCTCCTCCATGTCCACTTGCGGTTTCCTCGTTTTCGGTAGTAGGTATTCAAAATCCGTAAATTATTGCGTTCTGCGAATTCTACTAGTAGCTCTCTTCTGGCGTTTCTAGTACCGATGCCTTAATCTCCCACTGCCTGGTCTCCCGCCTGCTTCTTCCCTACCTTTGCATTAAAATCTCCGATCAGTATTGCCCACTGTGTTTTTACCTTACTCATTGCTGATTCCACGTCTTCATAGAAGCTTTCAACTGAAGCGTCATCATGGCTGGATGTAGGCGCGTAAGCCTGTACTACCTTCATCTTGTATCTCTTAATCGGTTTAATTACGATACCTACCGCCTTTTTATTAATGCTATAGTATTCCTCTATGTTGCCAGCTATGTTTCTGTGAATTAGGAACCCCACTCCCAGTTATCTTCTGTCAGCCAAGCCCCGATAGCAAAGGACATGCCCATTCTGTAGCACTGTATAGGCCTCATCGGTCCTCCTAACCTCACTGAGCCCTATTATATCCCATTTAACACCCTCCAGCTCCTCGATCAGTACAGTTAGATTTCCCTCACTAGATAAGGTTCTAGCATTAAACGTAGCCAAGTTCAGGTTCCAATGGTGGCCTGTCCGGATCCAGAGAATCTTAGCACCCTCTCCTGCGTTGCTGATCTGACCACCGCCGTGGTCAATTGCTTCGCAGCTGCTGGGGACTGAGGGCCGTTAGTTATTTGACGTATGCAGGTGGGAGGTAGTGGCCAGATACTGCACCAGGGGGGCCAATTTTTCTCTGGTGAGGGAGTGCGTTCTCAGTCGTGGTTACCGGTGAAGCCGCACCCCAGGCCTCGTAATGCAGTACCATCACCACGCGGATCTTTTTTATTATTATCCGGTTGGGAACTGCGCGGCACCGGCATTTGAACCGTATTGATGTACGGGACTCTAAAAAGTGGATGAATGCGCTGACGTATACTATTGCCACGTCAACTATGCCACCGTATCATCGCAAACTGTCGGGGCCTCATATCTTTAGACGTGCGCACACGCACAGTCGAAATGCGCAGGGCGAGCAACGAACCTATCTTTAACAACAGAACGCGCAATTCCTAATTAGCGATAACAGGAAGCTATTGTGTCACAGCTGCCTCGCTAGCGCACGCTCTATTCGACATGGAACTTCTGGCATGTCCCTATAGTGCACTCCCCTGACACATGCATGGCGTAACAAGATCTTGCGAGTGTAGTACATTTGTACGCACCCTACAAGTATTCTTACTGAAGTAAAACAACTTCGAGGATGCTTGAGCTTCGCTGCCGTTTGTAGAGAACGCCACAAAACAAGTAGGGCGCTGTTCGCAGCGCCTTGTGAATTGCAAGCATGTCTTCACTTCTTGGTGGACGCCTCAATGAAGCCACAAGGAAATGAACGCCTGTATTCGGTAACATTGGCCGTTTGAAGCTATCTTGCAATACCTGCTGCCAGTGCAGTAGCGAAGGGACCACTATGCCATGAATATTCCTTTTGCGAATTGATCAAATACCCACTAGGCGCCCATGTAAGGCTACACGCGTGCCTATACGCCGCTGCACACATCTGATTGATCGAGTGACATGTGGGGTTTACCGTCCCAAAACCACCATTTGACTAAGAGAGACGCCGTGATGAATGGCTTCGGAAAGTTTGACTACCTGGGGTTCTTTAACGTGCGCCCAAATCTGAGCACACGGGCCTACAACATTTCCGCCTCCATCGGAAATGCAGCCGCCGCAGCCGGGATTCGATCCCGCGACCTGCGAGGCTGCACACGTTTGTTCACGCTGTTAACGAGGATTATTTATACCGAAGAAATTCGTAACAAGTGGTTATTTAAACCACTCATTTGTTGCTCGGATTGCATGTTACGACGAATCTGCGATAACCTATTACATGCTTCAAGAAGACTCCCAGCGCTACATGATATTTCTGTAAGTCCCCAGATGACATCGATGTGGTCGTTGTTATTTTTTTCCTCGTGTTTTTAACACCGTAAAACACTGTCGTGACTGTGCTAGAACAACTTCTAGCCACGCGGGAGGCTTGGGTTAGTTTCCTACTAAGCCAAAAACTTTGATTATTATTTATTTATTGAGGTGCGGTAATGTCAAATTTTCTATCACAGACAACACCGATTTTTCGCCTACCACCAAAGAAGCCTACGCAGGAATTTCCGCCAAACGAGACTTTTCAAACTATGGCGTTTAAAAAGAAAGAAACAACAAGGAGTCCTTCTCCGATTGGGGAGAGGGGGGGCAGCGCAACTTGGCGCGTACGTGCATTGCGTACTAGGTTTTTATTTTTCTCTTTCTTTCCATCGAATTAACCCATTCTCCCGTGTGAATTTTTTCTTCATTAATGCCAGGACTTGAGCCCTCATTCAAGTGCTTAGCAGAGAAAGCCTCCAGTTGCAGAAAACAATGACGCTCATTCTTGTTTCATTTCAAGGCAACAATAAAATTTGGCGACGTGAAATGACAAGCGACTTCCA
This sequence comes from Rhipicephalus annulatus, assembly GCA_013436015.1. NCBI lineage: Eukaryota > Metazoa > Arthropoda > Arachnida > Ixodida > Ixodidae > Rhipicephalus > Rhipicephalus annulatus. Next base: position 598,440 of record WOVY01009710.1, read on the forward strand.
CAAAAATACCAGGATGCCATATCCGAGACAACAGATCATCGACAAACAGACGATTGAACCAGCATGAATTATTGAACAAACGGTGCGTACAATTACACATGGCACTTGTGCTCCTTCCAGGGTCGAATTTTGTTACGCTCGTCAATGCCGGGTGTTTCCCGTACTGTCTCATTGCTGATTCTCTGAGTCGTAACAAGGCTCTCTTGAAAATGTGTGCACGGTACTCGCATTCTGTTAAGACCAGTGTTGTATCCGTCACCGAAAAAAAGTAACGGACGTTACCCCTACTGAATAACGTTTAATTAATGTACTTGTTGCAGAAACTTATCACAGAAACTCAATACAGGAACTCATTACAGGAACAATAAGAGCTTTTAAATCTCAAAAAAATTCCATAAACCTTCTAACCAAAAAAAAGGATCAGATTCAATATGCTCATTCACAGAGTATTATTTGTGCAAATGTAACGGACCTTACAAATGTTATAGTGGCTTCAAGCTGCTTGGTATATGTGATGCAGTCTTGTCATCTGTGGCACATGGTCAAGTAATTTTTCTCAATACGACTTTATGTACAATACAATATTCAATTATCTATGCTACACTCTGAAAAAATATCGAGTAAAAAGGGTGTCTTTTTGTCCCACAACAATAATCGTCATCAGGCTTGCGTGCACTTCCTTTCTTGAAAACTCGGCGCTGGCCACTTTTCTATCGAGAATGCAATGTACCACTGATAATGGGCATGTTGATCGAGACCAGAAAGTACCGGGCGCGGGGCAATAGCGCAAGAATGGAACGCAACATAGATGACGATTATTGTTGTGGGACAAAAGCACACCCTTTTTACTCGCTCTCTTTTTAGAGTGTAATCACAATGAAAGCATTACTTAACTCAAGAAGTTTGTAGTATAATCGGCTTTTGCTGCGTCCAAAGAGCCCCTCTAGTGAAGATCGCCGAAATCGAAACTGGCGGCTCTTTGCCTCCTCTTAAATTGTCCGCCGCGTGCCAGTATAGGCAATCGCGGAAGTCTGGATTGGCGCATTTTTCCCCTTTTTTGTGGGGGGGGGGGGGCGGGAGAGCAAAATTTTTACGTTTGTCACAAGAGATATTTCTTGGTCCACTTCTGTCACCTGGTTTGGGCCACAAATACTTGTAGGACGTGCCTCATCGACACCGGCACGCATGTGTGGACAACCTACACAGAATAGGACTATGCCGACGCGCTGAAGAAAGGCTTTATGGGTTAGTCACAGAAAATATATTCGTGCATAAACATTTATCATTCACCTCAGTTTGTATAATTAGCACAAACATTTGCAAGCGTTTATGTGAGCGTGTCAAGAACAGCCTCGTTGGCTAAGGAGTTCAATAGCCAAAAACGTAGCTGCCATTGCGGAGAGAAAGAAAAACTTGTTTTTAATAAAACAATGTATACAAGTCTTATTTAGCTCTTACTAAATATTATTAATAAATCCGGTATGTATGATACACCCGACTCTTGGCCGGTCCCCCTGAGTGGGTAGGTGCCAATGTTCTAAGGAGCATCACCAGCATATTATCAACTTGATAACAAGTATTTTGCAGCAATTATATAACATGTAAAATATTTACACATATTTCAAAATTATATTTATTCGCTCTACAAGTCTCAAACAATGTTCCTTGACTCTCCGTTGCGCATATACTTCATACGTAAGATATCTTCTTTATAACAATCATATTTGTGCGGGACATCATTATGGACCTCCGAAAATGACTGGTGGTGAAATGAAGTCCATCTGTGTTCATTATGTTTATTACTTTTTTCTCGTAATTGATGCTGTTAAAAGAAACTGAGTTTATTTTCGGGTTAGTGGATGCTACGTGCATGAAATGTTAAATACTCAATCAAATCTGAAATATCATTTTTCGGATCTGCGTCGATCACTGGTGGAGTTACCCGTTTGCGACAGTGGCGTATCCAGAGGGTGGCACATCAGGGTCCATGCCCCCACCCTTCTGAATTTTTTCGCCATTGGATACAGGTGTGCCCCGCCCCCACTTCAGCTCAATGTGATGCCCTCCCGTCCCCGAAAAAAAGAAAAACTCCTGCCTAAGCCCCTGATTTGCGATAACCGCGGTTAGAAAACAAACAGTGGTTATGTTTGCCGTGTACCGTGTAGGTGCCTCTAACTGTTATTAGCAGTAGTGTTCGTGTGACAGCGGCATTATTAGGCTTTAGTTGAAACAGAGCACCGCGAGAAACCGACCCAACCATGAAAGCGAGAAGAAAACTCGGGCACGGCGGCAACTTAACGATGCGGTCGGCTAATCCTCTTCTGTACTTCATGCAGATGTTCGTTGCTTTCCTGCTACCTCTAGGACATGACACACCAATATGCGCGGGACATGGCATTTCTATGCCGCTTTCAAGCGCGATCAATCAGCACACGTCACCGACGATTCCGAACTTTTACCAGTTGGCCTTCATCTGGGAGCAGCCAGTATCGGGGACAACCACGCATGTGCATGACACCGGACAGTTTTTCCAGGAGGCGAAATGCACCGGTTCGCTCATAAATGCTGGCGTCAATCTATTCTGAGCTGAAGGGCACGGCGGCAACTCAACGATGCGGTCGGCTAATCCTCTTCTGTACTTCATGCAGGTGAGCAGGCGCTATAGAAAACGCTTTCGTTTTAACGACCCATTTTTGATCATGCTGCCGTGCCCGCGGCTCGTTTGCTTGTTTGTAATTAATCTTCTAGACTGTGCTGAAAACTTATTGCTATTGCCAGGAGACGTAGAAACGAACCCCGGCCCTGATGTTACCCAGTTCGCGAAGCAGCTACAAAGCATTGCTGATGATTTAAAAGAGATAAAAGAGGAGCGCCTGACTGCTATTGAGTCGAAGCTGGCTAATATTAGTGCCCTGGTAATATTATATCTGAATCAGATTATGCCAGCCCTGTTTGGTTACCGTATAACCACCAACAGATTGATAAAATAGAAGCGGTTCAAAGAAAAGCAATAAAGTTTATTTTTTGCAAGTATAGACTGACGGACTCAACGACGCAACCACTCAATAACGCTGGCATTTTAACACTACAAAACTGAACAAAACTAACCAGACTAAAGCTAATGTTTCAGTTACTCCGCAACATAATAAAAATAGATACCTCAAGGTATCGATATTTTTTTCACGGCAGACCAACCCGTCATAATCATTCCCATACTCTTGTAGAATATTCTTTTAACACTAATTGCTTTAAATACTCATTTTTTCTTCAAACTATTAAAGATTAGAACTCGCTGAAAGCCACTTTAAGCACTGAATCATCTATAAACTTGTTTACAGCTGCGATTGAAAGCGATTTGCTTGCCTCGCAAATCCCACTAACATCGCATCATCAATAAACAAAATAACCGAGTCAGTGTCTTAATGCTAATACAAATAAATTGTTTTTATAATTGTTATTTTCATGTGACATGTTTTTCAAATAAATTAGTGTTCATAAAATTATTTGAATAAGTTGTTCAATAAAAATGCCTACTTGTTTTCCCTACCCCATATTACAAATGCATGCATTATCTTTTCGCGGTCGTTTTAACGATAACCTAGTTCATGATTTTTTTTGCTATTACTAAAATTGTTTGATTGTCTGTTCTTTAACGTTAATGTATAACCTATGATTTGCATGTCATTTTGTAATACCGGTTTTTTGTATTTTCTATCAATATGAATCTGTGTAAACAAATATTTGTTTTCATATGCCTTTCCTGCTATAATCCCTGATGAGATTGGCAGTATTGTGACATAAAATAAATAAATAAAAACTAAAAGGCTTTTTTTTGTCTTCAAAAGAAACGTTCGACGTTTAGCGCATTCCTCGAATACTTTTTAAAGGTTTTCTTCTAGCCATGGCGTCACGCCTATTGTTTATGACGTGCGAAATTCCGTTTAGGTAGGCTCCCCATCGCTAGCACACCTGTAGACTGGTTAAGTTACAGCTGAAGCCTGCATGGGTCAAAAGTACACAAAATGCCGCTATAAGTATATGGCTCTAAGTCGGCCATGCCGAACTTTTCTGGTTTGATGCGGGGGTCATTCTCCGTGCTGTGCTCAGCGAGTACACTCCTTTGTCACTCTTTGCACGCGTTGGTTTTATGTTGCCACACGCTCTCCATAAATTGTTTGCTTTCCCCAAGTACGAAGCATCGCAGCATGGAGCACGCCTACCCATGCGCTTTCCTTTGGCGCAGCCTGTCTTTGGGCACGGAAAGGTGCAGAGGCCAGCAATTCATCTGCTGCAATCTAATTTCATGAAAAGCATGTTCCTGCAGTTTGTCATGGCGGATTCCGTAGCTTTCTTCAAGCGTTTGATGGCGATGGCCCAAAACTTCTCCCATTGAGTCTGGCCGATTTGGAAATTAGTAGGGGCAATTTTTGCAAAAAAAAAACAATTACACCATCATCTGCTTTGTCAAAGCCAGCAGGCGGACAGCTGTGCGACGCTTCGACGAATGAAATGGTCGGGGTCAGCTCTAAGAAAATGGCACCTTCAAGATGAGAAAGTATCAAAGAGCGCGACAGCACAGGTTACCGAAAAAAATGTAACGTTAATCATTAAACGTTACAGTTGGAAAACTGTGACGAGTACGTTACTAAATTATCGAAAAAAGTAACGCGTTACCTCTAACGGCGTTACTTGTTACATGTTACTGCCAACGAACTACTATAGACATTACAACGGTTTGTGTAATCAGTGACATCATGCATGTTAGTCGTTGGGTTAAAGATGTGCCACCAAGCGGCAACGTGGGCGTGTAGACGTTACATGGTTGGACATTGTGAAGCTTTTTCGTATCGATGTACAGTAAATGTTGAACTATTTCTGTAAGGGCATGCAAGTTTCACGTTTGTGTTACAGCAATTTCTGTGACCGAGGGTCAGCCATGTTTATTTTTTTAACTCCACTCTTATTGAAATACGGCCGCAGTGGCCAATAATCAACTCCACGAAAGCTTTATCAGTAGCGTGTCACTGTAGTGTTTGAGACAACGCGGCGGTTCATGTTTCAAAGTCGTAACAGCATTGTCCTTTCCAAGTCTGTTTAATTAACGACTGGCCGATAAATGAGTGGAGATGCTAAAAATTGCCTGAACTAACGGCAGAAGAGACGTGTGGCAACGTGCGACCGCATCATCAGGAGTTATAACGCTACTGATAAGGAGGTAGATACCGGTGAGCACAGAATGACGCATAGCGTACACTACAGTTACAGCGAGTGAAAGAAGTCAATAATTGGAGCGACGCCAGTTAATTATTAGTTCCACTCTTCACTATTATGGGGCACAAACAAATAAGATAACTGAGGTACTGAACGAAACAAGGCGAGTGGATCGAGGGCCGCGCTACTGTGTTAGACACAATGCTGCCGAGGGTGATGAAGCCAGCAAAAGAATACGCGACATTAACAGTGATTACAACGCGACATTACATCTAGAGTGATTGCGATTGAAGAGAAATAATTAACCACAAGGAATAAAATAACTCAACGCCAGTGGGGAACCAACTTACAACCAATAAGAGCAATAAACAAATTAGGCTGTACAATTACTCAGTTGAGATTAATAATTACAGAGATAACATAACAGGACAAATAACCTAAATTAGTTTTTATTGAGACGACCGCGTCCCCGCAGCGCATGCCTGTTTTAGGTCCAGTCATTGGGCCCCTTACTTAGGGACCTTGAAAGCGGCACCTGCAAAGAGAGAGAAACAACATTTGTTTACGCATCCGGCATGCGGGAAGTCACTGGCCACCAGTCTTGAGCAGTAACTAGTTACTAGTAACGCGTTACCGGTAACTAGTTACTTTTTTCAGCAACTTGTAACTGTAACTAGTTGCTTTTGTTTTAAAGTAACTTGTAACTGTAACACTGTTATTTTTTCACTGAGTAACTGTAATGAAAAATACAGTTACAGTTACTTTTGTTTTTGTAAAAAATTATCCAACAGCCACACTCGTTAGAGGCCGACGTTGAACGCTTTTCATTTTTTCGAACTTCTTTTTTACAATATCCTCTCCACCTTTTGACTTTCCACGGCTCCCATCGCAGTTTAAGGGAACGGATCGCTAAAAGAAATATCCTCCCTGCACAAGACCGAGTTCGGACTTTACTTGTATACTACATGCCTAAAGGGAAACATAGTTGACAAATACCCGTCTGGCTGGTTTGAAGCGCAGTGTGTCTGGAGGGTATATTTATTCGTAAAACTACATGTCGTTAATCAGACATGTTGCCACTGCATACCTTGCCAAGTTCATGAGCCCCCCTCCCCTGTTTTTTTTTTGGGGGGGGGGGTTGAGGGGGGAAAGAAGATCCACAGCGCTTGTGTGCCAGAGGCTCTCAGGTCATCACACCTACGACGTAATCACGACAGCGCTCAACGCAGTATTTGTGGAGTACAAGATTCTGCACAAGATATGCGTCGTCATCACGGACAATGGTTCGAACTTTGTGAAAGCCCTCAGGTAGGTTAAAAGGCTGCTTTTGTTTTAATCTCATTGTGTACACCGAGGTTGTCTATTTTTATCATCTTATCCTTCCCAAAGAGAAACAAAACTAAGCTGCAATTTGACTTCAGCTGCGTTCTTTTTTTATGATCGCAATAAATTCATCAGCCTGGCACGCTGCAATCGCTGATTTCACCGACTATCGAGAGTTGCGCGCATGCCCTCAGCTGTTGCATACTAAGGCACATTTTGCAACCCTAGAATTTACGACAAACTTCTGCATATCCCTCACAAATCTAAATAGTCATGTGGTGATATTGTAGAGTCAGGAATTAAAGTACAAATACGTTCTACAGAAATATAGTACAAAGACAAGAGGCAAATGCAATGCACCCACAACAGAAACTTTAAGCTTTGTGCATTTCCTCGTATTTTTAAAAGACCTGACTTTCTGTTTAAATAAGATATTGGCAACTTTCTAAAGCCCATTATTGTGCTGTAATACATATTAAGGCTACTGATCATCGGTGTCAGGCAATATATATATATATATTTCTGTTAGAAGCCTACTACAGATGTAAACCGCCCCAAAAACGTGCGGAGTACGAAACTTACGAGAAAGCTATATTCCGGATTTGTGTGAGAACATGACCTCCAAATAGATGTTCCGGCCTGTAGTATAGTCCTTGCGAGCTACACAGCTACTAGCTATTTAGGAAGCGGCACATTCTAACAGAGCCGAAATTCGCATTTGCTGTAGAGCCTACGCTCTGCAAACTTTTGGGTGCATTTATACGTCTGCTTGGGCATAGTCGTCGTGTTTATCTTTATTTGTTAATGGATATTAACCTTCACTCCTTTCTTGCTTTTTCTAATAGTTTTATTGTTAAGGGAGTGCTCTGTCCTGTGCCGTATCTTTTCGTCCAGCTGTTGGCACTTTTATTTCATGCTGCTTAACAAACTAGTCAATGAAATATACGGATGCTGTATAAAAATGTTGAGCCTCCACCAGCCGCGCTAACTTGTTGGAAATTTTCATTTTTCGGGACACAGGTTCTTTGAAATAGCTGAACGGGACCAAGATTTTGTGGCAAATAACATCACGGAGGTACTAGACAGTGGCTCGAACAATTATTCCTCTCAAGATATGTACTTGCCACGGCACAGAAGGTGTGCCGCGCACACCCTAAACCTCGTCGCTTTGGTGGATGCCGAAAATGCCGGCAATAACGGGACCTACCGCGAAATGGCGAGGACCATTTTCTCAAAACTGAAGACTCTTTGGAGGAAACAAATCCAGTCTGTGTAGGCAGCTGAAGCAATAGAGGCTGCCTTGGGAAGGCATCTCCCTGTGCCGAATGCAACGCGATGAAACTCGTTGTTCAATGCCATGAAGTACGTAAACGAAGTACCGAAAGGGAGAATTGACGCAACGTTCGGCGCACTCTCTTTGCCACGATTGCAGCATAAAGAATCTATGTTCATTGACTATATCTTTTAATTTTCCAGGCGATTCACGCTGTGGCAAAGGCGCCTGATATACCACAAGGGGAACAATATATGTACGTGGGTCTTGCATTCAACACTTCAATCTCTACTGCGGTATCAAGGATCCCTCCCGCCGCTTAAGTACTACACACCCCTTGCTAGCAGTCTTCAGGACGCTGTCAAGAAAAGGTGAGAGAAACTTCCTGTAACTATCTCTTTGCGGTCCTATCTCATCGCGTGCTCTCGCAGGAGTGCATATGCATTCGTACCACGGATTGTCCGTGGTATGAATATAGTGAAATGCTTTCAACAGGGCCATACATTGTTTCTGTAACCTTTTTGAATACAGGTTTTCTGGAGTTTTGGAGGATGCCGATCTGGCCCTAGCAGCAGCGGTGTATTTAAAGTTCAAGCTTTCCTGGATGACTGGAAGCGCGGAAAGCAGCGACGTTACGACTTTATGAGGAAGAGTGTCATGCTCTAGAAGCAATTTTCAATTAAAATGCAGCCGCCAGCGAAGAAACCGACGAAGCTGACGTGTTTTTTCAGTTGCCTAAATCATCCCTTTCATGCTCCAAATGGCAACAATGCCTCAGCGATCCCGGAACTGACATCAGCGAGCTGGCGAAGTACCCTAAGATTAAGAAGATTATCATTCACCGAAATACGGGGATTCCATCCAGTGCGCCGGCTGAACAGCTATTCAGCAAAGGACGCAACATTTTGTCCATCTAGAGGAGAAAGCTCTCTGATGAAAACTTTGAAAAGCAACTCACTCTAAAGTGTAACGGATTTTGCAAGTAAACCTCCTTGTCACCAAGTGTGCATAAACAACAACAACAACAACAACAAAACTGATATGACAAAGTGAGCCTTACAGAACGAGTGATTATATTGGCCGACTTATAGGTTGTTTTTTTTTTTCATCTAGGGTTTCACAACATACAACTTTCGTTACCTGCATGCCTTCCTACGCCATTATTCATTCAAATCTATCATTTGTTTTGTAATCATTTACTTATTTTACACAGTAACAGAAAAATAACGACGTTAACTTTTCACTGTAACTGTAACAAGCTACTTTTACAAAATCGGTAACTGCAACAGTTACTTTTTTGCCTTCAATAACTGTAACACTGTTACTTTTTACTGGTAACTTGCCCATGACTGCTGGCCACGCAGGGCGCGTGTATTCCCTATCTGAAGACTATGGCTAATAGAGTCCTATAGTCCCAGGGCATAGATCTTGAGGACGTTGTGCTCCGGCTAGGCGTTGGATACTCGGGCTCCTCCACTCCCATTGTCCAGGGCGTCGGCTCCCTTTTTTCTCTGCCTTTCCAGGGCCTCTTCAAGCTGCTGGATGGCCCTTCGTTGTGTCGTTGAGTCTTCGGAGCGTATCTATGCTCGCACCTCTTTGGGATACGTGGCGTCCTGAATACGCGGCCCCGACATGTTTGTGGACGCAAAGTGTAGTGTGTGCGAGCGTGAACTAGCCACCCTCCGCCACATCAAGCGGGGCGGGTGTAACAGTGCTGTGAACAATGGGAACGGGCTGTGCCAGGATGCCACGTATCCCGAAGAGGTGGCACCTGCAAAGGATGCCGCCCGTTGATGTCCTTGGCAATCACTATTTCCCCAGTCTTGCTCACTGGCGGCCTCCTTGTGCCCGGCCCCCAATGCTGAGCTCTTTTTGTCTTCCTTGTGCGCCCTGTGTGCCTTCATCGCGCTTTGAAGTTCAAACTTTTGGGGCGAAGTACACTTTTTTTTAGCTGTGTTGATAATTCAGCAAATAGAAGAAATAAGTTATTTTGTGATATTGAGAGCTAAAGCGGGAAAAAACAAGTTTATTTCGTGATTTCTCCAAAGGGAAGATGTACTCAGCAAAAGTAATTCTTAGATCCGTTCCATATTCTCGTCACAGGAATCAACTATGCGCTTTTTTATACTCTGGCTAGTTATGTCACATATCCTGTCTCTCTTATGATTAAGCACTATTGACGGCAGTTCGTCTCATCCATACATACATAAGACAATGTTGCACCTCGGTGGTAAGTGAAACAGCCTTGAAAACATTTGTTCAGGCCATGCAGGCCTTTTTGAAAGTTTAACGACTTCTGAAGTGGCAGTTGTGAGGGTTTGCACTCACTTCTCTATAAGTGCCACGGTTGTTCTGTCCTCTGTACAGGCACAATTACTCATAAGCATGGTTTGTAAGGGCTCCACTTCAATGAAAGCGTACTCATTGTTTTTACAGCTAAGACGTTCCTGTCGAAACGCCCATTGAGGACATAGCTTACTTGTTGAATTCCTCATGCGAGTGCTTTATCAGCCGAAGAGTGTGAACTTTCAATTATGCTGCGCTTTCTAAACAGTTTATTTCATTCGTTCACAGGAGAATATTTATTTTTGTCACCATAAAGTGAGCGAAGGTGCAACTAAACTCAAAATAAATCCGCAGCACCACGTCTCAATGTGCGTCTGACACAGACAAGGCAAGTGCACTCGGTAAATGCTGCGTCTGTTAAAAAAACTGCTTTTAGTGGCCAGAATATTTTTTAAAACCTTCTAAGCTCCAAGAAAGAACCGGTGTTGACATTAAAAAATCAGTTTATGCAGAAAGCTCAGGTTGTACCCCATCTAAAAGAAAGGTTTGACTGATATGTAGGATTTAACAGCCCAAAACCAGCATATGACTAAAAGAGACGCCAAAGTGGAGGGCTTCAAGAATTTCGACCACCTGGGGTTCCCTAATTTGCATCCAAATCTGAGCACACGAGCCTACAGCATTTTCACCTTCATCTAAAATACAGCCGCCACAGCCAGGATTCGAACCTGCGACCTGCGGGTAAGCAGCTGAATACCTTGGCCATTAGACCACCACAGCGGAGCCCTGAAAAAAGGTAGCTTGGTGGTTCGTCAGCTGATCTTGAAAACGTGGTCCGGCCACGCTTTCGAGATCAACTTTCGAGCTACTGCATGCTTACACCGGCGTAAGCACGGACTAGCTGCATTCTTACGCATGCATCATCAGACCATGTAATCACCTTTACCTTGATTTCCTTCACCCTTTTATCCAGTCTACGTGCAAAGCCCACTGCCTCTTCAAAGACAGGCGTACACTTGCAACCTCGCACATGGATGCTAAAGTGCCCAGATGCCATCGCTTGGACGTTTTAACGGTGCTCGCAGAGCCTGTCATTCAGACAGTGTTCTGTCTGGTGCACGTACCTCCAGCCGCAAATCAGAGGGTCAGAGGGATAGCGTGTGCAATAGAAGTCAGAGATACAGTCACTAGACAGGACGCTGGCACACTATCTCAAAAGACGAAAAAGCTGATTAAGAGACGACAAACTAAGGAAGCCTCAAATGCAACCGACAAAATAGAACTACTACGGTGGAGCTTTCGTAGTTAATCAATAAGCGTAAGGCAGCCGACATCAGGTGGTATAACATGTAGAGAATTCCGCAGGTTGTAAAAAGAGGCAGAACCCTAAAAGCTGCGAAGGCAAACTTGTGCAGAGGCGAAAATCTGATGTACGCATTGAGAAACAAGCAAGGCAATGTAACAACCAATTTGGATAGTAGAGTCGAAGTGGCGGAGGAGTTTTACAGAGAACTGTACAGAAGCCAAAACAACCAGGATTATAACGTAAGAAACAATAATAGTCCAGAGGAATTTGACATCCTACCGGTAACGACCTGGGAAGTAGGGAAAGCTCTAGAAGGAATGCAAAGAGGCAAAGCCATCGGTCAGAATAATGCAACAACAGACCTCTTGAAAAACGGCGGAAAAATGTGTTAAAAAAATGGGCTACCTTATATACGGCGCGTCTGTTCGCCTTTTGACAGTAAGGGTACCAGAATCTTGGAAGAACACCAGCATCCTCTTAATTCATAAGAACGGAGACGTCAAGAACTTGAAAAATTACAGGCTAATCAGCTTAACTTAGGTTCTCTACAACCAGTTTTCAAAAATAATGAGTAATAAAGTTAGGGCGACATTACAGTTCAATCAACCAAACGACCAAGCAGGATATAGTACAGGCTACTTCACAATTAACCATATTGGTACTATAAACCAGGTAATAGGGAAATGAAGGGAATACAACCAATTCCTATACATGGCCTTCATATATTACAAGAGGGTGTTTGACTCACTTGAGACATCAGCAGTGATGCAGGCTCTACGGAATCCTGGAATCGAAGAATCGTACATAAACATACTGGAAAAAAAATCTACAGCGGATCCACAGCCGTCATAGTTCTCCATAAAGAAAGCGACAAAATTCATATAAAGAAACGGTGCAAGGCAGGTAGGCATGATTTTTTCAATGCTATTCACCGCGTGCTTACAGGAGGTTTCCAGGACCCTGGAATGAGAAAAGTTAGGGCTCAGAGAAAATTAACAGTAGCTTAGTAACCTGCGATTTGCGGATGACATCTTATTAGTGTGAAGGGGACGAATTGTACCTCTTGGTTACTGAACTGGACGCTGAAAGCCGAAAAGTTGGTTTGAAAATAATATGCAGAAAACTAAAATATTGTGCAAGGGTCTCGGCAGAAGGCAGCACCTTGCGATAGTTGGAGAGACGCTGAAAGTTGTTAAAGAATAGTTCCACTTACGACAGGTAGTAACCCCGGAGCTGAACCATGAGAGTGAAAGAACTAGAAATATACTAGAAGTATAAGAATGGGCTGAATTACATTCGGCAAGCATGCTCAAATCACGAATGGTAATCTGCACTAACCTGCCCCGCCGCGGTGGTCTAGTGGCTAAGGTACTCGGCTGCTGACCCGCAGGGCGCGGGTTTGAATCCCGGCTGCGGCGGCTGCATTTCCGATGGAGGCGGAAATGTTGTAGGCCCGTGTGCTCAGATTTGGGTGCACGTTAAAGAACTCCAGGTTGTCTAAATTTCCGGAGCCCTCCACTACGGCGTCTCTCATAATCATATAGTGGTTTTGGGACGTTAAACCCCACATATCAATCAATCAATCTGCACTAACCCTGAGGAGGAAGGTATATAAGAGTTGCAACTTGCCAGTACTTACCTACGGAACAAAAACCTTCAGACTTACAAAGAGAGTTCAGCTTAAATTGAGGACGAGGCAGCGCAAGATGTAAAGATAAGTGTAACCTTAAGACACAAGAAAAGAACAGAGCAGGGTCATGTAACAAACCGGGGTTAAAGATATCATAGTTGAAATCAAGAAGAGCTGGACATGGGCCGGGCACGTAGCACGTAGGCAGGATAACCACTGATCCTTTAGGGTTACTGACTGGATTCCCAGAGAAGGCAAACACACGGAGGGGAGACGGAAAATTAGGTGGGCCGATGAGATTAAAAAGTTAGCAGGTATAACGTGACAACGGAAAGCCAAATAGCGGGCTGACGGGCGAATCTTGAGAGAGGCTTTTGCTCTGTAGTCGGCGTAGTCAGGTTAATGATGATGATACTGATGATTATAAACAGATATAACAATAAAATATCCAGCGTTGGTCAATGACGTGCCGAAGCTGCACATTTTATCAAGAGACAATTTAGTGGCGGTGGTAATCAGAATTAACTTAACGACGTCAGAAAGAGAAAAAAAATACCACGTTCATGGCAATGCATGACGCTTACGCAGTTTTCAAACGCACAGACATCTTTACACGCCATAATAATGCTGTGCAACTTTAATAGATCAATGACACAGAGGAAAAATAAATCATTCAAATGCGCTGCCATGCGTATTACGAGGCTAGTACATTTTATTTGAGGTCTTCACCCTCGTGCGGTGTGTAGTTTTTTATGCTTGCCAGTGTCAGCTTGAATTTCCGGTAATATTTTGCATCCAAAATCCAAACTAAGTATTATCTGTCATATATAAGGTACAAAATTTGAACATGTTGTTTATGAACTCAAGACTTTAAGGGGGCAGACTGCTCTTTGGGACCAATAAGTGACAAAAAATTCATTTTTAAATTTGACATAATTTGTTTCTGCAAGTACTTTTCTATCTGTGCAAATTTTCACGCACCAGGAAGTAATAACTTTTTTGTAATGTCATTTTAACTGTCCAGATTCTTGGTGCTGTTAACATGCAGAACCTGCAAAAAATGGGGAACCGACTTTGAGGCTTCTTTATAATTTGCCAGCACGTTTGTCTAAAGCTCTACTACCAATTTATGAGTGCCTTCATGAGGATTGCAAAACATGTGCACCATGATTGTTGCTTTTTGAAGAAACTCTGTGTTTTCAGTTTTTTCCGTTTTTCTCGAAAAAGTAAATTTATGACTATTCAATTTTGAGGCATCAATATCTCTGCAGCTATGGCAGGTACAACAATAAATCTTTTTGCAGTGGAAACCTGTATGTGTGTAGAATGCAAGTATGGGAGCAGAATTGAAGCACATGCCTTTTCAAATAATTACTAATCAAAATTCTAACACAACTTCAACTGTCTTTGAAAATGTACAGTTCGTTTTGCTGCAAAATAACCAACAAAGGCCTAAAAACAAAAACATTTTTCATACTTTCACTCTATAGTCATTAGTCTATGTTGGAATATCCTGAATATCACTTTTAATTAAGCAATTTTTTCTATAGTGGCCTTAAACAATAAAGGGTGAGCTTAAGTTATCTCAGGATCAAATTGAATTACAGGAAAACTAATTAAGTATTGAAATCAGCAGAACAAACTGCATAACCCTGTGCAGTTTTATTAAGATCACTGAAGAAGTAAACAAAAGATGTCTAAGACCAGTCTGCCCCCTTAATATCTTGAAACAACCTGTTATTAGTGAACCTAAGTAAGATCTTTTGCAACAGCCAGAAACTACTGCAGCCATGGCTTTATGCATCATCAAGAACACTCTGTTGGCGATATGAATTTAACCCTGATAATGATAAACAAAGAACTATTATTCATGTCCTACAATATGCTTTGGAACCATGTAAAGCGTATGGTCAAGTGAGTATTTCAATGTTCACATGCAAAAAAAACTAAATGCCATGGCTGCATAAATGAACGGGTTTTTAAAGCCTGTCTTTAGGAGCTCCAGTGGAGTACTTTTGTGAGAAAAAATGAAATCATGCTGCAATGCGGCCTTGTTGGCTAGTCATTGCAGAGAATGAACATGGACATAAACGACATCAGTTAATGACCTTCCTCTTCCTGTTCCATTTTGGGCACTCTTCTGTACAAGTAAATCTTGCCAGAGTGGTTTTGCGTTGTATTCAGTTTGTACTATGCGCAAGTGATTTAGAAAAGTTGCTTTGAATATGATGTGCCTCGGGCACCAATGATATTGCTGCAACACACTTGTGCAGACATCGAATCATGAAAATGTGCTGAAAGGCAACAAAGGAGGTTAAAAATGAACCCGCTTATCTCACCGCCGTTTGCTTACTATGGTCTGTAATATATATCCTATGAGATACTTCCTATTTATGTTTTTTTCTGTTTTGGCAATATTTAACAATATTGTAACAGCGAGCTGTGATAAGATGGTTTTATTTACAGGAGGCGAACGATGGTCGTTTGCGGCAGCACATGCGATCGTGCCAAGACTCTTCGTCTTCCTCTGCTTCTCTTCTCTACCTTTTTCTAGTCTTACATTCCCCCGCAAGCAGACGAAGCGCATAGGGCTAGTTATGATGCACAAGGAGGGTAGAAAGGTTTCAGGCGAGCAACGTGAGTGAGCTGCGTTTTGCTCGATCGTCGACCATTGGACAAAAAACGAGCTATTACGTAAGTGAGCTGACTTAGACGCTGCAAAACAACAAATGGGTCTGAATATCGTGGCAGAAGCTTTTGACACAATCCACGCTTGCGTTGCGGTGTCCAAAGTAAAACCAAGTCACCTTTTTTGAATAAATCCGGTTCGTGACGGTGGTCGTATTATTCCTTCGAACGGCGTTGAGAGGCCAAAGAATGAAGACGAGCGATTCGACGGGCTTCTTCCGCGAGGCACAGGGTGTTTGCTACAGAGTCGTCATTGTGTAGAATGAAGGGTAAGAAAGTGTCTAGAGGGCTTAGTGGCAACCTGGCGTACAACAGATAAAATGGGCTGAAGTTCGTTGTTTCATGTTTTGCCGTGTTGTACGCGTACGTGACAAAAGGCAGCACTTCATCCCAGTTCTTGTGATTGGAAGAAACGTACATGGCAAGCATGTTGGTCAGCGTTCTGTTTGTCCGTTCAACGAGGCCATTCGTCTGTGGGTGATACGGGGTAGAATGACGGAACTGTGTCGTGCACATGCGTAGTAATTCTTCAACGGCATCGGCAGTGAACTGGCGGCCACGGTCGCTGATAATAACACGCGGTGGGCTATGGCGAAGGACCACGGAGTGAAGCAAGAAGTCCGCCACGGATGCAGCGGTAGAAGAGGGAATAGCTGCGGTTTCCGCACAACGCGTAAGATGATCTACGCAGACGATTATCCAACGCTTCTTATTGTTAGATAACGAAAATGGACCAATAATGTCAATTCCTACTTGTTCAAAAGGTGTGCTGGTTGGTGTTAACGGCTGAAGGGTACCTGGTGTAGCGGTGGCCGGGCGCTTGTGACGTTGGCACGTCTCGCTGCTAGCGACGTAACGCTTCGTCGTTTCGCACATCTTGGGCCAGTAAAAGCGTTCCTGCGTGCGGTTCAGCGTTCTAATGAAGCCGAAGTGACCGGACGTCACATCGTCATGCATGGCACGTAGAACATCGGAGCGAAGGCTCTCGGGGACAACTAGAAGAAAACGTGCTCCAGGTTTGGAGTAGTTAGTTTTATAGAGCAACTTGTCTCGGACAGTAAAGCGACCACTGTGTTGGGAGGCACGTGCGGCGGCAAAAAAAGGATCCAAGTTGAGATCGTTGCGTTGTTCTCTCTGGAAATCAGCCGCGTTGGGGAACGTGCTTGTAACAGCAGCAAGGCAGTCGTCAAAATTCTCAGCATCGCAGTCAGTAGTCGCAAGAGGAATCCGGGAGAGGCAGTCTGCGTCAGCGTGATGACGGCCACTCTTGTACGACACCGTAAAGTCGTATTCCTGAAGTCGCAGCGCCCAACGTGCGAGGCGGCCAGATGAGTCACGCAAACCGACCAGCCAGCATAACGAATGGTGATCGGTAATTATATTAAATGGCCTCCCGTAAAGATAACAACGAAACTTCTGTACAGCGAAAACAGCTGCCAGACATTCCTGTTCCGTAACTGTGTAATTGCGTTCTGATTTGCTCAGACAACGGCTGGCATATGCCACGACATGCTCTGCGCCATTGTGACGTTGTACAAGCACCGCGCCTACACCGATACCACTAGCGTCCGTGTGGACCTCAGTCGGGCAAGATAGATGGAAGTGACGCAACAGTGGTGCTGACGTTAGTACAAACTAAGTTGTGAGAATGTGGCGTCACACTCTGGTGTCCATTTGAAGGTTGCATCCTGTTGCAAGACGTTTGTCAGCGGATACACGATCTCCGCAAATCGTGGAACAAAGCGACGAAAATATGAGCATAGGCCGACCAATGAGCGAAGGTCTCGTGCGGACTGCGGTGATTTAAAAGAGCTCACTGCTTCTATCTTGCGAGGATCAGGTCTGACGCCATCCTTGTCGACCAAGTGCCCCAGCACGAGAGTTTGACGTTCGCCAAAGCGATATTTTTTAGAATTCAAAACCAGCCCGGCTTTTTCGATGCAGTCGAGAACAAGACTGAGACGGTTGTTATGTTCCTCAAACGTACGGCCAAAGATCACAACATCGTCAAAGTAGCACATGCATATCTCCCATTTTAGACCACGTAATACTGTGTCCATAAATCTTTCAAAGGTGGCTGGAGCATTACAAAGGCCAAAAGGCATGACATTAAATTCAAATAAGCCATCCGGAGTTATGAAAGCAGTCTTTTTTTGACAACGGGTTCCATAGGTATTTGCCAATAACCTGACCACAAATCAAGCGTTGAAAAATAGGAAGCGGCATGTAAGCAATCGTTGACGTCATCAATTCGTGGTAAGGGATATACATATTTTTTCGTCACAGTGTTTAGATGCCTGTAATCTACGCAGAATCTCCAGGAACCATCCTTTTTCCTGACAAGAATTACTGGGGCTGCCCACGGGCTGGACGACTCTTGCAGGACCCCTTTGCTCAGCATGTCCTTTACTTGTTCGGCGATAACTTTGCACTCAGAGGATGACACTCGGTAGGGCTTTTGGCGGATGGGGTGTGCAGAGCCAGTGTCTATTCGGTGACGAGCGCGGGACGAGGGTAACTGAAGGGGTGCATCTCTATGTTTGAAGTCGAAAGCAGCAACGTGCCGGGAAAAGACCTGCACCAGCGCTTGCCGTTCTGTCGTATTGAGAGTCTTGCTGATCATAGCGAGCATTAGATCTTCATTATGGCGAATATCACAAGCAGAGGAAGAGGCGGGGAGGTCCGTAGCTATTGCTGCTATCGAGTTGCATGAGGCTTCATCAAAGAGAGCTGTCTTCATCCCGCGAGGAAGCACAACCGGCGTGGCAGAACAGTTCAGCGCCCACAATGTTGCTACTCCTTTTGTCATGCACACAACAGAACAAGGCACAAGTATGTCCTTCTTAAAACAGTTCTTGCGTAGAGGCCACACTACGAGGTCAACACAAGCATCATCAACCGCTGTGGAAGAGACTCGAACGGGTGTCAAGCACCAAGATGGTGCTATCACTTCCTCAATCACACTAAGTGTGTTCCTGTCTTCGCCCCGGCAGTCTTCTTCGGAAAGCGACGGTCGAAACAAATTGTTTAGTGATATTTCCCCACTACGACAGTCAACGGAAGCACCGAATTGCTCCAGGAAATCGATACTAAGAATGACATCGTGCGAACAACGAGATAGAACCAGAAATTCTGATACAAATACTTTTCCAGCCATTGAAACACTGACAGCACATACACCAAGAGGATTAAGCCACTCGCCGCCTACACCACGAAAGGTGATTGTATCGTCCCATGAAAACATAACTTAGCGACCAAAGCGGTTTCTGAAGGCGAGGCTCATCACAGACACAGTCGCCCCAGTGTCAACTAACGCCATCGTCGGTATTCCATCAATCAACACATTCACTTTGTTTTGATTATAACAATAGGCAGAGGTATATCTTGAAAAGACCGTCCGGCGACCTCACCTCCATTCGCCGTGGATGCTAGTTTCCCGGCGGCGGAGAAGAACGACGCAGAGGAGACGGCGAGTGACGAAAACGGTTGGATGGTGGTGTCAAACTCCGCTCGGATGCTGGCGAATCACTGCGTCTGGTCTCGCGCGAAATACGGTCCCTTGGAAACAAGTCGGTTGTCCGCAGGTCATATGAAGCACCGGGTCTTGGTGGCGAAGACATGGCTGGTGCCATCGTGATTGGCGGCATTGTTGGCGGCAATACCGAGCAATATGCCCAGTGAAACCACAGTTGTAGTACACGGGAGGGTCACGGTTTATACTATATTCAATGGGACGAATCCTGGGCCGCTGCTGTCGGCGAGCAAGTTTGTTATCACGCGAAGAACGGGTCTCTGCCACTCTCTGGAATTCATTGTATTCGTAGTAGGGTTGGTCGTAGGTTTGGTACTGTCCTTGCCGCAGCGGGACGTATTCCGGCTGAGAGCTCTGAGTATAAGAATGTGGCTGTGCTCGTCGTGATCGTGCGTCATAGGCAGGGCCTCTATCGTATAGACGTGGCTGATACTGAGGTGTGGCATCAGAATCATGAAAGCCCTCCGCCACTTGGTGCGAGGAGAATGAAGCAACGTTTCGCTCAAACTCTGGTGGCTGATAGGGGAGATGAGTGCTTGAGCAGTTTGCCACTTGCGCGTACAGGCCGAGTTCTTCACGTACTATCTGCCGGATCGTTGTTGCAAAATCAAGCGCCTGGTTGCTGTCTATGCTCGCGATGATCGTCACATTGGGTAGCCTGCCGAACTTTCGCGTGATGTGCCTCGTCTTTAGTTGCTCAAAATAGCGGCAATGACAAATGACATCGGTGACAAATGTCAAGGTGTCTTTCGCGATGAGGAAACTGTAAACATCCTCGGCGATTCCTTTTAGAATGTGCCCAACTTTGTCTTCCTCAGACATTCCGTAGTCAATGGTCCTACATAGCTTTATGACTTCCTCAATGTAGGTCGTGCAAGTTTCACGTGGCACTTGAGCGCGTTGCATTAGCGTCTGTTCTGCTCTTTTCTTTATCATTGTTGGGTCACCGAAACACTCTTTGATTTCAGAAACAAATCTTTCCCACGTCGTTAGCATTTCCTCCCGATTCTCGTACCACATTAATGCAGTATCCGTCAAAAAGAACGCGACGTACAAAAGCTGAGAAGCGGCATCCCATTTGTCAGCGGCGCTCACCCGTTTGTAATGAATGAGCGAAGCCTCGACGTCTTCATCTGGTCTGCCGGCAAAGGGACGAGCATCTCTCAGTTGTGGAGCCGAACTGGTTGGCGCAGAAGTCGAGAGGGGTCGGTATTCATTTACGTTGTGGGATATGTCCAGAACAGATGGATTCGGTGGAAGTCCAGCAATGCGACGGCTCCGTCGAAGAACTTGCGGTTCACCTTCCGTCTTCGGGTGTCGATTACCCAGCACGTCCACCACAACTGTAACAGCGAGCTGTGATAAAATGGTTTTATTTACAGTAGATGAACGATGGTCGTTTGCGGCAGCACACTGCGATCGTGCCAAGACTCTTCGTCTTCCTCTGCTTCTATTTTCTACCTTTTTCTAGTCTGTCACAATATATCAAACTCCTCCCTCTGTGAAAGCTCCCAAAAAATATACTGCTTATTAGAAATTTTCTTTGCAAAACTGAAGTGAGAAGTTACTGGCGACCTCCTCTAATCAACTCATCACAGCAATAGGGTCAACTGGCTCTGGAAGATGCTTTTGTACATTACCTTTGGAGTCCGTGATGTCCTCAAACATCGTTTTGTCGACCACTTTTAAAATCTTTTCGGTTGCCTCCTTAAGGCGGGTGCGTATTTCGTCAGGGCCCAGTCCCACGTCTGACCAAATGTCCGTCAAGTCTGCTAAGGCCGACTTGATCTTGTGACAAATGTCATCGACAATGGAGGAGCTGCGTTCAGAAAAAAAACATGGCCACCTCACTGTGGTATTATCATCGTTCTTCTCCAAAAGATATTCCTTCCTTCGCAAAAAAAGTACTCAACAGCTTTTTCTACAAGCACCAAAAATTCTTAGCACGAGACTCGCCTACATCTCATCAGCAGCTGCCTTAACAGCCTTAAATCGGCTTACGTTATTAGTCACGTCCATTATCGCATACCTCAACACACTCGTGTTCACGTGATCCCTCATAATTGATTTATAAGAGGCGTGACTTCAAAGGTTGAGGAACATATGCGACTGGCCCAGAAAACTCAATCAATCGAGCCTTTTCAAAATAACTCGTGTGTGGCGTGTTTTAACATTACAAGATCGCAACAACTAATGATGCGTACTTTACGGCATAAGATCAACAGGGGTGTGGTAAACAGCAGCAATTTTAAAGATGATTAACGCTACGATCAAGAAATATAATTCTGTGCCCACGAGTTAATGAATCAACTCACTCAGGCTCAGGTCAAGCGGCGAGAGTGAGTCTTTGTTAGCCCTGACGAGCAATACGTTGGTGAATTGAAGTCCAAGTGAGTCTGACTGAGGTGATTTTCATGCGTACAAGGGAGCGCTCAGAGGAGATTATATTTGTTCAGCGATTTTGAGTGATTACCAATATTTCGCTGACCTATGGAAGAACCATATTGGCCGTAACCTAGCATAACAAAGGGTTGCTGTTACAAACTGCAGCTAGCTTCACCACACAAAACCGTGTGTGTTTTTGTGCAACATATTTAAATATTTTTGTGTCATACCATTTGTCTTTCTCTCACACTATGTTAAGCTATGAGGCAACAATATGCTGATTGACGATTGTGCGCGTATCAAAAGAGTTTGCGCAAACAAGTAAGATGGAAGAAAGCCGGTGTTGTTTCATGCTTCAGTCTTCATCACCCGTCTTTTTTTCTCCAATACTGCCAAGCGCTGACATTGCACCAAGTGTCAAAATTTCACGACTAGCCCAGTTAAGTCATCTAACCAGCATGAAATTCTTGTATTGCACCAACATGACGTTCGATGATACTAATATCTCAATAACGATATTACGTCCGAAAATTGCGATATATGAGAGATGATGAAGTGGAGGATTCCCGCGCTTTTGACCACCTGGTGTTTTTAACGTTCACTGTCATAACAGTACATGGGCAGCTATCTTTTGCGGCTATCAAAATGCGACCCTACTGAAACTTTCCGTATGTACGGTTCTACAAATACGCCATTATTGACTAAGAAAAGCCGTAAGATACGGTAAGTTCTGCAGATAAGGGAAGCCCAGGATGCAGAAAGCTCCGCAGATAAGAAAAGCCGTATTATATGCGGTAATAAAATGACCGTCCCAATCTGGAGCAAAGCAATACAATGTGTAAATTAAATAGACGTTCACATCTTGAGTACACGAAATACTGTGTACAAATCACAATGTTTCTTAAAGATGCATGATGAGGGATTGAATCATCGGCATCTTTCCAATTGTCTAGATGCGGAAGCAAAATTAGCTTTTAAATAAAATATGTTATAATATGTATAACAGGAGATGAAGCGCTGCCCCCTCCCCCTTACTTTTCTTGTTTTTTTCTCTCCCCTGATCGTGCCGCATCGACCGCGCGTTACGACGGGGGACGCTATGCTTCCCCTAGCTGCTTCATTGCACGGCAGCGCCACGATCGACTTCTGCTAGGCTCAATTCATTCCGTTAATTAAAACAAATTCCGTATTGCCGGTTCATTCCGTTAATTAAAACGGAATTGAAACGGCCTCTTCATTGCACGGCAGCGCCACGATCGACTTCTGCTAGGCTCGGTTCATTCCGTTAATTAAAACGGCCAGCGTCGCTCATGCACTCGCGAAATGCACCGCGGATGACACCAAATTCTTACGGAGAAGCCACAGGTACAGGAAAACAATTTTCCGCCAAAAATAGCAGCAGTCTGGCAACAACCACCCCATAATTTGGCAACTGATTCATGCAACGCCAAAGAGAACCTTGCCGTTTGTTAACTGGCAAAATAATTTTTAAAAATAACAACCGCTCATTCAAAAAACAATTTACAAAACTTAAATTTTTGCAATTTTTTATTTTTTTGTTCTAGCAGACGACAGTCATCTGTTGCTTATACGACAGACGTAGTGTGGTTTTACGTTCAGTACGCGTCGCCGACGCAAAGCTCTATGGTAGTTGTATCAGAGTTCTCAGTGAATTTAAGAATGACTACAAAGCAGAAACATTTTGACATAGTGTAGTATGCGATCTTTCAAGGCATGATATTTCTTTGCTCTGAAGCAAATCGAAGCAACCCAGCCGGCGCAATCAGCTGATGTCGCCGCTACGCGAGGCACCATCGTGCGCATTAGCGTCGTGCCCCACGTTCAATTTTGAATCGAGCGAGAGAGCTACTAAATAGAACACAGCTTGATGCAGGGATTAATGGCGTATCACTCTAATATCCTGTGGTGGCCGACTCAATCGCAAGAGAGTCCCGGGAAACAAGCTTCAACTGCTCAAGCTTGTGTGCAAGCGTAAAAATACTTGTTTTTATCCGCGGGGGAGTGAACGCCTATAGTCTAAAGATAAGCGAAAAGCGTGTGTCGTAGATACAATCACAAAACGCATGCACACAATAATAAATACGATAGCATATCGTACATGATTATGCTAACACATAGCGTATAAGCACATATAAATCCATATGGTAAATGAACTGCCATCATGTGCGCATGGCTTAGCAAGCTAACGCGACAACATCACGTGCGCGAGCACGACTCAGTAGTGCAGGTTCAAATTTCGGTGAGTCTGAATTTTTTTTGAATTTTTTTTTTCAAATTTTTTATGTATTGCTATTTCTTCTAATGGGTTAGGTGCTGAAACAAAATAAAGCAATATTACAATCGAGTACGTATGTGAGACTGTGTATCTTGCACAACAGTTATTATTATTTTTATTTTTGTTATTACACTTTTATTCACTTCATAATATAACATAAATAGGGACTAAGGTGAACATTAGGTCTGCTTGATTGTGAAGGGACTGGAGAAGTAAGAAAACTCCAACCAAAAATTTATTTGAGAAAAAACTGAGCAATTCACAGCCGGACCAGCTGCTTCTTCAAGGGTAGGCTCTAGGTATGCACGAGAGTTGCCATGTCTTATGGTAAGCTGTAACAGTTGAGGGATGGCAATATCACCGTGAAGCAGTTCTAAAATATATTTTGGTTGAAGTTTTTTCATTTCTCCAAAATAAGAGCTGCACAATTGTAATCGAGCCAACATAAGAATTGGGAGCACAAAGTCAAGAGACAGAAAATGAACAATGTTCACTGTTTGAAAAATTGCCTATAATAAAAGGAAGAGTTATGGCGCACTACGTAACTTACTCGCAGTAGGCATTTTAGGTATAAAGTAGATAGCTTAAAATGGCCAATGTTACACGCACAGACATTGGTTAAATTTCTTTGCAGCACAGTTGAAGCATCCATTGAGAACTGAAGCGTCAAGAGAAGCTCCTGCGTCTTCACTTTATTGCGTTTTACATTGCTTGTATGTGTCCATGCAGCCATAATATAGTTTAAAGCATTGTTTCACCTATAATCTTTTTATTCAATAAAGCAGGCTCATAAGTTGTCATATATAGCACTATAATTGAAGCGTAATCTGCACAGTGGGCTGAAACAATGCTTTGAAAATCTCAAAACAAAACAGCTCTATACATGACCATCTGTGCATCAATGATAAACACCACTATGTGCCCGTACATATCAGTTGTGCTCTCATCCTTAATTCTTTTTCTGACCACTGCCTCCACCCCTACGCTGTAGGGCAGCAAATAATCAACCTGGTTGACCTACCTGCCTTTCTTTTTTTTTCTTCTTTCTTTTTTTCTTTTCTATTTCATTTTCCTGTGTACGTGACAGGGGCATCATTCATGTGCATGAAAACTCACTCCCTATTGCAAAGTAGAGCAGAGATGGCAACTCTGCTTTATGCATGTGTATTTTAAACTTGCTTAATTGATAATTTGCATGACGGCCAATAACCAAGTGGCTCGACGTGTGCTTTGGGATTTTCAATAGGGAGCTTTTGTGTGGTGATGCACATGTGTCATTGATCACCTGTGATTTGAGCAAAGCCTAGCACATACAAGCACACGTAATGAAGTGAGGCACACATGGAGCAGTATAATGTGGTGGTAGAGGTCTAATAGTTGTGGGATCAGAAGTTCAACATGGTCACTCTTGGCAATAGCTTTCTAATGAACAGATCTAAATAAACCAAATTATCTCTACCACTGAAGTGTGTAAACTTAGACAATGTTTCACATATAATTTAGAAATGAAGCTCTTTACCAAAAAGTGAATATGTTTCTTCTAAGTTTTGATATGCATGGTACTGTTCACATGCACAGCACATCATGGGAGAAAAGGTTTTTCACCAAGACTAGTCTCAGAAATGGTAAAACGGCATCATATACAGAACACACAGGTACCACGACTAGTTTATAAAGCATGTGAACTTTCTACTTCAAATTTTCATTTCTGAGGATTTCATCTGCTTCTTCAGGCAGAAGTGTAGTGCATGCCAGTGAACTACTGAAGGGACTGAGTAAGCTCCTATGATGCATATATAATGGAAGAAATACTGCCTAATACGGCAGTATTTCACAGGTGAAGATTAAGAAAAAATGTTTTTCAATGTGAATATTTCCAATTTTCTGAGCCCAGAGGCCACGGGGCTTTCTTTTGGTTAAAAACTTTCTTGTTTTGATAGTACAGAGAATACCATAAGTTCAATAACATACACTTACGACAAAACGAAAACAGTTTTCACATTGTTCATTTTATGGCAAAAAAATTGTGTCTTTGTTTCCTGTGCCAACAAGCTGCTACAAGGGTTACACCAGCTTTTTGCAGTGCACTTGACCATAGGTACATAATTTTGTTTCTGTAGGCGACGTTCATCAAGATAGACAAATATTTTAATTCAATAGAAAACTCATTTCGTTTAACTACATCATTTGCAACCGTTCTTGTTTATATAGGCCTGTTACAGACAGTTACAGCTTCATGTACATTCACTCATAAGTCAGGAGTAAGCACACTCATTTAAAAGGTGCAAGTGTAATGAGGGGCATGAGCAAAGTCAAATATGAAAGTGAGTGAGTGCAAATAGGAGTGAGTCAGTATGAGTATGAATGTGAGTGTATCTATAAGTGGGAGAAGGTATGAGTACTTATGAGTGCCATCAATGATCAACACTGTTATGTGTGCATAAACATCAGGGTGCATTGATGTGTAATTCCTTTTTCGACCACCTCCACTAATCAGCTGAATCAGCTCTCAAATTGCCAGTCTTACTTTTACCTTCATTTTTTCTGTTTTTTATTATATACCTTTGAAGCTTAAATATGGGTATTAATTGTGTGCATCAAGTTTCTTAGTCTATAGGAAAGTGAAGAATGAGGGGCAAAATTGCTTCATATGTATATATTTTAAAACTGGTTACTTGATAACTTGCATTAACACAGATAACCAAGCAGCTCGACATGTGATTTGGAATCTTCAGCAGTGAAATTCTGTGTGACAACATGTATTTAATATTGATCACTTCAGACTCATGCCACAACTTGTGAAAGAATGAGGCACTTATTCAGCTGTTTAATCTGATGATATGTCACACCACATGGAGCTTTCTCTTGTACAGATTTGAGTAATTTAGCACTTCTTTTGTGGATTGATTGTGTAAACACATGTACGTGTGCTCATAAACCCTTGTTGTTCAACCAAATGAAGAAAGTGAAGAAACTTCAACACAAACTGCTTGTGTTCGGTAATGATCAAAATGTAGTGTGAAAAGGCACAATGGACACAAAACCACACACCACAAACATTTGTGGTGTGTGGTTCTGTGTGTCTATTGTGTTTTTTCACACTATGTAGATTATGATTATTAGCAAGCACCAACTAGCCCAAGAACAAGTCCTTCTGCATTTGTTTGTTTCTTGTAGTTTTCATAGGTACGACATGGTGCATATGCACATACCTTTGTAAAAATTGTATGTTAGCAAGACAAGTGTCTCAGAAAAAATAAAACTGCATTATATGCAGGCAATGCAGATACAGTACCACTATATTATCAACACTCACACTTGTTTAACTCAAATCATTTCTGATTGAGCTATATTTCAAGAGGTCCTTTAGTCAAAAGTTTAGTGTGTCCAAGTGACATATTAGGGCAACTTAGTATGCTCTCATAACATACATATACTAACGGGGAAAATACTGCCTAATAGTGCTTAAGGAATAGTGCTAGCTCAATGAGATTTTTCGCAGTTATCAAAGCCTACAGGCTACTGAGTCTGCTTTGATTCAAGTCAATGTTTGCATTTATTACTGAGAATACCAGAAGTTCAATAACACACCTACAGAGAAAGAAAAGCACCTTTCATGAAGTCATTTTATGGCAAAGAGACTTTGTTAACTGTGTTAATATGCTGCTACAGGAGTTAAACTAGTAATTTTATGTTTGTCCTCAACCAGAGCTTAGAAACATAATACACTCCCTGACATGCCCCCCACAGACCACACTTTAGGCTTGAGGGTAACCAATCTATGCACATAGGCAAATATTTGTTTGTTTACAAAACTAAATTATCTTAAATTGAATCATTTGCCGCCATTAACTTGTACCTAGAGAAAATGCGGAAGCTAGCTCGGCATACTCACTTACATTGTATACGCAACTTCATTATTTGAAAGGCATAAGTATGATTATGAGTGAGTGACAAACGGCATGAGTAAACCTGTTTAGAAACACGAGTAATTACTCACATGAGTGCGAGTTCATATGTAGCATGAATGTGAGCTAGTCTCAGTGAGTGTGAGGCAATGTGAGTTTGAATGCGAGTGACTACTCAGACATTGAGTGGGAGATTGTGAGTATGAGTTAGTGACAAGTGATGTCAGTAGACTCAAGCATTAACATGAGTCAACACTCATTGATTTGAGTAGACATGAGGGAGTGCATGGGTGAGTATTGAAGGGGGCAGTTGAGGAAATAATCTTCAGTGTATGCGTTGATGTGAGTAAAGTGTGGGCGTGAGTCACATGAATACTTATCAGCACAAGTACAGTAAAATTTCGACTGAGCACCCTTTCCTCCCCCCCTATGGAAATGATAATTTTGCCCGATTTGGAAAACGGGCTCTTGCTCGGTCCCCGACTAGTCACTGGCGCTTATTTAAGACCTGCAGCAAAAATGGGAGGGGGGCTCTTGCTTGGATGGGGGTGCTTGCTTGGCCTTTCGTGGTAGGTGCGAGTCTGAGTATAGGTGAATGTCAAGGGGTGCGAGGAGCTGTAGTATAACAAGTATATTGTATAGGCAACTATGAATCGGAGTTGGTACTAAGGCTCATAAGTTACACTTTGGGCTAAATATTTTCTATATGTTTTTATACTTTTTTATATGCTGCACTGTTATTCCTGGGATACCATAACCTGTTTGTTTAGTCAAGCCTGTATATCTTGTAATCTACATACATCACCCTAACTCTCATAACCCTATAAGACTGCTGTATCAAGAAATAATAAAATAAATATTCTGGACCCTCATTTTTTCATCAGGGGCATGAATATTAAGGTTCCTCGCAACTCCTTTTCCCCTACAAACTGAAAATATGAGGCAGATTTTGCACACTCTCCTCTTAGGTGAATCTTGTGTTTTAGGTAAAAGCTGAAACCTGTTTCACCTCTTTTATGAAACCTGTGTCTGTATGCTCATGCGCTTTCCGTGCACTTAATGACATTTTTTTTGTGTGCACTTTACGGAATCTATTCATTTCCAAACAGTTTGTGTAATACCATTGAAACACTTGACCTTTCAATGTCGTTTCAATGAAATGACATTTGCATTTAATGGGATAACGCGAATGCTACACACGATATATACAATCCCGTTAAAATCGAATGAATTAGGCAATTGAGTGAGTTCGAGAGACATATTTGCCGACGAAGTTAAACCAAATGTATACCTTCTACCCCAGAGACTTAAAAGGTGGCATTTAGCATTATCAATTGGACCCGCGTGCATGCAAACACGCTAATAATGCAGCTTTTTTTAGGACATCTGTCATTTTAACAAGAATGCTGTCACATATGTCTTCACACTCCACCTCAGTGGTGCTTGGCTGCCGGTGCTGTCGGCCATGATATAAACAAACAGACGCCTCGGGGTACGCGTATGCGTGTATCTGCAGTGATGGCATCAGCTGCACAAGCGCAATGAACCCATGCAGTGCCGCTTGCAAAGCTACGGCAATTCCGTTGCAAGCTGTTCGCCCACGTGGGCACGTGCGAGACCGTTTTTTCAAGCGAACAAATACGATACGCTCTGGGTTTATGTTTGTGGTTGCACCACAAAATACCACGTGTGCATCTGCTACTTCGCGTTCTAGAAAACCTGAATAGACCTGAAACATTCATTTTGCCGTTTTTTTTCGGTCACGCCGCGCACGCCGTGTTGCTTGTGGTTATTTTATCAACTGTGTGTATACTGGTACAGTGGCTATTCTAGCCACTGTAATACTGGTTAAGCGGGTCGTCCTGGCTCATGGTAGCCATTTATTCAGCGATATAAAATTTATTTGTGTATTTTAGTAAGCAAATCACTTTTCGCATGTTTTTAAAAGGAATAACTTAAGGAATGAACAGTTGCAAGTAAGCACATGTCTTGTCGACGTGTTTTTTTTTTCGTTTGTGTGGTCATCATTTTGACGTGGAACTAAATATTTCGGAATATCTTCACTTTATCACTCTACATTTTCTTTCTTCAATTCGCCATGCTGGAGTATAGCCTACAACGCTTGCGCTGTGTTTCTTTAGCCAGTAATTAGAGCTACGTGTTGTCACTGTCGCCTGAAAAACCGAACGTAGAATATACAAGGCGCTGGCGTATAGCATATGAGCCACGCCCAAAGAGAACTGCAAGTACTACAGAAGTCACACTTACTTGTCTTCTCGTTCTCGAGGGATATCCTCTCGTTCCGCTATTCTCTTCTGATAGCAGGCCTACTTCGACAAAGCTGAATAAACTGAAAGAGCGAGCGCCCAAAGCAGTTGCTCGTGATTATAATGATGATGATATGGATGCGGCCTCTATCAAGGCTAATACCCACTGAGGGGTAATATCTAAGAATTTAATATATGCAATTTTAGACATTGTAAGCATTAGGTATTGATAACAAAAAAAGAAAAACAGACTTAACAACGCAAAGAGGGCAGTATTGGTTTCTTTTTTCACAGTCACATCATTCCATATATACTCTAGAAATGACGGTAATTTGAAAACAGTCAACATTTCTGTTCTGAATTAACTCCTTACTGCTATAATAATGCTTATACTAGTAATCACAAGTTTTGCTGCCTATAGGGACGCATAGAGTGGTTCAATACGTCGCCCACAGACAGTATCGAGGTCGCTGAGCACATGTGTAGTGGCTAGAAAGAGATTTGTCGGCATCGTTTCGGCCGCGCCTTGAAAGGAGGCGTGCTGGTATTTCATTTTGCCGTGGAGCGGCGCACAAATCGCCACCATTATTGGTCGAGAGCACTCGCCAGCCGATAGCGCGGCACTTATAGTCGCTTTCTTGTGTGCTCGCAAGTCCCAACGTCTGTACTTTGTCTATTTGTACTTGTTCGGGATCAATTCGTGCCAATGTGATCTCGCTACAGTGATGGGTAAACAGCAAACGCGCTGCTTTGCATCTGTATGCAATGCGGGATATCTTTTGGCTCGAAAAGAAGGGAAGAAAGCGTCTCTCTTCTCTGCTCCTCCCGACGATAAACGGCGAAAGGCATGAGAACGTGCGATTCCTCGCGCTGACACACCACTAGAAAAGAACTGCGTTGTTTGCGAAGCTCCATTCGACGAAAGATTCATCGTCCGTAGTTACAAACTTGTTATCAACGAGTTCTTAGCAACTTGGGAAAAACCTGTACCTGAACAGGGTGGCTTCTTGGGTGAATCAACTGCCGAAGGAGTCCGTGTCACTCTAACCAGCCCCCTTTCCATCCTGCCCAATGTCACGAAAACCTTGAGCTCAAAATACTTGCTGACGTCTCGCCTATGCCAAGACGCGCTTGAAATATTTTTGGAATTCTGAAACAATGTCTGGCTCAAATGATCAGCCTTCGCCGACACAATTTTTTATCTCTGTGACTTGCCTTAGTTTTTACAGTTTGGCACAGTAACCCTCCAGTGGAAACATACTTTCTGGAATTCTGAGCAGCCTTCTATGTCCGAGCATCTACAATAATTTAATAAAAGTGCAGATGATGGATGAGCTGCTAGATGTGGGGTGCCTCAATGACGTTCACGAAATGATTGTTGCTTGTGAAGCCCTCCCTTGCCTCACTGATCTCATTGGATGCAAAAGTGACTCCCTGATCACTTATTACGTCAGTGGCCATGTGGCCCGGTTGATTGTGAAAAAGACGAAGTGCAATGAATGTAGCAGGTTGTTGCTTCACTCTGAGAATTCCAGCTTGCTTCCGGCAGCATGATGTCTTCTGTACCCGTCCGAGTTCTTAACAGACCTCGTCAAATCTATGGAAGATGCATTCACAAATTGCTTCAGCTTCAACAAGTTGAAAAGTGACAGCATAACAGACCTTATCTCTCGCCCGTCTTTGGTGAGGTTAAATATGGTCGGCTGTGAACACCACAAACTGGAAGTGACAAATTAGATAATTAGATTCTTTACGCTGACCAGAATGCATATTCTCGTTGCTGGAGAAAATTCATCCAATAAAAATAAGAGAGAAAAAATGGGGAAGTTCTTGAAATTGAGACGTATAACCTAAAGGGCCAATCACCAGGCCCCATACCAAAATTTAGTTATACAGTGTATGTTGTTAGGTGTCAGATGAGAAACATTTTGCCACAAAATTTTTTTGAATCGGTTCATCACGAGCGGAAAAAAACAAGTTTTTTTGTAGCGGCGCGAAACGAGGATGAGAGGAAGTGAGCTCGAAACCCTTGCCGCAAGCCAAATCTTCGCAAGCCAAATCTCTTCCCCACCCTCCCCGGCATCCGACCAAGAAGTGACATGCGCATGACGTGATCAAACAAGTCCAACCCCGGAATATGGTGGCTAAAAAGAGAGGTGTCAGCATCGGCGCACCGGAGAGCGAGGGAGAGTTCATCCGGATGCAGCAGCGCTGCGGTCGCTTTCGAGGTGCCCCTCATCACACCCGTGCGTGCGTGTCAGTCGTTTTTCGTTGCAAATATTTCACGCTGCCCTGAAGATAACAAAGTCTACCGGTCACAATTCTGGCGCTGCGCTGCAAAGCGTGTATAGGCACTGAAAACTAGTGTTTTCAATTCACTTCTTAGTATATCAACTACGAAGCTTGGAAGATAGAGAATCAAGTTTCTTGCCGTGAGCTTGACACCAAAACAAAGTCCGTGCAGTTTTCTCTTTGAAGCCGCAGTGTTATCCGTGAACTCTCTATGCACGTAAAAGTATCGGCAACCGTTATTTTGATGACTTGCGCAATCAAGGTCTAATTTACAAGCAAGACATTTATTTTCACGAAAGCGAAAAACAACATGAAAAATAAACACAACATTTGCATTAAGGTTGAAGAGAACGGGTTATACGACACTCCGCTGAAGCAAGTGAATAAGGCAACTAAAAAGAACAGTAAATACACGATGATACAATGGGCTTACATACACACATGACATTGAGATCTGATTGGCAAACATAGATACAGTCACAAACCAGTTCACGAAAAAATTGATTTCTGCATATGTGAAGCACTGCCAGAACGTGACATCACCGTTGTTAATGGGAGATTTGTAACAATGTGAACGATACATTAGTAAAATCAGAAGGCACAATTGTGAGTAATGCACAATACCATAAAATAAAACCTTGTTCGCTGAGTTAACACTATGACAGTTAAAAGGCCACTCACCACGTTTGACGATTTTGAGCTGACAAGCGCAATGCGTAGACGAGGTGTTCATGATGACGTCTATCAAAATTTGCAAGGCTATACGCGCCGCGGAAATGGTTCAATTTCAAGATGAACGTTGCTCCCCCTCCCCTCTGCCAACTCGCGCCTAAAGACTGAGGGCATGACGTGCGCCTATGAATGGCCCTACGTACACGGCAATGCAGTAACCTTGGTCCTCTACATAGACGACCCTGCTGTGACGTTGCAGACAGTGACACGTGTTATGGCGAAAATTGTTTAACATGTAATGCGTAGTATATGTAATCTGTTGCGTGAAAAGATCTATAAAAGTCTAGATAAATAATAAGACGCAATAAGGGAATGTGAGCATCTTTTTTTTCGGTTTTTCTCCCGCGAATTGCAATGAGATGCGGGGCTAATGTGTCAGAGTTTCGCAGGCGTTTGTGTCCCCGCTGTCAGCGCATGAAGCAGACGACCGCCGTGGAACTCTCCTACGCGTTCGCGCACTCATTGTGCTGATGTATTTTACCGCGCATAATGGCGAATTCCACTGTTAGATCCGGAGCGGCCGCCGAAGTCTTGGAGCGAGCTCTCGGATTGCGCCAAGCCGGATCTGCGAGTGGAACACGTGAATTCCCAGCCTGAGGTCACGCCGGAAGTTGTTCGCACATACGTCAGCAAACCAGTCCTGAAAACTTCCTCGGCATAGCCGATTATCTTCGGTCGAGACTTCGGCCATGCACCGGCGGGAAAGCACGTGCAGCTTGTCCTCGCTGCTTCTTCTAGTGATCTCGCTGTCGCTCAAATCGAGAAGCAAACCAACAGCAGCATGTCCGACAGCATCAAACAAAGCCATTTTAGAAATGTAAATCCGTGCGGAGGGCACCGCCTCAAGAAAGAAAAAAAAACCGCTGATGGCAGCTGCAGGCAACAGTGCTGCCCGACTGTGCCGGAAATGCATGCAACGCATTCTCGGAGTTCCGGCGAAATCCGTCTCTGCAAGACGGAGCACGCATAACGCTCTGTCATGGAGTGAGTTGCTCCTACACTCTAAGCCGAAAAAGACTAAAGTGGGGTATGCCATTGGTCCTTTAGGGGTCTAAATGCGCTGCCACATATTTTGAACCAATTTTGGACTAACTGCGGGAGTAACTGCAGGGGCTCAACTGTTACCCCAAGCACTTACTCCACTTGGTTTAAATGTTGGCCCCAGTAGAATGCTCCAGTGGGACTAACAGTTGAACCGTCTGGACCAATGGCAAAAAAAATGCGACACTGCGTTTGGGCAGTATATTTTACGTTTATTCCAATTTAATCAGCACTGAAGATCATAGTATGTTATTCATGCAATACACACACACACACACACACACACACACACACACACACACACACACACACACACACATACGCACTATTATTTCAAAGTAAAACACCGCAAACACTGACTGCCCGCGCTGTACTGTATACAGAGAACAGACTCTCGGGTATATATAGCACAGTATTTTGACCTCCCATCTAGTGCCAGTGGGCGACTTCTACTCGGCTTAAGAAAACAATAAATACTGACACCGTAACGCGAAAATTTACATGGGCTTATTCGTAGCACCGATGCGCATCGATCTTTTAATATGGATCCATCTAATCTTCAACATGCCTCCAGCCCGAGACTACGAATAATCAGCTGGCATTCTATCATGTCGGCCGAACCAGCGTTCGCAGTGCTGGCGCACGAGTCCGCAAACACAAACATAGCAGCGGCATTTGTGCGGGAAAGCCGGCGAAGCAGCCGCAGGCGCCCCGCCGATGCCATACCGTGTCGGCCTGCCGACGGCGTCGCTAGGCTTACGACGAGTACGGCTAAACGACCGCCGGCGATCGCAACATGCGGCTCGCGTGGAATTTTCGTCGTCGTTACTTTATTGTCACTAATGAACAATAGGTAAGTGTCCCATGTTCGAGGTGTCTTACCGGGTGATGTAGATATCTGTATACTTACAGCGACGAGACCGTTCGCAGGCACGGTTCTTTCATCGTGCTGGTAAGGCACAACCTGTGTACCGCTGGCCGCACGATTAGTCGTATCCGCGATTGCCTACACGTTGGATTTTCGATAACGATTGTCGCATGGATAAAAAGACATAAGTTTGTCTGAGCTACTATTTTTGTGGACTTGTACGCAACGTTGTACGCGACGTTTCCTTCGCTTGTGCCGGCAATGCACTCACACCGGCAGCCCACTTGATACCGATGACGTAAGAAGCCTACTTTTCCTATATATCTCTTTGAACTTGTGGTCACTGTGTGGGTACATGACCGCTGATGAACAGCTTACCTTTATTAGCATTGTCAGTGTTCACCGTAGTTCGAACTTATTCAGCACATTGAAGCGAGTTATCCGCATTGCCCATGTTCGGCGATCTTAACTTGGTTTCGGCCCGCCCGTGCCGGCATGGTGAAAACGCGAGGGCGCTTGCTGTGTGCACTGACTGCGTGTTGTACTACTTTCCTCTCATAACATATTCTATTCGTTTCATAGTGCTTAACTTTCACAGTGGCGTATAGCCTATTTAACTTGTTTTCATGATCGCCGACCACGCCGAGCATTGCAGTGCAGCATCGACAGGAGGCGATCGCGGCGCAGTTGCCCTCCCCGTTGGTCCCTTCATTGCCGGGCGTTTGCGCAAGACACGCATTGTCACACATTTAGTCCCTGTTGGACGAACCGTTCGTCAATTGGTTTAACGACTGCAGTTAGTCCAACTTTGCCAAATTTCGGCTTAGAGTGTACTCTGCCAGTGGAACACGCGAACTTGCTCCGAATCTACTAGCGGAATCCAGATTCTCGGCCACGGAGCAAGAAAACTTGCTCCCGCTCGAGGAGTGGAATTCGCCATAAGCGAGCGTTTCCACACGATCCTGCAGAAACAGGCAGAAGACCACAAAATAACGCTTGTCAACAAAGCAACGCCGCTCACGTGCTCAGGATATGGTGGCTAAAAGGAAAAGTGTGAGCATCGTCCCGGCCGCGCCTTGAAAGGAGGCGTGCTGGTATTTCATTTCGCCGCAGAACGGCGCGCAAGTCGCCACCGTGATCGGCCGAGAGCGCTCGCCTGCCGCTAGCATGGCACTCATAGTCGCTTAATGGTGTGCTCGCTAGTCCCAACGTCTGTGCTTTGCCTATTTGGACTTGTTCGGGATCAATACGGGCGAATATGACCATGCCACAGTGATGGCTAAACAGCAAACAAACTGCTTTGCGCCTGGATGCAATGCGGGACATGTTTCGGCCCGCAAACAAGGGAAGAAAGCGTCTCTCTTTTTTACTCCCGCCGACGATTAACGGCGCAAGGCATGGGAGCGTGCGATTTCTCGCGCTGAAATACCACTGGAAAAAATTGCGTTGTGTGCGAAGCTCATTTCAATGAAAGATTCATCGTCCGTAGCTACAAGCATGATATCAACGAGTTCTTAGCAACTGGCGAAAAGCTGTGCCTAAGGAGGGCGGGTTTCTGAGTGAATCAACTGCCGAATGACTCCGCGTCACTCTAACCAGCACCCTTTCCACCAGGCACTTTGTCACGAAAATCTTGGGCTCTAAATACTTGATGACGTTTTGCCTCTGCCAAGACGCGTTTAAAATCTTTTCGGAATTCTGAAGAAAAAGTCTGGCTCAAGTGATCACTCTTCGCCGACACAATTTTTTATCTCTGAAAATTGCCTGTTTTTACAAATTAGCACAGTCACCCCCAAGTGGAAACATACCTTCTGGAGTTCTCAGCAGCCTTCCATGTCAAAGCATCCACAATAATTCAATAAAATTGCAGAATAAGCTTGATGAGCTGGTAGATGTGGGGCGCCTCACTGAGGTTCATGAAATGATTGTTGCTTGTGAAGCCCTCCCTGACCAGTGATCTCATTGGACGCAAAAGTGACTCCCGGATCACTTCATTATTATGTCAGCGGCTATGTGGCCCGGAAGATTGTGAAAAAGACGAAGTGCAATGAATGTAGCAGGTTGTTGGTTCACTCTGAGAATTCCAGCATGCTTCCGGCAATATCATGCCTTCATGGAAGATGCATTCACATATTAGTTCAGCTTCAATAAGTTGAAAAGTGACAGCATAACAGACCTTATCCCTTGCCTGTCTAGGAAGAGTTTAAATATGGTCGGCTTTGAACACCACAAACTGGAAGTGACAAATCATATAATTGGATTCTTTACACTGACCAGAATTCATTTTATTATTGCTGGAGAAAATGCGTCCAAACAAAAAGAGAGAGAGAGGGAGAGAAAAATGAAGTTTTCGAAGTTAAGACATATATGACTTACCTGTCATGGCATTAACTCAGCGAACAAGGTTTTATTTTATGTTATTGGGCATAAATCACATTTGTGCCTTCTGATTTTACCATTGTATCGTTCACATTGTTACAAATCTCCAATTAACAACGGTGATGTCACGTTGTGGCGGTGTTTCACATATGCAGAAACCATTTTTTTCGTGAACAGATTTGTGACTGTATCTATGTTTGCTAATAAATCTCAATGTCATGTGTGCATGTATGCCGATATACTTGTGTATCTACTGTTTATTTCAGTCGCCTGATTCACTCTCTTTAGCTGAGTTTCGTGTAACTTGCAGTTCTCTTCAACTTATTGCATATGTTGTGTTTTTTTCATGTTGTGTTTTGATTTCATGAAAATAAATGTCTTGTTTGTAAAATTAGACCTTGATTGCGCAAATCCAAATAATAACGGTTGCCAATACCTTTACGTGAATTGAGACTTCACGGATAACACTGCGGCATCAAAGTGAAAACTGCACTGTATTTGTTTTGGTGTCAAGCTCACGGCAAGTCACTTGATTTTCTATCTTCTAAGCTTCATAGCTGATATACTTTGAAGTGAATTGAAACAATAGTTTTCAGTGCCAATACTTTGCAGCGTGCCGCTAAAATTGTGACAGGTAGACTTTGTTATAATCCGCAGGGTAGCGCGAAATATTTGCAATGAAAAACGACTGATACGCACGCACGGGTGTGAGGAGGGGCATCTAGAAAGCGACCGCAGCGCCGCTGCGTCCGGATGAATTCTCCCTCGCTCTCCGGTGCGCCGATGCTGACACCTCTCCCCGTCTAGCCACCATACCGTAGCCTCGAAACCAGCGCTTGCGGGCCACATGCGGGCCGCCATCACCGCCCGTAGCCTCGAAACCGGTGCTTGCGGGCCACAGCGGGCCGCCATCGCCGCACGCAATTTCGGATTTTTTGCGTGTAGTCTGCGAACGCCGACTCGCGTTACGACGCATGCGCAGTGGCAGCGACCGCACCGCATGGGCTCGCGGAGCGCTATTATGAAGCTCCCTAAGTCCCTGTGATTTATCTATAAAAAGACACTTTTTATGAGAAAAACAGACTTGCTGGCGTTCATAGATTGCTGGCATTCTACTCTGTATATAGGAAAGGAAATTGGGACTAAAAAAGTTGCGGCAATGAGCGACTCGTTTGATGAGGAACATGAGCGAAAAGGTCCGATTGGTAGCACGAGCGCACCGCACAATGCTTTACGTGGCCCGTGACTTGAAGGCTGTGCTAAAACGCAGGTGAGGAGGTAGAGTCCAGAGGAGGGGGAAAGTCGAGCAACATTGTAGAGAATATGGCTACGGACACGAACGTCAGCAGTGGTCCACGCCTGCGTTTGGGTGCTGCATTCCAGATAACTGCTACCGCGTCGTTGTCCCACGCTGACGAAAAGTCGGTGTTTGGTCACTGACGTGTAGGCGACAATGGCTATGTTAAGATGTTGACTTCATGAGAAATGCAACAGCGACGCTGTCTCATGCTGTTCAACCCTGCTCAAAAAAGGGCTGTTCGCGACACCTTTGTCGGTTTCTTTGTAGCCCGACCACTTGCAGGACAACGTCGTGCTCCGTGCTTTCAAGCACCAACGTCGGGGTGAAAGCATTCTTGCTGACAGGTTCACGCACAATGGCGCCTGCCACGATCAACTGTATGGCCAGTTGTAAGAACATTCATTGTCTGTCTTAGGTACATGTAAACTGGTAGCATAACTATCATAGAAGCCCATGGATCCAGTAGTCGGTGGCTCGTTGCCACCATCGCCATCTACGTGAGGAGGTGACAACTAACAGAAGAAAACAACAACAAAAATAAAATATGACGTCACAAACGGAAGCGCTAGCGACGTGGCGCATTTGCCACACGCGGCGTTAAATTTAGACTTTTCTTTATTGCTGGCCTTCTACGTACCTTTATTATTACACAATTTTATTGCGCCTCAATAGTGTTCGCTAATTGCATGCGAGAGAAAAAAAGAAACAAAACTAACAAGACTGAGGAAGCAATGTTTTATTAGCCAAATGACGTACTTGCGTTATGCACAAGAAACATCGCAGAGGCAATAGTGAGAAAAACTGTTCACGAGCACAATAGCATAATAGTTCGAGAACTCACGTTGCCCTATCATCAAAAACCACTGCAGCGAGACAGAAGCTTTGAAAATACAGCTTTAGCAGCCGTAGAGTACAGGGTCTCTTTGCTGGCGAGGGCACACCGGCGGTGCGCCAGCGAAAACAGTCGGCAGTCACAG
Organism: Rhipicephalus annulatus; assembly: GCA_013436015.1. NCBI lineage: Eukaryota > Metazoa > Arthropoda > Arachnida > Ixodida > Ixodidae > Rhipicephalus > Rhipicephalus annulatus. The sequence continues at coordinate 638,134 of WOVY01009710.1, forward strand.
GAGCAGCTATCTACACATTCTGTGAGCTAGTTGAGCTATGAAATGCACATAAAAAATAAGCAAACTTCTGTACGTACGCACGAAACCACCACGGAAAAGTGAGCGATGCCTCGTTGACCTGATATTGCGCCAAACCAAAGAACATACCGACACAATCTCTGGGCTCGTTAAGTTTGCGCGCTCCGAACTCTGAAGAAGCACACCCGAGTACGCTCGAGTGCGACATTTGCAGTGGAGTGCTTCGGAGCTTAACCGCGATTTCAGCCGACTGCCTTTGGGGGCCCGACAGTGCGGCGGCAGCAGTAGGACCGAATAGGGAAAAAGCCGGCAGCACGTTATTGTGGTTTTTCCAGTAGTCACACTAGGCGCATGCTCTCGTGCACCGTCTCAAAGTCGGAGCCACGGTACAGTGTACTAGAAGGGGGCAGTGGGCTCACTCTCCGGCGGAGCGTATGCAGAGGGGTGGCTCCAGAAATGTCGCACGTTTGTGGTTCTCTGGTTGCACGAGTGGCGGCGCTGGCATCGCCATCGGTAGAAGAATTTATGAAGGGACGTTGCAGCTGAGCCGGTTGTGAGCCGGTCAAGTCTTGCAGAGCAACAGAGTTTGAACCACGTTGTGTGGCTGTGTACATTGTTGCGCCGAGTTTTTGCCGTCAGCTTTGAGCGTTACGCACCACGTAAGATGACAGTATGCTTTACAGTGCATACTGTAACCATGCTGCGACAATGGCAAAACCACTGTTAGGCCCTTGGATGTCTAACAGGCAACGTGTCCATGAAGAGTAAGCAGGACATGTTATTGTTTGGCGTCCTGAAGGATGAAAACGGGCCGAAAGAATGCGAGAACCAGCACAGAGCGGACAAGCTTCTGGAAGACACCAACGCAGTTTGTGAACTGTACTTGCAACTGCGTCTGTGCATAATTTTACGTAGCTGACGTATCAGCGGTCAGAAGACGACAACGAGGAACTGGTCTGTCTGTTGTGCGTGCTGTCTTCCATGTTAGTTGACGCCATACGCATCAGTTTAAATATAGATTTTAAATAGATACCGCTTGTGTGATTTTTACGTAACATCTTTGTGGTGGACGTGCTGGGTACTTCCCCGTCTTCATCACGAAGTTCCGCAACGGCCGCATCATCATAGGTCCAACCATGTCACAGGTTTAACAACCATCGTCTTCGCCACCTGCACCTACCGTGACTTCTACATACGTCGTTCTACCTCCTGCTTGTGATCCCGGTGTATTTTGCGGACAGGATGGCGTTGACGTCGACAAATGGATCAACCCAGACGAACGGGTCAGCGCAAGCTATAGGTGGGACCCGACACTTATGCTTGCCAATGTACTTTTTTACCTCGATGGCCCACGGCGAGTGTGGTTCGAGACGCACGAAGCGGAGATTACGAGCTGGGACTCCTTTAAAGAGAAGATCCGCGACCGTTTTGGCGACACCGTTGGGCGGCAGATCGCAGCGCGGAATCAACTGGTGGCTCGTGCACAGACGTCGACGGAGTCGTACGTCGCGTACATTCACGACGTCATCGCCCTATGCCGCCAGATTGATGAGCACATGAGTGAGTCTGAGAAAGTGGCCGATGTGCTGAAAGGCATAACAGACGACGCATTTATTCTTCTAGTTTACAACAAAGTTGCCACCGTCGACGCCATCATTAAAGAGTGCCTGTGGTTTGAAGAAGCGAAGAGCCGCTGTATTACTCAGCGATTCACCCGGCTGCCCAACACGGCCGCAACCTCATCGTGTGAGGCCGCCCGCCAGTCCCCCACGTTTGACAACGTCACACGCATTGTTCGTCGGGAAATCGAAGCCGCCTGTCTGGCTCCTCTTCAGCCACCCGTTTTCGCAACGCTCGCCTCTGACCAACAACAGCTGTCACCGGTGTTAATACAAGCTGTGGGGAGGCAGGAGCTTGCGAACCTCGGCCTTCCATCAGCATGTCCCTTGACTCGCCCTGAAGTCCCGTCCCACTCCCGAAGACACGCTCGCTGTTCACCTCCAACAATGCCCTTCCGTAACCCTTCGGAATGGCGAAAACCCAACAACCGGCCTATTTGTTTTTTCTCCCACCAGCCTCGGAACGTTTCTCGCTATTGCCGCCGCCGTTGGTCAAACCAACTACGTCAGGCTTTCTCTACCTCGGCGCACATGCATCCGACGACACCTCGACGTTCAGTCGCCGCACCCTGCAATTTCTATTCGTCGTCATCTTACAAGCCTTCCACTGACGCCCCTTTGCCCGGTCGCCGCTACCCTGACGCACCTCCATCCGGTCGCCGCAGCTCTCGCTCCCCGTCGCCGCTACGTCGCCAATCCCGCTCTCCGCCACCTCGGCGCTTTTCGTCGCCGAGCTTCTCTGGACGACCGCAGCAGGAAAACTAGATATTGCAGCTTATAGAGGTGCAGCTGCAATACCAATGACTGCTGAAAATCCTCTAATGACACTTCCCACACACCATAGCCTACTTGAAGTACAAGTCGACCATGTTCCTGTGACCGCCCTCATTGACACAGGTGCGCCCCTGTCTATTATGAGCGCTTCTCTACGCTGCGGCTTACAAAAGATTATGACGCCATCTACGACGCAGGCAATACGTGTTGCCGATGGCGGTACTGTACCAGTAATCGGAATGTGCACTGCTCGTGTCAGCATTGCCGGTCGTCACGCCGTGGTCTTTTTTGCCGTGCTAGCCTGCTGCCCTCATGACCTCATACTTGGCCTTGATTTCTTTTCGGCACACTCTGTCTTAACTGATTGTTCGTCTGGTACCCTCAGCTTTGATCTACCAATCTTTGCCGACTACTCTGCAAAGCCCACCAGCCGCTTGAGCCCAACCACTTTCGTTCGCCTGCCACCTCGAGCCGTCACGTACGTGTCTTTGACATCGACCCCTCCCGTTCCTGACGGTGATTATATCGTTACGCCAATTACTGACATTCGGCTGACGCACAGCGTTACTGTGCCCTATACCATCGTGACCATAGCGGATAACTGTGTGTTACTTCCGCTTCTTAACTTTGGTTTCACACCTCGAGTGTTGCCCTGCCAGATGTCTCTAGCCCAGCTAACTGCCATAACAGAAGACGATGTCAGTGTTGTCGCTGTATCTGCTCTTGATAGAAGCGCAGTCTCACAGTCACCCAGCTCAGACGATGGTATTTTTCGAAACATGATTGGATCGGAGCTGTCGCCTCACCAGGCCGACGCTCTCTGCCAAGTTTTGGCCTCATACAGTGACATTTTCGACACCGACGATGGTCCTTTGGGCCAGACTAAAATTATCACTCACCGAATTAACACTGGTGACTCTGCGCCCATTCACCGTCGGCCGTTCCGCGTGTCGGCGTCCGAGCGAGAAGTGATTCAGAAAGAAGTGGCCAAAATGCTTACGAAAAACGTAATCGAACCATCAACGAGCCCTTGGGCGTCTCCAGTGGTATAAGTAAAAAAGAAAGACGGCTCATGGCGTTTCTGCGTTAATTATCGCCACCTCAACAAAATTACCAAAAATGACGTGTACCCTCTACCACGCATTGACGATGCCCTTGATTGCCTCCATGGCGCCACCTTCATTACATCTCTCGACCTCCGATCTGGCTACTGGCAAATTGCTGTAGATGACATGGACTGAGAAAAGACCACCTTCGTTACCCCTGACGGTCTTTACCAATTCAAGGTCATGCCATTTGGGCTCTGCAACGCTCCAGCGACTTTCGAGAGAATCATGGACACGCTCCTACAAGGATTTAAATGATCGACATGTTTGTGTTACCTGGACGACGCGATCATTTTCTCACCTACCTTTGCAACGCACCTTGAACGCCTTTCAACCATTCTATCGATATTCCGACGGGTGGGCCTACAGCTCAATTCCTCCAAATGCCACTTCGGTCTTCGCCAGATTACCGTATTGGGTCATTTTGTTGACGCTGCCGGCGTACGGCCAGACCCGGCGGAAGTACGCGCTGTAACAAACTTCCCAGTCCCACGCTCTGTCCATGATGTTCACAGTTTTCTGGGCCTTTGCTCCTACTTTCGCCGGTTCGTGAAAAACTTTGCGGCACTCACACGGCCACTCACCAACCTTCTCAAACAAGACGTCCCATTTTCTTTTGGCCCTCCTCAAGCTGACGCCTTCTCTCAGCTAATCACCGCTCTAACGACACCTCCTATTCTTGCACATTTCGACCCCGATACTCCTACAAAAGTGCGAACAGACGCGAGTGGTCACGTAATTGGTACAGTTTTGGCGCAAATTCAGCGGTGCAACGACCGTGTAATCACGTACGCAAGCCGTCTGCTTTCTAAGTCTCAACGCAATTATTCTATAACAGAACGGGAATGTCTCGCTCTTGTTTGGGCGGTTTCGAAATTTTGTCCTTACTTGTATGGCCGCCCTTTCCGTGTCATCACAGATTATCACGCGCTATGTTGGCTTTCTTCTCTGAGGGACCCCACTGGACGACTTGGTCGTTGACATTACGTCTACAGGAGTATTCCTACTCGGTTGCTTATAAGTCTGGACGTCTCCATCTGAACGCCGATTGCTTATACCGCTACCCTGTTGATCAACCCCACAAACTAGACATCGAGCCTAGCCTCAGCGTCATGTCAATGTCCCAGTTTCTTCAGATTGGTGATGAACAACGTCGTGATGCTTCTCTGCGGCAACCTATTGACCGTCTCGAATCTGCTCCGAACGACACGTCACTTCGCATGTACGTCCTCCGGAATGGCACAATGTACCGTCGTAGCCACCAGCCAGATGGCCCTGAGCTCCTTCTTGTCGTGCCGAAAAATTTGCGTTAAACCGTGCTGCACGAGCTTCACGATGAACCAACTGCTGGTCATCTGAGTGTATCTCGGACGTACGACCGCGTGCGTCGCCGCTTTTTTTGGCGTGGTCTCGCCTGGTCCGTTCGCCGTTACGTGTCCTCCTGCGATAAATTGCAACGTAGGAAGCTACCTACTGCGCCCCCGAATGGACTTCTTCAGCCGATCTCAATCCCAACCGAACCTTTGTTCCTTGTTGGTATAGATCTTCTCGGTCCTTTTCCCGAGTCGAAATTGGGCAAAAAGTGGGTCGCCGTTGCTATAGACTACGCGACTAGGTATGCCATCACTCGAGCACTCCCCACCAGCGCCGCTACTGACGTTGCGGACTTTTTGCTCCACGACGTCATCCTACACCATGGTGATCCTCGCCAATTACTCACGGATCGCGGCCGCGCATTTTTGTCCCGTGTGATCGACAATCTTCTGCGCTCTCCCTCGACGCACCCAAGCTGACCACTTCCTACCATCCCCAAACAAATGGCCTTACCGAACGGCTAAATCGGACCCTAACGGACATGCTCGCGATGTATGTGTCCTCCGACCACCATGACTGGAACCTGGCGCTACCTCACGTGAGTTTCGCGTGCAATTCTTCGCGCCACGACACTACTGGTTATTCACCCTTTTATTTGCTATATGGCCGTGATCCGAAGTTACCACTCGACACCCTACTTCCAACCACTACAACGCCGTCAACCGAATATGCACGCGACGCTATTGCTCGTGCCGAGCACGCACGTCAGATCACCCACTCTAGACTTTTTGCTTCGCAAGCCACCCAGAAAGCCGTCTACGACAGCCGGCATGCTGAAGTTCACTTCTCACCCGGTTCTCTTGTTCTCCTGTGGTGCCCAGTTTGTCGAGTTGGCTTATCAGAGAAGTGTTTGTCTCGCTACATGGGTCCTTACCGTATCATCCGCCAGGTAACCGACGTCACCTATGAGATCATTTATGCATCTGAGACCACAAGCCTGCCTGCAACCACACCCAGTGATATTGTGCAGGTCAGCAAGCTAAAACCTTACCACCTGCCTACTGAAGACCGTAGTTAATGTGCACCGAGACGGCGCTTTTACCGCCGCGGGGGGGGGGGGGTAATACTACGTAGCTGACGTATCAGCGGTCAGAAGACGACAACGAGGAAGTGGTCTGTCGGTTGTGCATGCTGTCTTTCATCTTAGTCGACGCCATACGCATCAGTTTGAATATAGATTTTAAATAGACATGCCTCGTGTAATTTTTACGTAACAATATTATCGATGAAAAAAAAGTGCGCATACCTCACCCATTATCCACGCCGAGGCTGTTTTCAACTTTGTTGGCTGACCAGCTTTTGTTACCGAGGAGGCCTCCTTCATCTCCCAAATCAGCTGTACAGCTTCATAAAAAAGCTCAAGCATATTTTCACAGAATGTTTTTGCCAGGGTAAGCTGCACTCTGATAACATCAAGGACATACTGGCAATTTTGCAGTGCAGGCTCTCGATTGAAGTTGTTGCAGTGTGCACGCAGTTTTCCTCAAAGCGAAAGTAATTACTTTTTACGTTGTCACACGTCTTCATTCAATTTGAAAAGACTGAACACTGAAAATTAGGCAGGGAAGTGGCAGAGCGCCAAGCAGCTGAAGATGAGCCGTCACACATGAAGTGAATAAGTTGTGTAAATCAGTGGCTAGATGGTGTACTTCAGTTCTTGCAAGTAAGAGCTTCATGTCAGGAGCAGAAGCTTTGCGTGTATCTTTAATCAGTTTTTTACTATGTCACTCACTATGTCGCTCTATATATGTCTAACATACGTGTATCCCCATAATTATGATTATTAATAACCACAGAAAACTGTTGTGCCATGGTCTACAGCTGAAGCAGAACAAAAATTATTTAGGCACTACAAGTTCACTTTATATAAAAGGCGCAAACCCAGCCAGCACGCCTGCGCGTAAAGCTTTTCTAGGTAGTGAACGTGCACTGTTTTCTAATTATGTCGCAAAAGGGTGGGCATAATCTTGTTGCGAATGCTTTTTAGGTTCGTTTTACACAACATGAACCGTACGTTTGGTCACTGTATCAAACCATATAATTTGTGGGATACATCATCCTCTTCGACGAGGTGTTATATTCGAGGAAACACGATGTGGCCTGAACAAATATTGTGCTTATCAGGAATACTCTACTAACTCAAGCGCACACCATCCGAAACCCCCCCACACACAAAAAAAGAACTAGAAAGAAGAATGCACAGACTGAGCCGGCTGCCATCGGACTAATTTTCGGGAAGCTGTATCGAAAAAGAAAAGAAAAACACTGTGAAGCAAGAGCACCAGAAGCTCCTAATATATTCAGAGGGCAGTCAAAGCATGCAAGTTTATTACAAATATCGAATAAATGCACGTTCAAACTTTTACAAATGGCCATCGGCGAGCAGCTTCCACAGGTGAAGCTTCTATTGAAGATGCCTTGTTGCGAAGCGCACCTCCGACGACGTTACGAAGGGCGCTCCGAAATCTCACCGCGGCCACCACTGTTGCGAAAGACGGCGACGCAAACACGGTCCCGAAGGCGCCCCTGCTTCGAACTCCGCCGGGAAGGTCACCAGCTGTTTGGTAGCGTAGGTTTCTGAGCTCGCCACTGCTTCTGCGCAGAGCGGATAGACGAGCGGACGAGACGACGGTGAGTTAAACAAGGTTTATATTCAGCATATATACAGAGGCGTTAAAAATTCGGCACTGGGGCCGACAGAGACTCGAAGCGCCGAGCTCTCCTCTCTAACACATAGGTCTGCTGTCAAAATGGGCCCGCAGTGACACACATGTCGGCTCTCCAACAGGTCTCCTCTCCCTCGCGACGCGCCTCAGGGCTTCTTTTATATGCACCGGGTCCAACCCAAATGTCCAACCAGAAGCGCGGCTGGTCGTCAGGTAAGACTCCTCCAATGGGGGTCGCCGCTGGGCGGCGTCATTCTTTCTCATCGAATCTGGAGAGGCTGCGCTGCAGGTGGCTGCACCCAAGGACAAGTGACGTCGCTAGGCATTGCGTCAGCCACCAGACAGGAAGACGCCAGTTGTTTACTCGACGGGCTCGCTTGCTGAGGTGACTCACCGCACGTGCCCGCCAGAAAGGCGCCGCGCGTGTTTACGCCATTGAGTTGTTCGCGTCAGGCGGGCTGGCCTTGACACAGATTGCCTTTTGTTCAGAGGCACGGACGTTCGCTGTCGACTCGCAGGCATAACAGCACACCAGCCGCCAGACAATGCGCCGAAAAGACGAGCTGCTTCCACGGGGCTCGTATGTCAGGCGCGCTCGTTCGCCAGGTCCCTCCATGTTCGCCTACAGGGCCATGGGGAGAATGGAGCTTCAGACTCCGTTCCGGGAACATATCACATTCTTGAGGACGGATCCCAGCTCCTCTGGCTTGTCGCCACCACATGTCGACCCGCTTCGCTCATCTCTGACGATCCTTGGTTTCAGCACTGGTCGATGGTTCTGCAACTTGTCAAGAACGGATCGACAACAGACAACACACGACACGAGCAAGTGCCCTCGGTCAACCGACAGAACACCAGACAAAGTATAGTACAACATATACCTATCTACGTGTCTATCGGAATATCGTTCCCTCTACATCAAGAGGCACAGGTGGGACACAAGACTCTTAAATGAGAACTCAATTTTTTCCCACGTACAACAACGTAACGAATTAAAATAGAACATAAAGTTGGCTCCTTGAGCTCACTCTGGACGAGAGCGCTCAGCCCAGGTCGTGATGAGGTCAAAATTTTGCCCCAAATTGCCAGCGAAAAACCTGCAGTCAGGCTGCAGCAGCATTACCTGACTTCCTACTTCAAAAGCACGCTTCTTCGCCGATTTGTCGTAGTACTCCTTCGACAACATTTGTGAAGCTTTCATGTGGCTTTCCACCGGCGCTTTAATCGAGAAATCCTCGCGCTGCTCTTGAATGGGCGTCTCTCGATCATCCCTCGACAGCTGGCTCCAACTTTCCGCTACAGGCGAGAGCGTTGCCACCCTCTCGCTCTGACTCAATGGCGCCATGCCGTCTCCCCCTATGCATACCGCGCTGGTCGCTTCGGCGATGGGCCGCTCGCGTGACTGCTCACATGCCTCACGTGGAAAATTTCCTTTCTGGGGTTTCGTCGACCCGCCGACAAGGTCACTTGAGAGTTCACCGCATTGAACAAGATCAAGCTCTTGCGAAAGCTTCCGCGCTTGCGATCGCGTGAGGGCCATGTACGCTAAGTTGGGGAAGAACGATTTACCCTGCTCTTGGAGAAGCTGCTCTGAGTTGTTGGAGAAAAGATAAGGAAAACGATCGGGAAGCGCGGTAGACACAGCCGCTTTGGTGCGAAGCTTACCGAACGGGCCTTCAATGACAACCGTGGCGATTGGTAAGCAAGCACTCTGCTCCTCGGCGACTTGCCTGATCCACGCGCATTCTTCTGTAAAGTCATCCGGAGACACCAATGAAGGATCGACAACATCCATGGTTGCCGCTGAGTCACGAAGTGTCGATACCTTTGCCCATTCACACTAATTTCTTGGAGATACGGCTCCAACAACCGCAGGTTTTTTTCTGATTCTCGGATTGTTGCGAAGGCAAACTTTCCCTGACAGTTTATCGCGATGTGTCCTTCCTTTTTGCAGTTGTAGCGGATTAGCGGCTTCCGTTTGTTTTCCGATTCTAGGACAGTTGCAAACTTTTGCTGACAGTTTATCGCGATGTGCCCTTCCTTTTTGCAGTTGTAGCAGATTAGCGGCTTCCGTGATTCAAACGCCCGTGTGATAGAAACCTCACTCGATTTCTCCGCTTCCGTTTGCCCTTCCCCTACAGTGTCATTCGTAAGAGACGGAGCCTTGAAATTACGGTGCGGAGCGGGTTTCCGTTGATCAGGTTTTTTTGAAAATCGCTCTTTCCTTTCATCCTTTTCAACGCGCACGGCTCTGCTATGCAACTTTCGGCGAGTATAATACTCCTCAGCTAACTTTGCTGCCTTGTTTAGCTGTACTTCACCAAGTTTGTCCTGCAGCCAAAGTTTGACATCCTTCTCGATGCAGCGGTAGAATTGCTCCAATGCAACGCATTCCACCACTTTATCGCGGTCGTCATAAACACCTTCGTCCTTGAGCCATTCAATTAAATCGGCTTTAAGACGAAACGCGAAGTCAACGTGTGACTCATTCCCCTTTTTAGCATACCGGAACCTTTGCCTGAAAGCCTCGGGTGACAACTTATAACGTCTCAAGAGCACTTCCTTAACCTCGTCATAGATCTCAAACGCTTCCCTCGACAAGCAAATTATCGCGTCGGACACTTCGCCGGGAAGAAGAGCTAACATGTTCCGCGCCCAAAGAGACCGCTCCAAAGCTTTTCGCTCACAGACGTGTTCAAACTTGACGAGATACTTCACCATGTCCTCGCCTACTACGAATGGTGGCAGTTGGTACCGAATTCTAAAACCGCTGACCTGGATTATCGGAGAAGCTACGCTAGGCGCCTGCGAACACTGTAGGATTGCCAATTCTATTCGTTTCAACTCGAGGCGCTCCTGTCTCTCGGCCTTCTCGCGCTCGCGACGTTCTCGCCTTTCAGCTTCTTCACGAACTTCTCGCCTTTCAGCTTCTTCACGTTCGCGAGCTTCGCGCCTTTCAGCTTCTTCACGTTCGCGAGCTTCGCGCCTTTCAGCTTCTTCACGTTCGCGAGCTTCGCGCCTTTTAGCTTCTTCACGTTCGCGAGCTTCGCGCCTTTTAGCTTCTTCACGAGCTTCTCGCCTTTCAGCCTCCTCGCGGCGTGCTTTGATATCCACCCAGGCCTCATCGACTTCCTCAGCCGACACTCCCTCATCCTTCATGATCTCAAGGATCGCTTGCTTTCGTTTCGCACGGCCCAAAGTAATGCCGAGTTCCTCACAAATTTCGATGAGTTCCTTCACTTTAAGGTTCTCCATCGTTCACACTAGCCTCTTGCTGTTTGCCCCTGTTAAGAACTTACTTGCCGTACCCACTATAAACAACTAGCAAGACGCGCAAGCAATTTTTCACACTCCCGTGTTTACCCCCTCCGCATTAACTTTGGTTTCAAAGTGCTTCGACTTGGCTTGAAACGATCAAAGCTCACTTCAATGCTTCACACAGCCCTTCTCTAAACTACTACAACCTCAGCTAGAGTAGTCTGGTGAACTGAGGAAAAAACATCAGGCACTCACCGCATCGATGTCGCTGACGCCGGCCGATCCGGCAGCTGCCAACCACTGTTGCGAAGCGCACCTCCGATGACGTTACGAAGGGCGCTCCGAAATCTCACCGCGGCCACCACTGTTGCGATAGACGGCGACGCCAACACGGTCGCGAAGGCGCCACTGCTTCGAACTCCGCCGGGAAGGTCACCAGCCGTTTGGTAGCGTAGATTTCTCAGCTCACGACTGCTTCTGTGCAGAGCTGATAGACGAGCGGACGAGACGACGGTGAGTTAAATAAGCTTTATGTACAGCATATATACAGAGGCGTTACAAATTCGGCACTGGGGCCGACAGAGACTCGAAGCGCCGAGCTCTCCTCTCTAACACATAGGTCTGCTCTCAAAATGGGTCCACGGCGACACACATGTCGGCTCTCCAACAGGTCTCCTCTCCCTCGCGACGCGCCGCAGGGCTCCTTTTATATGCACCGGGTCCAACCCAAATGTCCAACCAGAAGCGCCGCTGGTCGTCAGGTCAGACTCCTCCAATGGGGGTCGCCGCTGGGCCGCGTCATTCTTTCTTATCGAATCTGGAGAGGCTGCGCTGCAGGTGGCTGCACCCAAGGACGAGTGACGTCGCCGCGCAGTCAGACCGCCAGACATGAAGACGCCGGTTGTTTACTCGACAAGCTCACGGCTGCGCTGACTCACTGCACGTGCGCGCCAGAAAGGCGCCGCGCGTGTTTACGCCGTTGAGTTGTTCGCGTCAGGTGGGCTGGCCTTGACACAGATTGCCTTTTTCAGAGGCATGGACGTTCGCTGTCGACTCGCAGGCATAACAGCCTGTAGCGCCATCTCACTTATGTGACGCCAAAAGCGCCAGAGTAGCTGTGGAGTAAGCTCACTGCACTCTTCCAGTACACTGTAGCCACCCTTCCTACGCCGTGATCGGAGCGCATAGAGCGCGCTCCGTTATTACGCACCGGAAGTCACATTTTATCCGTTAAGTTTACAGGAGCACACTCCGCTGGCTAGAGCACGCTCGTGCTGCTAAAGTTAACGCGCCCTCCGATAGCATATTGCCTAGATACGCTACAGTGGCGAGAATATGAAAGTATGATTAGTGGCAGGCGGCGCCTACAGAGTGCACTGAAGCCTCCGAGGAGCAGCCGCGTGGGGGCGCGCGCAGTTGCTTTTACGTTGTTTGCACGTTTCCGACAGTTTCGTCGGGCGCCTTCGTCCTCGTTTTTTAAATTGAGGTGGCACTGACACCAATGCTTCTGTGTGCACTCTCATAGCGTGAAAACAAAGTGATTGCTTCGTCCCGGAGATCACTACAGGGGTGAAGTCAGCTAAAAAGAAGCATGCGTTGTTCGGCATTCCAAAGGACGAAGCTCTGTTAGCGCAGTGGCGGAGAGCGATCCCGCGCGCTGAAAAGCTGCTTCAAGAAAACTCGGCTGTGTGCGAGCTACACTTTGGCGAGAGGTACATCTCCCGGCACTTCTAGCAGACTGTGAATGGCGAAATTCTCCGCATTGAAAGAGGTAGGTCCGCTGGCATGCAACCATTGGTAAGGGGTTGGCGAAGTTTTTTTGCAGGGCACCTCCTCTCTAATAAAGAAGTCTATGAGGCAGATTTTACGCCCCCCTTTTAGATCACTAAAAGGGTGCTCCGCTGCATAGTCAAAGTATAGAACAGATTTAGCGCTCTCCTCCCAGGTGGCCAGCTCCCTTTGCTCCCCTCTTGCGGACTCCTATGGGTAGCCCTTTCGGAGAAGCTCTTCGGAATTCTAGACGCCCTTTAAATCACTTCCTCAAAGTGGTTCAGCTACAACGGGCTTCACAGTGACAGCTTGGAAGAGCTTGTTTCCTGCTTAGTAAAAAAAATGTCACAGTGGGATGCGCACAACATGGCCCGAGCCTCACCAATCAAGTGACCAAGTTTTTTCTGCTGACCCATTTGCCTTTTTACACAAAGGTACTTCACAAGGAGCAAGCATCTTCCCGTGAAAAGAGGAAGTACCTGAAGCTCCGGCGCATCACCAGGCTTGCAGCTCAATGTTCTGTGGGGCACTTGTAAATTATAAAACTTTCTTTTTTTTGGGGGGGGGACAAAAAAAGGCGCGCGACCAATATTTAAGAATGCATTGTTGTGAACATATAGTGAGTCACTACTCGGAAATGCGTTGTATGATCTGCGTGCAGAAAACAAAAGGTTTTTCATCCAGACACCCCTCGTTATTCTATTCTCTGAGTATGACGTTATCAATGACGACGCTTTATTTACAGATTAGTGCTTGAGGAAATGATGGTTCACCGTGGTAGGTGTTGCAAGCCATGGCTCACAACTGAGTTCATCGTTCCACTCTTCTACCACTTCACATCAATGAAATGTTTCAGTGCCCTCACGCGCTCACTTTCGGTATCCTGTCGACCTGACGATATTTAAGACCAGTCGCGCACCCGCGTTGGCATCCTGTTTTCCAGAAGCTACTGAACATATTTTCTTGTCGCTATTTGAGGCCATGCACTAGCAAAAAAAAATATATATTTTAAAATGTTTCACATTGCCCGCGCGCGTGGTAGATTCCCGTCTCTGCGCAGCGTATCGCTGCCTTGGGTGACGCGCAAACCTGTCCCAGCGCCATCTGGTGGTTCCTTCTAAAGGCGTTACGCGCTAGGCGGCGCGTTCATCACACTTTCCTATTCTAGCCTCTGTAGATACGCCCCGAAATCTCTTGCGAGCGTCTATTTATCGTACAAAATCTTACATAGGAAGAGCTTTTCTGCGCATTTTCTGGGGATAATATTCTTCAGACAAACGCCATTTTTCTGGATTTTGCAAAAGCCTTCGACCGCGTACCTCACAATCACCTGATTCGCAAGCTAACTTCTCTTGGTCTTCCTCCGAATTTAATAAGGTGGATTAAGCACTTTTTGACGAGACGCATGCACTTCACGTCAGCTAATAACTGTCAATCAGCGTTTGCTAAGGTAACATCCGGCGTGCCGCAAGATGCCGTTTTATCGCCCCTTCTGTTCCTCATCTACATTAATGACTTGCCGGCTAACATTAAATCTAATATCCAACTTTTCGCTGACAATTGCGTCATCTACACCGTCATCAATAGCCCTGCCGATGCTAATAAGCTACAACACGACCTCGACTCAATTGCTTCATGGTGCAATAAATGGCTCATGCCCCTAAACATAGATAAATGCAAATAATTATCATTTACCTGTAAGCGTGCCGTACTTGCCAACATATATTCTATTAACGCCGTGCCCATGGCTTCCTTATCATGCTACAAATATCTCGGCGTCCACTTGACTTCATCGCTATCCTGGACCCCCACATCGATTCCACCTGCTCTACAGTATCCCGTACACTCGGCTACCTTCGACGCAACCTGAAGTGCGCATCCTCCGACGTAAAAAAACTAGCTTTCATCACCTTCGTACGACCTAAACTTTAATATGCTTCAGCAATCTGGCATCCTTCACAAGCCTACCTAACAACTAAATTATAGTCCATCTAAAATTGCGCAGCTCGCTTCATATCTTCGCAGTACTCACACAAAACCAGCGTTACCGAGCTAAAACACTCTCTTTCCCTTCCAACTATTGAATCCCGCCGCTTGATCACCCGTCTATGCCTTCTGCACCGCTTCTACTATCATCCACGCTCAAGACATCAGTTGCTCCAATCTGCTCACAGAACTTCATCGCGCATAAATCACAGCAGGCCCATTGCACGCATAAATGGCCGAACGACAGCATTTATCACCTCATTTTTTCCTAATGCAATAGCCCTCTGGAATGCCTTACCGGATGACTCCGCTTCATGCGCCGACAGAGAAACGTTCCGTGCAAAACTGAACGAACATTTTTTCAAGCCTCTCTCCTGATAATCTCAACTACTTCGTGTTTATCGCCGATCGTTTTAAAATGGTACTTAGTTTTGCTCTGCAATTGTTTAACTTATGTAAAGCATTGCGTAGTCTTTTTTATCTTGTTCTAG
This sequence comes from Rhipicephalus annulatus, assembly GCA_013436015.1. Lineage (NCBI taxonomy): Eukaryota > Metazoa > Arthropoda > Arachnida > Ixodida > Ixodidae > Rhipicephalus > Rhipicephalus annulatus. Next base: position 653,196 of record WOVY01009710.1, read on the forward strand.
TTCGTTCATGTGATTTCTGATTCCTGTCTCCTGTGTAAACTTATTTGCTTTTATCACTTATTTATTTATTTACTTATCCTGTCGAACATTGTCCCTATCTTGTTACTTGTTCCCCCTTATGTAATGCCTTCGGGCCTTTAAGGGCGAAATAAATGAAATTTTTCCCCTAGGGATTTTCGATGGTGGCGCCGTTATGTCACAGCGGAGTTTTTGAAACGCCGCCGACGCCGCTTCGCCGGCCGGTGAGGTGGTGTTTGCTGGCCCGATTCTCAAGCTAGCGCCTTGCTCGAGTGAGTTTGATCGTTTGTCTGTGGTTTAGCTTTGCGAGTCGTACAGCTTTCGTGTGGCTAACGTGGTGCAAGAACCAGTGCCTCATGGTGATTTCGTTTACATCGTGGTGACTCTGCTCGCTCGATCAGCAGACGTTGCCGGCTGAAGTGCGCTGCCTTTCCACAACAGGTTAGCAGTCGTCTCTATTATTTGTCGTTGTACTCTGCCCTGTTGACCGCTATCCCGCATGTAATAGTGAACAATACCTGTCAACATCAGATAGCGTGATAATATAGGGCTATGCTGCCGGACTTCGAGAACACTTTCCCAGATGCTTCCCATATGTAGTGCTGAATTTTTCGGCACCTGTAATAGCTTCCTGAAAAGTTGTGTATTTTGCACCGAGTCATCCTCTCATTACACTCATATGCTGAAATGGCAAAATTAAAATGTGCTTCGCGTTGCCCATTTGGGATTGAGAAAACAACACTGGTGTAATTGTAATGACCCTACTTGCAAGCTTTTCCGCAGCAGACGTACATGGCGTGGAAGCCAAACGTGTGCATTCCAGTATCTTTTTGTGTGCTTCTCCGCAGTGCACGTGTATAGCACTGAAGCCGAACTTGATCATGCACTGCATCATTTGTCGTATTTGACGACATATAGATGAGCGTTTCAAGTTCAAATCAGTACGTATTTTTCTATACTTTTATCCAGCAACTTAATTTTTTTAATTATGTGGACATACTTGTCATGGCTTTCACACCAAAATTCTAAACTCTCATATTATGGAAAAACATGTCATCATTTGGTGCCACCTACACACTGCTGTACCATGGAATGAACATCTCGGCTGTTTCTCATGCTAATACATACTGGGAGATAGAAGGGCCATGGGATAAATTGGTAAGCAACTATTCAGTCGAGTTGACATCCCCAAAGCCACGGATCTGGCAAAGCTTAGCTCTGAGAAACACTTCAGTTATATAGATGTTCGCTCTATTAGTACAGACCAAGGTATGCAAGCTTGTTCAGCTAACATCTGTGGCATCCCCTCCTGGTACTTTTACGCCTAATCTTCCAAAAGACAGTAGAAAGCTTTTGGTTCTCAAGTTTTGTTTACTTTTAGCTTAAATCCGATTCTTCCATATAATATACTTGGTAAACCGCTTGACGTAAAATGCTGTAATAAACTAAGAATACAGTCTTTTAATTAATTTTACAAAACCACAACCAAGAAGCAAATGGGACAGCTGCAATATAGCCTTTAATTATTAAAGCGGTGAGTTGGGCTTGTCGGTACATTATTCTAATGCACTACAGTGCAGGAAACACACAATAGACAGAACACAAATGACGACCGCTGTTTGGGAGAGCAATTCTGGCAGGTTATACAATGGCCAGCTAGGAAACCTTCAAAATCTTTTCAGTCATGCGCATTCTCCACAATGTTTGCATGCTCTCTTAGCCTATCATTTATGCGACGCCCGGTTTAGGCCATCGTACACTTTACCTCGCATTAAAGGAATTTCGTACTATACCCCTTCTGCACAATCAGCAAAGGACGTCTTGTGCTTTGTGCCAAAGACTTGTTTCATCTTTGCCTCCAGGTTGGTCAATCTGCAGAGCTTAAACAGCCTGTTTGGTACTGAAATTATGAGTTCCGCGTCTTACCACTGGGCCACCTTTTTCAAGTTAGGCGGCATCTTGTGCATATAAGGTATCAATGCTACCTTCTGCCAGCACTGTGCGATGGCTTCACAATTTTGTGGGTGGTGGCGCACCTCCTTGAGCAGGCTGTCTGCAACTGAAATCTGGAGTGGCTGGAGATTACAAGCACCTGACAGCCTTGTAGCTTGACGCTCAAATGCTTCAGAAGTACAGTGTGGGCAAGATTTTCCCAGAGCACTCTTGAGACAGAACGTGGCAATAGCTTATGCGATAAAGCTTGTGTGCCTCTTTGTTGCTAGGTCGTTTTTATACTAGGTAAGGAGGAAGGAGTGAGTAGAAACAACTCTGGGCGAAATTTCATAGCTTAATAAAGCTGCATGTTGGCTATATTGCCTGCATTACCTTAAAATAAAGATGTCTTTTTTTTAGCTTTCTGATAAGTTTTATTTTTGCATCTTACAGTTTCAGTAAATGTTACAGTAATACCTTGTTCTGAATTTTTTTGCAAGTTCATCACAGCAGCACCGTTGGAAGTTAAGGGATGACCTTGGCCCGTTATGCTGAGATGTTTCTGCAGTGCAAACAAGACTCATTCATACGTATGAGGTATTAAAGAAGCATAGCAACTTTCAACAATGCATGTCTCTCAACTCATTTACTGCAAATGTAGCATTCTGCCATGTGGTGTAAAGGGACATGTGACCAACAATACGTCAATTCTACGATCTTTTTTATCTGCTTTTGTTTCAAATATTCTATCAAGTCAATATATGCTTTCAAGCAGGTGCACGGTTCTAGCGCCAACTGGAAGAAGGCATGCGGGAAGGCGTGTCTGAATCAAGAGAGATGGAGGCACTTGGACTGCCAAAAGGTGCCAGAAGGAAAACACTTTATTCGCATCAAATGCACTTTACATATAGTTGACAGTAAGAGTTCTCGGGCATCAGAGTGGCACGAAAAGTTAATATATTAACTTCTCATGGTGACTAGCTTCAACTTGGAACTATATTGAAGTACCATGTCAAGTGATAAGTTGACCACGAGATGAGAAGTGGCTTAGACAGTTATGTGTAAAGAAACTGTATAGAGCAGATAATGGTTCACAACAGGGAAAACTGCCGGAATGAAGCCTTTTACTTGTTTTTGCAGTCACAAGTTGAATAATGAAAAAAAAAGGTTCCAGAGCAAACCTTTGAGCTTCGCGATGAATCCTCACTGCCCAACAGCCAGCATGGCCTCACATAATCAAACGATCTTTGTATTTACCTATTTATTTATTCATCTGCGGCCGGTTTCTACCGATCAAAATGTTATGACACCTCAGCAGGGATGAAAAGTTTCGTGACTACTTTTTTTTTCTTCCACACATTCAGCTTAGCCAAATGTCTCAGGAGTATGTACGCAGTACTATTTTTTTACGCAAAAACAGTATGTTTCATGTATTTACGGCTGGCGCGTGCGAATGACTGGCCAATCGAAGTTGCTTACAAAATTGCGATTTCGGTTTCGCTTCTTAACTGCGTAAAGCGCCACCTGCTTTCTGTAGAAGGTGTCAAGGCGTCTTCCTGCTTACCTTTTTGGCTGAAAGGCGTCCGTCAAACGTCCAAGCTTCAGCGCTGTTCTACGTTACATTGTGAAATCTATGCGGATAAATTCGTGGCAATCACATTTAGCACCATACGGAACATCGAGCGTCAATATTTTATGTGCGACACTTCGCTTACTGGCCTTTAGAACTTGATCGAAACGCCGCTTCATCATGCACAAACTTGCGTGCTTAACGTGTTAAAATTTCTATTGCTCTCATGGCTACCACTATCCTTGAATTTTATGAAGGACGCTTGGCTGCTTTCAAGTTGTATTAGCGACCAAGGCCTGCGTCTTCAATGCGGAAGAATGTTAGCTGCACAAACACGGACTGCAGGGAGCCAGACAACGTACATTTTTTTGTTCTTTGACGCATTTCCCCACATCTTGATCGGTTCTTGCGAACTACCACAAATTTCTGACTGCCTTTTTAAAACGATATCGCATGCGTTCGCGTGCAAGATCACCCATTTCTTTTGCCTTTTTGTTTTTCCACAAAAAGAAGAGCGGCCTGTGGTTGCATAAACTGCAGCAAACGCAAGGGTTGGGGTAGTGGGTTTTGGTTCATTTTGAAATAGCACAAATACTAAACACATGAAAGACAGCGCTCGTGTTGGCCAGCTTCTTCCGTCTTTTCGCTGTCATAAGATGAAGTTGCATGCATGAACTGCCTTGTTGGCTTGTTTTCTGCACCGCACGAATCCGTAAGACTTTCGCCGCTGTGGCCTCCCTCCGGCTGCTGTTGTTACTGCACTGGCCTCAGCCAATACAGTAACCCATAAGCAAGCGAGCTTCTGTTTTCGCCACTCTTAACACAATTGTGCTGTTGAGACTCTACGGGCAGCAGGCGCAGCATCTCGAGCAGACATGAACGCGGTGGTTCAAATAACAGACGCACGTTTGATTTTCTTCATCTTGCAGGTTCATAATATAGCGCGCATGCATGTGCCACAGGTGGAAAATACAGTGGCATGCTTGTTTATTCACAATGACACTACATGGAAACCAATCAGTTTCTTGGTCGAAAAAATTGTGGGCAATCATTTAAAGCAATATTCGACCTCTTTCAGTATCATTGCAAGATTTTTTTTTGCTGTCTTCGGAAGTGGTTTAATGTTGCCATGGTGGGTTTAACCTAGGTTGATTTTTAAAAAAGGCATCAATACGATACTGCTCGAAATAATGAGAACAGGCGCTAATGCAAAATAACATCCAAGGAGATGCTATTTGTTGCAATTATTATACAAGTATGAAGTGGCAAAAAAGACAACTTGCTACGACCGATAATTGCTACAGATAACATCTCCTACACTTTCCTTTCGATTACTTCCTGTGCTCATTATTTTATCTAACAAAGAAAAACAAGTTCTTCAAATAACCTTTTTTTTAATACTGCATGGATTTTTCTGATCTGCTGCTGGTTGCTAGAAAAGGAATGGTGCTTTTTATCCACTTCACTGGCGTGCGCCTTTCTCTTACGATATGCATTAAGTGAAAGCAAAACAGCGAGTCGGCACTCATTCTGACATTTTCTTTCAGTTCTACAAGATACACAATAGCATCACACGTCAGGATAGCTGCTAGTACTTGTTTCAAAAAAGCATGGAGGTCGAAGACCAATAGATTTAGAAAATAAGGAGCGTAAATGTTAAAACATGTGTAGGTCGGGGTGTCACACTACTTGCTACACCTGAATGCAATAGAATGCAACATCAAAGTCAAAGTGCCAAGTTGCCACACGAACTTTTCCTTCAATTCATTCATGCCGAAGAGAGCATCTGAATGAGTTAGGCGTAAACCCGCAAAGGCTCATAGGTGGCGCCGTCTGCATCGGCTTCCGGTTCAAAATATCCATGGTGTCCTGTTTCACTGGCCGCGTTTTTGGAGCTGTAGACACGTCTTTTTTTTCAAGTGGGTTGCAAGCTAATTGCTCACACAATCATGGTTGTTTGTGCTCAGTCAAACATAATTGCTCGCGCAATCATGGTTGATTGTGCAGCTGTCGGTTGCTCGCGTTCGAGCACCAAAGAGAAAAAGATGTTTAGATTCCCTCGAAATGAAGATAAAATATGGAAGTTGATTTTGTGGTAATAAGGACAGCCGTGGTGAGTGGTATAGCCTTTGAATGCTTAACGTCAGGTGGGTGATATTTGTCCCAAATCCTGCATGGATGGATTCGTTTGTCTGACACGTTTGGTATTTACGTACAGGCACTCCCAGCAAAAAATAACCGTAGGTTAACTACGTGCCGTCGACATTTTGGCATGACAAAAGAGGCACTGAGGCATCAAGACGGAAGCACGAAAGGCATTTGAATGTGTAGGTTTTCATCAGGACAACCACAATTATTATATACGCATCGACTACAAGCATATGGCGTTCACGCTAAAACACACGACCGCCACGTAACGTGCAGCCAGCTCTGACCCTGACACCGAAAAATGCGTGACACAGCAGCCGCACGACATCAGGCCAGCAGTGATGCTGCGGAATCCATGGACACAGTACTTGTCAATGACATGAACTGCAGCGGAGTATATGCAATCAGTCCGTGGTTCTGACTTCGATGGCCTCGCACCAGTAGGAGAAAATTATGTCAGTAACGTTATGTAGACAATGAAATACTATTCTACTTAAGGAACAGCTATGGAATATGTTGCTGGTGATTTCAAGTGTTTTTTCAAGCATTTCTTTTAGTATTCAGTTTATTCATACTTCATCCAGTGTACATCAAGCAGAACAGGTAACTACGCATAACAAGCATAGCGCCTGACTATGAGGTGAGTGTCGTCTCGACCAGCTTGATTACCGACACGATGCAATATGTAAACGCCAAACAAGCTCCACTTTGCTAATAAAAGTTGCCGCCGACATATTTAGCTTTTTAAATCTTTGTCAGTGTTATATTATAGTCGAGGTCATCACGAACGAATGATTGAACAGTTTTTCAGGCCGTTGCCGTTGAACGCGTAGTTTCAGTAATAAAGGATACCCCTTTCACACGATGAACATTGATACGAGCTGCGGTGCAACTACGAATGCAAAAGCAGCTGAGCACCCCAAAAGATGGAAACACGTAAAAATAAGCACGTTAGGGGGCTCCCTGCATTATCTTACAAGTGTAAAATAGTTGATGGACGTGACAGCCAAGTCCACGCCACTTATTATTCCGAAGAAACGCAGAATCGTGATAGCATGTACAGCCTGTTGTTTGCCACTTGAAAATATTTCACGACAGCAAATGCTTTCTTTTCGTGGTCAGTCGTAGATGCGGCTATGCTAGCGTGCTCTAGAAATTCACATCATACACGTTGGGTTGCTATGAAGAAAGAGAGCACATCGATACCCAAAGAGGGACGCAGCAGACGGATCGAGAGCCATTAAACCGGAAGCCAGTGCAGACCGCGTGCATCCCATAAGCCTTTGCAAGTTTACACCTCACCTATAGAACCACCTTCTCCACTCAGTTGCCAACCAGTCAGACCATTAATCTTTTCATGTGGTCTTGCTTAACATTCTATAACATAAATATATTACCCACTCTCCTCTCTACAATGTTGGGCATTGAGATTATAATTTAAATAAACAATTTATGCTTAGGCACTTCGGTGATGCAGTCAAATTAAAATTTCTTGCTTGCACTTGTTTGTAGGGGCTTACAAAGAAAATTTATTGGGCAAAGTTCCATTAGAGTGACTTGTTTTAAGCAAGAAAACTTTTTATGTTCAACATCTGCTACGTCTTCAATTGTCAGTTTCCTAGTACGCTTAGCTGTACCACGAGTTTTTTGGGGGTAAAGGAAAGAAGCAGCGATCATGCGTATCGTAAGATCATATGCTTCGTTTCGTATTTCCACAGTTTGACAAGCATTTATTGGTTTTCTGCAGTGCCACCGATTCACCAAGTTTTCAATGATTGTAATTAAACACATAAACACTGGGGATACGCTTTTATTACTTTTTTATTTTGTTGTTTGCAGCTCCTCTAAATGTGACTTGCACAGATCATGTCTTGGAGCTGTCTGCTGCTTCAGTTTGTCACACTTGGATCTTCAGCAAAAGTCAACTTTGCTCGGAAGACCACAGCGCCGTATTAGAGCACAGTTTCCGCAGGTTGTCTTTTGGCCACATCCCTTGAAGGCCTTGCGTAACATAAGCATTGTGAATGCTGAGCACATCGCTTTCTCGTCATACTTTACATAAAGAGCCCGAAAAAAAAACAGAGCGATAAATACTCAAAAGAGCGGTGCCACCTTACAAATAAAAAGGCATCACTCTCACTCCCCAAGACAGTACATTTAAAATTCAAGATGACAGAATCAAAGCGATTAGAAACAAATTAATTTTTAGAAGTCATAAAAAACCAGTTAAAAATCAATTTTCACTTGCAAAAAAACGGAATAGAAAATGTTTAACCCGTTAATTGTGAAAAACAAATAGCGCATGACAAAGACGTGGACTAAAAAAGACAACAGGACGATGTGCTGGACAGCACATCGTCCAGTAACCTTTCTTATTGTCTTTTTTTGTACGCCACACGTTTTCATAACGTATCACCACCAACAAGTGTATTCTTACATCCTGTCAATTTAACCCTATATAGTTTTTTTAAACCCATGAAGGGTCAAGTTAACACCCCTACCCAGCCTGGTGTTTTCCTGCCAGAAGCAGCTAGCACGTTTTAAATGTGGAGCATTACTTCGTCGCACGATGTCTTTCTTCGGCAACGGCTGCGGCTCGCATCAAGTGCCGGCCCAAGAAGACACCCGCAAAACATTCGCTCCCCTCACCCTGTTCCGCCTCGCAAGACCGATGCAGGCAGCGCGTGCTACATATAAAAAAGACTGCTCGCCCTCTGGATCATACGTTCGGATTTCATTCAAGTGTATCTTGGCTTTCGCTTGACGTTGAAGGCAACAATTTTCCCTTATTTATGAAGAATAATAATAAAGACGAAATAAGAAGGACAAATGGACGTGGGCCGGGCATCTAGCACGTAAGCAGGATAACCGCTGGTCATTAAATGTAACCGTTGTGATTCCTTGAGAAGCCAAACGCATGAAGGGGAGACAAAGTTAGTAAAAAGTTCGCAGGTATTACGTGGCAGCAAAAACCACAAGACCGGGTTGATTAGCGGATCATGGGAGAGACCTTAGCCCAGCAGTGGGAGTAGTCAGGATGGTGATGATGATGAATAATTAAGCATTCCCAAACCATACCCAATTATCCAACATTAATTTTATACCCCGCTAACCCACCCCTGCCGCTCTGCGATGCATTTACTTGAGTTCTCCCCCTGGGAAGATGCGGGCGGCATTTCTTTTTCAATCTGTTTTATTCAACGAAATTTGCAGAAGACTTGCTGCATGTACTCAATGGCCACAGCTCATATGCACTTTATATAGAGTCGGAGTATAAATGTATGGCACTTTTTCCACTTTATGAGGGTATCATACTTTGCAGTCTTTCTTTAAAACGCAGAAATAACGATAGTTATAGCGCGAAAACAGAACGATGACAAAGTGACAAGGACACTAGCGCTCGTGTCCTTCTTCTTTCTGTGTCGTCGTTCTGTCCTCGCGCTATAACTATCGTTATGCCATATCAACTAGCCCAAATTGCCACACTTCTAAGTTGCAAAAATAGCGTAGCGTGGTTATACATATGTAGATGAAAAAGCCAGCTATGACTCGAGTTTCATTTGTCATTGTTCTAAAATTATTTCCCAGAAGTGTTACATGTGTAATAACTGGAAATATACACATAAACAGGTAAATTTGTGCCCCTGAAAAAAAATTCCCAAAACACTTTTTAGAAGTTATCTTGCGGGCTGCGGGTATTTACTCAATAACCGAAGATTGGAGATTGCTTCGTTTATGCATATTAGCAAAAACGGGCCGGGCCAATCTTTTCCGGCTTGGGCCGGGTACGGGCCATATTAAAGAAACCCAGGCCCTTCCGCGGGCCGGGTATGGGCCGTATTTAAAACCCCTCGCCGGGCTCGGGCGAGCCTGCGTATAGATTTTTCGGGCCAGGCCGGGCCGGAAAAATAGGCCCGTGCAGTGCTCTAGTGCCGACGTTTGAATGTGTGGTTGCAAGAGTGATTCTGTCAAGGTGCAAGAGCTTCCTTGATTCCACAGAAGAATCACGAATGTCGGCACGTTAGCTTGATATAAGTACTCTGCTGTGGGCGTGACGCTGAAAAATAATTGAAGATTTATTTACACAATCTCAGAACACCACAATGAGAAATTTAGCTGAAGTTACCCCACTGTTATGTCCTCGAAACACGAGCAATAATTGTGTAGCTGATGACGTTTGCTCTTGCATCACCAATAACAATACCAACAATCTTAAAATAACACTATTAACAATAATAAAAGACATAGGTAGCCCAGCAAGCTTCTGCTGATGGCAGTTCTACCCTAGACAATCCAGGCGGCATTCAAGCCAAGCGGAAATCGTGGCGTAGACAGACATGAGTAAAGTTGTGATTCAAAAGTCAGATATGCTGTGTGACATGTATAAGCAACAGACATCAAAAGGGTGGATGTACCAACATGGGAGCTAAAGTGTATCCAATGTGAAGGACAAGTGGCCGAGCGGAAATTTTCTTGGTCTTGTTTATGCACTAGGCTACCTCAATTGTGACAGCCAGTACATTGGTGAAACTGGTGATTTCAAAAAAAAGTTAACCAACACACATAGGACGCCACGAAACGGCGTGTGGCCTCGACTCTCCACTCTGAACACGCAGAATCTACAGACCACAGAATATAATTGTAAAACTCGTGTGTTCTGGACAAAAAAAAACTTGCATCTTCCCACGAAGAACGGAGGTGGGGGGGGTGGAAGACTCGAGTAATTGCGTCACAGAATGGTGATGGTATCACGTGATTGTTGCGTAATTAGGTAAGGTTTGGGAATGCTTCATTGTCATTTTGTCTTTGTTATACATATTTAATGAATCAAAGAGAGAGTTGTTTACTTACAGAATCTCAGAAAACCACAAAGAAAAATTTGGCTGAGGTTACCCAACTATTATCCTTGAAACACGAGCAATAAGTGTATAGCTGAGGACGCTTGCTATTGCGTCACCAATAATAATAACCATAACAACAATAATAAAATTTTATTATAATAATAATAAAAGACGTAGGTAGCCCGGAAAGCTTCTGCTGATACCCCCCCCCCCAATCTGCGACGCTTTTACTCGAGTTCCCCCAGTTGGGGAGAAGCGGGTGGCTTTTTTTTCACATGCCTTCTAGCAGCTTCTCGCGCGAAGACTATATCTCCCTCATCCAAAACTTAATAGGCCACAGGCCCTTATGCTCAGACTACTGCAGACCGACACGTACCCTAACCTGAGATCCCTTCACGCTATTTATCCTGACGTGTTCCCCAATGACGCTTGCCCCGCATGTGGGGTGTGTCCACGCTGGTGCACATGCTGTGGGAGTACAAGGCAATGTACACTAACCCCGACCCTACATCGGTCAGGTGGGAGGCGGCCCTACGCTGCTCCCTCCTGGACGACCAACTTCGAGCCATCCAGCAAGCCCGTGGAGCAGCCGATAGGCTTGATTAACGGTCCCGACGTGGGAGTCCCCCGCTGTGCGCTGACGCGTGCCTTGCAGGACCACAATAAAGTTTCGCAACAAACCAACCTTCTAGCAGCTCACTGCAGTTGCACCCGAAAGAGAGTTTTTAAGGTTTGATGAATAGTAATACTTATTTTGTGAGGGTCGCACAGAACTGCTGTCACTTTCCATGACCTGGTCAGGTTTTTCAGAAATTCCCCGACTTTTCCATAATTGTCCTAATTCCCTTACTTTTTCAGGTTGGTAGACACCCTGTGTGTCATCCCTTTGTGTGCATGCTCGTTCTGTAACTCCTGTGCGCTGCTATAGGCTTTAATGATGCGAGCTAACAAAAACCAAAATCATTCGAAAACTTAGAAGTACTTGTTGGTAGTCTAGTTGGTGCATAATTTAAGGAATAATTCTAGATGCCTAAAACACCAGAAGAATGAAGAAGCACACCCTGTGCTTGTTTTTTTAGCTTGTGGTGTTTTAGGTGTCTAGAGTTGTCACTCATCTGAAAACTGCCGAACTTGTAGAGCAACATGCCCCGCCGCGGTGGTCTAGTGGCTAAGGCACTTGGCTGCAGACCCGCAGGCCAGGATCGAATCCCGGCTGCGGCAACTGCATTTTCGATGAAGGCGAATGCTGTAAGCCCGTGTGCTCAGATTTGGGTGCACGTTAAAGATTCCCAGTTGGTCGAAATTTCTGGAGCTCTCCACTACGGCATCTCTCATAATCATATGGTGGTTTCGGGACGTTAAAGTGCACTTATCGATCGATTTGCAGAGCCTATACTCACTTTTTGAACCTTTTTGCCACGTGCCATGTGCCATGTTTTTGATTGCATGCTGTAATTATTATAAGTTGTTACAATTTTCCAGAATATTAAGGTGTACTAGTGCAGAAATATTAGCAACTATATTGGACTTCATTTGTATATCCCCCTGCAGTATAGGTGCTAGGGCGTTGCGGAAATTCTGTAAATAAATAAATGAAAACACAAATGTGCAGAAGCCCCACCTCCGTAGCCTGTGCTCCAACTTGAAGATAAGTTGTCGCTGAGTATATAACAGTTAAAATGCATTATTACAACTCAGTACTGCTTTGATCGCAGTGCATATAACTTTAACAGCAAAAGTAAGCTTGAAACCTTCTACTGGAAAAGATGGTGCCCCCCATCGGTGTGGAAAAGATGTTACATGAACGCACAAAGCTCTCCTACATAAACAATCTTTTATGGAGTTTAAAGAAAGGATTTTTAATGAGAAGACATTGTTTCGTAGGTACACGGCACCAAGAACCTCTATTTAGTGTTCCCTTTTCCAAACATGCTACCAACAGCATGGATATAGCGTTGACAAAGACAACCAGGCTAGACAAAATCACGTACCTTGGAATGTAAAGTCTGTTCTCTCTACAAATATTGCAGCTGTTACTTTTTGCATGCATCCAGGTCTCTTTGGTTACCGCCGCAGTGCCACGTTTCTTGAGACCGTGTATGTGATGTGCTCTGCATCTTCATGTAATATACCCGATGCATTCGACCTGCTTAGAGAGTTCACAAGGAAAGCCTTCAAAGGGTTCTTTACGTCTTCTACGCGATATGAAAATTTTATAAGCCTAGGTAACAGAATAATAAATATTTAGTAATTTATTCATAAATTAGCTTCCTATCTAGTGGTACCCACTATTTTTGCAGCTACTTTTTTATGGCCAAGAAAGAGAGCGACAAACCCTGTTTTAAACAAAGAGATCTTGTGTCTGAGCGTGAATCTCTTTTTCAGAGGAAGGCTGTGTGGCAGGGGTGTGAGTGAAGTTTGGATTGTTAAACTTTACTCTGGCTACAGCTGTAAGTTGACAAACTGACTCAAAGGTCAACTTGTCCAGACAGACTGACTGAGTAATATTTAGGCGAGTATAAGTCCAAGTGACCTTTTTGAGGGCTGAGGTGCACTGTAAGAGGATGGAATGGTGGGCTAGTTGGTAATTTATGATTGTTCAACGAACTGGGAGAGCGGGGATAAACACAGACACAAAAGCAAAAAGGAGGCACACAGCACGAGCACTCAACTAACAACTAATTTATTTTCACGTTCGAAGGACATATAAGTACAAAAGGGTGCGCATGTTGACAAGAATAAGATGATAGTGTGAGCAGCAAGCATGGCGTTCATTCAAAGCACTTGTCTACGAATTATCTATATAGTTAAACTCACAGTCAAGTAGTGCTAATGACGGATGACTGATACATTGATTCTTATTTCTAGAAATTTAATATGCTTCGGAAATTTCACACGTGGTTTGAAGCGGATGCCGGAAAAGTACACATGTTTTTTTTTTAAAAACGCTTGACATTTGCAAAATTGCATTGTGAAGCTAAAACAGAACAAGGACTACCTTTCAAGGAGCTCAAGTGCTCCCTGAGACGTATATTTAAACATCGGCCGGTTTGGCCGATGTACATGCGACCGCACGTAAGCGGTATGCTAAACACCACTCCTAAAAACACTTAACGGACCGTTTTGCATGTTTCTGCAAACATCCTCTGCTTTTTGAGCATTATGTGCACAGAAAACGCCACCGGTGTTGGCCGCTGAAGATGCCACGAGTGAGCTCCACCTTTTATTACCGGCCTGTGACTCTATCAAGGTGCACTGGTACCGTGACAAAGGAAGGGAAGTTACATTAGGCACAACCCGTGTTTCACGTCCCACGACAGGTGTGAGCCACAACACTCAATGCCACGGCAGCAGCGCCGTCTGCGAGAGACGCCATTCAGCAGACGACAATTTCTAACATACTGTTTGTACCTTTTATCACCGACCTGTGGTTCTATCAAATGAACTTCAGCGTTATGCCTGTTTAGAACTACAAGTATATGTCAGAGTCCCAGCTGGAATCGAACCCAAGCATTCTGCGTGACAATCAAGCATTTGCCACAAAGCTACGCCAAGTCTCGGAACGGCTTTTCAAATAGGCGTTAATCTTCGCGAAACGTCAATAGTGGATGCTGTGCTGCATACATCATTTTAAGAACATTACAAATAGCCCACTTTGATACGGCCGTCACATCGGGTTAACGTCAATTGTGATTAGTTGACATGCGCTGAAGTTTGTTTATGGAGCAATGTCCAGGGCCAGCATCTTCGCGAGCATCAGCGCTTCATATCAGCTTCTGGTGTTGCTAATGCACATGTTCAAGTTGGCATCATTGCGCAAATGCAAACAACTGATTATATAAACATCTGCAACCCTTCAACATATGTCTGTGCGTGCAACATTTGTACATATGTTAAGCGTCATTTTATGACGTGTAGCTCAATAAATAATTGCAACACGGTCACCTTCCCTCCACATGCTTCGCGTGAAGTCGATTCCCAGTTACATGGGATTTGCCAATTTTTTCGTGTGTTTGTTTCATTTTCCTCTCACATAGAGGTTACATTGACCGAACCGCCCATTTAAAATATAAATTATCTGATGAGATAGTAACCTTCATATTGTAACTTATAAAAGCAATATGAATCAATCGTCATGGGAACTACACTATGCAGCGGTAGTTTATTATTCAATGCGTCAAATCACGTTCCTCTTTATGACTGGCTTTAGTAATTGAACAGTGGATAGAGTATAAACAAAACTGATATAGACAGCACCAATGCAAGCGCACCGTTGCAGTGATTTTGAATTGCTGCATACTGTGCCAACCTGTGGTGTGGGATAGAATAAAACTGCAAGTCAATAAAGTGCGCCAACTTCAGAAACGAGTAATTGAAGAAGCGGCATAAGTTTTAAACCGACATGGCCTTCTTCACGTGTGCATAAGAACAAAGTACCTCCCTAGGTTGGTTATATACTCTTGACAAACAACTTCTTAAGTTGCTTTGAAATCTATCTTGCTTTATACGATACAGCAGTGTGAGCCCACGACAACCACCAAAATTAAAGATGAGATCGAAGAATCATTCTATGGCACAAGAAAAGTACTTTCCTAGACTAACAATACAATTTATCCAGATTTTCTTGTCGTCTTGTCCAGTATTTCTTTTTCTCGTGACAATTCATTCACCGTGAAGTACGGGAAACGTCACGTAACAAACTTGCACCATACACGCTTAACCGTTATCAATTCTTCAACAGGAAAAAAGTTGCCGCTAACTTCATAAAACAACGTGTGAAAACCGCTCCAGTGTGTGGGCATAGAGAGATGTGTGAACTCGTGGTGAATCGCAAGTGGAGGTCATCCAGCCCCACTTTACTCTAATCGAAGGAGGGATGGTGTCATATCTCCAAGTTATTGCACAGATTGAGGTGTACGCCGGGAAGAGAATTCGAATCCGACGTGGTTGGTGTGACGCTTGAAGTTGCACTTCAGCGCTGCTATTTGTTTCATCAATTGAACCATGTTTTACGTTATGCGCTTTGATGACTTGCATGGCCTAATCGTCTTTTGTGTGTGAGTGATGTGTAACTGATGATACAGTAAGCAGAGACATCCGTAAAAGTGCGAAATTGGGCACAAGTGAGCTCCGAGGCAACGATACGGGGACGTTATTGAGTGCGCTGCGTGGCCGTTACCACGAGCTGCTTTGCTGAATCTTCACCTGTGCAAGACTCGCAATTGTCGAGCGTGTTCCATCAATTGTCACTCTGGCCTAAAACAACAATAAATGGGATCTACAGGTAAGCAATGTTCTCTCTTCAGTCCGTTATTCGCTTGACCGTACACAGTAAACAAAAATAAACCCAGCTGGGAGGAATCGGGGAAGGATGCGCCTGCTCTGCTCCGGTGGCCTCACTCAAACTGGATTGTACCGGAGCACATACATTCGTTTTCCACCGTTTTGCTCCGGTGATAGCCGGACGAAGGAAATTGGAGAAAAATGGGGCCAATTCTCTGATTATACTCCCGTGGTTCCTCGAGAAATGCTCCCGCGCATCGCTTTTGCCATGGTGGATGCTCCCGGTATCATCGCTAACTGGCATTTATTGGCTGTTCGAGGAATGACCTGAGCAGCCTTGCCACCGGGAGGCCGTTCCCCAAAAACTAACATAGCGCAGACCAAGCCGGTGCAGTGAGGATTGTGCGAATCGTTAGGCCGCGTTGGAGAAAAGTAAATCGTTCCGAGCACCTTCTGGATATCACAAGCGACAAGCAGCAACGAAGGTTATCAATGACAGAAGGGAGTTGTGCGAACTGTAATCGTGTGATGGTTCCTGGCAGCGAACGACACATTGTGATCTCGCGAGTGTTGAGACACCCGGCGGTTGCTGGTGCGGCGAAAAAATTGTGAGTGAGCTCTCCTTGAATTACCTGTGTTATTCTTGTCAGGTAGTGCTAATATTGAATAATGTTGGGTTGATAAACCAAACATGTGATCAATATTTGGCTAAATTCATAAGACGTCAGTGAAACATCAGCGAAATTCCGATAATGCGTTGTTTGGACTACGTGTTTTTTTCTTAAAGAAGCACTTACATCAAATTTTAAGATCGAGATGTGTCCATCATTCGATCACTCTGTATGCATAGGTCTTCATGGCCAAACTTGAATGACGTCTCGATGGAGGCGGAAATGTCGAGGCCCGTGTGCTCAGATTTGGGTGCACGTTAAAGAACCCCAGGTGGTCTAAATTTCCGGAGCCCTCCACTACGGCGTCTCTCATAATCATATAGTGGTTTTGGGACGTTAAACTACACATATCAATCAATCAATTAAATGACGTCTGTCGCGTTGGTTATTTTATTTCGAAGTCAAACAGCGTAGAAAAGCTAAGAAGAAAAAAACAGACTGTTTTGCGACATCGACACTAGTGCTACGTGTTCGGTGTGATACATTCCACAAGTACCATTCTGAGTTACGATACGCTAGTAACGATGGCATTGAAATGATAAGAAGAAAACGTCAGCGCATAGATTTAACTTTTTCCGATCGCCCATCGCTTGCTCTCAGAGTGTGGCCACGAATTAGGTAGCTGTTGTTGGTTTATTTGATCTATCATCGTTTCTTATACTGCAATAGTTGTTTGATAATTGTTTTTGTGCAGTTCAGACCAGACAATAAGTCCTTTTTTTCGCCAGGGCCAGGGACTATTCTTTGGTGTCCTTCCACGGAACCGGTGCCACTGGATCTTTTCTTGTGCAATGTAATATGATCTGTTACAGTGGCTCTAGTCCCGACCAATGACGGCATCATTCGGATGAAGAACCCGAAAATCATTCAGGCGGAATTACTGTCGGTGACAGCCCATTTCCAGTCCATAACGGAGGTCCGCCAGTTCGGCAGAGGAGGCATACTGTGCTTTTCGCCAGACCATTCCTGTGTCCTAGATCAACTGAAGTGCTCAATGTTTGCACCCCAGCTGGTGAGCGCGTTCATACCTTCACATTTAGCATGTACCCGAGGCCTAGTGCGGGGCCTCGACGCCAACATGCCACCCTCTTAAGTACTAGAGCTGTTTTTGCCAGCAGGTGCTATTTCAGTCTCTCGGTGTGTACGGGTGGTTAATAAGAACAAAATGCCAACTGAGTCTGTAATTGTGACCTTTGCAGGATCAGTCCGATCATCAGAAATCAAGGCTTGGCTTTTAATTTACAGAACCGCTCTCTCCTCGTCAACTCCAATGCATAAAGTGTTGGCATTATGGTCACACAATGAAAGGCTGTAGGTCAGCGGTCAGGTGTAAGGTATGCAGGGAAGATCACAATTTTAGCGACTGTCAGAGTAATAAAGAAAATTGTTGCCTATGTAACGAAGCTCATGCTGCCCATAGCTCTAGTTGTTCGGCAAAGGTACGTGAACTGCAAATTATGGAGATAGTAGAACGAAGACAGTGTTCACGGAAGGAAGTAGCACTTGGAACACAAGCACAAACACAAGGCTACGCCGGTGTTCGTGTTTCAAAGAACTTATCGTGTTTTCGAAGAACTTATCGTTATTCAGTATATGGGACGGAATTTTGTACAAAAAGAATTTTTATCAACAAATAGAAGCTATCTGGTTGTAGTTCCCGAAGCTCTCCGCGGCGAAATTTTACAAGCCTGCTGTGACGAAGCCACTGTGGGCCACCTCGGTTTCACAACAACGCTGACACGCGTCAAAGAAAAATAATACTAGCCAAGAACCGCAGCGGAGGTGAAACATTACGCCCGAACATGCATTGTTTTGTCAGCGGCGCTAGGTACCGCCTGTCAAACTTGCTGGGCTACTACATCCTGTGCCAGTGCCAGAAACTCCGTTTTTTCAAATTGGAATGAATCTGCTCGGCCATCGGACATCGGCAACAAATGGGTAATAGTGTGAAGCATGGAAACTTGGGCAAGTTGGTAGGACATAACTGAACGCCCTACCAACTAACTGCCTACTACCTACTAACTGAAGCTAGGTCCTTCGCCTACTGCATCCGTGTCAAGGTCTTGCCTGCAGAGGTGGCGTTCCTTTGTGCTGGCTTCACTCCTTCGCTTGGACATGGTACGCGCACTTGAAAGATTTTGCGTTAAGAATGGATGCGCCAAGCTCGCCTTTGCTGCGAGAGCCTCTATATGTGCATCTACAACGTTCAGAAAGGCCCTCTACTGCAAAGAAGAAATGGCGCGAGCTATCTGCCTTGGCTGACAGCACGACGGAATTTATGGGCAACACACACTGCTTAGCCTACGAGCTGTCCTTTCAATGAAGCCAGTGTTGCCGAAGAACCAGGTACACATAGTTGCTGATGATGAACTTCCTGAGGAAGTGCATGATGCTTTGGAACTTGGACCTAAGTTTGATGTTGAACCTCGAAAAACGCCACAAGAGCTAGTGACCCTCATACGACAAGTTGCTCGACGAACCCCGGACAGCGAGATGAACAGGTGTTGTTGTGACTTCTTTTATTCATCCCTTGCAGCAGAATAGCAGTTATCATCATTATTGAGCCTCCTCACGAGCTGACGCTTGGCCTCGTGGCAGCGCCAGCTCACCCTTGTCTTTTTCTTTCTTTAGTTCCATTAAAGACTTTCATCTGGCAAGAAGTGTTTTTGCTTGATGTAAGCCGCGCCGCAGCAGAAAGGCTCAGAGGTCCAACACATGGTGCCGAAAACGCGGGATCTTTCACGACGCCAACATCATCGACGTTAGGAGCCGCAACACCTCGGAAGACAGCGCCTGCGATCTTGGTGAGATACATCGACTGCAGGCGGCAGAATGGAACGACATCTTAGACAACGCCACAGCCTGCGGTCCCAGCTGAATGTCCTGTTGTCCAAGGTGGAAGACAACTTGCGAGGAAATCAAGCCGTCACAGCAGCAGCAGTAAGTGTATTCTTCGACGGAATAAGCTCATTTTATGGTCAGATAGAGAAAGTGGATGACGCAATTTTTTAAGGAGACGCCAGACGACCTGTTGGACAGCGAGACGTTAGACGCTGGAGAATACCGTGACAAGGTTGTTGTTACTCTCACAGCGAATTTACGAGTCAAGCTGAATGAATGTCTGGCTCCTTCAGCCTCACTACTTACGAACTTTCAACCGTTATCATCTGGCAAAAGCAAGCTTCCCCAACTAGAACTCGTAAAATTTGATGTTGACCGCAGACTATGGCCAAGAGTTTGGACGCAGTTTGCATCAACAGTCCACAACAACCGCGAGTTAAGCACAGCTGACAAGTTTAACTACTTGAAAAGTTTGGTTACCGGAGCGGCCGCGTCGGCCATATCGGGATTACAAACTACCGAAGAGTGCTCTAAAGACGCCATTGTAATTTTAAAAAAGCGTTTTAAACATGAACAGATCAGAGTGCACGACCATTTGCAAGGTTTGCTGGATCTAAAGCCGGTGTCGTCGTTCGCAGACGTTCGTAAGCTTAGGCAACTTTACAAGGTACAGGTTCATATTAGAAGCCTCAAGGCGCTTGGCACAAACTCGACAACTTATTGCTCCATGCTTCGGGAAATCCTACTAAGAGTTCTACCGACGGACATGGTGCTGCGTTTTCACGAGATGCACAAGGCATTCTCCTCGGCTTCATCCTCTTCGAATATGCAAGGCAATTCAAGTCGTGTAACGGTTCCAGAAGATAACGATTTTCGAATGCTTCTGGAATTCTTCAAACTTCAACTCACTTGTCGGGAAGCTGTTGTTGAACAAGACGCAACAGAACCTCGTCGAGCCCCAGATAAGGGAGGACTAAAACACAGTCATCCGCGGGACGTTTCTACGAAAGCTGCTCTACAACGTTCAACAAAAGGTCCACAACAATGCCTGTTCTGTCGGTCTGAAAAGCATCCTGCCGAAGTCTGTGATACGAAGAATATCGACTTCTCAAAAAAATGTAGATACTCATCAAAGCTGGACGATGCTTTCGTTGCCTAAAGCAGGGCCACATGGCAAAAGATTGCAGAAGCCGGTTAACATGCGGCAAGTGCGCAAGAAGGCACGCAACATCTTTTTGCGCATCCGATGACATCAAAAACGACAAGAAGGCGATATTTGCATCGGTCAATCTGGTCTTCAAGCAGGCAAGGTCACTCATAATGCTCCAGAGTCTGACAGCCACCGTATTGGGCACCAAATCATCCGGTCGCTACCGAGTCCTTTTTGATGGCGGAAGTCAGCGAAGCTTCATTACAACCAAAGCTTATGGAAGACTCGGATGCAAATTAATAGAAGAGGAAACGTTAGCCATCGGTGTGTTCGGGGGTGATAACATACGGAAAACTATAAAGAAGGTACGTGTATCGATTCTCCCTGTGAACCAGAAGCTTCTGATTTCAATAGAGGCGCTGGTGGTGGACACGATATGCACTGAATGTATTTCGGTACCAGAAGAAAACGTTATAAGAGAAATGAACAAGATGCACTTGGTGCTCTCTCTTTACAAGGAGTAGAAGACAAACAGATTACGGTTCTTATTGGATCAGACTAATATTGGGATATAGTAACGGGTTTTGTGAAGCCTGTGTTCAAAAGTTTAAAGCTGTCAGGACGAAACTGGGATGGACTGTGCGAGGACCATTGTCTAGTGTAGCCGATGTTACACAGAGTGCCAGTATTGCAGTCCTACGATCCACAGTGACCGAGCAAGATATCTCGAAACTTTAGACTCGTTTCTGGGATGTAGAAAATACCGGTATCCAGGCCAAAAATGAAGAAACGACGGTCGCTGAATCGGTGCTGGCAAATTTTGAGAACAACATTAATAAGAAAAACAATCGATATGAAGTGGCGCTACCATGGAAGGAAAGGGTTGAAATGGGTGAAAACTGCGCAGTTGCGCTCAAACGTCTGCACAGTTTGATGAAGAAGCTTAACAAAGACAGTGAGCTCTCAAAACAATACGAAGCAACTATTCGAATGTACCTCGAAGAGGGATATGCGGAAAAAGTACCTTCAAAAGAAGACCAACCAATTGGACCCCGGTATTATATGCCACACCGAGCGGTCATAGCAGTGGACCGATCTACTACGAAGGTACGCATCGTGTTCGACGCTTCGTCTCTCGATTCCGGGATGAAGTTCCTAAACGAATATCTAAAAGCCGGCCCAAATCAAAATCCCGACGTAGTGACGCTACTGCTTCGTTTCCGACGCTACAAGATAGCAATGATTGCTGATGTTGAGTAGGCGTTCCTTCAAATTGGCCTGCAAGAACACGACAGAGATGCACTTTGCTTCTTGTGGTTCAAGACTTCACCTCAAGTGGACAGCGCACTGCCGGAAACAGAAGTTTGGAAAATGACGAGATTGCCCTTTGGAGCTACTTCAAGTCCTTTCCTTTTGAGTGCAACATTAAAGCACCACTTCAGGTCTGAATAAAATCACTTTCCTTCGACAGCCCGGCTATTGCAAGACTCGATATATATGGATGATCTTCTTATTGGTGCTAACATCATTGAACAAGCTATTGAAATGCATAAAGAGATAATTGAAATCTTCAAAGATGCTTCAATGAACATTCGTAAATGGGCCAGCAACAACCCCGTTGTATCTGCCGTCTTCGTACAAGAAATTACTTCTGCCGGAAAATAACTTTGCTCACCTTCTGGACCTCTGAAAGTCCTGGAACTTTATTGGAACAAACAGACGGATACCTTTTTGTTTAGGCCCCAGGATATTCTACAGTATATGGAGGAGCATCGAATTGCCAAACGCTTTGTGCTCCAAGCTGTTGCAAGAATCTACGACCCTTTGGGGTTTCTGTCACCCTTTATAGTAAGGGCGAAGATCTTCCTACAAGATCTCTGGAGGGAAAACCTCGGCTGGGTTGACACCATGCCAATGAAGCTTTCAGCTGTCTCGAAAAAATGGAGCAAGAAGGTTGCCATGCTACATGAGATCAGTATTCCCAGGTTCCTCGCAGTGGGCAGCGAAGGCGCTTATCAAAAGACAGAACTGCACATCTTTTCGGACGCTAGTGAGTCAGAATACGGTGCTGTAGCCTACCTTTGTACCGTCGACTCAAGTGGTACCATACACACTATACTATTAAGTGGTACTATACAAGAGTTGCACCATTAAAGACGGTTACCTTGGTGAGGCTGGAATTAATCTCAGCTTTGCTTGCAGCCTGCTTATATGCCTACATCCTCAAGAACTACAACCTGGGCATTGGTGAAGTAACATTTTGGTCAGATTCCCAGATTACCCTTTGCTGGATTTACAAGGACGCCGTTTCTTTGAAGGCATTTGTATGGAACAGGATGCAGGAGATCAGAAAGTTGACAGAATATTCTCGATGGCGATTTTGTCCTGGAAAAGTAAATCCTGCAGGTTTGCTCACTCGAGGCTTGACTGTACACAAACTGAGTAAATCACAGTTGTGGTAGTATGGACCCGGATGACTTGCCTAGTCTCGTAAATTATGGCCTGAATTCAGGGGAAACCTTGACCTCGAAAACGGAAAACCCGAGGCAGCTGAGGTGGGGCCAGAAATCAATATCCACGCTGTTAACACGAGAACATTGATGACAACGCTGATTGATAACGAACGATTCAGCAGCCGCACAAAATTTGTAAGAGTAACGGCATAAGTTTTCCGTTATGTTAAAAAGTTGAGGAAGGAAAGCGGTAGGTTCGAGGAGCTGTCTGCTGAAGCAATTCAACAGGTGGAGTGCTACTTGATTCGCGTAGAACAGAGCGCTCACTTTAGTAACGAAGCCAACTGCGTCGCAAACGACAATCCAATTTCTTCCTAACGTCCAGTTGGACAATTAAGATTTTTCCTCGACAACAACGAGCTGCTTCGGGTACCAGGAAAAGTTCCGATTACGGACGACTCGTACGGTTCTTGCCATCCAATCCTCCTACCAAAAGACTGTCACCTCGTTACTTTAATCATCAATCATGCTCACGAAAAAGTCTTCCACAGAGGAGTGCGAGACACACTGACTCAAATAAGGGAACAATACTGGATTCCACAATTACGACAGCGGGTGAAAAAAACAATACGACGGTGTGTCATCTGCCAACGCCTACAGTCTAAACCAGTTGAACAAGTTTCACCTTGTATGCCCTAGGATTGTTGTAAACAAACGCCTTCGTTTCTTGTAAGTTGAGTAGATTTTGCGGGTCTACATTACATCAAAGGGCATCTTCACCCACGCTCTTACATCGCTATTTTTACTTGTGCTGTAACAAGAGCTGTTCACTTGGAACTTGTTGAATATTTGACGACGGTGGCTTTCCTGTGTGCACTTCGGAGATTCGTGTAACGTCGAGACCTCTGTCACACAATGTACAGCGACAATGCCCGAACCTTCGTCAAAACGTCCAAAGATCTAGAGAAGCTCTGGCGAAATATTCATCATCCCAATGTACTTGCATATTTCTCTGCCTCGAAGATTCAGTGGAAATTCATTTGCTCGACAGCTCCTTGGTGGGGCGGATTTTACGAGAGACTCGTACGTTCTGTGAAGACCTGCTTAAAGAAAATTCTTGGTCGACGTTTGGTAAATCAGACAGAGTTGGTCACATTACTAACGGAAGTGGAAGCAGTACTAAGTTCTCGGCCTTTAACATATGTGTACAATGATGTGAATGAGCCGCGCCCCCTATCTCCAGCAGATTTTCTCGTTGGAAGAAGACTGACAATGCTACCACCTTATGACCTCAAAATGAAAACTGAGTCGACCAACGATCAAGTGAAACTTTGGAGCAAGAAAGAAGAGGATCTGACAACTTTCTGGTCTCGTTGGTTAAAGGAGTACCTCCATGAACTCGGGAATTACACATTCAACCAAGCAAAAAGAAATCACATATTGAAGGAAGGCAATGTAGTTGTACTCGGAGAAAAACATTGTCCCAGGCAACTGTGGACCTTGGTTCGCATAGAAGAACTGATCGGTGGACGTGATGGCATTGTGGACTTGCTTTCTACGCTTGCCCGAAGGCACTGTTGTGAAGCGTCCTATGCAGCTACTCTACCCATTCAAAGCCACCTAGAGTCATCTGTCGGCGCGGGAGACTGTTGTGACTTCCTTTATTCATCCCTTGCCACAGAATAGCAGTCATCATCATTATTGAGCCTCCTTCACGAGCTGACGCTTGGCCTCGTGGCAGCACACGCTCACCCTTGTCTTTTTCTTTCTTTAGTTCCTTTAAAGCCTTTCCTCTGGCAAGACGCGTTTTTGCTTGATGTGAGCCGCGCCGCAGCATAAGGGCTCAGAGGTCCAACAGGTGTGTTTCTGATGGTGTGGACGTTTTAACACGCTATAAACCACCTAGCAGTGCAGTGACCACTAGAAATGTTGTATCTTTTTTAAAAGCACAGACTTTAGCTCTTTTACTATCGGACAAAGAAGGTGGCTTTGCTGTTTTGCCTTCCCTTTTGTTTAAGGACAAGGCCACTATGGCTATAAACTCTGTTTTTGAACCCAGCGACTCTTCTATAGAAAAGCTAAATTGAAAACGAACAGGCTTCGAAACTCTCTCAGTCTAGATAAAGTTGCAAAATCAATAGACAAATCAAAGAAGCTAAGTCTTGACATCTTTACCGCTAAGACGCACAAGTTTGACTGCCCACTGCGGGTAATAGTTTCTGAAAACGGGATCTGGCAAAAACAGGTCACCTTGTTTTTACAAGAACAGCTTAACCTTTTAACTATTGACAATCCTTTCCTGGTAAAAGACGCTGAGGCGGTTAAGTTTTAAAGGTCTAATGACAAAGGACTGAAGGCTTTCTCGATAGATGTGAAAGATCTATATTATTCACTTCCACATAACGCACTGCTCCAGTGATTAGAAGAATGAATTGATTCGTTTTGGTCGATAAACTTACAGAATGCGTCAGGTATGCCAGTTCATGGTTTTCTGGAATTGCTTTCATTTAATTTAAGGTCAACGGTTGCGCCTTGGAATGAGCAACATTTAATTCAAAAAAGCGGCGTTTGCATAGGTTCCTGTTTGGCACCAGTCCTGAGTGACATCTTTCTCGCGCATAAGAATCGCCACATTCAAAAAGATCTCGACTTGTCTCTCGTTGTGAAGTTCTGTAGGTTTGTTGATGATTTCATTATATGTATTGATTGTTTGGATACTGTTTTTAAAGTTGTCCTTAATCTTCTAGATTTGTTTAAGAAGCACTTGTATCCTCTTGAACTTACTCATGAGCTGCCATCTGGAAATCCGATTAGGTTCTTAGACCTAACACTCCGTCTTAGAAGTAATCATTTGTGCTGGCTGTTTTCACCGAGTAGTGGTAAACCCCTTTTACCTTTCCACTCATCTCATTCAAAATTGGTGGAAAGGGGTATCATAAAAAGTTGCCTGAAAAACGCTCTCAAGAGGTCATGCCCACACTCGATATCAAAGCACAGGTAGGGCGCCTTTTAAACGCTGGTTACTCGAGCACCCTGATTTCTGCTGTTGCGCGAAAACATTTGAAGCAAATGGAAAATCAAGGAGGGTGATCTCAGCCTCAAAGCGCGCCTGTTCCCATAAAATGTGTTGCAGTTCCTTATATGCATAACGTGTCGCATCGACTGAAAAAAATCGGTAAACGC
Source organism: Rhipicephalus annulatus (assembly GCA_013436015.1). Taxonomy (NCBI): domain Eukaryota; kingdom Metazoa; phylum Arthropoda; class Arachnida; order Ixodida; family Ixodidae; genus Rhipicephalus; species Rhipicephalus annulatus. Next base: position 679,286 of record WOVY01009710.1, read on the forward strand.
GCTGGTGTCACTGTTGTGTTTGCCTCCCCAGAAAAAGCTTGCAAAGCTTTGTAAGCTGGTGAATAATCCAGCTGCTATTAGAGGAAAATGCACTCTGAAACACAGACCGCGCTTTGAACCTTGAGTTATTGGTGTCGTATACCTCATTCCCCTTTCGTGCAGAATGGTATATATAGGGCAAACCGGATTGTGCCTTAATGACCGTTTAAGAGAGCACAATAACAATGTGCACAACGTAGTTCAAGGACAACTCGGAATCCACTGCCGAGACTGCGGCTGCGTGCTAGTTTTCGAGCGTTGTGAGGTATTAGGCAAGCACAACTCGCAGGCCACGCGTTAGATAATTGAAGCTTATCAAATAAACAAGTGTGACGGTAAATATGTAAGTTTCCCATCGGTTGCGTTGTTGCAAAAAGATATTGCGTATCTCGATCTCTTTTAAGTTACATATGTATATGTTTTCAGCCTATTCAACAAGAGACAAGAGTTTTGTTGACATTGTATCGCAGTGGTTTTTCCCGCACCCTTCTACGCATGCCAAATTTTCTCATTTTTCGCCTATATATGTACACCACTCCGTTATTAAATCTTAGTTGAAAGTCAGTGCTCTTTTCTGTCCTTGTTTTTTTCGCTTCCGAAGTTACGAAGTAACTACATTTATGGTGCACTGTTCCTGCATTTTGCATTGGGTTATAGTGGCGACAGACTACCTCACCCGACACGCGGAGACCAAGGCAGTTGCGAGTGGCACTGCAGTTGAAACGGCCCAGTTCTTCATTAGGAACAATGTCCTGAGACATGGGGCTTCAGCTGTCGTCATAACAGACAAAGGTACCGCGTTTACAGCCGAGCTTCTGCGCACTGTGCTCACGCTAAGTGGCACAGCGTATATGAAGACGGCAGCTTACCACCTACAAGCGAATGGGCTTACAGAATGACTGAACAAGATAATCGCTGACATGCTTTGCGTGGACGTCGACGCGAAACACAAGAATTGGGACCAAATCTTACCGTACATCACATCCGCGTATAATACGGCGTGCTAGGAAAGACCGAAAATGACGCCGTTAACACTCATTCATGACGGAGAAGTTAGTACAATGCTTCACACATGCTGCCTTATGATCGCAATGATTCAGAGACAGACACCCCAGACTTCACTGAGCGCACCGACGAAGCAAGGAAGCTTGCCCGCGTCAGAATAATCAACCAGCAGCAACTTGACGCCCACTGATACAACCTTCGCCATCGATTCGTCGCTTATGAAACAGGCGATGGAATCTGGTTTTTTTTTTCGTACGACGGCGATGCTTCTCGAAGAAGCTCCTACGCCGATACTTTGGACCCTACAAGTTTTGGCCGTCCGTAATGTAGTAGTCGTGCCCGACGCCTTCTCCTGTTCGTAACGTCGCCAGCATCTGCCTGATACAATGCACATAGTCTGCATAAAACTTTACCACTCTGAGTGATGTAAACACCCGCTAGCCGCATCTCTACCTGGTGAGCACAGGGACGACGCTCACTCTGGCGGGAGGGTAATGACGTGCATAGCTGCGTCTAGCTGCGAGATAGCGACAACAACGAAGGTCGCCGATTTGCTCGAGAGGCGCAGCGCAGGTGAGTGAAGAAGACGACAATCTTAGCGGCCTTCTTTGAGAGCGTCTCTATGAGTTCCACTGTCCGTGTTCCTAAATAAACCCTCTGTATTTTATAACCCACGACATAATATCGCGGGCACCACGCTTCTCCGAAAAATGAGTAAAGAGGTAAAGAGTGAATGCCTCCCTACTACACAAAACACATATCATGACTTACGGCATGGTGGGTACTCTGCAAGTGTGCTTGTATAAGTCATTCAAGAATTGCTTAACGAAGCCTCTGAAAGGCCGCTCTTCCAGCTTTCTCTGCGACTGTGCTGCGCGTTGCGCGCAGGGCTGGAGTTTTTTTGTGTTAAGTAAATGAAATTCGGCAGATCCCACGTGCTTCGCAAATCAATGTTATGCGTAGCATGCGAGGAAAGGTGACTGTGTTGTTGAGTGAAATGTTAGGAAATGAGGCTAACAATATTGCCGCGGCCATTGAAAGAAATATAGCTCTATACCCCAGTAGGTATGTGCTATTGGGAGACAGAATAGAAAACGAAGAAGAGAAGTCTGTGAGCTCGTGTTGATTGTAAATGGCTCGGCTTGACGTCTAGTGCTTTACCGTGGACAGAGAATATATCGTCTTGTATTTATCGAGACCTTTTCTCGTGGAGGTGCAGTGTATCCCGGTGCTCGTGCCGCCTATTCCGATGCTGGTGCCGCGTAGTATGTGGTCCCATAGGGCGACTGCCGCAACGCAGCCACCGGCGGAGCCGGTGCGTAGGCTGGTGGCGCGGCGAATGGGTTGGCCATCACTGCCGTCGACACGTAGTCGTAGCCGTGTGCTGGGGCACCAGGCGTGGCATCAGCGGCATAGTTTCTTGAGGACTAAACGCGATCATCCACTCTGGGGCGCGGCGAATCAATTTGCGTTCGAGGCCAGCCTGCTGGTACGATCCTGTCATGGCCGCGTCGCAGCCATCACGGCGCAATCGTGGTAGAAAGGTTCCGACCGCGCCCCCGTTGGCTGCGACACCGCACGCCCACCTCGACTTTTGTCGAGCTCGCTCGATCTGAAGCAGCACGCCATTGACGATAGCACCGTTCATCTCGCGCATCGCTTCGTCTACGTACATGTTTTCGAACTCGACGAACGCAAAACCCAGGGCGTTTTGCGTCATCCGCACTTCCTTGTGTTGTCCGTACTTGCCGAACTCGCACTCCCTGTCGTCGTAAGTCATGGCGCCATCGAGGCCTCGCACGAAGATGCGTCCCAACAGTGAGCTGCCGCCTGGCGGGGTGCAGATGTTCGGGGTGACGACGTTGATTGATATGTGGGGTTTAACGTCCCAAAACCACTATATGATTAGGGGTGACGACGTAAAACGCTCTTGAACGCTTCTCGCCCCTGCCACGATGCTCTTCAACGCTACGACGTGCCGCTTCTTTTTCTTCTTCTTCTTCTCTGATAGTTCATACAAGATACAGAGGATTGATTGATTGATTTGTGGGGTTTAACGTCTCAAAACCACCATATGATTATGAGAGACGCCGTAGTGGAGGGTTCCGGAAATTTTGACCACCTGGGGTTCTTCAACGTGCACCCAAATCTGAGTACACGGGCCTACAACATTTCCGCCTCCGTCGGAAATGCAGCCGCCGCAGCCGGGAATCAAACCCGCGACCTGCGGGTCAGCAGCCGAGTACCTTAGCCACTAGACCACCACGGCGGGGCAAGATACAGAGGATTGGCTGAGTAGGAGGTGATTTTTTGCGTGTTTTTTTCTTACTATACAACTAATGAAAGCTAGAGCTAACTAATATGGCAAATTTAAATACAAATTATTATTGATGATAAGTTTTAAGCATTGTTAGGTTGGCTAGAATTTCTTAGACTGATTGAGAAATTCCTCAAAAGTGAAGAACACATCCATTTTCCATAAGGCAGCGGCGGCCATGAGCACACCGACATCAGAGAGAAGAGGATGATGATGGTCGCGGGTGCGCTCGTGGCACGCGGCAGTCGCTGGTAGCGGGCAGTTGCAGTGGTTACCTGGTTGACTGAACACATTATTTTAAGCCCATGCCAACTTTTATTCAGGCGCAGCTGCTCCAGTTGGTGGACCCATGTTGATTTGGAAAGCAGGATACAACTAGCTCGCTCTAGAAACATATGTTGCCGCCTTAGTAACTGTAGTTATTTTTAAAGCTTATGACAGATTAGAACACGTTAAAATAACAATTTGCTAACGCACGTGGGTTTACCAAATTACTTCGTTGCATGAGTTTACTTCTTTTTAAAAGATAGAGAGTTTTATCGCTTTCAATCTGGCGCGTCTTCTTAAAAGTATTGACACGTGTTTATATGAAAAAGAACGGTGATAGGAATGTTTTGTAGATTCCAGCTGGTGGGTCAGGTGGTTTTTCGGGACGACAACGAAGCAGGCATCTTGCTGTACAGCTGATCCTGAATACGCTATTTTCGCTGCCCGTAAGCTGCTGTCATCTTTTGTTCGCGTTGCACTGCGACACTGGTGAAGGAGCTGGGCCGTGACACTACCCGATGCTTCACACTCCTAGTGGGAGCCGTTCATGTCAGCCCGGACGTGTCCTACTGCAACCCCTGTTCATCGATTCAGTCGTCGGCTACGACGGTATTCCTCCAGACAGCAACCCCTCGCAGAAAACCTCTACCGGACATCTAGAAATGGCTAACACCAGCCCCCAGCCTGTACTTCTCGGCACCAGGTCCTCCCGCTCCATCCCAGGTAACGTTTTTTCAATCACTGGAGCCTAAACGCTTTGGATGGTGGCGCACACGAAGATGTAGAAGACTGGTTAGACCACTATGACCGTGTTGCGAAGATCAGCCCCTCGGTCTGCTCAGGAAAAGCTCGGCCGGGCCTACTTCTATCTCGATGACAGCGCTCGTACTTGGTACGAGAACAGAGAAGGCAACCTGTTCCACATGGACCGACTTTCACCAGAAGATGGTTGAAACTTTTGCCAATGTCGACAGACGTGACCTGCGCCCACCAACTACTAGAGCTAAGGGTCCAAAAACCCAATGAAACGGTCGCCATGTTCGCCGAAGACATGACACGTTTATTTCGGAGGGCTGACCCGCAGATGACTGAAGATAGGAAGTTGCGCTACCTCATGCGTGGCGTGAAAGAGCAGCTGTTCGCAGGACTTCTGCGCAACCCGCCAAGCACTGTAGAGAACTTCATCAAAGAAGCGTCGGCTATCGAGCGGACCCTTCACCAACGCTGCCGACAATATGACCGCTTGTGCAGCAGCCCCCAAACTCAGGCCGCCGCTGTGACGTTTGACAGTCATAGCTCCTTACGTGAAATGATTAGAGAGATTGTTCGTGAAGAATTGCAAAGGCTGCGGACTCCGGTAGTGGACACACCCATGGCATCTGTCGCTCAAGTCGTCCCGTGACGAAATCCGCCAAGCATTCTCGACAGCTGATCCTGCCCCCGAACAACGTCCCATGACGTACGCCGCCGCCCTTCGAAGCTCCCCACCCGCTCCGCCTTCATACTACCCCCCACCTGCAACTGTTCCTTGGTCACCACCACAGGGGGAGACATCGTGGCGCCCATCCATCCAGCCCCCATACGACCAGTCGTCTTCTGGCTTGCCATGGCCTTCGTCGCGTGAAGAGTCGTCACGGCAACCACAGCTTCGCCGAACAGACACCTGGCGCACTGCCGACAGGCGTCCACTTTGTTTCAACTGCGGAGGTGTAGGCCACATAGCCCGCTATTGCTGGCACCGCGCCTGATCCGTCTCGCCCTCTCAGGCCACGGTATGACATTCGACATGCCAACGAGTACGTATCCCGCCGTGGAGATGTCGGTTCTCAAGGACCTCCGGTACCTCGACACCCATTCGACCGCCGCCGTAACAATGATGACGAGGCTATAACTGATTACGAGCCGGTCTTCTGACATCGACCACGCTCTCCTTCTCCTGCCCAGTCACCTTCGTTGCAGCGCCGCTCTTTTGCCGACACCAGAGGAGCGAGGTCACCCAGCCCACACCAGGGGAAACTGAAGGCGGCGACCTCAGGGGGTAAGGTTGCAGGCTGTCAAGACGAAGAAAAAAAGCCCCCATTACTCCCACCTCAGGACGCTGTAAAGCCGACAAGACGTAATACCGACGAAACTGTGACCCCAGGCCTTACCGTTCTTGTGGATGGACAGCAAGTCAAAGCTTTAGTCGACACCGGGGCTGACTTCTCTATTATCAGTGATGACCTTGCCGTACGCCTCAAGAAAGTAAAGACAGCGTGGACGGGACCTCACTTAAGGACGGCAGGCGGCCAATTACTGATGCCTCTCGGAATGTGCACAGCAAGGCTCGACATCGGTGGCTCTACTTTCGTGGCGACGTTCGTCGTTCTCGCTTCATGCTGTAAAGACATGATTATCGGAATGGATTTCTTGAGAGAACATGGCGCCGTGATCAACATCCCTGACAGTGTCATTACATTTCACAACAACAGCCCTACTTTAGTCGATTGTTCAGAGCCGAGACATACGTCTTGTTCAGGGCCTTTGCGTCTGACCGATGACGATGTGGTCGTCCCGCCACTGATCGTGTACGCTTGTTTCGGTAGCAGAGGATGAGCCGTTTGACGGCGACGGCATTGCTGACCAAATAAGCTCACTGATATTTAGCCACGGTATTTCAGTTGCTCGAGGTCTTGTCACTGTCACTGCTGGACGCACAAACTTGCTGCTCACTAACTTCAGCACTGAGCGCCGACATCTCCCGAAAGGTACAGCCGTCGCTTACTTTGACACTACTGCAGAAATCCAAGGCAGTTTATCGGCCCTAGACGAAGCACCTCAAGAAGAATCACTACACCTAATCTTGACGTTGGTACTACGTTGTCAAGGACGAACGAACGAGACTTCTTGAGCTGCTAGCCGAATTCAAGGACTGCTTTTCATCGACATCACGGGTCGGTCGAACGCCGCTAACAAAGCATCGAATAATTACCCACGACGCAGCAAGGCCTATACACCAGAATTCTTATCGTGTGGCTCCAAAGGAACGGGAAGTGATACAGCAACAAGTCGCTAAAATGCTTGAAGATGATGTGATTCAGCCATCACAGAGCCCGTGGGCATCGCCTGTAGTATTAGTTAAGAAAAAGGACGGTACCCTGCGTTTTTGCGTGGATTACAGGAAGCTGAATCAAGTGACTAAGAAAGATGTGTATCCGCTTCCACGTATTGATGACTCCCTCGATAGGCTTCGAAACGCTCGCTACTTTTCTTCAATGGACCTCAGAAGTGGATGTTGGCAGATCGAGGTAGACCCAAGAGATCGGGAAAAAACAGCTTTTGTGACGCCGGATGGTTTATATGAATTTAAATTTCTACCGTTCGGTTTGTGCTCAGCGCCCGCTACTTTTGAAAGGCTCATGGACACTGTACTTTCAGGGTTAAAATAAAAGACCTGTTTAGTTTATCTAGACCACGTCATAGTGTTTTCCCCAACATTTGACGAGCATCTCTAGAGGCTAGAAGTTGTTTTACGAGCCATACGCTCCGCAGGCCTCACAATTGAAACCAGAGAAATGCCACTTTTGTTTTGAAGAACTGCTGTTCCTTGGTCATGTCGTCAGCTGTACCGGCGTTCGGCCTGATCCAGAAAAACTTGCGGCCGTTGCACAGTTCCCAGTACCGTCCGATAAGAAAGCTGTCAGGTGCTTTCTGGGCCTATGCGCCTACTATCGCCGGTTCATCGCCGACTTCGCACGAATTGCGTCGCCGTTAACTCGCCTCACTAGAGACGACGCCACCTTTGAGTGGAATCACGAACAGCAAGCAGCGTTTAATGACCTCCGCCAACGTCTTCAAACACCTACAGTGCTTGCTCACTTCGACGAACAAGCGCCAACAATGCTTCACACTGACGCAAGCAATGTAGGCCTCGGAGCTGTGCTTGTGCAGTGGCAAGAAGACACGGAACGAGTGATCGCCTACGCAAGCAGGACACTAACACGTGCTGAAGCCAATTATTCAACAACTGAGAAAGAATGCCTCGCCGTGGTCTGGGCAGTTATGAAATTTCGCCCGTACTTGTATGGCCGCCCTTTCAAAGTTATAAGTGACCATCATTCCCTCTGTTGGTTGACTAATTTAAGAGATCCAACCGGCCGATTAGCACGGTGGAGTCTGAAGTTACAAGAGTTTGATATGACGGTCATACACAAGTCTGGGAAGCGCCATACGGACGCCGACTGCCTGTCTCGATCACCAGTAGAGTCAGCTTCTTTTTCTGACGACGACGATATGGCCTTTCTTGGTGTTCTCGACGCGTCCACGATTGCTCAACAACAACGAAGTGACCCTGAATTGCATTGGTTTAATTAATTACGTGGACGGACGTTCTTCGAGGACACCTAGAGTCTTTGCAAGGACATTATCGTCGTTTTGCTTACGCAATGGCGTCCTCTACAAGAGAAACTTTTCGTCCATCGGAGCTCCCTATTTGCTCGTTATTCCTGCACCCCTTCGAACTGAAGTGCTTTAAGCATGTCACAATGAGCCGACGTCTGGCCATTTAGGCTACACTCGCACATTGGCAAGAGTACAGCAGGGATACTACTGGCCACGACTCACAACAGCCGTCAAGCACCACGTTCACACTTGCATCGATTGCCAGCGACGCAAGTCACCTCCAAAGAGACCCGCCGGTCAGCTGCAACCAGTTCAGGTCCCACGTACACCGTTTCAACAGGTAGGAATGGATATTTTAGGACCCCTTCCTACTTCTACTGCAGGAAATCGCTGGGTTATAGTCGCAACAAACTACCTAACCAGGTATGCCGAAACAAAAGCTATCCAAAAGAGCACCGCCGTGGAAGTGGCGAGATTTTTCATAGAAAATATTGTGCTACGCCACGGTGTTCCAACTATCGTGATCACGGACCGCGGAACAGCATTTACGGCAGCTATTTTAGACCACGTCCTGATGCTTAGTGGAACGACTCACCGTAAGACCACTGCGTACCACCCGCAAACAAATGGACTAACGGAGCGCTTCAACAAGACGATTGAAGACATGCTGTCGATGTACGTGGATGTCCAACATAAGAATTGGGACGAGATTTTACCCTATATCACGTTCGCATACAATACGGCTAAACAAGAGACGACTCGCATGACTCCATTCAGCTTGGTTCACGAACGGGAGGTACGGACTATGCTGGATGCGATGTTGCCACATGAATGGGACGCTACCGACACAGGCGCTCACGTGTTCACTGAACGCGCGGAAGAAGCTAGACAGCTCGCCCGCTTACGGATCTACCAGCGACAAGACTACGACGCAGGCCGCTACAATGCTCGCCATAGAACTGTAACGTACAAAATCGGTGACAGAGTGTGGGTTTGGACACCCGTACGAAAACGTGGACTGTCCGAGAAGCTGCTAAGGCGATATTTCGGACCATACCGAGTATCGCGCCAGCTAAGTGACGTCACCTACGAGGTTGTCTCCGACAGTCCCCAATGCCCGAGGCGTCTCCAGCACCAGCCTGAACTTGTTCATGTAGTGCGTATGAAGCCGTATGTGTGTGACTGACTGCACGTTAAAAAAATACTGTGCGTCTGAATCAGCATCGGGGCGATGCTCTTATAAGGAGGGGCAAGTGACACGTGTTTATATGAAAAAGAACGATGATAGGAATGTTTTGTAGATTCCAGCTAGTGGGTCAGGTGGTTTTTCGGGACGACAACGAAGCAGGCATCTTGCTGTACAGCTGATCCTGAATACGCTCTTTTCGCTGCCGTACGCTACTGTCATCTTTTGTTCGCGTTGCACTGCGACAGTATAAACAAACTAGAGGTATCCCCCAAGGTTCGGTCTTGTCACTATTAGTATTGAATCTTTTATGCAGCCCAATTTCAGTACTAAATTCGGTATTGTCACCATTTTTATATTTTGTTTAACTCTGCACAATACCAGTACAACATGACGTACATATGTACGCACGTACGTATGTATATGATGACGACCTAACAATTATTGCTACAGCTGCAGTTATACATGTACTATTTTAGGTGCTACAATTTTATGATTGCTCTGAACACATGTTTCGACGACATTAATCTTTGAATAAACATCAAGAAAAGTACAATTGTAATTTTTCCACTAAGTGTTCTAGTGCATATTTTTGTATTTTACAGACAGGTACGTTATTCCGCAGGTGAAATTGATAAGGTATTCATGATTTACCTATACTGGAAACCTAAATTGAAGTCCGCATGTAAAAAATATCGTAGTGAGAGGAGCGCGGGTGGTCGGGATGCTTCGTAGACACAGCAGAAATCGATGTTGTTCACGTCGCGATAAGCTAGTCACGATACATTGTATGTATAATAGGTTGATATTAGAGTCCGGTAGTGTCTTGGTTTCTGGAGCACCCACCTACAAAATTTGACTCCTGGTACTTCTATAACGCGAAGCGCTACGTTTATGTCTTGGGCTCCACAAATTTGTCGCAATTATAATTTTTATGTGGAAGCAGGCCTGCCTTCTCTTCTTGGAAGGTTTCAAATGCTATCAGTTCGTACCTTCCTAAAAATATATGCATCTCCACATAGGAGGTCGCAGCATGTGTTCGATAATGCACCGACATTCTTTTTTAAACAACAGTGGTCAAGATTAAGGTGCCCACAAGTCGTCATCGTACAGAAGCTTTTAGAAACATTACAAGTAAACCTTCGTGAAGTATTGGTACTAAGATGTATTAAAACCATTAAAATAGACTTTGACATTATATTTTCTAAAGAGCACAAAAATCTTTTCTGCAGGTACCTACATGCCATTCTGAAAGACCACCTCGCAATATTAGTATTATAAATTGTAATAGCAACTGATGCTTTACTTTGTGAAGATAAGGCACGAGCTGGAACTGCATCTTCAGTGTTGGATTGGTCTTTTTCAATTCGTTCACATATTTTACACCTATTTATCAAACAGAATTACTTGCAAGTCTCTTAGCATTACCAAAATTCCCTATTTCTACAACAGATGATATCATTCTTACAGACTGCCCGTCTCTGTGTACTTCATTACTTGCACCTGATATGTTCAATGCTCTACAAGTTTTTCACGCTCTTGCCCGAAAATATTTACGCCTCATTCACTTGGTATGAACACCTGGGCATAAAGGAATAACCTTCAATGAATATGCAGATGCACTTCCAATAACCTCACATAATGATCCCATAGTTTCTATATTTCGACGATATTATTAATCGCTGTGGCACAATTTGAGAAATACATCACATCAGATAATTTAGAAAAGTCTCGCTTGGCAACATCTGAGTTATCTTAGGTACCCTTGAAAAAACCGACGTTGCTCTCCTGGAACTTTTGGTGGAGATATCAATTACAGGAATACGACGCCCAATCCCCCCGCTAAGCTATTATTTAAAAGGTCAGGTCTGACACAGTCTCCCTTATGCCTCCACTTCAAGAAGAATGAATCTCAGCATCATTGTCTCTTGACACGCTGGTTATTTACAAATCAAATAAAAAGACGGTTAGAACCTCTCCGTAGGTTGGCTTTAAATTTATCCCTTCCACTGGTCCTTTCTTTTGAGGCAACTGAACAGGGATTTAGCCACAGGAATGTTTGCGAGGCCATGATGTGTGATTTTAGAAAAAAAAACACATAACAATTGGATTGTTAGGCTGTGGCGAAAATTCACATTATTTCCAGTCACATTAGATTGTTGGCTTTCCTTTTTTCTTAACTACACTCATTCTATTTCTAATCTATGGTTTACTAACCTGTTCTTTGTTGAAACATCCTCATCTAAACATCCCGTCTGGTAAAACCATTTCATCTCAAAGATGAAGTACCATTCGTTTTATGGCCAATCTTCCATGGTGGGTCACACCGGATTCTGAGGAATAACTAACCAAGTCATCAGTTGCGGCCGACACTTATTGGAAAAAACAAGGTTCCTGGTCTGGTTCCGCGTCTTCATGCAGGGCTCTGGGTTAATCAGCCTTGAATCCCCTCCATTGGGTGCCCATCAGGGTGATCCCAGCCGCTGGACTACGGATATTTAGGCCAATTATGAGGACGCTGCTCCAAGATGTAATGCTCGACATCCAAATGACGCTAAAAATATTTCTACAGGTATTAAACGACATTGAGCTATGCTACTATGGGTATCTTTCAAAGGTGAAAGAAGAGAGGACGAAAAAAAAACAAGTCGATGAGCTCGTGTTTATTGTAAATGGTTAGGCTCGATGGATAGTGCAAATGGCTGCGAGATCAGGTAGAGTCACTGCCTGAGGGCAACTGGCCGAAACGGTTAAGTTGGCATTGCTCCTTGCGTCGTCTGCTATAATAGCCACGTCGTGTTTCTGTTTCTTTGTGCGCGTAGGTCATGCACGTTCTCAAAGTGTGGTCTGTCCGGTCATGTCAGCGTGAGTGTAACTGTTCCTACGTAAGCCTGACGTACGAAAGCATTTGGTTTTGCTCGGCTGCCAAAGCATGTAATAAGATCGTTGAGTGCAACTTTTCAGTGTGCTGTTTATTGTCGTCGTACCCTCTATTCACCAGAATAATTTCAGAGTGGGTGTACCGCTTTTTGTTTCAAGCACATTGTATAAAGCTCGCTTTAGGCCATGAACCTCAACATTAGCACGGCGCTCTCCATGCCACATTGCCTCGGCCCGACGGGTGGACCAAGTGCCTGAACCTGTACCGTCGTCATACCCTATACACTGCCAAGAAGAAAAGTGAAGACAGGCATGTGGTGTTATGACCGGGGCTCGACGGCATCCCACCACTGCCACCAGTTGTTATGACCGGGGCTCGACGTCATCCCACCTCTGCTGCCAGTCATTGCGGCTCGGGTTTAGCGGGTCTCATCGTGGATAGCTGGCCGCCGCCACCGGACCCGTTCAGCCCATCTTGCAGGGAACAAGGCGCCTTCTTCGAAAGGTATTTACGCAGGTTTATTTACATTAATTACAGGACAGCCTTTCACGCCAAATGACGAGCATCTAGAAGTATCTGAGCAGACGGGCCTACAACATTTCTGCCTTCATCGGAAATGCAGCCGCCGCAGCCGGGTTTTAATCCCGCGACCTGCGGGTAAGCAGCAGAGTACCTTAGCCACTAGACCAACGCGGCGGGACTCTCCTGTTGACTTCTGACTTCTGTACTTGATGTTCATCATCAAATTACGCAACCACTAATCAAAGATCGACCAATGGATTTTCAATTTTGATCTTTTCTGTCTCGCGGCCTTCGGTTTGTTTATTTTTTGCCATGCTTTCCTAAAATCATCAGCTCAACTTGTTTGGTAGAACATGAGCATCAACATACATAGGCCAGTGTTTCAGAAAGCTGTCACGCATGCACTAGTCTTTTTTTATTCAGTGCATGACATAGCGACATACCTCGAACACTGATGAACGAAAAGTTGTTTGTACTTTTTTATTGAAGTCAAATGAGTAACGACAGGAGTGCACATCCAAGTGTATGCCCAAATGCAGAGAGATGTATGATATCTTGAATAAAGTGTGCCATATAACACTGAAAAATGTTTCAGGCTCAGACCATCTTGTAGAAAAACGACCATCACAAGACAGCGAGACAAAACGGCGACGCACAAATGCCACGGCTTGCAGGCGACGGCGGGCGCCCAGCTGGCGTGGCGACGACAGGGGGGGGGGAGGGGAGACAGCGTGTTTTTATTTTTTTTCCCACTCACGCTTGTGGCTAAACGGTTCTGCGTAAGTTGACGCCGGCTCCTGGTGCCAGGCTGGCGTGACAGTGATGGCGGATATTCCTTTTTTTTCTTTTTTTCCTTCTTACGCCTGCGCTTATCGGCTGTATGCACGACTTCCGTGCCGGGCGGATGTCACGGGTATTTTTTTATTGCTGGGCTCCTTATAGGCAGGATTTATTCAGTGCGCAGGAGCGCACCGCCTGTGTGCCGTTCGTTATCCGGCACCTGACTTTGAGTGTACAGGCCGGACGTTTACAGATGTAGCGGACGAACGGTGTGATGTAGCGGTGACAGCATTTAAGCCTGAAGAGAAGGCTACAGGCCAGACATTTGCAGATGTAGTGCACGAACAGTGCGTTGTAGTGGCGATGCCATTTGAGGCCGAAAAGAAGGCTAGTACCTGTAAGGACATGGTTGAGATTCAAACCCGTTCTGAAAAAAATGAGCTCCCTGTTAAAGCAGGGTGTGAGGGTTCCGTGGTTTTAGAAACACTGTTAAGATTAACAGAATGTTCCACGAAAATTGAACCTTGCAGCCCTATAGACGATGTTGATTACATGTTTTTACTCCCAGCGCCAGCTGTTGAGGATAGGAAGAACCAAAAACTCGCAATACACGGCCCCTACGCTTGATAGCTGATTGATATGTGGGGTTTACCGTCCCAAAACCACTATATGATTATGAGAGACGCCGTAGTGGAGGGCTCCGGAAATTTAGACCACCTGGGGTTCTTTAACGTGCACCCAAATCTCAGCACACGGGCCTACAACATTTCCGCCTCCATCGGAAATGCAGCCGCCACATCCGGGATTCGAACCCGCGCCCTGCGGGTCAGCAGCCGAGTACCTTAGCCACTAGACCACCGCGGCGGGGCTACGCTTGGTAGCTGTACATGTTTAAGGCCACGTATTCAGCCAATACACTGAGGCCTGCTAACCTTACCGATGGACTTGAGTATGGCATGACTATAGCGCGAGAACAAAACGACGACATAGAGACAAGAAGGACACGAGCACTAATCCCCAACTGAGTTTATCGCGCAGAGCGCGCAAACATATAGAGGACACAGTAAACCATGGGACAAAAACCTTGTGGCACGAGCAAAAGCATGAATAAATGCATGAGTAGGAAAAAAACACAAAAGCACAGAAAAAGACAAAGAAAAATCTATAAAGGAACGAAACAGAAAAGCAAAAATAATAGACTAAATAGACTGTTTTTTATTACACAGTATATATGTTGGTGTTACAAACCACGTGCGCAGAAACTTTTAGTTCCTTTTTCTTCCACTCACAGCAAGTTAGTACAACAAGGCATAGCACGGACCTGCCTTTAGAACGCCTTGAATAGGTCGTGCGTTCACAACATCTCTGCGAGCTTCAAAGCTCAGGTATCTCGGCTTATGGCTTCGGGTTTTCGTGAGACGTTTATCGCTTCTGTTGCTGACACTATCCTGTGGACCATTAGGGCAGAGTAGAGGCAGGGACAGGTTTCGAGCAACACGGATACAGAGTGTGAAAAGATATATAGCCGTTGTTCCGTAAAAACACCATATATCACAGAGGCCCAAGACAGTCGAAAAACGTGCGGGAGTTCGTGTGATGTTCTCTGCACCGTTCAAGTTAATCAGTCTCACAAAATCTACAAAGCCCCTGAAAACGCAGTCATCAACGAAATGTAGAGTTATGCATAGAAACAGGTATGAGGCATGTGCCCGGGAGGTTGTCTTCAGGACCCCCCTTTCCTGCGGTGCTTGTTATGTCGGAACGACCGAAAGGTGTCTGAACGATCGACTGAGAGAATGTGCTAACAATGGTAGATATGGGAAAGATGGTTTTCTTGCTCAGCACTGCACTGAGTGCAAGTGTGTGCCCCTTTTCAAGGACACAGTGATGCTGTACAAGCACAGAGATAAACGCACCCAAGTCGTCGTTGAGGCCGCGCAGATGGCACGCGAACAGGTGCCATGCATTAGCAAGCCCTCGTTGTCTCTGTACGAGAAGGAACTAAGCTTCCTCGAAGGTGGTGCGCGCAAGTAGTTTTATTACGATAGTTATAGCGCAAGAACAGAACGACGACAAAGAGACAAGAAGGACACGAAGTAGCGCTCGTGTCCTTCTTGTCTCTTTGCCGGTGTTCTGTTCTCGCGCTATAACTTTCGTCATATCATACCGACTAGCCAAAACTGCCACATTTCACATTAAATTACTTCCAATTTTCTGTTTCGTTTCCTTATAGACTTTTCTTTGCCTTTTTCTGTGCTTTTGCTTTTTTTCCTTACTCATGCATTGCTCGTTGTTCCAATTCGTTTTCGTCACATGGTTTACTCTCTCTTTTGCAAGTGTTCGCGCTCTGCGCAATAAACTTAGTCCGAAGTTAGTGCTGGTGTCCTTCTTGTCTCTTTGCTGGCGTTCTGTTCTCGCGCTATAACTATCGTCATGTCATTCCAACTAGCCAAAACTGCCACATTTACCACTATATTACTTTTACTTTTCTGTTTTGTTTACTTATAGACTTTTATTTGCCTTTTCCTCTGCTTTAGTTTTTTTTTCCTTACTCACGCATTGCTCGTTGTGCCACATGGATTCGTCACAAGGTTTACTCTCTCCTCTACGAAAGTTCAAGCTCTGCGCAATAATCTCAGTCGGAAGTTAGCGCTCATGTCCTTCTTGACTCTGTGTCGTCGTTCTGTTTTCGCACTGTAACTATTCGGGACTCCAGCAATTCATGCGGCACCTGGTGGCAATAGGAAATTTTAGTAATGGGTACACAAGCGGCTTGCGTACCCAGGACGTTGGTGCGGCGGTATTGCGCATGCGCGAAACCCCAAGCAGATGCGTCGCAAGATCGCTGGGGCGATGGGGACATGCGCAAGCGCGGCTAAACAACGATGCCACCAATGGCCTCCTAGCGAAGATAAGCTGCCCCGGCGCACATGCCGGCGCATCATGTTACCTTCACGGCGAGCAAAGCCGAGGCTGGCCAGAGCCACCTATTTGACTTTTAAGTTTTAAGCGCAAATATTATAGTGGCTAGCCACTATACAAATTGCATGACGCAAAGGCGCTAAATCTCGGATAGCGTGGATCCGCCGCCTTGTAAGGTCCACCTTCGCAAGAACTCACGGTGTCCGCATTGTGGATACTCTAGCCGTCGAGTTAAAATAAGCCAAAGTGCGAGACCTTATAGCGATTACATGGTTTCAGCCAGATGTCCAAAGCTAGAATGGCCTGGAACATAAAAACTAAGTATATGCCAGCCCCCCACCAGCTGAATAAGTGGCGCCATCTAGCGCGGCCATAGTGAAACAGACAATCACAACATTGTTATTGCAGACACATTGTGCATTGTACTACTGGTGCAAAAACTGCGCAGCGACAATAATACAAATGAGTAACCTTTCTATTCATTTACAGCTCAATAACATTACGCGTAAGCTAACATGTTCATGACTGTGGTTGCATGAAGTGTCACAAGAAGTCGACACTGTCGTTACAATAACCTTGTATTTTTCACTTTTTGCGTATACCAAGATACTGTACACAATAAAAAAGTGTCCTGGTCACTATGTATGTTTAATTTACCATTTTAAATCATAAAATACTTAAAGAATACTTACGCGACAAGACGCTATGGCACTGCGAGCGCGTGTGACTTTCGTACGGCTTGCGTTTGCGTGCGTGCCACCGTTGCGCCAACTAAAAGGCATTCCGGTTGGGTATAGGTTGGGCACGGAACGCCGCGCGCTCCCAAGCCAGCAAGGCCCCAAGAGAATGCGTACCCAGCACTAAAACTCCCTAATATAGAGAAGATGCGTACGGAGGTCCAAACAGTCCAAGCGCCAGTCATATACGGTAGGAGCACGGTAGGATGATGCCACTCCTAAAGAAAAAAAACTAACGGCCAAGCAGTTCTGCTGCGTTCGTGAGTGCGTGTCAGCGAGATGGAAAGACAGCGTCATTTATTTTCACGCATTTCCTTCCGAGGCCAAAGACCGAAGCTGCAGAGCGCGGTGGATCGCGAATCTCCGCATCGGCAAAGGCGTGAAACAGACGATGACCGTTTGCTCGCGGCATTTTGCACGGGACGATTTCTTCTTTCCAGGTAAAGCACCAGTGTTGAATTCTTGACTTAAACCTAGAAATGGCTATTCTATCCACTGACTGCATAACGTTGCGGCTCCTGAAGTATGTAAAAAAATTTCGCAGAGACGCGGTGCGCCGTGTGCATTACACTTGCAATTCAGCTGCGCTTTATTTTCTGCGTATGCTCACCGGAATAAAGGGACTTGATTCATTGGGCACACTTGCGAATAATATTTACTGCGTGTATTATGCCGCAATTTAGCGGTTTCGGCGACGTTTGTCTTTACACGTGGCGGCCACCCTGGAGGCATTTAAAGTTTTGGTCCCGCACATCGGTCGCGCAACTTAAACGGGTATCGGCAGTTCTGGCGTGTACAAGTATTGTGTCAGCCAGTTCGGGAAGCGATCGTTGTAAACTTGGCACTTTTTCGAAGCGCGGTCAATTGCTTGCGTGGCAGGGACGAAATTTCAGTGTACGCTAGCGCTTCTCAGCACACACGTAAGGAATTGTTTTAATTTAACGCGCGATTGTGTTGCATATGATGCTGGTATTTCACTCAGACAGTTTTATTGCAGTATTCGGTCACAAACGCACCAGCCTCGCGTGAATTTTTAGGCTTTTTTCAGCCTCAAATGGCATCGACACTAAGCCATTATACGCCACTAAGTGACAATTGATGGCGTTGAAGTGACAGCCTTAGTCGACACAGGTGCAGACTTTTCCATAATGAGTGAACGATTGGCAGACAAACTGATGAAAGTCAGGACGGAATGGAAAGGCCCTTATATCCGAAATGCTGAAGGCCAGATAATGACACCGACGGGAAAATGTACAGCAAGACTCACGATTGAGAATGTGGCTTTTGTAGCCACATTCCTGACCCTACCGGTCTGCTGCAAACCTCTTATACTGGGAATGGACTTCTTAGGAGAGTACGGTGCTGTGGTCAACGTACGTGGTAGTGTGATTACATTCGCCGCTCACAAGCCTGTGACCCATGTTCCAAACCAAGAACTCAGGGTGTTACGTGTGGTCGACGACGACGTCTGCGTGCCACTAATGTCATGTTGTCTTGTTTCTGTGTGTTGCGGAATGCACTGTAATGAAGACGCCATAGCCAAACGCATCACCGCCCTTCTTTTTCGACAAGGCATTGCCATGGCTCACGGCACTGTCAGCTTAGTTGACGGGCACGCAGACGTGCTTCTGACCACCTTCAAGTATGAGCGCCGGACCATCGGTAAAGGCACGGCTGTGGTATAACCTCGAGGAGCTCGACTACTCTCACGACTGTCTTATGCAAAGGGGAGCCGCAGCCCAATCGGCTCCGCATACACGACCAGCCGATATCGGTCCGAGTCTAACACCGACTGAAAGATGTCGTCTTATGGAGCTGCTCAACCAGTTAGAGGGCTGCTTCTCATCGATATCACGAGTGGGGGAAAGCGCCTCTGACTAAGCATCGCATCATTACGGAAGACACACCAAGACTGATCTAGCAGAACCCAAACTCGCGTCGCTAAGAAAGAACGTCAGGTAATCCAGTACCAAGTCACGACGATGCTAGAGGATGATGTAATTCAACCATCAAAATGTCCTTGGGCATCGCCAGTGGTACTCGTCAAAAAGAAAGATGGCAGCTTGCGTTTCTGTGTCGATTATCGTAAGCTGAACCACGTTACAAAAAAATATGTTTATTCGTGACCACGAATCGGTGACTGTTTGGTCAGGCTACAGCATGCTCGCTGCTTCTCGTCAATGGAACTTAAAATTTGATACTGGAAAATAGAAGTAGATAAGCGCGACCGCGAAAAGACCGTCTTCGATCGTGATGCCAGACGGGCTTTATGAATTCAAAGTCGTCGCATTCGGTCTACGTAATAAAGACTAATGGGTACCATTCTGTCCGGACTGAAATGGAAAACATGCCTGTTGTATTTCGACGACGTGATTGTTTTTTCGGCCGTGTTTGAAGAACATCTAAATCTGCTACTGTCAGTCCTTCAAGCCATATACAGACCGCTGGACTCGCACTACTACAGGAAAAATGCCACTTCGACTTCGAAGAAATTCCAGCTCCTGTGACACGTGGTCAGTCGCGAAGGTACGAGGCCTGACGCAGATAAAACGGAAACCGTCGGAAACGTTCGCAAGTCCTGTTGATAAGAAAGCAGTCAGGCGTTTCCTAGGTCTCTGCGCCTACTACCGACCATTTATAGCAGGCTTTGCACCGATCACCTCTCCAATTGACCGCCTTACAAGGGAAGACGTTCGCGTTTGTATGGGAGAAAGAGCAAGAAGTTTCGTTCAACGAGCTGGGGCAGCGTCTACGAACTCCACTCGTCCTCGCTCACTTCGACGAGATGCACCAACAGCCATCCATAAAGACGCCGGCGATGTGGGCCTATTTGCTGTTCTTGTCCAGTGCCAAGATGGTGTGGAGGGATTAGTTGCCTACGCTAGCAGAACGTTGACACGTGCCGAGTACAAATACTCAACTACGGAGAAAGAGTGTCTGGCTGTCGTTTGGGCAGTTGCGAAGTTACACGAAGAACAAAAATATTACTAGCTAAGAAATGCAGCAGAGGTGAAACATCACTCTTTGTTGGTTGACAAACATGAAAGACCCATTTGGACGTTTGGCACGATGGAGTATACGGCTCCAAGAGTTCGACATGGTCGTAGTTTACAAGTTCGGAAAGCAACACTTAGACGGCCGACTGTTTGTCAAGGTCACTGATTGAACCACCGGCTACAGAGGATGATGAATTCATAGGTGTTTTAGGGGTTTCTGATGCGCTCGACTATCATTTCTCGGCAACAACAAGATGAGCGTGAGCATGAGCTCTCAACTCGCTTATAAAGTTCTTGAACGGACGAGCCGCCTAATGCACCAAGAGTGTTTTCGAAGAACTTATCGTTATTCTGTTTACGGGACAGAATTCCTGTACAAAAAGAATTTTCATCAACAAATAGAAGCTATTTGCTGGTAGTTCCTGAAGCTCTCCGCGCCGAAAGTTTACCAGCCTGCCATGACGAAGCCCCTGTGGGCCACCCCCCCGGCTTCACAAGAACACCGAGACGCGTCAAAGAAAAGTATTACTAGCGAAAAATTGCAGCAGAGGTGAAACATTACGCCGGAACATACACTGACTGTCAGCAGCACAAAGTACCGCCTGTCAAACCCACTGTGCCTTTTACATCCTGTGCCACTACCAGAAACTCCAATTTCTCATGTCAGAATGGATCTGCTTGGCCCATTCCTAACATCGGACATCGGCAACAAATGGGTCATAGTGTGAAGCATGGAAACTTGGGCACGTTGGTAGAACATAACTGAATGTCCTACACACTGACTACCTACTACCTACTAACTACCTCACTACCTACTAACTGAAGCTAAGTCCTTCGCCTACTGCATCCGTGTCAAGGTCTAGCCTGCAGAGGTTGCGTTCCTTTGTGCTGGCTTCACTCCTTTGCTTGGACATGGTGCTCGCCTTTGTAAGATTTCGCTTTCAGAATGGTGGCGCCAGGCTTGCCTTTGCCGCGAGAGCCTCTATATATGCAGCTACAACATTCAGAAAGGCCCTCTACTGCCAAGAAGAAATGGCGCGAGCTATCTGCCTTGGCTGACAGCACGACGGAATTCATGTGGCAACACACACTCCTTAGCCTAAAAGCTGTCCCTTCAATGAAGCCGGTGTTGCCGAAGAACCGGTGCACATCGTTGGTGATGTTGAACTTCCTGAGGAAGTGCATGATGTTTTAGGACTTGGACGAAAGTTTGCTGTTGAACTTCAAAAAATGCCACAAGAGCTACTGACCCTCGTACGACAAGTTACTCGACGCACCTTGGACAGCGAGATGAACAGGTGTGTTTCTGATGGTGTGGATGTTTTAACACGCTGTAAACCACCTAGCAGTGCAGTGATCACTAGAAATGTTGTATCTTTCTTAAAAGCTCAGTCTTTAGCTCTTTTACCATCGGACAAAGAAGGTGGCTTTGCTGTTTTGCCTTCCCTTTTGTTTAAGGACAAGGCCACCATGGCTACAATGTCTGTTTTTAAACCCAGCGACCCTTCTATAGCAAAAGGTAAATTGAAAACGAAAAACGCTTTGCAATTTTTTCAGCCTAGATAAAGTTGCAAAATAAATCGAGAAATCAAAGAAGCTAAATCTTGACATCTTCTTTACCGATAAGACACACAAGATTGAGTGCCCACTGCGGGTAATAGTTTCTGAAAACGGGACGTGGCAAAAACAGGTCGCCTTGTTTTTACAAGAACACGTTAACCTTTTAACAATTGACAATCCTTTCTTGGTAAAAGACTCTGAGGCGGTTATTAAGTTTCAAAGGTCTAATGATAAAGGACTGAAGGCTTTCTCGATAGACGTAACAGATCTGTATTATTCACTTCCACATAACGCACTGCTCCAGTGCTTAGAAGAATGCATTGATTCGTTTGGGTCGATAAACTTCCAGAATGCGCCAGGTATGCCAGTTCATTGTTTTCTGGAATCGCTTTCACTTTATTTAAAGTCAACGGTTGCGTCTTGGACTGAGCAACATTTAATTCAAAAAAGCAGCGTTCGCATAGGTTCCATTTTGGCACCAGTCCTGAGTGACATCTTTTTCGCGCATAAAGATCGCCACATTAAAAAAATCTCGATTTGTCTCTTGTTGTGAAGGTCTGTAGGTTTGTTAATGATTTCATTGTATTATTTGATTGTTTGGATACTGTTTTTAAAGTTGCTTTCCTTAGTCTTCTAGACTTGTTTATGAAGCACTTGTATCCTCTTGAACTTACTCATGAGCTAACGTCTGGAAGTTCGATTAGGTTCTTAAACCTAACACTTCGTCTTAGAAGTAATCATTTGTACTGGCTGTTTTCACCGAGAAGTGGTAAACCCCTTTTACCTTTCCACTGAGCTCATTCAAAATTGGTGAAAAGGGGTATCATAAATTGTTGCCCGGTAAACGCTTCTTACCCTACTGAAGCGTTCCGTATGATGCGGAGACCTCAAGTACGGAATCATTGGAATATGGAAGACGTATGATGCGGACTCCGCATTTTATGGAAAGACGTATGATGCGGACTCGGCATTTTATGGAGAGACGCATGATGCAAACTCCGCATTTTATGGAAAGACGTATCATGCAGAAAAACTGAAATGTGTGCATGTTACGTCCGAATCTAGTGCAAAGCAAATTAAAGTGTAAATTGAATAGACGTCCACATCTCGAGTACATGCAATATTGTGTACAAAGCACAATATTTCTTAAATATGCATGATGAGGGATTGAATCATCGGCATCTTTCTAATTGTCGTGTTGCAGAAGCAAAATTAGCTTTTAACTAAAATACGTTACAAAGCTACTAAATTATTATGCAAGCGATTATAAATGGTGGTTGCATTGAAACACATTAATGCAGTGTTCTATGCAAGACTTAAAGAACTTATAAAGTTATTATTTGCAATAGAGAACCAATATTATACACATCAGTCCTGCTACAATCAATATATTTTTATTTGTCTGTATGCTTCAGCTGTGAATAGTGACTATGCAGTGTTGATGGTACACAAATGAGGTGACTACACCGTAATTTCACAAGCTCCACCTAAGCCACAGGACGGTGGCACAAAACACAATGTAACAGCAATTTTGAAAGGAGATCTTTAAACATAAATAATAATCATAGCACTGTGAAAGTGTGGCGCTGTGTTTATCTCATGAACGTCTTGTGGAGATCGGCGAAATGCTGCTTGAGGCTCCGGCACCACTGTAGATTTGGGAGGTCACTGCCATAGAACTTATGTGGCCTTCATAGGCACCTGCAAATATAAATAATTGGCACAAATAATGTCAGAGAGACATGTTAGCACCTTAGTTCACATGCACAAGAAATATAACACACAGAATGAAACTGAAGATGTAAGGCACACCATCCTTCATGTTATGCATATGTGAGTAATAGAAGAAATAAGTGTATAAATTAGTTCTGCCACATTAAAGAAAAAAGCATGCGTATAAGAGTAAAAATAACTAGGTTGTCACAATTTTCAATGGGAGAGATAATCTATTATTATGTCCTTATAGAATTATGATTTAAATGCTTCCTGCACAGTAAAACTTTAGGAAATACCAGTAAAAGCTCTCAATGTACATTTATTAGTGTGTGCATGTACATCTGCTGCCTTCATACTATACAGTTTGTGCACAAAATTGGCATCTTGAACAATTTTGAGAGGTAAACGTATGCAAATTATGAAGGTTGAAATCACCGAGAAAGCAAGAATGATCAGGCAGGTGCCATTTAAAAATCTGTGCAAGCCAGACAACTATAACCTGAACTGCACAGAAATAGGGAAGCAGGAGTAACAGAAATTCGGCTGCTGACCCGCGGGTCGCGGTATCGAATCCCGGCTGCATTTCCGATGGAGGCAGAAATGCTGTAGGCACAGTGTGCTCAGATTTGGGTGCACAGTTAAAAAGCCCAAGTAGTCGAAATTTCTAGAGCCCTCCATTACGGCGTCTCTCATAATCATATAGTGGTTTTGGGACGTGAAACCCCACATATCAATCAAGAATAACAGTAAATAGACTGCCAACAGAAAAGTTGGGTGCATGTGCTATCTGTAAGTGCTTACACCTTACTACATACAGCATACTCATTCCATTTTGATTACCGATGTTGAAAATAACTGCTCTATTAGGAATGTAAAAGGTAAGGTAAAACTGAACGACTCTATAAAAAGTGACCCTATTATGACATCACGTTTTCTTATAACAAAATTGACAAAGACTCTGAAATATTATTATGCAAGAAAAAAGTCTTCAAAAGAACAATCAAGTTTGAAGTCATAATTTATAATATGGCTACTATTACTATAACCAAGAAATTGACCTCAACATGGCTAATGTACGTTTTTGAGGCCTATGTTCACTAGACAATGAACTATACCACAAAAAGCACAGCAGTCAGGCAAAGCACCACACAAAAAAAGAAAGCAGACCTTTTTGTTATTACCTACATTGCTTTTAAAATGGTATTTTTACCTCTACTTGCCGCTTTTTATCTAAGTAACTGGTGTGAAACAATTTAGCTTAAATGCACTGTGCCTCCAAAACCTGTTGGTTGAATCTGAATTTTTAAAAAATAGGTGAAGCTTGCACTAAATTAGGCTCCACAAGCCTCGGAACAGCGAGACTGCATGACTCTTAGGACTACTTTGGTTACTTTTGTTTTCTTTCTGGGCCTAAGCATGAACACAACGGCTTAATTGAATTGCTGCTAACAAACAAATGCTTTCGAAATTGCTTGAGCATCAAAAGATGCTCAGACATTTGTTGTTTTTCCCACTGGGCCATCCTACACCAAACATCCAAACCATACTGCCTGACGAGCATCACAGATATATAGTTTACACAAATGGTGGTAATTTACTCTTAATAAAACAGTTATTTGTTGAAAGATTTTGAAGAGAAAAAAGTAGTGGCCACGTGGGTACCTTCAGAATTTCGCAGAATGTCTGTGCGGGTGTTATTTGTGAGAAAAATTTAAAAGTACCGCTTTTTCTTGCCATATCAAATTTGATCTATATACTAAATAAAGGTGCTTCTTTAACGTATTTGAAGCCGAGAAACATTAGTGCATATTATCTGTTTCATAGCCTTTGAAGAATTCAGCCAAACTATTTATCGTTTGCATTTCTTGTATGGCAATACTGCACTTTGTATAAATATTTGAGCCACAAATACTCACTCCACAGAAGTTATATTTCACGAAAAAAAATAATTTTAGGTCTAGATTACAAATATCACTATATAATCGTTTTTGTCCACATTGAGATGCCATTTGAACTATGTGTTCGTCTAATGGAAAACTACTTTTATGTGTAAGTTGAAAGCAAATAAACAGTTCTTGTTATAAGGCAAGTGTTATCATTACAATTTTTGTTTCAATGAGGAAAATGATTTTTGAAGTCTCCTATTGAGGGCCATGGGGAACTTCGAAACGGAAGCTGTCGTATATCAAATGCAGAATAAAGTCATCATTAGGAAACTTCAAATATTAATTTATTCTTTAAAACAAAGTGTAATCATTTAACTTGCCTTATAAAAAAACTTCCGCTTTTGATGTGGCGAAAAAATTACACTAATATTACTGAGCTCCATGCACTACACACAATCACCTTTACTTAATGCTTAGACACAATTTGGTGTAGAAGAGGCAGTATTTTTGAAATAATTCTTTTTACTTTTTACAAACAACATCCAGACGACATTCTGGGAAGTCCAGAAGGCACCAAGGTGGCCTAATATTTTGTTCTCTGTGATAGATTTTAGCATTTTGCTGTTTTCATTACAGTAAACGAGCACAGTATTTTTTTTCAAAACACATTTAGGATGGTTGGAAAAACGGCTGGCATGTTTGATGTGGAATCGCCTCACTGCCAGCATTTATTCTTCCCAAGCTCAAGCTATCACCTCTCTGTTACTGCCTTCCTTACATACAATGCCTGCATAAGAAAGAAAAAGGCAGGTCTGACAAGATTTACAAGGCAAGATATGTTAATGTTGGATAAATTCATTACCATAAACAGCAGCAAAATAACATTCATTTTGAGTAGTCCAAGACACAAGCTATATACCAGTATACTAAGAGCCAAGCACAAACATTTCATTTGATCATGTGTGGTGATAGACAGGAAGCGCTTATTGCAAGACTGATCAGCCTGTAATTAACTGAATGAAGTACAATGCACTGTTCATTCCAACACCACATAGGCGTCTTTGCTACAGCAAAGCCATGTGTCATTGATTCATGCACTATATGGGACAATGTAAATGTAACAAAAAAAGATGAAAAAAGAAAACAAAGAGAAAAAAGAAGAAAAGGGGGGATGCAAAGTAGGAGCAGTGTAGCACACTACTTCTACTCTATATCCCTGTTTTCTTTCTTCTTTTTCCTTTTTTCTTTCTTTTACCTTTTTTTGCTTCTTCTTACCCCCAACCTCCGACAGGAGAACACTTTGTATCATCGCAACCTAACTTCAAAGGAAGCAAGGGCTGCACTCTTCTGCGTTATATGTTTTTTTTTCAGACAAACATTTCCAACAAGCACACACGCCTACACCAAAAGATGATGTCATTACTAACGCCATATAAACGAACACTCCAAGGATGACATGGTGACTTCTAAAATAAAGGTTCTCCTATCGCAACATCGGCCAGCCTGTATGAGGCACTTCCACTGTTCACCCTCATTACCCGACTAGATGCTTCCATCTCTCGACTCGCTTCTTCATTTTGGATAACACTAAGACGAGCTTACATTATTGAATACGCACGAAAGTTTAGTGATGTATCATGCATCAGATTAAGCGACTGTAATAAAAATTAATGATAGCTCGCTTCCTGGCTTTTTATACTAACAGTGCTTAAGTAGCCTGAAACTGCATAATGTCTTCTATGCACATGAACCAGATTGACAACCTAATGCACAACTTGCTTAATAATATTGCGAGAAGCATGATAACGACAAAATGACCAGCCACCCCAATTTTTTGCCGCACATGTTTATAAAATGTTCTTGTATACCCAAATGAGGTGCTTATCATACAAGCCGAAAAAACCTACAAGTAGGGCCTTGGGGACTTCTGTAAGTAGACGTGTAGCATTTTTTCTGCGGAGGGCTTTACAACCATAAATGAGGAATAAAACTCCTGTAAAATGAAGATAGTTGGCAGCTATCAGTTACAGAAAAAACTAATGCAGCTTATCTTCCCCGACACATCTGTACATTTAGAGAGGTGACGAAGCTTCTGTCATTTGTGGCAGTAACTCCAACAGGACCAGTGCGAAAATTGGCATTCTTGGCTTGACAAATGTCCAAACATGCCTGCTCGGCTCCCTTTAGCCATCCCGGCTGAATCTGACACATGATTTCTTGACTGCTGGCTTGACAAAACAAAACCACTGACGCACTCACAATACACAGCGTGAAGTTCCTCTGGAGTGGTCAACTTTGTGTTCTGTGATGAAAGAGCAGCACAGTGTCCTGATAAGGCACTCCTCGCAATGGTTTTCAATGCCACACAGTGACTTTGCTGTTCCTGTCGAAGAGGCCTTGGGGAGCTTGGAGGGTGCTTGCTCTTTCTGGGGGCTGCTGCCGCTCCTCGTTTTCTGCTCAAGATCAACCTGCACAAAGTTGTAGACGAAGCTTTAAGAGTTTTTTATAATGATATACAAATTTTTGCTGAACACACATTTCCTCGTGGCACACTGAAGAACTTCTTATAAAGTTTAAGGCCTCGCATATGAAAACATTTACAATCGATCCGAAGATGCACTTGACTCTAAATGAGTAAGTTTGTTATGTAGTGTATATAAAGAAAGGTCAATCGGCACAACCACAACTACAGTCGCACACGAAAACAATATTAGCTGGACCCTGTGGGCCGCTTTCATGGCATAGCTTAAGCTGACACTGATCGTCCAACGATACTAAAAATATGCAAAGATTGCCTGATGGATTTCAGGCAGTACTGAAGGGTAGGGCACGAATCTATCGTTCTACTCATGAGCAGTGCACAAAATTCAACATCAGTACCAACCCATTCAGCTAAAAATTTTGATTAGGATTTCTTTATTAAAGAGACTGACAAGTCGCCACAATGTGTAATTGGAGGTGGAAATCAAAAACTGTGAATTGAACTGCATTCTTTTTGCAACTTGAGTGGCATTTCCTTTCAAGAATGCACTTAAAAAGCCTAAAACGCAGTATGTCTTGCAGCCTCTTTGTTTACTGCTAATTATTTGATGCTTTAACATGCAATAAGATTAGTGGTCAAAGTTACAGCAAAGATCCATATTATCTGCGCCAACATTATTCTGTGCTGCCTACGCAAAGGAGTCAACCCTCGAAAAGCAGCACTGTCATCGTGGTAAACGGTGCGAAATATCTGCATTTCACACGCGCATGAAATGCATGCTTTTGTAGCAAACTGCAATGCACAAACATATAAAGCTTTATGCTGATCTCCCTCTGTTTGCTGCCTGTGTTGTGTGACACTTCATAGCAGTCAGAGACCCAAAAATTCTTAAAATGTTTCCAGGACTCTCTGTGTTAGCCCTAGATGTACTCATGAAAGCCATGTCAAACAAAAAGAAACAAGCCCCGAAAATTCTCTTTTTTCGCTGCATGTTTATACGATGAGACCAGTAAGCTTTCTATTGCAGAAAACACAGCTACTATAAAAATTGATATTCGGTCCCATTAACTGCTTTATGCTTTAAGCCATATTATTATGATAAACGGGTGTCCTGTTTTACATAATCTGGCATGCATGAACTCTTGAACCTGGCACCATATAGGTTGAAAGACACAGAGTTCGAGACAAACCTAGTTTCTCGTGGAGCATCCTTATGCACTATAACAACACATGTTAATCTAGTTAGTTGATCAGGATGACGTGAAAACAGCTCGCCCTTGAAAAGCACGGGCAGAATGAATGACGCCTGCACGTCGTGCTCCCTGTACAATCTCGTTGAGGGTGCAGTTTTCAGCTTATCCTTATGCAATTTCGCATTTATAACATTGTTCGCTTTATATTCTTTGTGGCATTAAAGTGTGTGATACCACCATGAGTAGCCCATGTAATTTATAAAAATAGAATTCAAGATAGCTCGATTGAAAAATAACAAAGTTCATCCAGCACCATGTCCTGTAGCCATTCTTTAGGCAAGTGGCAGAATGATTTATTCTTCAAAACATACCTTAGTTGTAACCACTACAAGAGCAAACTCATACACTGGCACATTCTGCTTGCCTCTTCAGATTATAAGGTACCTTTTTTACACCAGAAAATCTGCAAGAAGAATGGAAGTGTTGTATTTGTGAAGAAAGAAAAGTAGAAGGAAAAAAGATAACCTGCCCTGGACAGGGACTGAGCCTGCGAACTTCGAATAACATGTCCGATGCTCGATCAACTGAGCTACCATGGCGGCTATCGCCCTTCCATTTTGTACGGCATATATGTGCATTTAATCTTGGAAGAGTCAGTCAGCGCTGCCTGTTACCATTATAGCGAAAGTGGGACACCTTTGTTTGCCTACTGGCAATCGCATTACAATTACATCCAATATCCCTATACTTCTTTGGCAGTATTATGCATCTGTTAGTTCTCAGAAAATCTGCTAGTCACAGGAGGTGGCAATTATTCCCCTCCCACCTAAATGCATGTACTTGAACACACGCACAACTTATAAAAAAAAACAAGTCACACACCGCTAAGATTACTGAGATTCAGATTCATGACTGAAGAAAAGAACTATAAGTTTAAGGGTTCGTTGTCTTTGTTTAACACATTATATTAAGAACTAGCAGACAATGATGCCAAACAAACTAGAGGTGATGTTATCAAATTAACTTCAACAAAATTGTGAAAATAAAAGTGAACAAAAACGTAACATGGCGGCAAGTTACTAATGGGTTGACATTTTTTGACAATTGAATTGACATTACTTCTTACAACATCTCTATATTTTCCTGGGTAATGTTGACGGGTAATTCTCAGTATTAGTGTGGTGAGTAGGCTGACAAAGAAAGGATATGGCATTGATACTTCTTATGAACACATAGTAGTTTGAGGATCCTAAAAGAGCGGAAGCTGCTTTGAGTAGACCAGAATATTTAGTTGGAGCGAAAAAAACGTACACACATTTCAACCAGGCTTTCAAACACATTTTTAGGCACAAAAGTTTATGCTGCCAGTAATGTTAAGTTACATTACTTTTGTCACACTATGCACTGTAGCAGGTGCAGTTAGAGTGGTGATAGTTAAGCATTAATCAAGCACACTGAAAGTACTACGCCGCTGAAAGTACTACGCTGCGAAGATAGGTGCGCGGAAAAGTATTGCCAGAAAGAAGCGGAAAAATGATAGCCGCGCTTGACAACGGACGTGCAAACGCGGGGAACAAACGACGTTGTTTGTTTATACGCACTCAGTTAATGCCGCGTGTCATCTGCTCACGCAACACAATGAAGCAACAGTTACAATTATACTTGCTGAAAGTACTACGTACCGTTTTGGTCGTAATTAATTGGTGTTGCAAACGTATGCGACACGAACAAAATTTTCCTGGAGATGCGTCGCCGCGGCTGAATGCGCCGACTCGATTCTGGGATGCGAGCGCCCCTGGCGGACAGCACACGCAAAAAGAGAGGAGGGTGCGGAAGGCGACCGAACGGGCCCGGCGGACTGACTGCGCGGACACAGAAAATAAAGGAGGCTATGCTTCAACTCACCGAAGAAGCCCGACAACTCGCGCGTCTCCGTATCAAGGATCAACAGACGACCGACAGCCGCCGTTACAATCTTCGACGACGCTTCGTGGAATACCAGCCCGGTGAACGTGTTTGGGTGTGGATGCCGATACGCCGACGTGGACTAAGTGGAAAGCTTCTGTGACGGTACTTCGAACCATACAGGGTGGTTTGACGTCTCGGCCCACTTGATTACGAGGTTGTCCCAGACGGCATCACGAACACTCAACGACGCCGATCACGACCTGAAGTCTTCCATATCGCGCGCCTCAAGCCGTTTCATGCACGTTAACAAACTGAAACAGTGTTTTTTGTATTATTGTTGTATCATAATTTATTCATTGTACTTTCTTGCATTATTGTTGTAGATTCATCTTTAGTTAAAGCATCGGGACAATGCCTTTTTCAGAGGGGGGTAATGACACGTTCCATTTCTAAAGTTTTGTTATTGCCCCAAAACACTACTGAATTCTCAGCACAAAACGCGCGTGCAGTTTTCGAGAAGCTTCCCAACTTCCGTACTTTAGTAGAACATTTCGATAAGATCACGCCCACTCTGTGAACTGTAGAGATTTTTCTGGAACCTACGCCACCGCCAGTGATAACGCTAGAACATCCGATGGCAAGAGTATAAATGCCGACGCACTTCGCCGCTTGTGAGTAGTTGATCGAGGGCCGATGCTCCGTTCGCTGCTATCATTGCAACACTGCTACTTTCCGTTTACCGGGCACAGGTTCGCCCAAATAAACCGTCGAATTCCAATACAGTCTCCTGTCTTCGGCCACGTCACAACCCCGTGACAATATGGTGAAACGTAAGCAACATTTTTAGCGAGCCGACGTGCGGTTATTTCGACGGAGCACGTGCGGATGGCGCCACGACGCCCACCGTGAAGAGGCGCCCTGCTAAATAAACCCCCAAAAAGCCCGGTAATTCGTAGAGAAGACTGCAGCGATTACCTTCTGTCAATTCATGTTTACTGAGACAAACCGTGGTGGCCTGCATCTGCATCTTGATATTGAGCGGAAAGTTAAATAAGGCATGTTTGATGAAACCGAGCACTTTCGTGAAAAAGATTTAGTCTACTGCGTTAAGGCTTTTCGGCAATGTACAAAAAAGAATTGGCGACGTTTATTCACACTAAGCCGGCAGGCTTTTTGTAGCTGTCTGCAGCACAACGGTGGCGAGGATAATTTCGTCTTGATGCTGTTCGTCTGCGTCGTTTATTAGCAGCCGTGATGTGCTGAAGTACTGGTACACTATTTGGTTGGTTGCAGAGACCGGCAGAGTCACTGAAAACAAGATACGGTAATTGTAACTAATGATAGTCGAGCAAGCGATGCCTGTAGGTATTACAGCGTTCTCGCATCACATCATATCAGTCACTGCACCCCATGCAGAAAAGCACGTGCAGTGAAAGCGAGAATTAGGGAGACAAAAATATGCGAGGTTGAAGTTGCACTTATTGAAACAAATTTGTTATGAATAATTGTGCGGTATTGATTCTGTGAAAGTAGCAGGTCGCACAAACCACGGTTGTTGCGAACAGTACTGCTCTTGTGGCAGCAAAGCTCATGGATACCCTTCAGAAAGGTCACGCGAACTTAATAAAACCAATGTCGAACTTCGTTCGCTTCGGCCACTTGATACGTTTCTGTAAGCCCGTGTGCTCATATTTGGGTAAAAGATATAGAACCTCACGTGGTCGAAATTTCCCACTACGCCATCCACTAAGGCGTCTCTTATAAACTTATGGTGGTTTCGTGACGTTCAACCAACCATATCAATCAATTTATACCATTCTGAAAACTAGGGCGATGTGTTCCCGTGAATCGTGCGCGGTATTCCACGCAGATCGAAATGTCACCTATCCGCCGCGCACCTTCCGTGTGCGAAGTCGCGCTTGGCCAAGCAAAGGTAATTGTACGCGACATGTGAGAATGCTTTAAATTACTGGTTACTATCGCTAAATTTTATAACTGACGTTTTACTAGAGCCATGCACTCTATTCTGTCACCGATGTTATTATCTAAGGCAAAGATACATTGTCGACCAAACTAAGTAGCTAGGTTTAGAAATAAACGTGACAGTAAGTTTGCCCTTCGTAGCGTATACATTAGCTTATAGCCACACGGATCTGTGCTCTGCAGTGTGTGCGAATCTAATGCAAACAAACAAAAAAGGTTAACTTGTTGGTTTATTGTTTTATTACTTTTGGCTCCCAGACTATCTGATTGCCGACTGCTAGCTCGTGTAGCATTTTAACAGTTCTTGTCTTCCAGTCAACAGTTCTTGTCTTGCAGCAAAAAAGCATTCAGAGATGCTGCGCGTCGTCTTCTTTTCGCGTGATAAGAGGTAAGGCGCCGCGCTTTTTAAGCAGCATAGTGTTTTTCATTCGAGCAACGAAGCGTTCCGGGTTCTCGTGGAATTCAATAAGCAACGCGCGCTTCAATAACAAGTTCTTATTTTTCTTCTCCAAAATATCAGCGCATATGTCATCCAACCACATGCGCACGCTGCCCTGACAACGGCCGATCATGTCTTCTTCGAGCCTGTCGACGTGCTCATTCGCGCGCTGCCTCCGAAGCGCCATTTCATCGAGCTGGTCGACTTTCGTGGCCATGGCGGCGACAAGTTCAGAGCAGAGCTGGGAGACGCCGGTTGCCACCGGATCACAGCCTGAGCACACCGGGGTTGTAGTGAGAGCTGCGTCGGTGGCGTTTTCTTGGCGCGCCCGGGCGTCGATGGCCTTCGCTACCACAACCTTGCACAGTTGCACTCTCGAAGCGAGCGAGTCGCGCAAGGCGGAGACCCCTGAAGTCACGTTGGCGAGAAGGCGCTCGCTCTGCTCCGCGTTAATGATTGATTTGTGGGGTTTAACGTCCCAAAACCACCATTTGATTATGAGAGACGCCGTAGTGGAGGGCTCCGGAAATTTTGACCACCTGGGGTTCTTTAACGTGCACCCAAATCTGAGTACACGGGCCTACAACATTTCCGCTCTGCTCCGCGTTATCACGGACGCGACGAAGCCCTTTTTCTTGCGCCAGCAGCGTCGTCACGCGCTTTGCTAGCTTCTCACGCTTGTCTAGCAAGTCCTGGACATGCAGGCAGTTGCGGGCCCTGTCCACGTCAATCTTCAGCGCGAGAGTTGCGCAACGCGCCAGCTCTTTCGGTAGTCTTGTCTCCTTGTTTTTTTCCAGGCCGTCGCGCACTTGTTTCGTCACAAGGCGAGAAAGTGCGACACGCGCTGCTTTGAGCAGTGCAAGGTGCAACAACATGGGGCGCTTCGCGTAACGCGCGTCGCTTGACGAAGCACTCCACGATTCGGCGTCCATGTACACGTCAGTCAATTCACTCACGAGCACGGCGCAGTATTTTTCTTCGCTGCACGCCTTGTACTCGGCAGCTTTGCCCAAAACAACAGATTCGAATCTATGGATCGATTCCAAGTATTCTCCTATTGGAGGCGAAGCGCTGTCACCGTTTCCGGGGCAGGTTCTGAGTCTCCGTCGAAGCGCGGCGAAATCGATACGCTTCTTGGGGCACAACTTCTTTTCGGCATCCAAGTAAGACAAAAGAGGATCTGCTTCGGACTCTGTCGACGTCGTGTCATCATGGGAAGAGGCGGCCACATCGATGACGTCGCTTACCTTGTCCACGACCTCGTTTACGAAGCCTTTTGTCTTACTTGAATCACTGACGACGCCGAGCCGACCTAGCCTTGCTTGTAGCTTTTCTTCAGCACGAATCAAGTCGTCCTGAGTGGGTTTGTAGACGTTCATCTCCGGGTTCCGGCTACCTGAAGGAATTCAGAAAGTTACAACGGGTCATGCAGCGGACCTCTCAAAACAAACAGACGGTGCAGCCACAGAACACCTACCACTTTGCTGCGTATGGCAATGGCAGCTTGATGCGTATGGCAATGGCGATGCCAAAGGTAATGTGGGCAACATTAGCAATATCAGTGGCGATAATCTCAAATGAGGTGCTGAAGACAAAATTATTTCGTTTCATTTATTTTACCATCAATCGCACAAGGCTTTACAGAGGGGAGTGGAGTACAAAAAAATAATAAACTATAAACAAGAGGAAACATAGTAACATCAAAATAAAGATTACAAGACATGTAAATTTGATGTTAGCCAATACACTGATTGTATGTGTAAGTACCATCAGAAACATGGGGGAAACAGAGTACAATAATATGAATGTACAATATACACTTCACGCGTCTTCACGTAAGTACTCCTGTATTGTATAAAAAAACAAGTCATGATTTGACATGGTAACCATGTCCAAGGAAAGCTGGTTCTAGTCGTTGGATTATGCCGTGAATCTATGCGATAATAATTAAAACAAAATATTTTGAAACCACTATTTGTGGCAGTGTACTAAATTTAAAAGCGCAATTGATTTGGGTATTCAATACACCGAAAAATAGGCAGAGACTGCTGCGGCGCACGAGCCACCCCCACACAATAACGGCTGCTGCGCCGCACGGAAGTGGCGTCATGCATTTTTGGTTAGGCGCTTTGTTTGAATAGTCAGGAGTGTATATATATATACATATATATATATAATGGAAAGAAGTGTATATTTAAGGGCTCATATTTCTGTGTTTTTAACACAATATTAATGAGATCTAACAGACAGTACTGCCAAGAAATGTACAGGGGAAATTATTAGAACCAATAGAATGTAAATAAGAAGAAAGGAAAGTGGATGAAAACACAACCAGCCGTGAGCAAATCGAACCTACGACCTTCGAATAACGCGTTCGATGCTCTAACCACTGAGCTACCACAGCGGCCTTCCCTCCATCCACTTTTTTGGGTTTATAT
This sequence comes from Rhipicephalus annulatus, assembly GCA_013436015.1. Classification (NCBI taxonomy): domain Eukaryota; kingdom Metazoa; phylum Arthropoda; class Arachnida; order Ixodida; family Ixodidae; genus Rhipicephalus; species Rhipicephalus annulatus. The sequence continues at coordinate 714,923 of WOVY01009710.1, forward strand.
GTGAATTCAGATGTACGAGTGACAGTCAGTGCCATCTATAAGCCAAACGACGAGTGTGAAAACACTCTTATGCGCATGTTTGGCGTCACGTAGCACGTGAACTTATTATGGGTGGTCAGCTGATTATTTGATCTCCTGTATATATATATATATATATATATACATATTACATACATACATACATATATATATACATATATATATATATATACATATTATATTATTACACATATATATATATTTTATAATGATATACAAATTTTTGCTGAACACACATTTCCTCGTGGCACACTGAGAAACTTCTTATAAAGATTAAGGCCTCGCATATGTAAACATTTACAATCGATCCGAAGATGCACTTGACTCTAAATGAGTAAGTTTGTTATGTAGTGTATATAAAGAAAGGTCGATCGGCACAACCACAACTACAGTCGCATAGGAAAACAATAATAGCTGGACCCTGTGGGCCGCTTTCATGGCATAGCTTAAGCTGACACTGATCGTCCAACGATACTAAAAATATGCAAAGATTGCCTGATGGATTTCAGGCAGTACTGAAGGGTAGGGCACGAATCTATCGTTCTACTCATGAGCAGTGCACAAAATTCAACATCAGTACCAACCCATTCAGCAAAAAATTTTGATTAGGATTTCTTCATTAAAGAGACTGACAAGTCGCCAGAATGTGTAATTGGAGGTGGAAATCAAAAATTTTGAATTGAACTGCATTCTTTTTGCAACTTGAGTGGCATTTCCTTTCAAGATTGCACTTAAAAAGCCTAAAAATCAGTATGTCTTGCAGCCTCTTTGTTTACTGCAAATTATTTGATGCTTTAACATGTGGACTTGGTGGCACCGACCAGGGACCGATGCTTATTCCTGCTCTTTTCGTTGTGCAGATTACGCTATGGCCTAAAGGCCTCACTACCGGGCTGGTCACGCATCTGCACACAAATGGAACTACGCCAGTGATCACCGATGACACAACAACAGGGAACGAATCTGCGCAAGCGCCTGCGATCCTCTACGCACCTCTACAGCGCAGCTACCACGCCACGGACGCGATCTCGTCGACGCAAGCAGGCGCCCAACAGTATAAAAGCCTGGCTCATGACACGAGACACTTCAGTGGACTTGGTGGCACCGACCAGGGACCGATGCTTATTCCTGCTCTTTTCGTTGTGCAGATTACGCTATGGCCTAAAGGCCTCACTACCGGGCTGGTCACGCATCTGCACACAAATGGAACTACGCCAGTGATCACCGATGACACAACAACAGGGAACGAATCTGCGCAAGCGCCTGCGATCTTCTACGCACCTCTACAGCGCAGCTACCACGCCACGGACGCGATCTCGTCGACGCAAGCAGGCGCCCAACAGTATAAAAGCCTGGCTCATGACACGAGACACTTCAGTGGACTTGGTGGCACCGACCAGGGACCGATGCTTATTCCTGCTCTTTTCGTTGTGCAGGTTAGTAACAATTACTCGGTAACCTCATTAATAGACGATGATGTAACCCTGATGGTGCTGCCAAGTCCACGCTTTCTTGTTGCCCTGATTGCTGATTGCTATGATGTGTGTAAGCTACTGTTACTAACATCGGGTGATGTTGAGCTAAATCCCGGTCCGAATTCTGATTCGGAATCGGACACCCGTCCCAACAATGACCTTTTAAAACAAATACTCAAAGAACAAACTAAAACAAATAAAACGTTAAAGGAAGTAGTGGCTAATTTGAAAAAGGTTGAACGAACTGTGGATAATATGGAAACCAGGCTCACCAAAATCGAAATTGATATGGAACGACTTAAACACTGCGAAGAAAAATTGGCCGAGTATGAAAGTAAGCACGCCACCATGAAAGGTGAAATTGGAAGTCTTGCACTTAAACTGGATGATTTAGAAAACAGAAGCCGACGTAATAACTTGATTATCTATGGTGTAACGGAAGAGTCTGACGAAGATGCTATCTTACTGGAAAAGAAAGTAAAAGATGACATTCTGAAACATACACTCGGTATCGAAGTAAAGACCATCGAAAGAATTCATAGAATAGGCAACCATAGAACCAGCCAGGGAAGGCCAATCATCCTACGTCTCTTCGACTACAGTGAAAAAAACAAAATCTTATCTTGCTGTTATAAACTCAAGGGTACGCCCTTATCCGTTTCCGAAGATTTTTCCAAAAGAGTAAGGGATATGCGCGCGCACTTATGGCACTCTGCGGCAAACGAAAGGGCCAAAGGAGCAAAAGTCAAACTGTCGTTCGATAAACTGAAAGTCAATGATAAAGTTTATACTTGGGACCCAGTAAAGAATGCTAGAACAGATATATCGAAGAAAGCGGGTCCACCACGAAACAACCGACCAACTTCAACTACGCATAAAACTTCTACAAATAAGAAAAACTCGAACTGACAGCACAGTACTAAAACACTTAGAATCGTTTCCCTCAATGCCAGAAGTGTGCTAAACAAGTTTGATAAACTAGAGAACATAATTTCGTCCTACCAACCTCACGTTCTAATAATAACAGAGACTTGGCTTCACTCCGGAGTACGTGACTCGGAAGTCGTCCCTCCCTCATACAGACTGCTCCGTAAAGATAGAGGGTCAAGAGGCGGGGGCGTAGCGGTAGCAATTAAAAAAAATATCAAATCCTTTGAACTCGATGGCATTCCCGACCACGAAAGCGTCTGGTGCAAAATAACATATTATGATAAAAGTATAATTGTAGGAGGGGTATATCGGCCTCCTAATGCGGCACCTGACTACATTGAAGTGATTCATGATTATCTTTCAAAGCATACTAACTCTAGGTCAAAAATTATCCTTGCTGGGGATTTTAATCTTCCCGGAATAAATTGGAACAATGGTTCACATGATGGTCGTGACGTTGCTAGTTCAGAATTACTACTGGACGTAGCGTTCGCGTTTTCATTGAATCAACTAGTAACTGAAAACACTCGAATCACTGCGACGTCATCGTCTTTACTTGACCTAGCGTTTGTAAGTAGTACATTAGAAGGTTCTTCTGCGTCCATCGAGAATGGCATTTCCGATCACAAATCGATTACCTTAACCTGCCCCATTTCATGCGCGAAGAAATACAAAAAGCCACTACCTACTTACTTTAAAGATTACGCACGTGCAAATGACCCTGCTGTGCTACGTTTCCTGGAAACACAATTTCATGAATTCATTGAGCTTACAGACGTAAAAGAACTTTGGGCGCATTTTAAAAGCACTGTTAAATATTGCGAAGACACATTCATTCCGAATAAAAAGAAACGCATCAACCGAGAATACCCTTGGATAACGCGTGAGATAATTCAACTGAAAAGAAAAATAAAACGACGGCAGAAAAAGGGAACCAAAAACAACGTACGTGATCTTATCGGGACATTAAAGCATAAAATGTCAGAAGCAAAAACCCGCTTCTTTAACACTACGTTAGCTTCGTTTATGGCGCACTGTCCCAAAAAATTCTGGCGATACTTATCAGATGAACGAGACTCAATCTCGCAAATTAAAAATTCGGAACAAGTCATTAAAGATCCCGAACACATTGCTAATGAGATGAACCAGTCAGTTTTCACGAAACATACCAGTAATGCGCAACTACCTCCTTATACTGTGAAAATACCCATGGAAGAATTAATCGTAAGTGAGGAGGGCATACTTTCTCTATTACAAAAGCTTGATCAAAAGAAATCTACGGGCCCCGATCAAATCACTAACTCATTTTTAAGCCGATACGCTAATTGGACATCTAAGTATCTCTTTAAAATATACACGTTATCTCTTCAAACTTCACAAATACCAGACGACTGGTGCAATGCTGTAGTAGTTCCTATACATAAATCAGGCCCCAAACTAGAAATAAGTAACTACCGCCCAGTGTCACTTACAAGTTCGTGCTGCAAAATAATGGAACATGTAATTTTCAAGGCCATAATAACTCACCTAGAAACAAACGAACTTCTCTACAAACAACAGCATGGTTTCAGATCAGGCCTCTCAACTATAACCCAATTAGCTGAATTAACCCATGACATAGCCAACGCAATCAACGATAACGTCCAATTAGATGCTATATTTTTAGACTTTTCTAAGGCGTTCGACGTTGTCCCACATCTGGATTTAGTCAAAAAACTATCGGCTTTTGGTATTGATATCAAAATAATATCCTGGATCAACAGCTTCTTAACTAAACGGAAACAAAGCGTTAAAATTGACAATCAGCTATCAGAACCACTTGATGTTTATTCTGGTGTACCTCAGGGATCGGTTCTTGCACCTCTGCTGTTTTTAATGTTTATTAACGACATCCACTTTTCCGTTGAGAACACTATTCAGATGCGTCTGTTTGCCGACGACTGTGTCGTGTACACAGTCGTGCGCAATTCAGACGACCAAACTAAACTTAACAATTCACTTCAGGCAATTTATTCCTGGTGCAATACTTGGGGCATGAAACTAAACACATCAAAAACGCATTGCATTTCTTTTACAAATAAGAAAACCCCCCTTAACTATACATATAGGATTGGAAACTCAATTATCGAAAAATGCAATCAAGTAAAATACCTAGGCATTACACTCACGCCGAACCTTAACTGGGAACCACACATTTTGGCCATGTGTCAGAAAGCGGAAAAGAAGTTATCTTTCTTGAGAAGAAAACTGCGCAATGCACCACCACATATTAAAATAAATGCCTACAAAACACTAATTAGACCATGTTTAGAGTACGCCGATCTCATCTGGAGTCCACATCAAAAGTACCTGATTAGTAAAATAGAACGAATACAAAAATTGGCAGTAAGGTTCGTATATTCAGAATTCGCGAGGCAGTCCAGTACCGCAGATTTACTCGCGAGGGCAAACTTAAAACAACTTTTTCAACGCAGAATAATGTCACGATTAAAATTCCTTTACCAATTATATCATGGTCATTTCCACATATCACGCTCTCATTACCTGCAAGATCCGCCTAAACAATCATTCCGACTAAATCATTCTAAAACAATACGCCAACCCTTAAGTCGCGTAAACGCTCACAAACATTCACTTTTTCCGTCGGCTATCTCCCTCTGGAACAGCCTACCCAATGACATTGTTTGTTGTAGTACGATTGACTCTTTCATCAACCGCATACAGTGTATTGAATTTGCACCATGATTTTTTTGTTCATTTTTTTTTTCTTTTTCTCTGGCAATGTATGTATTTCGATGTATCTGTGTACCCACTCCTGCTTGGGCCGTGAAGGGCCTGCAGTATATTCAAATAAAAAAAAAAATAAGATTAGTGGTCAAAGTTACAGCATATATCCATATTATCTGCGCCAACATTATTCTGTGCTGCCTACGCAGAGGAGTCAACCTTCGAAAAGCAGCACTGTCATCGTGGTAAACGGTGCGAAATATCTGCATTTCACACGCGCATGAAATGCATGCTTTTGTAGCAAACTGCAATGCACAAACATATTAAGCTTTATGCTGATCTCCCTCTGTTTGCTGCCTGTGTTGTGTGACACTTCATAGCAGTCAGAGACCCAAAAATTCTTAAAATGTTTCCAGGACTTTCTGTGTTAGCCCTAGATGTACTCATGAAAGCCATGTCAAACAAAAAGAAACAAGCCCCGAAAATTCTCTTTTTTCGCTGCATGTTTATACGATCAGACCAGTAAGCTTTCTATTGCAGAAAAAACAGCTACTCTAAAAATTGATATTTGGTCCCATTAACTGCTTTATGCTTTAAGCCATATTATTATGTTAAACGGGTGTCCTGTTTTACATAATCTGGTATACATGAACTCTTGAACCTGGCACCATATAGCTTGAAAGACACAGAGTTCGAGACAAACCTAGTTTCCCGTGGAGCATCCTTATGCACTATAACAACACATGTTAATCAAGTTAGTTGATCAGAACGAGGTGAAAACAGCTCGCCCTTGAAAAGCACGGGCAGAATGAATGACGCCTGCACATCGTGCTCCCTGTACGATCTCGTTGAGGGTGCAGTTTTCAGCTTATCCTTATGCAATTTCGCATTTATAACATTGTTCGCTGCATATTCTTTGTGGCATTAAAGTGTGTGATACCACCATGAGTAGCCCATGTAATTTATAAAAAATAGATTTCAAGATAGCTCGATTGAAAAATAACAAAGTGCATCCAGCACCATGTCCTGTAGCCATTCTTTAGGCAAGTGGCAGAATGATTTATTCTACAAAACATGCCTTAGTTGTAACCACTACAAGAGCAAACTCATACACTGACACATTCTGCTTGCCTCTTCAGATTATAAGGTACCTTTTTTACACCAGAAAATCTGCAAGAAGAATGGAAGTGATGTATTTGTGAAGAAAGAAAAGTAGAAGGAAAAAAGATAACCTGCCCTGGACAGGGACTGAGCCTGCGAACTTCGAATAACATGTCCGATGCTCGATCAACTGAGCTGACATGGCGGCTATCGCCCTTCCATTTTGTACGGCATATATCTGCATTTAATCTTGGAAGAGTCAGTCAGCGCTGCCTGTTACCATTATAGCGAAAGTGGGACACCTTTGTTTGCCTACTGGCAATCGCATTACAATTACTTCCAATATCCCTATACTTCTTTGGCAGCATTATGCATCTGTTAGCTCTCAAAAAATCTGCTAGTCACAGGAGGTGGCAAATATTCCCCTCCCACCTAAATGCATGTACTTGAACACACGCACAACTGATCAAAAAAAAAAAACAAGTCACACACCGCTAAGATTACTGAGATTCAGATTGATGAGTGAAGAAAAGAACTATGAATTTAAGGGTTCGTTGTCTTTGTTTAACACATTATAATGAGAACTAGCAGACAATGATGCCAAACAAACTAGAAGTGATGTTATCAAAATAACTTCGACAAAATTGTGAAAAGAAAAGTGAACGAAAACGTAACATGGCGGCAAGTTACTAATGGGTTGACATTTTTTGACAATTGAATTGACATTACTTTTTATAACACCTCTATATTTTCCTGGGTAATGTTGTCGGGTAATTCTCAGTATTAGTGTGGTGAGTAGGCTGACAAAGAAAGGATATGGCATTGATACTTCTTTTGAACACATAATAGTTTGAGGATCCTAAAAGAGCGGAAGCTGCTTTGAGTAGACCAGAATATTTAGTTGGAGCGAAAAAAAAACGTACACACATTTCAACCAGGCTTTCAAACACATTTTTAGGCACAAAAGTTTATGCTGCCAGTAATGTTAAGTTACATTACTTTTGTCACACTATGCACTGTAGCAGGTGCAGTTAGAGTGGTGATAGTTAAGCATTAATTAAGCACACTGAAAGTACTACGCTGCTGAAAGTACTACGCTGCGAAGATAGGTGCGCGGAAAAGTATTGCCAGAAAGAAGCGCGAAAAATGATAGCCGCGCTTGACAACGGCCGTGCAAACGCGGGGAATAAACGACGTTGTTTGTTTATACGCACTCAGTTAATGCCGCGTGTCATCTGCTCACGCAACACAATGAAGCAACAGTTACAATTATACTTGCTGAAAGTACTACGTACCGTTATGGTCGTAAATAATTGGTGTTGCAAACGTATGCGACACGAACAAAGGTTTCCTGGAGATGCGTCGCCGCGGCTGAATGCGCCGACTCGATTCTGGGATGCGAGCGCCCCTGGCGGACAGCACACGCAAAAAGAGAGGAGGGTGCGGGAGGCGGCCGAACGGGCCCGGCAAACTGACTGCGCGGACACAGAAAATAAAGGAGGCTATGCTTCAACTCACCGAAGAAGCCCGACAACTCGCGCGTCTCCGTATCAAGGATCAACAGACGACCGACAGCCGCCGTTACAATCTTCGACGACGCTTCGTGGAATACCAGCCCGGTGAACGTGTTTCGGTGTGGATGCCGATACGCCGACGTGGACTAAGTGGAAAGCTTCTGTGACGGTACTTCGAACCATACAGGGTGGTTCGACGTCTCGGCCCACTTGATTACGAGGTTGTCCCCGACGGCATCACGAACACTCAACGACGCCGATCACCACCTGAAGTCTTCCATATCGCGCGCCTCAAGCCGTTTCATGCACGTTAACAAACTGAAACAGTGTTTTTTGTATTATTGTTGTATCATAATTTATTCATTGTACTTTCTTGCATTATTGCTGTAGCTTCATCTTTAGTTAAAGCATCGGGACAATGCCTTTTTCAGAGGGGGGTAATGCCAGGTTCCATTTGTAAAGTTTTGTTATTGCCACAAAACACTACTTAATTCTCAGCACAAAACGCGCGTGCAGTTTTCGAGAAGCTTCCGAACTTTAGTAGATCATTTCGATAAGATCACGCCCACTCTGTGAACTCTACAGATTTTTCTGGAACCTACGCCACCGCCAGTGATAACGCTAGAACATCCGATGGCAAGAGTATAAATGCCGACGCACTTCGCCGCTTGTGAGTAGTTGATCGAGGGCCGATGCTCCGTTTGCTGCTATCATTCCAACACTGCTACTTTCCGTTTACCGGGCACAGGTTCGCCCAAATAAACAGTCGAATTCCAATACAGTCTCCTGTCTTCTGCCACGTCACAACCCCGTGACAATATGGTGAAACGTAAGCAACATTTTTAGTGAGCCGACGTGCGGTTATTTCGACGGAGCACGTGCGCATGGCGCCACGACGCCCACCGTGAAAAGGCGCCCTGCTAAATAAACCCCAAAAAAGCCCGGTAATTCGTAGAGAAGACTGCAGCGGTTACCTTCTGTCAATTCATGTTTACTGAGACAAACCGTGGTGGCCTGCATCTGCATCTTGCTATTGAGCGGAAAGTTAAATAAGGCATGTTTGATGAAACCGAGCACTTTCGTGAAAAAGATTTAGTCTACTGCGTTAAGGCTTTTCGGCAATGTACACAAAAGAATTGGCGACGTTCATTCACACTAGGCCGGCAGGCTTTTTGTAGCTGTCTGCAGCACAACGGTGGCGAGGATAACTTCGTCCTGATGCTGTTTGTCTGCGTCGTTTATTAGCAGCCGTGATGGGCTGAAGTACTGGTACACTATTTGGTTGGTTGCAGAGACCGGCAGAGTCACTGAAAACAAGATACGGTAATTGTAACTAATGATAGTCGAGCAAGCGATGCGTGTAGGTATTACAGCGTTCTCGCATCACATCATATCAGTCACATCACCCCGTGCAGAAAAGCACGTGCAGTGAAAGCGAGAATTAGGGAGACAAAAATATGCGAGGTTGAAGTTGCACTTATTGAAACGAATTTGTTATGAATAATTGTGCGGTATTGATTCTGTGAAAGTAGCAGGTCGCACAAACCACGGTTGTTGCGAACAGTACTGCTCTTGTGGCAGCAAAGCTCATGGATACCCTTCAGAAAGGTCACGTGAACTTAATAAAACCAATGTCGAACATCGTTCGCTTCGGCCACTTGATACGTTTCTGTAAGCCCGTGTGCTCATATTTGGGTAAAAGATATAGAACCTCACGTGGTCGAAATTTCCCACTACGCCCTCCACTAAGGCGTCTCTTATAAACTTATGGTGGTTTCGTGACGTTCAACCCACCATATCAATCAATTTATACCATTCTGAAAACTAGGGCGATGTGTTCCCGTGAATCGTGCGCGGTATTCCACGCAGATCGAAATGTCACCTATCCGCCGCGCACCTTCCGTGTGCGAAGTCGCGCTTGGCCCAGCAAACGTAATTGTACGCGACATGTGAGAATGCTTTAAATTACTGGTTACTATCGCTAAATTTTTTAACTGACGTTTTACTAGAGCCATGCACTCTATTCTGTCACCGATGTTATTATCTAAGGCAAAGATACATTGTCGACCAAACTAAGTAGCTAGGTTTAGAAATAAACGTGACAGTAAGTTTGTCCTTCGTAGCGTATACATTAGCTTATAGCCACACGGATCTGTGCTCTGTAGTGTGTGCGAATCTAATGCAAACAAACAAAAAAGGTTAACTTGTTGGTTTATTGTTTTATTACTTTTGGCTCCCAGACTATCTGGTTGCCTGACTGCTAGCTCGTGTAGCATTTTCAACAGTTCTTGTCTTCAAGTCAACAGTTCTTGTCTTGCAGCACAAAAGCATTCAGGGATGCTGCGCGTCGTCTTCTTTACGCGTGATAAGAGGTAAGGCGCCGCGATTTTTAAGCAGCATAGTGTTTTTCATTCGAGTAACGAAGCGTTCCGGGTTCTCGTGGAATTCAATGAGCAACGCGCGCTTCAATAACAAGTTCTTATTTTTCTTCTCCAAAATATCAGCGCATATGTCATCCAACCACATGCGCACGCTGCCCTGACAACGGCCGATCATCTCTTCTTCGAGCCTGTCGACGAGCTCATTCGCGCGCTGCCTCCGAAGCGCCATTTCATCGAGCTGGTCGACTTTCGTGGCCATGGCGGCGACAAGTTCGGAGCAGAGCTGGGAGACGCCGGTTGCAACCGGATCACAGCCTGAGCACACCGGGGTTGTAGTGAGAGCTGCGTCGGTGGCGTTTTCTTGGCGCGCCCGGGCGTCGATGGCCTTCGCTACCACAACCTTGCACAGTCGCACTCTCGAAGCGAGCGAGTCGCGCAAGGCTGAGACCCCTGAAGTCACGTTGGCGAGAAGGCGCTCGCTCTGCTCCGCGTCATCGCGGACGCGACGAAGCCCTTTTTCTTGCGCCAGCAGCGTCGTCACGCGCTTTGCTAGCTTCTCACGCTTGGCTAGCAAGTCCTGGACATGCAGGCAGTTGCGGGCCCTGTCCACGTCAATCTTCAGCGCGAGAGTTGCGCAACGCGCCAGCTCTTTCGGTAGTCTTGACTCCTTGTTTTTTTCCAGGCCGTCGCGCACTTGTTTCGTGACAAGGCGAGAAAGTGCGACACGCGCTGCTTTGAGCAGTGGAAGGTGCAACAACATGGGGCGCTTCGCGTAACGCGCGTCGCTTGACGAAGCACTCCACGATTCGGCGTCCATGTACACGTCAGTCAATTTACTCACGAGCACGGCGCAGTATTTTTCTTCGCTGCACGCCTTGTACTCGGCAGCTTTGCTCAAAACAACAGATTCGAATCTTTGGATCGATTCCAAGTATTCTCCTATTGGAGGTGAAGCGCTGTCACCGTTTCCGGGGCAGGTTCTGAGTCTCCGTCGAAGCGCGGCGAAATCGATACGCTTCTTGGGGCACAACTTCTTTTCGGCATCCAAGTAAGACAAAAGAGGATCTGCTTCGGACTCTGTCGACGTCGTGTCATCATGGGAAGAGGCGGCCACATCGATGACGTCGCTTACCTTGTCCACGACCTCGTTTACGAAGCCTTTTGTCTTACTTGAATCACTGACGACGCCGAGCCGACCTAGCCTTGCTTGTAGCTTTTCTTCAGCACGAACCAAGTTGTCCTGAGTGGGTTTGTAGACGTTCATCTCCGGGTTCCGGCTACCTGAAGGAATTCAGAAAGTTACAACGGGTCATGCAGCGGACCTCTCAAAACAAACAGACGGTGCTGCCACAGAACACCTACCAGTTTGCTGCGTATGGCAATGGCAGCTTGATGCGTATGGCAATGGCGATGCCAAAGGTAATGTGGGCAACACTAGCAATATCAGTGGCGATAATCTCAAATGAGGTGCTGAAGACAAAATTATTTTGTTTCATTTATTTTACCATCAATCGCACAATTCTTTACAGAGGGGAGTGGAGTACAAAAAAATAATAAACTATAAACAAGAGGAAACATAGTAACATCAAAATAAAGATTACAAGACATGTAAATTTGATGTTAGCCAATACACTGATTGTATGTGTAAATACCATCAGAAACATGGGGGAAACAGAGTACAATAATATGATTGTACAATATACACTTCACGCGTCATCACGTAAGTACTCCTGTATTGTATAAAAAAACAAGTCATGATTTGACATGGTAACCATGTCCAAGGAAAGCTGGTTCTAGTCGTTGGATTATGCCGTGAATCTATGCGATAATAATTAAAACAAAATATTTTGAAACCACTATTTGTGGCAGTGTACCATATTTAAAAGCGCAATTGATTTGGGTATTCAATACACCGAAAAATAGGCAGAGACTGCTGCGGCGCACGAGCCACCCCCACACAATAATGTCTGCTGCGCCGCACGGAAGTGGCGTCATGCATTTTTGGTTAGGCGCTTTGTTTGAATAGTCAGGAGTGTATATATATATATATATATATATATATATATATATATATATATATAATGGAAAGAAGTGTATATTTAAGGGCTCATTTTTCTGTGTTTTTAACACAATATAATGAGATCTAACAGACAGTACTGCCAAGGAATGTACAGGGGAAGTTATTAGAACCAATGGAATGTAAATAAGAAGAAAGGAAAGTGGATGAAAACACAACCAGCCGTGAGCAAAATCGAACCTACGACCTTCGAATAACGCGTTCGATGCTCTAACCACTGAGCTACCGCAGCGGCCTTCCCTCCATCCACTTTTTTGGGTTTATATGTGAATTTAGAAGTACAAGTGACAGTCAGTGCCATCTATAAGCCAAACGACGAGTGTGAAAACACTCTTATGCGCATGTTTGGCGACACGTAGCACGTGAACTTATTATGAGCGGGCAGCTGATTAATTGATCTCCTGTGTATATATATATATATATATATATATATATATATATATATATATATATATATATATATATATAGTGTGTTTCATTTGCTTGTTTGCAGTCTTCTGTAATGTCTATCTTGTGTCGTTGCCCTTTCCGCGCATTTACACGTCGTGAGTAACAAATGTTTTGCCGAATTTTCTACTGAGCTGAAATGCGAAAAAAAGGCATACGCTGTTTACTGAAACAAAAAAAGGTGTGGCAGTGATTTAAATTGTGTGAACTCTACGACGAAAAAAACCCGTACGCATGCAGCTGTGTTTCGCAAAAGTAGAAACGATTCGTAGTATTGTAAGCACTCCATTATATATGTGCGAAGGTTGCAAGCAACTCTTCCGAACAAATAAAAGAAAAACCGCCAGGCCTGTGCAGAACGCGGAGAACATTTACAGCGAAAGCTGAAAGAGCAGCCTTTTTAGAGCCTATTTTAAACGATATTGGGGCAAGTACTGCAATCACAGTTGCGTGGCACCCACTGTGCTATAAATTGTATGATTCCTTCGCTAAGCCTTTATACGTCATTCTTCGGAAAAGTCTGGTACTCGTGAATAGGGGCGTAGCCAGGGGTGCCGCACTAGGCAAGTGCCTTCCCCTCTCCCCCGTCCCAAATTTTTTTCGACGAGGCATGGAGAGTATAAAAGGGCCATATTACAGGGGTAACCTTAGAGGCGCGAAAAATAGGCGCGAAAATGGGTTATTTTAGCGATTCGCGGACCGCTCTAGCATCGCTGCAAAGTCCTACAAAACTCTTTCTAAGCGCTTCCCTGTTATGTGAGACCTTAAAAAAACACGCGAAAGCGAGAGAAACGAACCACTTGATTGCATTTTAATGGATACCAGGATATGACGCCGCTTGCAACCACACTTACTTCTGGCCGACTGGGCTCACCCTACGCCCTCTCCTGACGCCGACAAGAGCTCTCGCTGAGTGGTGCCCCGTCCTCGTACTTGTGCGACCGTGTCCATCTTTCCTATCTTCTCCTTAGTTCTGGACATGTCGCTGTCCCTGCGCTACGCTCTCTCCTTCCCCTCTCTCTATACCTTTTAATCCTTCCTTACCCCCCTCTTGTGAGCTACTGTTGAGGTGTCCTCCCCCGGAGAGACAGTTACGGGGCTCACGTTTCTCTTCTTTTCATCTAAAAATCACTCCCCTCTCTCCCCTAGGAGGAGAAGCCCGTGGACACAAGGAGCTTGTGCAGGCTCCTTCTCTCGCCAGTGCTTAATCACCTGGGTAGTGCAATCTTGTCTGTCCTCCGTCACGTGTTTTATTTTGCTTCCCTGAAACGTGTTTTATTTTGCTTTTACATCTCATGTTTTATTTTGCTTCCACGACTACACTGGCGAGGAGGCGCTGCACAAGCTTCCCCTTCCCTGTGTGCTGGGAGCGGGTGTGCCTGAGTTTGTAGTTTCTTGCTGGACGCTGTAGGGGTAGTGCTGCAGCTGCGAAGAGAGGAGGCTGAGGTGGAGGGCTGCGGTTGCCACTACAATTTTTTTAAAGATTATATTTTTTCTTGTGGTGCTTCTACACACAGAAAAAAAATTTTTCACGACCAAGTCTGGACCGTCCGGCAAGCCGAGGATGCCGCGCGAGTCCAGGGACTACGAGCCGACGCCTAAAGCCTCCAAGATCAAATGGCTGGCGCCATTGTGTTCAATAAAGTCTTTTCTCTCTCTAAAGATTTTAACGGTTCCTCGATGCTTGTGCCCCCTTGCAGGGTGGAGTCTAACTTTGTAGGAGTGAGTGCTGCCTTACGTTTGGCGGCCGCCATTCGGCTCCCCAGTGTCGTCCCGGCTGGTTGAGTGAGACACGTGCACGGCATTTTCTCTGACAAAAGTCCCGGGTGTCAGGAGCCAAAGTGCACAAAACACTCGCTAAACGACTATAGGATGTTCAGGTTTCCGAAATATTCGAAAAGGCGACTCGTGTGGCCGGTAAAAATCAAGCGCGAGGAGTGGCAACCCATGGACCATTCGTGTTTTTGCAGCATAAGTTATGCCATTTCAGCATTTCGAGAGTGATAACCTGAAGCGCTGTCGCACGGGCACTTTTGACCGTGATCAAGCCTGATGTGATTGACTATCTTACACTAGCCGCAGAAGGACGCCAATCACTGTTTAGAAATTTGATTCTGATGGGGTTTAACCGTGATCAACAGTGCACCGGGTGCAGTAGACGCTCATCTGCATGCTGTGTACATGCGTATTTAACTAGTTCATTTTAGATAGTACACAATGCGTTGTCTTAAATGCGAAGCATTCCTTGGCGAACTTTGCTGACTTTGAGCGTGTCTATCTATCTATCTATTTATCTATCTATCCGCTTACGTTTGGGTGCTCTCGTGGTCACGCCCTTAATTTGGCATGAACCATAATTAGCATGGGAGAGTAAGATGGTCTGATGAATATGACGCGCTGATCAAGACATGAGTAAATGTCACAATCTCGTCGCGCACATCGTCAAACATTTCTGGCCAGACAGTGGCACATACCCACGGGCGGGTTTGTGCCACTGTTAAGCCGGTAAGTGCCACAGGTGATTGACACTTCGTAACAACCCAGGAACGACGAGAACACACGCGAGCAATTTCAACGCGCGAACATTAAGAAATACCCGACATCGGTAGCGTCTACACAACGATCTCAAATAAGAAATGTAAGGGTCCCAGCTGGAATCAAACCCAAGCATTCTGCAGTATTGTCCATTTTAAACTATCTATACGTATACCTAGAATTCCTACGGCGAGTGATGCTACGTAGCGCTCCATAACTCTTCCAATAATTTTATTAAGGGAAATTTTTGAAACAATGAACATTGTTAATCTTCTGTCTCTTGACTTCATGCCCTCAATTCTTGGTTTGGCTCGATCACAATTGTGCAGCCCTTATTTTGGAGGAATCAAAAAACGTCAACTAAAATATAATTTAGAACTGCTTCTCGGTTAATATTGCCTTCCCTCAACTGCCACAGCCTGCGATGAGTCGTAGCAAGTCTCGCGCATACCTAGGACCTACCCTAGAAGAAGAAGCTGGTCCGGCTGTGAAATGCTCAGTATTTCTCAAATAAATATTTGGTTTGAGTTTTCTCACTTCTCGAGTCCCTTCTCAATCAAGCAGACCCAATGTGCACCTTAGTCCTTAATTTTTTTTATTATGAAAAAAAATTGTAATAATGAAAACAAAAATACTAATAACTGTTGTGCAAAAAAACAGTCACACATACGTACTTGAACACAATATTTCTTTTATTTTTTTAGTACTTAACGCATTAGAAAATATAGCACCACATAAAAAACAATCAAACATAAAAAACACGCTTACGCCAATATGATCACTGCAGCATTCTCGTCCGTTCAGGTTCCCAGGCGCGCTCTAGCTGTTGTCTATGTTTTTCAACATTATTCCTCAACAAATATTATTTGAGAAAACTCACAGATTCCATTAAAAACGCACTGGCTTCAAGCCGGGGCCGCCAGGGGCGCTGGATGCTACGTGTCCAGAAAAGTTGGATATGCTCTCTTCTTTTGTCCCGACGAAAGCACCGGAGCTAGACAGGGAGGGGCGGCAGGGGCTGAGAAGCTACGTCACCCACGCCTTGTTACCTTGAGCACTTTCTTTTTTTCTTCGAATGCGTGCCTTTTTCAGTGAGATTGCACGCACACGCGTGAACAAGTACTGGCCTCCCACGGTGATCTAAGTAACAAGCTTTTTTGCTCACGGATGATTTTTCGCTAAAAACCAAGGGGGCCTGTGCCGATTGCGGATTTACGGTGACACGAGCTCTCTAACGCTACCGCGTTAAAATGCAGAAAGTGTTAGGATTGGTTACTTGTCCTGGGGATTGTTAGTACAACTTTGAATTGAGGCCAGAAGGGGGAGAAGCGTCTTACGCCATCCAACGTGAAGGTATTTGAAATCATCTTAACTTGTATTTGAGTTAACGAGGGGTGGAGGAGCACTTTGCAGGGTACGCATGTATTAATCATGCTTACACATCTCTTATTTATTTCTGAATGTTTGTGGAGATTATCTGTTATTGCTATTTATTATGGCCACAGAAAAGTGAAGTGCTTCTTTTTCCCCTTTTGTGAAATATTTTGCTGTATGTATGCAGAATACGTGCTTTTATTAAGGTATTGGCATATTTTGTAAGGGTGAAAGCTATGCAGGAATTGTGTTTTTGTTATGGTTTCTTGCCTATTGCATCTGCCATGACGTGCGTGCGCGATATTTATGCGAGTGTCAAGTTTAGTTGTTAAACATTTCCGGTTCAAGTAGTAATGCTTTGAGCTCAAAAGCGCTTATGGTGTTCTCTTTCTTGTCCTTGTATTTTTCTCGCGCTCATTTTACGCCACAATGAATCAGTACTACCCTGCTCACCTCTCCATTTTTCGCAACTTAAGTAGTTTATGATACCCCATTTCCCACGCCTAGAAATATGCACATATGAAGGGAGGTATTTTAGGCCGAATGTGGTCTCGTAATGCCCTGTTTTAAAAAACAAGTACGTTCTGATATTGCACAATTTTGCACTGAGTGCTCTAGTTTATAAAGTTACAACTAACAAATAGGTGTTATAAGATGGAAGTTATCGCTAAGTTTGCTTCGAAGAAACAAATGCATCTATCAATTGAAGCATGCCTTTCTGCACGCCATTAGATTACTTTTGTAGTGAAACGAGCTCTTTCTTGAACTGCTAGCTGTTACTGGGAGTCTTCGCGGCATGTTCCTCGACTTTTTCACGAAGTGCCATAGGTCGTGCAGAACTGCGCTTGCTGGGCGCTTTTTACTCTGCCTTTTGCTGCTCTCGTTGCTGCTCGTGCCGTTGCTATTACTTCTAGAGTGCCGCAGTCTGCTGCCTGTCCTTGGGTGTCTGCTGTAGACTTCTAATGCACGCTGGTTTCATTGTCAGCTGTCGCAGTGGTTCCACTCACCTCGCTGTCATATACAGCCACAACCTAAATGGCTGCTGGTAGATAGATAGCGGGGCTTTAACATCCCAAAACCACCGTATGATTATGAGATACGCTGTAGTAGAGGGCTCTGGAAATTTCGATCACCTGGGGTTTTTTACCGTTCACCCAAATCTAAGCACACGGGCCTACAACAACTCGGCCACCATCGGAAATGCAGCCGCCGCAGCCGGGATTTGATCCCGCGACCTGCGGGTCAGCAGCTGCGTACCTTAGCCACAAGACCAGCGCGGCATGACTGCTGGTGTTTCGTCGACTAGGGGCACCTGTGCACGACTGGAAAAGAAAATATGTATTAACAAAAGTGTACTTCCTTGGAGCTCGCTAGCAAGAAACGTCTTTGAATAAACATTGACCTGTTACAGAAACTCGCAAAATACTATTGATTAGCTTAAACGAAATTTACAATGACCATATTTATGCATGAGCTTGATTATAACGAAATGCCGCTTCAATGATTAAGTTTGTGGCTGTAATGTTTTGAATGTTTTGTATCGAAATATGAAGTAATGCTATGTTCAGTTCTTTCTTGATAAATTTTCACTGAGGCGCTCTAGCAACATCACATGCAACGTTGTATAGCATACTGAGAACAGGGGCCAAGCTGGCTTATAGCAATAACATGTTAGAAGTTGTAGCGTTATGGTAAAAACAGCTGATTACCTCCGAACGTTCCTCGATCCGGTCACCGTCGTTTATTGGCAGTGATTCGAGAAAAAAATGCAGCTGCCAATTAAACAGCCATTCTATCCTTTTAGGACCAGTGGTTGTGCCTAAACCCCTCATCTTTCTGCAAAGAAAGTTTCAAAGGACACATGAAATTTCGCAGAATTTAGCCATGCATATGCAGTATTTCTGCAGGCCAAATAAATAGAATTCCAAAGAAGAAAACCGACAGGTGCACTTGGAAAGAAGCACAGACGTGCCTCTGAAGTTAGACACTGAAAAATTGACATAACCAAGATAATAAGCACAGCGATACTGCAACACCACATTAAATAAACACATCATACACTCTACCATAGTTCGTTCATTTCTAATATCTTACGGCCTTGTAAAAAAACAGCTGGCGGAGGAGTCGTTCATGGCAGAAAAATACACAGCGTCACCTAAAGTTGATCAACCTAGAGGCCTCGGCTTGTTTGAGTGATCCATGTGTTTATTAGGCCTCAGCAATGTGGACATGGACGAAAATGTCACCTGAACGCGTGCTTCGACTATTTGTTTGTGTAGGGTTTGCAATTTTTTAATGCAGCTTTAAAAATAAGAGCGGGCTCGTCTCGAAAAGCAGCAGCGCACGCTCATGCATGTGTACAGATAAACACCGCGGCGTGATTTCCAGATCGTCCAGCTCTCCGAGCACGCCACAACACCAACAGTCACCAGCAAAACAAGAGGAAGGACTGAGCCAGTAGAGAGGAGGAAGGCTGGTGTCGTTAACCACAGTATAGGCACAGCCCGCCTCTCCTGTGCGTTTCATCACTGTGAAGACTAAGTGTGGTTTGCACGTGGCACGCATCCCTCTGTGGTTACTCCTCAACGGTCGATCCGTTCATCGCGTGCGCCTATTGGGCTCCGTTACTTTTTTTTCGGTTAATTTTGCCTTAAAGCGTGCCGATGGGCATGGCTGCAACGAGGACGCAACACTCTTTTCGAGAGGTGACCGGCGTGTCGCAAAAAATGTATCACACCGAGAGGATCACTGAGAACGTACTTGGTCGCTAGCTATGTGTAAACGCGCGACACAGCTTATAAGCAATACACTTACCCCTAGCTCACACAGAAGGATCCACTCTTTACAGCGAGCGAAATTATCCTGTCACCGAAACGCAGTGTCGGTCGCACTGAACGAGCACCGCACAACCGAATTCGCCGAAACAAAGTCCTTTAGCCATAGCGCCCCTCCTGCCGAATGGAGAATCAATGACGGGGCAAGCACGGCATGAATGCGCTGTTCCCAGGATGTTGTCGGCGGCCTGCAACTTCAGTTGGCCGTGAAGAGTTAGATCCTTGTGTTTTGCGCGTTCCAACGCTCGTTGCAACTTTGAAGGAAAGAGCAACTACATCACAAGATGCCCGTGATTTAACGAGCAAGGCAACATAGGAACAGGAACTCGTACTTACCAGTCAATCCGAGCTGGCTTCTTACTTTACTCCACAAGTCGTCCTTTAGCAAGCTCTCCTTGTGTTTGGGGTGGCGTTTGTCGTATAGAACGGGGTGGTTGTACAGCAACTGAATGAGCATTTTTGCTAAGCGCACGTACTTCACTGTGACCGGAAAAGCGATTCCACTTGGTCGCCATTTTTTTCTCAAATTTCTTACCTAGCGCTCCTATTCGTTCGCCGTGAGCCAAAACAGCGGCAAAAATCAGTCCGAGAGCGATCGGCGTGGAGAAGGCCCTTTCGGCGAATCTCGCCACCACCGAATCGCACTTGGCGGCTGTAACTCTCGGTGTGAACGCGCCATTATTACAGATACGACAGCAGTCTCAGCGTGGCATTATTGTTATAAAACACATTCTCACCCACGTTAACGCTATTTCTCACACCGGCATCAAGCCTGCATGTGGTTATTTGCAACGGAATTTTAACCAGTGGCATTGCTCATTGGTACAGCACTGGGCGTCATGCAGGGTGCCCGAGTTCAAGTCCTATTCTATCCCCCATCCCATTTTATTCATTCTATCCAAGTTTTATTCTATTCGTGTGATGGTGGTAACGTGCACCGGCGGTGGTGGACAATTATTCTGCCGAAATCGGCCCTTGTTATCTCATAAAAGATTTTGCTGTAATATAGTTATTTTGGGAAGTATCACGGTCACCAGTGCCCTCTTGTCGTTCGCTAATACGGCATTTGTCGATGACTGAGTAGTTGTGCTTGGGCATGCGCAGTGATCCCCATACAGGTGAGGGGGGTGTAGGTTCATCGTAGAATTCCCCCTTCGTCCTACTAAGTCAATGTATGGGGCACATACCCTCTTCTTTATGAAACGATAGGAGAAAGTGCGTTGGTCCCCCGACCCGCCCCCCATGCACATGCATATGGTCGAGTGTTGAAGTCAAACATGCGGTACAGGAATCAATAAGTAGCACAGCAGGCAACAGCGTAGATACAATGTGCTAGAAGGGCTGACAGGACTCGGCACTGACTAACAAACACGAACGTTTGATTCGTTGGTGAACAATTCTATTCGCTTCTTGGGAAGCCGAAATACTAAGAACTTCAGTTTGGAAAGAAGCGTATATACTTCTGCACCTACGAATTAAATGCTCGGGTTTTAGTCAGCGCCAACTCCTGTCACTCTTTTCTGTCCCGTCTATCTGTGCTGTTCTCTGCTATGAAGCCAATTCAACAAGCCGGCGTGTATACCTATATAAAGTTCGACAGATAACGTTAATCATGTGGATCATGTGCTTCCGATCGTGCCTTCAACTGAGTGCCTGCAGGAGACAATGTTCAGAAGTAGCTATGTGCTTTCGTTAATTGTCCCGCACATTTTCACTGCACAAAACAGTTAGGTGTTTTTTTAAAATGTCCTTCGCATTTGAATGCATTATTAATAATAAAATGAGACAATCGTAAGATTCTTGAAAATCATTAAAGTTACCAAGTTTCCACTTGTGTTGTACCTATTTTGTGATAAGTATTCACTTTTTTGCTCAGTAGCAGTGGCAACTTTGTCTGGGCGTGTCCTCAGTGTTGCACAGATGAACTTGCGCCTGACGAATTTGCATAAATCCAAAAAATACGCACTCAATACACGTCATAAGAACACCACTATTTACAAGCTTTGTCGGATAACCTCCTCCTTGCCACAACACAAACTTACCAGTTCCTACTCTGTGCTTATTAGGTAATAAGATAGATCCTAATCCGCTGCTCACTTCTTTCACTTAATGGAACAACGCTCTGAATGCCTTCTTTGGCGAGGACCGCCTCGGCCAGTGTCTGAGTATCTTTTCATCCGACGATTGGCGATTGTTGAGTGTATATGGAGCTTTTGAGAGTTATTTTCTTCGGGCACAGAAGCGAGGACACTCGTAGAGAAGATGGCAAATAGTCTTCGCGCAGCCACAGTTGCCCATGTCAGGCTGCTGGCCATTCCGATTTGAAACGAACAAGCATTCATTCCCCCTCACAGGGCAGCACAGGGTAGCGAGCCAGTCGGTGAATCAGCTAAGCTCACTGTTCTTCCTTCTTTCTTCCTCCTCCACTCCTGACCTAATGCACTTATTATTAAGGAAACATCACATAAATTTCAAAAATGCGGACAAGAATGTTGCAAATCTGAAGGCATTCTCCGGGTGCGCCCACCTTCGACGCCTCTTCACCTAAAAGCACAGATTCTTGGGAATTCATCCACCCACTTCAGGAGTCCAGGACATCAACAACTTGACCGTCCGGAAGGCCCGTCGTATTGCAGTAGATAGAGGCCTACCAATGCCGTCATGGTTGAATTCATCTGCTTATCTGCCACACTTTTTTTTTCGCAATAGGGAGCTAGTACCCACTTATCGCAGCTGGAAACTGTGCTTGCACAAGTGCACGATAGTTATTCATTTAGAGACGTTTTGAGAGCGCATAGCAGCCGCTTCGGTTTCAAAGAGTACAGAGCTGGGGAAGAGCAGTTCCGGAGGCAAGGTAAATACAGCTGGCCACAAGACCACGCAAAACTGTGACGTGGTGGCCTGCCCAACAGTGGGCGCCGCTCTGACAGCCAGGACTCGCAAAGTCACAAGCGCCGAGGAAGAAATCGAGTGTAGCTCAAGCGAAAAGCGCGTGGAAGCAAACAGCCAACAGAAACTTGTGACATAGGTTTGTTTACACCCGCCGCAATGATGTCAAATCAGCGAGGGACCTGAATCTCGCTCAGCATGCACTGTAAAATTTACTTTACCTATGTATAGGCTATATTTGCCCTTGAGATTTTGTAGATGTTGTGTATGTCTCCAGATAAATCTATCTCACTCAATATCTGGCCTCCAAATAATTGTGTCAGTGCTCTTTTATTTTAATATATATTTTTTCAAATAAAAGCGCTCATCCGCCAAGGTGATCAAATTTATGGTACTCGACTGTTCAGTTAGGTCACTGGGTTGAAGCCCAGTGGTATTTTCGGTGGTAGCACAATGAGAGAGGCCCGCGAGATTAGGTATATGTGCTCGTTAAACAGGCCTGGGCGGCTGCACTTTCGATGGAGGCTAAAATGCTGTAGGCCCGTGTGCTCGCAATTGCGCGCACGTAAAGAACCCCAGGTGGTCGAAATTTTTGGAGCCCTCCACTATGGCGTCTCTCATAATCATGTATAGAGTTTTGGGACGTTTAAACGTCATATACCGATCAATCAAAGAAACCCGGGCGTTCAATATTTCTGAAGTCCTTCACTGCGATGTTTATCACAGTGGTTATGTGATGCTAAGCTCCACCAATTTTTATTGTTTTTAAGTTCTTGGTTTAGCTTACGTTACAATGCATCTGTAAAGGGCACGTTTTGAACAATAAGTATACTGTGAGCGCAATCTCAGTCACATCTCAGTCGAACACGAGCCTATTGCTTGTGATTAGCGCCACAAAACGCAGCCACCAACCCCCGTTTCACGTTTTTGAATATTCTTATCTAAACAGGGATAGGCATGGCACCTGGAATTTTAAATCGCATGCGCTGCGATGCTGACACGAGGGCCTTGAGAACAGGTGGTCAAGACAAGCGCCGATAAAGGCGTGCATCTGTTAACATGTCTTGATAATTTTGCGCATCACTAGCGCCGCCGAGATTCCATTTTTCTGCACGCTAAAACAACCAGGGTACCCTTTCGCAGCAACTGGATTGCCGTCACAAAATTTGGTGTTGTCACATTGACGAGGGCGCTGTCACATCGGCGATTCATCCTGTAGACCACTCCGTGTGCTTAGCGCCGACATTTTAACGCAATGAAGGAAGGTGTCGCTGTTTGTGATTCACGTGCACCTTTCGGTTACTTCACGCAGAAGACACCCCACAGCTTCTCTTCGTGCCATTTTTCGACACTCATCAGCGTTCCGAAGCAACAGCGGCGGCACATAGGACGTTGAGGAATTACAGCTTCTCGCGACTGCCACCAGTTCACACTTTCTGCCTGAAGTTTCTTGTGTCCCCCCTGAAGTGTTTCCCGTCTGTTTTCGTCCAGTTCACATGGAAGCGTCAGCGGAGAGTCTGAGGGCGTCCCCGAGGAGCTTACTGTGGGCAGCGATAGAGAGAGTCTCAGAGCGCGCACGCCCACCTTCTTCGGAAGTTCCTGGATTTTCCGCGGAGGAAACGAAAAACAATCAATGTTGCGCAGAACACCTTCAAGAGTTCCATGAACTGCAACCTGCCACGTCGCCAGGGCGATGTTCACCGATCCTTGGGGCACCCACTATGACTTCGGCGTCCGCAATCATCGCCGATATGGTGGCCACTGCTCAGTTGAAACAGTGTTCGCTACATCTGATGTTTACTACAAGGTGTGGCCGATTTTTTCGGAACGGAGAAAACTTTGAGTGCATCATTGGCAGTGATGGCCGCCTTTCGGTGAGAGTCAACGCAAGGTAGGCTTTTTTTGTGCCAGGTGGGCGAGCAACTGTGTCCATCACCACCATGTTTGTGCTTATGCTATGGGTGTACTTGTACTGTTCCAGGGAGTGCCGGCCTTATGAACCATTTCTTGCGCTCATTTCCTGCAAACAGTATTGTCATCCATTCTATTGCCGCAGTGTAAAGAAAGTTTGCAGAGATGTTCTTTACGCATGAGCTCAAACGTTGTTTTCATCATACTCATATCTCGGCGTTCCGCCATTTTCTTAGAAGTCAAATGAAACGCCTAAATTCCTGCCAACGTCATTGCTTTTATTTACCGTATTGTAGCGTAAATTTTGGCTGAGCAGTGATGAGCACGTTCTAAGCCTGGCTATCAATATATGCTGTCGATAACAAACTAAGCACACCTGTGCTGGTCGTGACAGTCAAATACCAGCTGGGGTGGGATTTGTCTTTAACCTTTTACGGCGAGAGCTGTTATCACAGAAAGGGCCATTTTTATAGCATCGCCGTGAGTATCCGGGACCGCTACCACGAGACGAAAAAAAAACACGAACTAAGAAATATCCAGGATGGAACGGGTTCAAAACTTAGCACCTTCTCCGTAGCCGCAGGAGTATTCTACACCAAAATTACCATGGCGATTCTCTAATCTCCTTTGCAAAAAAATCATATACTGTGTTACGATGAGAATAAATCACTGTAGTATGTCTATTACAGCATGGGTAGAAGGGTAATAAAACCAGACGCAACACAAAATGAACTGCGTAGCTAGTGGGTCGGTGAATGCTTCTACCCCATTACAAAGCTCTTGGACATTCGGCTGTATTATCGACAGCCCCCGCATCAACAAACTGTACATATTGCCTAGCAAATGCATAGCGAGTACCGCGTTTTTCCGCATTGTACGAACAACGATGTAGTGGGTGCTCCCTAGTTGATAACAATCATAATATGGGGCATAGTCGGTACCTTGAAAGTGCACTTCTATGAGTAGCCCCAAGAGAATTCACAGCGAGTTATATAAATACCCCTCTTTCAGCTTTCACTTGACTACGTCGCGCTTTACGCGTAGGTCTGACATTTTGTTTGTGTTATTGTGAGATAAGAAGGTGTGCCCCAGCACTGCCAATGTGTATTTGCACAAAGTGGTGCACTGTAAAAGGAAACAACGGAGCGTGTGTTGGACGCTCGGCGCCACCCCGGCCCGCGGCGGCAACGAGTTTAGCGCAGGCGCATTACCCTCTGTGAGGCAGGGTTGTATATCTAAGGGGGCAGTCAAACCCCATTCAGAAATTTTCGATTTCGCGATTTTGCTTGCGTAAACAAACGCACGCAGGAGCGTACAGAACGTATGGTTGAACCATTCTTAAATATATGTGCCTGCTAATATGGGCAATCGCATGGGAACTGTGGGATACGATGGCTTCCGCTTCAACGCACCACGCGCGTTAGCAGCGCACGCGCGCATTTTTGTACCGCTCATTAAAAAAAGCACCTTTCCGTGCAATGTCGTTTGTTTAGAAGTTGATTGATTTGTTTAGCTAACCCTGACTGTGACGATGACAAGCTGCCAAAAACCATGAACCGTAGGAAACTTCTGTATCGCACTAAAATGATTTGCAATGATTTTGTGCTGCTCAGGGGTACTATCAGTTTGGCTAGAAGATCAGTCAACATACAGAAGACAGTTTTCATTGTATTATACGTTACTGTAGATAAAAAATCACCATGTTAAACATCTCAGGGGATGGCGATGACTGCAGCAGTGTGCTAAGAATTCATTTCGGGATCACTGCTTCGGCTGACATCGTCGGTCGATCGGCATAAAGCGCAGCACTTAGAGTGCGTTGAGATATCCTTTTTTTTTTGCCTTCAGCGCGCTATCGGATACATTATTTAGTCGCAGCCAGGTGCTTATTTGAACGCTGATCTTGGTCAAGCTGCACGGCACGGTGGCAAATAAACACTACAATCAGACATGATGGCGCCGAATAATCAAAATGCGGCACTTGTTTAATGCACATCTCTTTTCTTCTTTGTGTGCCGTCTTGGCGCACAGTTTGACCAAAATAAACTCAAATGAACTCGTCCAGCACTACGTGTAAACTTACTCTTGAGTGAAGCTTTCGCGTTTTTTTTGTTATATATGAGTGCAATGGCCGCGCTGATCTCGTATGGAAGGTCGATTTCGCCCGCGCGTTTCTAATATTTTACAAGGTTTCGGCTGACGGTAACAGTGCATAGTGAGACATACAAAAAAGGGCACCCCATACCGAAAAAAGTTGGCGTTGTTGGTGAGCTGCGTTGTGGCTGCGGACGGTCTACTGTTATTTTCACGTAACAATATCTTTGCTAGGCGCACCTGCGCGACAATTCATTTCTCGGTGTAATATTCGCAGCAAATTCATGCGTAAGCTTTTTATTAGTGCGAAAAATACACGTACAAGTTAAAATGGTCTTCGCATAGCTTCAACGTTTGGTATAAAAGGCTACCTGTCACTGTGGCTCTCCTCACAGCCGTGGTCGACCTAATCTTTTTTTCTTCAATCCATGGAAATCAATACCTACGTTTGCCTTTCACGCTCTCATCGGAGGAGCCAACGGCTGAACCAAACATAGTTCATCACCACTAAAAAAATATTGAGTAAAAAGGGTGTTTTTTGTCCCAACACAATAATCGTCATCAGGCTTGCGCTGCCTTTCTTGAAAACTCGGCGCTGGCCACTTTCCTATCGAGAATGCAATGTAACCCTGATAATGGGCGTCTCGATCGTGACCAGAAAGTACCGGGCGCGGGGCGATACCGCAAGATGGAACGCATTACAGATAACGATTATTGTTGTGGGACAAAAAGACGCCCTTTTTACTCGCTCTTTTTTTAGAGTGAGGAGGAAGATAAACCGGCGACCGCGCGCGCGAATCCCGAAAAATGTGAGGCATGCGGCGGAGCGGTTCGCCGTCATCTGCTCTTCTCGAACCGGATGCGGAGACGGTGTATCCCACAATCCCTCGACTTTTCACTGGTCACCTATTCCACGCGAAGAAAATGTTTGGCTACGCCCCTGCTGTGAGGGCAGCTACTTCATCTTCCGATAACACGCGCTGCCGTGCCTCGAATAGTCGCGAGACGAACCGTTCGCGAGACGAACGAACAACGCGCACGGGGCTATAAACGCCTGCGTAGAACTCGCTTCAGCCCCCGGCCTGCGGTGGCAGCCGCGCCCTCTGAAGTTCCCCTCAACAGTAGACACCTATGTACGCTCGAATGACTTCCTCGTTTGTTTTTTTGCTTTATTTAAATGCCTCTGCTTGCAGAGCTGTCTCGCTCCCCTTCGTAGTTCGTCTTATCTCGCTGTCACGAAGGTTGTCATTGAGAAAACTACGAATCACCACACCTAATGTCAGAAACGCCTAGTGAAAGAAATTATGAAACTCGTTTGGTGAGATACACAACCGCACCATTCCGCGATGCGTTAATCTCTTACCGAAGGTGTAGTTGAATGGCTTCTTGTTAGGTTACGATAAACAGTTTTTTTAATCATGCGTGTCCTCCACTTTCAGTCCCCCGCTACATTTACATGCGACTCCAGGGGATGAAGTCGAATCATCGTTACTTCGTCTCCATCAATGTCGAGCTGTGTGGCGGCGATACAAGCGATCGAGACAATGACGTCGGTGAGTTTAAATAGCGCGTACACAAGCCAAGATTTCTGCGGGATTTTTCACCTCTATCTAAAGAAACCCATTCACAAAGGCAAAATAGTTCGCTTAAACGAAAACTGTTTGCTTGACTTTTCACAGTTTTATTTCGCGTAAAATGCCTACCTCTAGACGATAGGCACGGATCTGTCGTAGAAAAGGTGTTAAGCTAAATTGGAATGGCAAAATAATTAAAACGAGCGCGAAAACAACATGCCACAAGAATAAGAAAGTCCCAAGAGAGCTTTCTTCATTGTTTTCGTGCTCCTTTTCATTGTGTATTAGTATCATAACTTTGCACTACAAGAGATTACTCGCCCATTGAAAATCTGAGTCAATCACCCTAATTTCTTTCAAGCTTCATGCTCACTCCGTTCATACTCACGTAAGCTCACGCCCATAAATATTCTTTGACAATTGCGTAATTTTTATTCATACGATAAGCCACTCAATCACGTCCATGCTGAAAAATTCTCATACTTCAGGATGCACACTCCGGTTCACACTCGCGTGCACTCACTCATACGTAATAACTTATGCTCAAACTCACATATACGCACATTCTGATTTACTCATTCAGCTTCATACTAACGTGCACTAACGCCACATATACTCACGTTCGTACTCGCATATTTTCCCGCTAAACTGCAGCTACTCACTCACGTTCATATCCGAATCTATTCCACTCAATAGCACAATCTCACTCATGCTGCTTATTCTCGCACTTCAAGCTACTCATGCTCATACTTAAGGGAACTCGCACACATAAGTACACACCGATGTTTAAAATCACGTCTGTTCACTCAGGCTCAGAGCGGTGGGCGGGCGGGCGGGTGGGTGGATTGATGGATGAATAGATGGATAGCCTCAAAGTCACCAAGTTCGCTAAGAAATGCTTCGTATTTAAATCGAACTGAAAGAGTGCGACGAAAATGAAAATGGCTAAAAATTTTAAAAATGACAAGTTGGTTGCCGCATGATATGTCATTGTTCACAGACATCGTTTGTGAAATCTCATGTGTATATTGCGAATGTGTTTATGTCGGTAAAGTGGTAGCTAAAACCGCATGAATGACGTGAAGAAAAAGAACGGCGTGTCGTGTCTACCGCACTTGCAGAACAAGTGGCTACATCTTATCTGAACATTGACTTGACCAAGCCAACCGTATGGCAAAGGGAAGAAATGTGTGTTCACATCAATCTAGAATCCCGTATGATTCGCACTACGAAACAAACACTGAAAAGAAATGATGGCGATCTGCCACCAGCGTACGCCAGGTGTCTCAGCAGAGTTCTAAAACTCACATAGGCCGGCTTCACTGGGCAACTTTAGTGTGAACACGGCTACTGCATATGGTAGCCGAAACGTCATTTTTTTATTTTATGGGCTAAGCTCGTAAAACAGTAGGTTTGCGTTTTTACTGGGATCGATTCGTGACCGCCTAGTTTATGGATGACTCAGTAGGTGTCGCTAGTGTGACAGACTGACGGACGGACGGATTCACGGCTTACCGATAAAACTTTACGAAGATTCGCCCTAATCGATCATCATCCGTCGATCACTCCATGAATATGCTGTGATTTTTCGGTTTCTTTTAAAGCTTTTTTTAGTTGGCACTCTTTCACTAATGTTAATACTCACGTGCACTAATATTCATACGTGCTCACTTACGTTCATACTGATATACTCACACCCAACCGGCTAAGTCACGTTGATACTGATGTCTGCTTCCCCGCATACGTACTCACTCGCTTTCATACTCATGTCTATTGACACTTGCAAATTTCATATTCATTTTCGCATCAGATAACATTATAGGTCAGCGAACTCGCT
Source organism: Rhipicephalus annulatus (assembly GCA_013436015.1). Classification (NCBI taxonomy): domain Eukaryota; kingdom Metazoa; phylum Arthropoda; class Arachnida; order Ixodida; family Ixodidae; genus Rhipicephalus; species Rhipicephalus annulatus. Next base: position 744,662 of record WOVY01009710.1, read on the forward strand.
CATCTGTCGACTCCCTCGGACTCACACTCAGCTCAAGCCGTGAGTCTGAGATAGTCCGGGTGAGCAGTATTTTGGCAAGCTTGAGTTTGGGAGAGTCCACTTGAAGACAACTTTCGTGAGTGTGATTACGAGTGAGGTTGGCCCAGCAAAATTTGGCGAGTCCCAGTTCCACTGAGTCCAAAACGCAAGGTATATTTTTTGACTGAGTCTGAGTGAGTTTCACTTTATTTTGCCAACCTGCGGTCCTATATTCTCATCTTCAGCGTACTATCAGCCTTATCTGAATTAACGTTTATACTCAACGTGTATTCACACGCATTCCAAAGTAGTTCTGTTCATCACCATTTCAATATTTATTGACCAGGGCATGTATTACGTAGAGGGTACTCCGACGTCCCCCTCTCCTATTTCTTGCAGGAAAAATCTTAATTTTATATCATACATGTAGTCATCTCTTTAAAAAATGACCTAGCTGGTATGCGAGAATGAATGACTCGTATTTGAAGGTGCTATACTAATTGGGCGCCAAGAAGAGCACCGATTACGGGGTATAATGGTGTTCAAGCGCATTGACATCTCGTCGAGAGAGCGTTTATAGGCTAATGGACTAATGAGTCGACTCGCTCGAGACTCGGATCGAGTTGCGCCCGCCTGGCTGAGTCCGGGTGCGAAATATTTTAGTTAGTTTTGAGTCGCAGTGAGTTCGGTTGAATAAAAGATCCATGAGTGCGAGTCCGAGGGAAGCTGGCTCACAAAAAGTTTGGCGAGTTTGAGTTGAGTCAAAAGGAGTTTGAAGCACCAAATGTGTGAGTCTGAAAGAGCTCCACAGGCTTTGCCGCCTATGCCTACCACTCATAGGTGCTCACCTCTGTTCATACTGCGGTCTACTTACGTTCTAACCTACTTACGTTCACACTAGCGTGTACTCAGTCTCAGATTTACACATGTTCACTCACGCTCATACTAGCATCAGCTGACACAGCTACCCCCGTTCATATATTAACGTCTACCTTCGCTCAAAAGCGCTCACTCACTCACCTCATTCCTCACTTTCATTCTTTCGGCTATTATTACTTAAAGGCATTCAGTCACGTTCTCTCTCGCGCACTTTATTAACGCTCAATTACATCACCGCTCTCAGCGATGGGTACTCGCGCTCATACATAGTTCGCTAACACTTGTTTCTCGTAATCACTCGCTCTCGCCATGTGTCAGAACTCCCCTTACTCTTGCCTACTCACCATCATGGACTCTCGCTCGCGCTTCTCTCACTCAATGCAATTCTCTCGGCTATTCATGCTCAGAGGCATTCATGCTTCCCTCCCTCTTCATGGTGGTCTCGTGCCTATATGGTACTTGACTAGTCATAAACCCCAAGGACAGGATTGAATCCCAACCGTCGAGGCGGCATTTTAGGTGGAGCTGAAAAGCTTGAGGCTGGTGTACTTAGTTTTAGGCTCAACTAAAGGAAACAAAAGTGGTCAAAATTTCCAGAGTCCTCCACAAAAGCCATCCTTCATACTCATGTCCTGGTTTTCACTTACTACCGCAGAGTTTTATGGCCATGGTTTGCCCCGTGTCGTCGGTAAAAAAAAGCTATAACGTACTGGCACGTGCTCTCTTCATCCTCTACTGCCTCCTCTCCTACTTCACTGCCAGAGCACGTGGCACCTATAGAAAGCCATTATCTGTGCGAGCACAGCGAAAGAGCGAGGTAAGGGATAAAAGTGTTCAAGGCTGTTTTTGCGTTTTTGTGTTAGCGTTTAGAAAGTCCGCCTGTTTCTTTTTGAAGGGACTGTATTTTGATTGATAGAGGAGCAGCAAACATCAGGGAGTTTAACCAGAAAGACTTGCGGCTGACTACTATAAACTTAGAGATTAGGGAAGGTGACAAGAGATATGAGAAAGAGGGCGAAAAGAAAAGACGGAAAAGAAAATAAGGAAGAGACAGGCATCAAATTCACTACAGCGCGTAGAACTACACCGCGAACCAGTGGCGTTCGCAGAAATTTGTCGTCTTCAAAAAGCGCACGAAGGCTTTCGACAGATGTGGACGGTGCTGCGGTAGCACCTGCACATAAAGTGGCCGACCATCCAGTGGCCACAATGCATTGGCAAGTACTTGTCTCTTCGAGGCAAGTCGAGGACACTGGCACCAGCAGGATTTGATATATTCGTCGGTGCCTCAAACATTGCATGCCACCTGTTAGTTACTCCGGATGCTTAACATAGCA